>OX465296.1:2723927-3978284 GCA_949987735.1 Leucophora obtusa
TACGAACATTTTGGTATACCACACTTATATCCTATCAGTTTTTTGTGGAGTTGCTCCATGAAAATGTGATTCACCAATGGTGGTCGGTAAACAAAATCTGAATTTGTGGAATACCTAGACTAGTCGCCGCATTTCTAAGTATGGACACTAATAGGC
The DNA here is from genome assembly GCA_949987735.1 of Leucophora obtusa. Classification (NCBI taxonomy): domain Eukaryota; kingdom Metazoa; phylum Arthropoda; class Insecta; order Diptera; family Anthomyiidae; genus Leucophora; species Leucophora obtusa. Next base: position 2,724,084 of record OX465296.1, read on the forward strand.
CTTATTCATACGAACATTTTGGTGTATCATACTTATATCCTATCAGTTTTTTGTGGAGTTGCTCCATGAAATTGCGATTCACCACTGGTGGTCAGTAAACAAAATTTGAATTTCTGGAATACCTAGACTAGTCGCCGCATTTCTAAGTATGGACACTAATAGGCCTTAGCCATACGAACATTTTGGTATACCACACTTATATCCTATCAGTTTTTTGTGGAGTTGCTCCATGAAAATGTGATTCACCAATGGTGGTCAGTAGTGTATTTATGGGGACTACGAGCAATTACCGCGAAGAAGCATTGCAGCGTTGCCAGATTGTTGTGATTTGGGATCCTGAATCGGGGATCCCGGATCCCCTGTGGGGATTTTGGGTATTTTGTGGGTATTTTGTGGTTATTTTGTGGGGATTTAGAGTTGCCACCTTCGGCGTTGTCATGTTGGGTGTTGCCACCTTGGGTGTTGCCATATTGGAAGTAGCCAGTTGGTGGTAAGAGTGTTGCCATCTTCGCGAGGTTCCAATTGGTGGTTGTAGTCAGATCGTTGGGGTTTGTGTCCTGGATGTTGCCATTAGGGGGGGTTTGTGTCCCGGATGTTGCCATTAGGGGTGTTGCCAGATTGCTCAGTGAATGTATTCCGCCCCAGACCCCCGATCCCCAGCATGGTTGCCACATCTTGCGTTTAACGTTCAAGTGTGTGATCAAGCAAATCAATGGGAATGCAGCCAGATTGTTTGGTGAATGTCCCCAGCCCCAGACCCCCAGCCCCCCCGCCCCAGACCCCCCGCCCCAGACCACCGATCACCAGCATGGTTTCCACATCTTGCTTGATAGCAAGTGAGTTGAACGTTCAAGTGCTCGATCAAGCAAATCAATGGGAATGCAGCCAGATTGTTTGGTGAATGTCCCCAGCCCCAGACCCCCCGCCCCAGACCCCCCGATCCCACCACTCGCAATGTTCGCCAGGGCCCAGATCCCCGTCCCGATCCCCCAGTCGGAATGTTAAAGTCTGGTGTGGCAACTCCAACAGATAAAAAGCATACGTTTGTTGATACCAAAGTAGAAAAAAAAGAATAATTATGCAAAGTGAAACATGTTTCTAAACGTTTCCAAATATGCTTTCTATTATCAGCTTTAAATGGACAACAATAAAATTCGAAATTTATGTAAATACAATAATACACGAACGAGAGCTATTCAAGTTCATTGTCAAGACTTTTTTGTATCGAATTGTGTTGAAGAAATTGTGGTGATAATATAATATTATGCACACGCGCTCAAAATGTGTATTTTATTATTAATCATTTAAAGCTGATAAAAAAAAAGAATAATTATACAAAGTGAAACATGCTTCTAAACATTTCCAAATATGCTTTCTATTATCAGCTTTAAATGGACAGCAAAAATTAGCACGCAATTAGTAAAGGTAAATACCAATTAGTATAGGTAAAGAAACCAATAAAGTATAAAATAATAAATAAATACCAGCTTGTAAACGTTCAGGTTGATACCCCCAATCTAAAATTAAAAATAAATTCGGAATTAAGCTACTCTCAAAAAATAAATAGAATATAAATAAATTTATACTTCTAAAAGTGAGCACTAATAAAAATAATAATAAAATGATATTTAATAGAAATAAATTAATATAATTTATAAATTTATAGATCAATTCACTAGCTAATAATATTAAAGATACAATTCATAAACTTAATAAAATTAAACCATAAGAAATAACATCACACCCAAATAAGAAACTGACATAAAATAATTTGTAAATCTATTTATTAAAATAAATACAAATCTTAATAAAAATAAAACTCTTTGAACCATTCAATATATATTACGTACAATAATCCCTATGACAACTATTCAAGTTCATTGCTATGACTTTTTTATATAGACGCGCTCAAAATGTATATTTTATTATTAATCATTTAAAGCAGATAAAAAAAAGAATAATTATGCAAAGTGAACCATGTTTCTAAACTTTTCCAAATATGCTTTTTTATCTGCTTTAAATGGGAAATAATAAAATTCGAAATTTATGAAAATATAATGATATATGTATGACTACTCAAGTCAAGTTCATTGTCATACTTTTTTGATGTTGGGTTAGTTTATATTCATGGAAAAATTATGTAAATCACCACACATGTTAATTGATTAAGTTCATTAACATTATTAGCAAAACACTCATTAGTTATTTTGGAAATATGGTGATTAAATAAACTTAAAGACGGATGTGAATATTGTAGTAGAGTCTTCAAAGATCTATAAAAAATACAGCGTTTACTGATAAGAAAGTAAAATAATGTGAAATTATATTGTAATCTTCTTCATTCTTTTTTCGTGTCAAATAAAACAAAGATGTATTAAATTTTATAAATGTGTATTTTCTTTATTTATTTTTTAGTAATTTCATGTAAAAATTTTAGACACAAGTGCCCACAATTAAATGAATTATAATTTTGATGTTGGTTATAGTTATACTTAATATTATTTCCCAAGTATTTCACAACTTCCAAAGGAGGTTGTAAGTTTCCAAAACTATCAAAATATTCTGCTTGATTTTTGTTTTTCCAATACGCTACCCAATGTGTGCCGACACCTTCTGAGTTATCGAGGTTCACTATTCCAGTCTCAAAGATTTTGGGGCGTTTTGGAAGTGAGTCTCTCATGAAAACCCCTCTAAAATGTGGAATATTCACACTAAATTTCATCAAGTCAGCATCTGTTAAAGGTCTTTTGGGTAGCTGATTTAGAAGTTTTTTGGAGGTGTACATACAATACCATAACCCTTTTTGTATGGTTTTAGATATAGACCTTTTCCCATTGCAATCGCCTCTATTACTTTGTTATGTCTGCTGGCCTCTTCGAGTTGATGTTTGGCTGCTTTTGCGGCATTTACAGTTTTAGCGATGGCAGCTCCTCCGGTAGCCAGTCCACCAATAGCACTTAGAGCGCTAAGTATGGGTATAAGTGGTAGAAAACCACCAATTTTTGGGACATTAATGATGCGTGGTATTGTTATTTGCGACTTTTTGCCCTTTAAAGATTTGTATATAGATTTACGCGCAATTTTAATGGCATTGTTAATATCTTGCGGTTTTTGTTTTTTTAGAATATTAGTAGCTGTTTTTATCGCGCTATTGAAAAGTTTATTACCACATGATTTTTTCACACGCTTTGTTTTTTGTGATTTCACACCCATACCGAATTTAACTTTAGCTTTCATTGCGTTGGTTATTAGGTATGCGTTTGTTTTTTCTTGTAGGTTGCTGTCTTTAGCTAAAATTCTTTCCCACGCTCTATTTTCAAGTACTTGGTCGGCTTGATGTCTTGAATTAATGTCTTTATGCTCTGAATATATTATATCGTGCTCTCTGCACGCTGAATCTAATGGATTTATGCCTTTGTCACCTCTGCTTAGACGTTTTTGTAGTTTTGTTCCTGGTCCGCAAAATTGATAGGCTGGTAAGTGTAATTCGAATGGTAAAGAGTTTATCAACCGATCTACTAATCCTTTTCCATAGACAGTTGTCTTACGATTAACATTTTTTCGATAATGGACAACCATTTTATTTGATTTCTCATACAAAAATGATTAACATTTTATAATGTTGAATCATTTTATAAAGCGGATGCTATAAATATAAATTAGGAGATAAATAAATGCATTGTCAGTTCTCAAAATGCGTTTAGTAAAACAACATAAAAGTATTGCAGTAAGGAATCTAGATTTTTCCACCAACACCCATGGGGCGGAGAAAAGACATAGTTCTTTATTACCTAATTCTATTCGTGCTTTAATAGTGGGTCCGTCTAACTGTGGAAAGACTAATGTTATGCTTGGATTGATTGAAAGTCCCAATGGACTAAAATTTGAGAATATTTACATATATTCCAAATCACTTTATCAACCTAAATATGAATATTTGAAAGAATTGGTGACACCAATAAAAGGAATGGGCTATTATACATTTTCTGATAATGAAACAGTAATACCGCCTGAAAAAGCTAGAAAAAATTCGATTATGATATTTGATGATGTAGCATGTGAGAAGCAGAATAATATTCGTCAGTATTTTTGTATGGGTCGTCATAAAAATGTTGATTCATTTTATTTGTGTCAAACGTATACTCGAATTCCAAAACACTTAATTCGTGATAATGCGAATTTTATAATCATGTTTAAGCAGGATGAAATGAATATGAAACATGTATATAGTGATCACGTTGGAGCGGATATGAATTTTGAAAAGTTTTATGCCATGTGTCGAGAATGTTGGAAAGATAAATATGGTTTTTTGGTGATAAGCAAAGATGACGGCTTGAATGAAGGTCGCTATAGAAAATTATTTGATACATTCATAAAAATATAAAATCCCGCCAATTATGAATATAGATATTAGTAAAAGATTTACCTTTGAGGCTATCACAACCCACCCCTGATCTGATACCTGGTCTGATACCTGGTCTGATACCTGATCGAATACCTGATCTGATACCTATTCTGATACCTGGTCTGATACCTGATACCTGATCCGATACCTGATCTGATAACTAATATATTTAAATATGAGTGAAAAAGTGTTGAAAGAGTTAATAAAAAATAGAAATGAGTTGAAGAAGAAATTTCGTAGTATAAAGATGGGTGAAGCCGCTACATTCGATCGATTAGAATACACTTTTAAACCTATAACGCGACCACTGAAACAATTAATTGATGGATCGAACAAAAATCTACTTATTTCCAAAAAAGAGCAAAGTACATTAAAGGATGAAATGTCAAACGATTATAGTAATACATTTGACAACATGCCAATGAAAATGGAGACAAGTACTCCAAAAAGGGTAAAAAATAAAAGCAAGACACTTGATGAAAGTATGCTTAGTAAAAATACTACAGAAGATAATAAATTTTATACTCAACCTACTATTGCTGAAAATGATGACATCAATGATTTATCCGATTTGGGTAGACAAAATATATTGGATACACTCTACGGTCCTCACAAAAATGTATCAAATGGTGAATGGATGTTTGGAAACAGTCCTCTAAAACTGAGTGAAGATAAAATAGTGATTGGAAATCAGAGTTGGGCACGTACTCATGGTCTATTTGAATTATTATTTTACAATGATCCCAAGAATTATGATAAAACAGAATTGGAAATCTACAAGAAAATCTTGGAGAAAACCAATGCGTATAGACGTAATTATAAAGAAGCTGGACAAATAAAGGGTACAAGAGCTACCAAATATCAAAAAATAATAAGTAATCTGATAAAAGATTTTAAATCAGGTAGTGGAATGATGCAGTTAAATCCCCAGAAATCAAACTATTTATACTGGGACGATCCAAATGAATTGGTAGAACGACTTAGACTATTGGTCGCATCACAGGCGGCCGGACACACCAACCACAACAACGAAATTGCCTCAATCATTGAGGAATTACAAGAAGCCAATATAATTGAATAAATTTATTAATAACAAAATAATAATAGTTTGATGCCTGTTGACAAATTTGGTCATTTTGCTGAAGACAAGACAGATTCATCAAGAAAGCATGTTTCTAAAAGTATGGGCTTCCTTGTTGATAGGGATAGGAATATTAATATCCAAAATAAAAGAATCAAAAATGTTGGTTATCCTACTGATGAAAAAGACGCCGTCACAAAAGAATTCATGCACTCACAAGTGCAAAAAGTGCAGCAAGAAATAAATTTGGATATAAGTCAGATAATTAGAGTGGTTGATGAAAAAATTAGTGAAATAAGTGTGAAACAACAGACGTATATGAATGGAGCAATTAAATCGCTGAATAATACAATTCATCGACTGGAAAATACGCAATTGGAAATGTTGGGCGAAAGGCAAGTGTCAGAAAAGCCGATAATTAAGTATATAAATGGTGAGAAAGATGTTGAAGATGAGAATCTTAAAAGAGTAGAGTATATGATCAGTAATGGAGAAGGATCAAAAACGGACTCTAGTCAACGAACTACATAGACAGGCGCGAAAAATCTTTAAACGACGAAGAGTTATTATGAAGGGTATAGATGATTTATGGCAAGCAGATTTAGTTGAAATGGGGAACTATTCCACGGATAATAAAGGGTATCGCTATCTTCTAACAGTTATCGATACATTTTCAAAATTTGCTTGGGCTGCTCCAATCAAAACCAAAACTTCTATGGAAGTGACCGAAGCTATGGAAAATATTTTTAAATTTGGGCGTATTCCAAAAAACTTGCAGACTGATGATGGTAAAGAGTTTTTCAACAAATCGTTTGGCATGCTGATGAAAAAACATAAAATAAATCATTACTCTACATTCAGTGTTATGAAAGCGTCAATTGTTGAACGATTCAATAGAACTTTGAAAGGTTTGATGTGGAAAGAGTTTAGCTACAATGGGACATATCATTGGATTGATATGTACAAAGATTTGCTTGATGTATACAATAGTAAAATTCATCGCACTATTAAAATGCCGCCGAGAAAAGTAAACAAATCAAATGAGGAAAAATTGTTAAATACAGTTTACAGTCATCTAAAAATCCATCCACCCTCAAAATATCATGTAGGCGATCATGTACGCATCAGTAAATATAAGCACATTTTTGAAAAAGGCTACACACCCAACTGGACAACAGAAATATTTAAAATTAAATTAATAAAAAATACATACCCCACAACATACATTTTGGAAGATTATCAAGGCAATCCAGTTGAAGGTGGATTCTATGATGAAGAACTCGCTAAAACTCGCTATCCAAATACTTATTTAGTTGAAAATATTTTAAAAACTAGTGGAGTTAAGATATTTGTTAAGTGGTTGGGATTTTCGAACGAACACAATTCTTGGATTAATAAAAATGAAATATTGTAATATTATCTATATATATTTATATTAAATAAAAAATAAACTTATTTAAAATAGAAAGCTATTCTTTTATTTATCTCATTCTACATTTGGTAGTCAAAATGTCAGTAACATTAACCTTAAGTGGCAACTCGTCAGAATTATCGGCTGACTACTTTCCCCCCGTAGAGCTTAACGGGGAGTATGAAGCTGCACTAGTTGATTTTCATTCATACAACAGCATACCAAATGTTGATATATACAATAATTTGTTTCACATTGGAGACAATATTATCGAAATACCTGTTGGATCATATGAACTTCAAGATATTGTAGACTTTATAACAGAGGAATATGAGCGAGAAAATTTTGATAAGAAGATAGAAATAGAGTCAAATAACAATACAATGCAAATTGTAATATATAGCTCTCATGATCCGATATACTTTGATAAAGAAAATTCAATTGGAGAACTTTTAGGATTCGATGCAAATACTTTGGAGCATGGAATAGAACATATTTCAGATCAACCTGTGAACATATTTAAAATCAATCTGTTGCGGATTGAATGCAACATTGTAGTCAATACCTATATTAATAATACTAATGCTCACACGCTACATGAATTTGGGATAAGAGTATCACCTGGATATAAAATAGATGAGATGCCCCGAAATTTAATTTATTTGCCACTCAACTGCAAGGAGATAAGTTCACTAAACGTACGAATAGTTGATCAGGACGGTGATTTAATTAATTTTCGTGGAGAAGAAATCACACTTCGAATACATTTGAGACCAAAGCTATAATGATTATTTACAATAAAAAGGGGCTTATAACTCCACATCCAAACATTATATCCCCACCAGTTGGAGAATCAAGATCGTTAAAGTCATCTAAACGTTTAACACCTGCAAACATACAGTTTCTTAAAAGTTTAAAATTTAAACTAAAATGAGTTCCATCATTAATGTCTTGGAAAAACCTGTATCGGATGATACCATTATAAAAAAAGATTATCACACATATACCCCATACTTGCAGTCATTTAACAACAATGATGAAATTCGAATCTCAGTACAAAATCAGGATTTATATCTCTTGCCCAGCGAAAGTTATCTTTATGTCGAAGGTAATGTTTTAGATGCCTCTAAAAATAGTTTTATAGCGAATGTTTTCAAAATGAAGAATAACGTTGTTCCATATCTATTTGATGATATTCGCTATGAACTTAACGGAGTTGAAATTGATCGCACAAGATATTTGGGTATTGCAAGCACAATAAAAAACTATGTTTCATTGAATTCAATGGAGGGTACAATGATGCAAAATGCTAGTTGGAATAATGGGAATGGTATACCACTAACAAATTCAAACTTTAACTTTTATGTGCCTCTAAAGAGTTTGCTGGGATTTGCCGAAGATTTTAACAAAATCATACTAAATAGTAAACACGAACTAATATTATTGCGTTCCAAAAGCGATGAGGGATTGGTTACATCAAGTATGGCTACTGAAAAACCGAAATTAACCATCACAAATATCTCATGGCGAATTCCACATGTCCACCTCTCCGATACGAGTAAATTAAATATGATGAAAACTATCAAGAGTGGATCATCCCTCCCATTGGCATTTCGCAGTTGGGATTCTCATTTTAATCCCAAACTAACAACAGGAACTAATCACATTTGGAATGTTAAATTGGCTGTGAATAGAGAACGCCCACGATTTGTTTTGATTGCCTTCCAGAATGCTGATAAAATTATTAATTGTGATTTAACTAACTTGAAAGTACATTTGAATTCTGAGTCATATCCGTATGACGATTTAAATCTCAACTTTGAAAAAGAACGCTTTGCTGTTCTCTATGAAATGTATGTGAAATTTCAACAAAACTACTACATGAAAGAGCCTCAACCATTACTCTCATGTCAAGATTTTAAGAATAAAGCCCCAATTATTGTTGTTGATGTCTCTCATCAAAATGAGTCAGTTTCAAGTGGACCAATTGATATCAAAGTCGAATTTGAAACATCTAAAAATATTCCAGAGAATACAACAGCTCATTGTATTTTAATTCATGATCGCTTAATCGAGTACACGCCATTGACGGGGTTGGTGCGAAAAATCATCTAAAAAATCAACAAAAAATAAAAAATTTAAATAATGCATACAGAACGCGTTTTCGTAGACTTGCAGGGATTCCGAGGAAATAACAATAAGTTTATAATAAAAGAAGTAGCTATGGTTGCTGGTCAGGAATACCTTAATTTTATAGTTGAACCACCATACCACATCTCCAAATTATCTGCAGACAAAAGAAGGTTAACATACTGGCTGACTAAAAACTTTCATGGATTGCGGTGGGAAGATGGAACTGTACCCTACTCCAAACTAAATGAAATTCTTCAACAAAATACCGCAGGAGTATACAAAATATACGTAAAAGGTAGTGAGAAACAAGAGTTTTTGGAAAATGTGCTGGGAAGAGAAGTCTTAAACATTGAAGACAATGTATGTATGAATTTTAAGACTCTTGAAGAAGAATATCCCTACTGTTCTGGATGTGAAAACCATACCACTAAAAATTGTGCTCTCAAAAAAGCCTTTATGTTACAAAATTATTTTAATTTCAAACTTAATAATAATATATCATAATCACAAACAAATTATAAAATAAAAACACAACTTTTTAATTTTCTGTAAACTCAAATTTAAATTTTTTTTATTTACTTTAATTAAGGGGGGGGGGGGGTAGGGGGTGGGTAAATTAATTTAACATTTTAATATTGATACTTGAACGATGAAGACTGTACATTTTAATACAACTCCCACTATACATTTAATGTATAAATGGAATTTTGCTTACCGGACTGCTCGCCAAAGCGATTGGATAATGTGTGCACGTGATCGTGAACGATTTAGATTTCGAATACAGCAAACTGCTCTACTATTAAATAATATTTTGATGACAGAACATCGTAATAGACTGTATGAAGAAAGATTTCACAACACTTTTAGCATTGAAAATAATGATAAATAGCTGAAAAGTATTTTTAATATTTATATCAAATTAAATAAAAGAATACAATTTTTTATTTTATTATACAAGTTTTTATTATTTTTTATTTCTTAAAAATCTACATCCATAAAATTAATACTAGTGGGATTATCATCATTTACATTATTAACATAATCATTTTCAGATTCAATACTTAAAAGGTAATTATCATTAATATTACTATCAGAATTATCATATTCTCTAAGCTTATAGTGACCATAGGCATAAGTGTTTATTTTATCTGAATCTATGTGACGTTTATCGTCAGCAAAACTTAAAACTATTTTACATAATTTTTGTGTGTAAAGTTATGTAACTTAGATCTAAATACAATCATGTCATCGAAAATAATTTTATTATTAAATAATGTATTTTTATAATCACTAATGGTCAATTTATCTAAGGCCGACCTTTTAACACCCTTGGATTTTTTTATTTCTTTCATGTTACGCACACTGATTGAATACATTTTTGGCCGCAGTCCAACAAATTCAATCATGATATTACCATGATTTTCATCTTTCATTTTTCCCAACACTTTTTTATTTAACAAAGGAAAATTAAAAACATTATTTATTGGATATTCTGACGTATCAAATTGTGTGTGAATATCATCACGAATGTCTTCATAAAAATCTAAGGATTTTATGGTATATACAAATGAATCCGTATCCATATAATTAATAGATAAGTTATCCCCAAATTTCGGTTTCATGTACCCATAATGGAAGTCATACATCTTCCATTTAGATAATTCTAAAACCGTAAATCCCAAATATATTGGTTTATTATATGTCGTAGACATCCGTTGCAATTGTATTGCATACATGTTATCATCAAATTGGGTTATACTTTTAAAATTAGGTTTAGCAATTAACGCCCTAACACCTAAATGTTTTTTATTTGTTGTTTCCCATTCTGAAGCAATATAGACATCTTTTCGCTTGTCAACATTTTCCATCGTTTTTCCATAAACACTATTGTTTAATAACTTAAAAAAATCTTTCTCAAATTCATTTTTAGCTTTAGTTCTGTGAAGGGTATTTAAATCTATATACTTTTTTAGCCATGGTTTTTGTTTGAATTTAAGTATTCTATGTACCTTGTTTAGAATTAAACCATTTTTGAGACATTGTTTCAAATTTATATAATGTATGGGATAGTTTAATTTTGAAGAGAAATCTGCTACAAGCTTTATACCTTTCGATTTCCCGGCCTTTTTGTTTTCGGGACAAAAAGGAAGATCATTGTGTGAATCATGAATACTATCTGGATAATCTAAATCTACTTCCAATATATAACCTACCTCTGATGAGTCAGATATCTCAGATATCTCTGAGCTAGAAATTTTTTTAAATTCTGGAGATTCATTTTCAAGCCACTCAAAGTCTCCATATGGAAGATAACTTGACATAGCCCAACCATACAAATTATTCGCATCCAAATACATTAGATACTCTGATGGCTTACTCTCATCAAAGTCTTCCAAGTATTTATGATTTGCTTTTGAATATCTCCGTGAACATTGAACAAGGCCGCCTCTTATACCCTTTTGAATAAAATTGTACATATTTATATCTGTAAGGAGCTGCAATTCGATTTTTGTGGTTTTTAGCATCGCATCCCAAGACAACCCTGGAACAGTATAATACTGGCAGGGATCCAGATTGTAAATGTCTTTACAAATATTTCTAAAATTTTCAAATACATCTGTCAGTAGAAGTACGTCACTCTCTAAATATAGTTTCATATACTCCAATAGATTTTTACATTCAAAAGTTTCCCAAACTTTTTTCGCATGACTATAATCTTCAAGTGTACAATCTTTGTGGGTTAAAATATTAAAGAATTGTTCACGACTTGGAAGTTGCCTATCATGAAGACGTTCAAACATATTAATAAAGGAATATGGAAATACCCCCTTTCGTCGAATTAGATTAAACTTATAATCTTCTTCGAACCGTTTGCGAACAACATTAAAATCTTTTATAGATAAATTTTTGGCTAATGAATCTAAACTAGATGCCATAAATCGACATGAATCCAGAAAACGAAGTTCCATAAAGCCACCATCAACTGGTATAACTTTTGAAAGGGATATATATTTCTCCTTATTAAGAGGAATGACCTTTATGTTACCCTTATTTTCATCCTTATCATTCATTAACTCTTTCACAAAGAGATGACAATCGTACGATGAAAAGTTGTGAAATAAAATTGGGATGAACTTTGGTGTAAAATAATTAATATTACACTTGTTATGTGCAGGTCCTCTATATTTTCCAGTCAAATGACAGTGATCTTTTACTCTATCCACCCCTAATTCCTCACCACAAATTGAAGAGTTTTTAGTCTGAGTATGATATTCGACTTCTTCTGAATTCATTTGGATCATTGGAATAATTTTACTTAAATATTCTATATAAATTTCTTTGGTATCTCGGGTTAAATGTTCAACAAATTTCTTAGGTGAATCTTCACCAAAATATGAGTAATACTTATCTAAATTAGAGTTAAACTTACACTTAATATAATATCCAAAAGCACATGGTGTGTGCTTTTGGATATTTCTAGTTTTCAGCGAAACTTCTTCTGTCATCTCCTCAAGTATACACTCAAAATCTGCATACACAACGAAAGGAACATCCAGCTGCTTGTGTATATTACTAAATTTCAATATACTATCCCCTTCTTTGGGCATATGAGCAACAATATTATTGCATGATGCTTTATGCGTCTCGAACATCGTTTTGGTGTGTGTATATTGCAAGCAAGTGTTGCACAGATATAATTTTGTTCTATGATCTGTGATGCTGGATCGTACAAATCTAAAATTAAAAATAATGAAAAACAAAAATGTTACTAAATATATAGTATTACTATAGGAATGAAATTATAAATAATTGTGAACGATGTATACCTTGAAAGATCCTTTATTAAGACATAATGCGATTTTTCTGTAGTTGTCAGCAAAAGTAAATTTATGTGAAATTTTTTTTCCGACTGAGTAAAATAATATGGTCCAATTATTTGTACCCCATCCAGCCCAAAAACATTAATACTGATATCAGCATTGTTTTTTTCAAAAATCTTGATTTCTTTTAGCGATAAGGGGAAGCTCATATCCATAAAATTTAATCTTATTCCAGAAACTAGAATTATATCATTCTCAATATTGGGTATTCCATAAGAATAAGGGCTTTTCATCCGTCTAGTACTCAATTCAGATTTATCAAAAAATGATGCAATAATACACCATTTAAAACAATAGATATCATCGTTTTCAATATTGAGACATGCCCCAGTCCTTTCATTTATTTCAGAAGGTAGGGGGATATATTGACACCCTCTTATAATCATAACCTGATTAATATTAATATCAAGATATTTTATCTTCATCAGAGACCACCCACTATCACGCTCTTGAAATTCACTCATTTTTCTGCATATATCTTCATATTGAGTGAGGTACAATTGTTCGATGTTTTCACTTTTCGAGATAATTTTCATCTTTGTCATATGCGACATATTCAGACATTTAATTTCACTTCTATCGTAATCATTTTCACTATCATCATTTTTATTATCATTATCAGTATGTGACATCAGCATATATTCACATACAAGCTCCATATTAAACTTGTATGTAATATGTTTCGCTAGAGAATGTTCCAGTAAATTCACGATAGATTTTTGAGCACCTTTGAAAAATTCTTCCGGAAACAATACATTCTTATTATGATTTAAATAGGTGTAAGTTTCCAAACGTTCTTGGAAGCTACTTTCCCTCAATGTTAAATTTTCATCTAAAATAATGACCTTGTCCTGACTCCTATGACCATCCGTTCTGAGATGATAGGAGAAATGATTTGCCTTGACATCCACATTGCACTTTTCACAATAGATTATACAGTGCGATCTTTTATGCGCTTTTAGAGCACATTGCGTTAAAAATAACTTACCGCATGCACTACAATGATTTTTGACGTGAGTTTTTAACTCCTTCACACTAGCGAAATTATTTTTACAAATATTACAAATAAAAGAAGACATTTTTTTATTTTAATTGTTATTATCAGGAGTAGCTTGAAAAGACTAAGTTGTCTGAAAATATTATTACCGAGTTTTATATAAAAAAAGAAAAATAAAAATGCATATCAAAGAGATAGAAGAATTTATAAAAGAGTATAAAACATATATATTCGAAGAACACCTCAAAGAAATTATTGCTTTTACAGAGAAATCAAACGCAAATAAAAAGAGAGAAATCATAAATTCAAATCATGGAGAGCACTTTCGAGACTGCAGATATTCCACCGATGTACACTTTTTGGTGACAGACACCTGTGAATGCGTATTTTTTTGGATGCAAAGAAGATCTATTCAAGATTTAATAAAGAAATATAAAAATCTCATTAATGTATTTCATACAAGAAATTTTAAATAAAGATCCGTTTATAATCATTTTTCAAAAATCGTATTATTTCAATTTATTATCTGTACATATTATATAAAAGCTAAAAAATAATAAAAAAATATACGTATACATTTTAATTACATACTTTCTAAACGTGTGATTTAAGTAATGACATTAAACTCAAATATTTATCATGTGTGGAAGGTACACAAGTTTCTTTATATTTAAATAAATTTCGAATTTTATTAGTAGTCAGTTTATGCTAATTACAGAAAACATTTTTGTATATGTTTAGAATCATGTTTTGCCCTGCTTAATTATTTTACTTTCTTATCAGTAAACGCTGTATTTTTTATAGATCTTTGAAGACTCTACTACAATATTCACATCCATCTTTAAGTTTATTTAATCACCATATTTCCAAAATAATTAATGAGTGTTTTGCTAATAATGTTAATGAACTTAATCAATTAACATGTGTGGTGATTTACATAATTTTTCCATGAATATAAACTAACCCAACATCAAAAAAGTATGACAATGAACTTGACTTGAGTAGTCATACATATACCATTATATTTACATAAATTTCGAATTTTATTATTACCCATTTAAAGCTGATAAAAAAAAAGCATATTTGGAAAAGTTTAGAAACATGTTTCACTTTGCATAATTATTCTTTTTTTATCAACTTTAAATGCTTAATAATAAAATACACATTTTGAGCGCGTGTGCATAATATTATATTATCACCACAATTTCTTCAACACAATTCGGTATAAAAAAGTCGTGCCAATGAACTTGAATAGCTATCGTGCGTGTATTATTGTATTTACATAAATTTCGAATTTTATTGTTACCCATTTAAAGCTGATAATAGAAAGCATATTTGGAAACGTTTAGAAACATGCTTCACTTTGCATAATTATTCTTTTTTTTTTTTGTACTTTGTTATCAGCAAACGTATACTTTTTATAAGCTTTGAATGCTCTCTGCAAAAAATAAAAAAATTTGCATATGCGCGTGTACATAATATTATATTATCAACATAATTTGATATAAATAGACGATCTTTCTAATTTTCTATATCAGTTCAATATTCCACAAATAAGATGTCAAGTTTACTATCAAATTTCAATAAAATAAGTGAGGCGAAACCCATCCTTAAACTTAAGGAAATACCGTACCTGGGTGAGGTCCGGATTTTAAGAGCCAGGAGGACGAACACACCCTTTGGGATGTGTGTTTTGGTCGAGACTCAGAATAATGTACTATTCTTACCCCAAAGATACAACGATCTAAGTGATGAGGAGGTGACGGCGATGGGATCCGGAACTTTTAAACTAATAAAGGAGTCTAAGGAGGCCGACAAAGCAGTAAAATTTAAAATAAGTAATATTTAGATTTAAAATTTTTTTATATTTAAATAAAAAATTTATAAATAAAAAATATTAAATAAAAAATAAAAAAAGTAGTCTTTTCATTTCCAATAGGTGTTTTTATTTTTTCAACTTTTTTTTTTTTTAATTAAATAAAAAATTT
Source organism: Leucophora obtusa (assembly GCA_949987735.1). NCBI lineage: Eukaryota > Metazoa > Arthropoda > Insecta > Diptera > Anthomyiidae > Leucophora > Leucophora obtusa. The sequence continues at coordinate 2,739,980 of OX465296.1, forward strand.
ATAAATAATAAACAAAAAATAAAAAAAATGTATTTTCATTTCCAATAGGGTATTTTATTTTTCAACTTTTCATTTCAGCTTTTTAATTTATTAATAAATAAAGAAATTAATAAAAATAAAAATAATAATCTTTTAATTTCAAATAGGAACTTTTATTTTTCAGCTTTTTTTTTAAAAAATTTAGATATTTTTTATATAAATTTATAAGACTATAAATTGCTCGTCTTTTGAAGATGAAAATAAAACATCTACAGGTGTCAACGCCTTCCAAACACAGATCATTCGACCATTCACAATCACTAAAATGTTCACCATGAATTGATTCCTCAAGTTTTTTGTGTTCATAAATATGGAGATCTTTCAAGAATTTCTCTATAAATAGTAAATCTTTGCCGCAAATGAATCCATTATAATTATAAAGGAACTCATTTATTTCCGCACGTAAAGACGACATTTTTAATAATTAAATGGTATATCGTTTTCCAAAATATAAAGTAAGACTAAATAACAAGACTCTTGACAAATACAATATTTTATCCAACTCGAAATATTTTAAATAACAAACATTGCGATAACAAAAAGCTTAATGATTAGTCATTGCTTAAATCAAAACATATGTATAAACATATTTATGCATTGCTTGATAACTAGTGATCATCAAGCACAGCTCTTGGAGTTGCCACACCAGACTTTAACATTCCGACTGGGGGATCGGGACGGGGATCTGGGCCCTGGCGAACATTGCGAGTGGTGGGATCGGGGGGTCTGGGGCGGGGGGGTCTGGGGCTGGGGACATTCACCAAACAATCTGGCTGCATTCCCATTGATTTGCTTGATCGAGCACTTGAACGTTCAACTCACTTGGTATCAAGCAAGATGTGGAAACCATGCTGGTGATCGGTGGTCTGGGGCGGGGGTCTGGGGCGGGGGGTCTGGGGCTGGGGACATTCACCAAACAATCTGGCTGCATTCCCATTGATTTGCTTGATCACACACTTGAACGTTAAACGCAAGATGTGGCAACCATGCTGGGGATCGGGGGTCTGGGGCGGAATACATTCACTGAACAATCTGGCAACACCCCCCTAATGGCAACATCCGGGACACAAACCCCCCCTAATGGCAACATCCAGGACACAAACCCCAACGATCTGACTACAACCACCAATTGGAACCTCGCGAAGATGGCAACACTCTTACCCCCAACTGGCTACTTCCAATATGGCAACACCCAAGGTGGCAACACCCAACATAACAACGCCGAAGGTGGCAACTCTAAATCCCCACAAAATAAACACAAAATACCCACAAAATACCCAAAATCCCCACAGGGGATCCGGGATCCCCGATTCAGGATCCCGAATCACAACAATCTGGCAACGCTGCAATGCTTCTTCGCGGTAATTGCTCGTAGTCCCCATAAATACACTACTGCGGCTCTCAAGCTTTTTTTTTTGTAGATCCATTTTATTTAAACAAGTTTTATATAAATCTAAGGAATTCCATCATCGAGATTTATTATTTTCTAAGAAATAATTTTCTTAAAAATGGATTTTAATATTACTGAATAAAATTTGGTTGGTATGCAAAACTCAAAAACATTAAGAAATCCTGCTAACACAACTGTTTGCAAATATTTATTACCATATAAAACTATTTTAATATTTTTATGCATTCTAAAAATATTAAAAAAGGATTTAAAGTAAATAAATATTAATATATGTATTTATAAAAATGTTACTAATAAATTTTTGTGGTTTTTAAAATTAAATTTTAATAACATATAGTATTTATCAACAATTTATTACTAACTATAAAATAATACTATTTCACTATGTACTCATAAAAAAATAATTAACAAATACTAGTTAATTGTGTTTTTAAATTAATGCACTTTCATTAGGGTGCCCTGAAATGTAACTTAGCTTAGGGCCAGTTTTATAGTCACAGCTAACATAAGAACAATTTTGTTCTAAAATTTTACTTAAGTGCGACATTTTCAAACTAAATGCATTACTTAAGTAATTTGCAAACCTATACCTAAAAAACTGGCCCTTAGTGCTTAACAGTACACTCACGGATATTCTGAAGCCAGAATTTGTTAGTTGTTTTAGTAATATTTCAGTTTTCTTGTTTAAAGTGTTTGTAGAAGAAATGTAAAATTTAACTACATTCATAAGTTATTAAAAAAAACAAACCACATAAAATACTGAGAATTCGTAACATTCATTTTATTCAGTATTCTGTTTTTTTTTTAAACTCAAGCAAAAAAATTGTATGTAAGTAATTTTTGTTAGTTGTTTTGACTAATTTGTGGTTCATTTTATTAGCAATAAAAAAACAAAAGAAAATGTATGTTAAGTTAAATTTAATTAAATGTTAGTAGTCCGGTTTTCAAAGGAAATTTAATTTTTTTTTTTTTAAATACCTGCACGGTCTTTACATACAAAATATTTAAAGTATAGATAGTTACGTCAAATTTATGTGTAGCTAACAATGGTTATTACCAGGGTAGCGACTTTCATGGAAATGCATGTTTGTGGTCATTACTTCAAAAATGATTTTGACCAAATACTTTTCCGAATCAAAGAATTTGCAACAAAATAGCATCGAGTTGTTGTTGCATATTTTGCTATAAATGCATATTTTTAATTATTTTGCTTTTAAGTGCATATTTTTTGCATATTTTATGATATGTATTGCACATATTTCATTAAATTGCATATTTTTTAAAAACTAAAAATAAGATTCACTGAAAAATAAAGAAAAGGAAGAATTTGCAAACCTAGAAGGAAAACATCAAGTTGTCATCACTTAGAGATTTATATTGGATTTAATTTTTAACCAAACTCTCTCGAGTTATAAATATGATTTCTAAAAATCGATAAATTTAAAAAGCATTTTTGGTTTTAAGCGTTTGTTTTTTGATCTTTAGTGCATATTTTTTGGTTTTTAGTGCATATTTCCATTTAAGTGCATATTTTGCATTTTTTACTGCATATTTTAAGAGCATATTTTTGATTTTTAAGTGAATGAAAGTCGCTGCCCAGGTTATTACTTAGCTCTGCTTATTTTTTAGATAAATTATCCACCCTTAGAAGTTAATTTATTAACTTTTAATAATTAATGAAATAAAAACAATTGGTTTAATTAAAAATTTCGCAGTCGGGGTTGAATGGATTTTCAATTGTTTTAGTACATTATTTATTATTGGAAAATTAATGGCTCAATAGCAACACACAGGGAAAAGGTGGATTGTAATTCAATTTAACCCATTAAATTGCATTCCTTAGGTGTGAAAACTCTGCCAAAATAACAGAAAGTACCTACCCAGGTAGAAATTGTGTGGTAATCATCGATTTTTAATACATATTTCATGTACATAAAATACGAATACAAATACATGAACTTCCGAGTCCTAGTTATAGTGTTTAAGCTGTTACGATGGATATCGTAAATTAATGTGCGAATTTTTCGACAGATTTTTTAGATAATCAGCTCATTAACATCTATAGGTGGAGTGGATTTTCAAATTTGTGAAACCCTAATCTTCATATACAGTAAAAAAAACTACCTCAAAATTAATTCAATCTCAGTTTTATTATCGTAAATTGTTAGCTAGAGAATTTAGTTCCGGTAGCCATACGCAAAGTAGTAAAAATGCAAAAATATGTGGGTAATGGTAAAAGTCACAATTAATGAAATACCAATGATTTTCTGTATTTTCAGCTGTCACACATTTCATTACAATTGTCAATAATGAATGGCATTTACTTTTATATGTATTGGAGTTTTATATTAAGGGTGTAATTTTTTTGGGGAAATACATATGTGTAAAGTGGTAAGGAATATATTTGCTAGATTTCTGTTAAGAAGAGACCATAAAATTTATTGTAACTGATAAAATATAAATGCAGTTAACAGAAAATTGTGTCAATATTGACAACTTTATTGACAATGCACGTTGGGGCAAATTCTGATGAAATCGCGAATTTCAAAAATCATTGATGCCACACACAAAATATTATGAACCTAAATTACAATATGTTATTAAAGATTAAATACTTGAATTAATTGTTTCCACACTAATAGAAAGAAGTGTGTAAAAATTTTAGTTAAAACAACTAAAAATTAGTTAAAAATGACCTTGCAAAAAATTGCTAAAATTAGCAGATGTTTTTGCTAAATATTAGAAGGATAGGCACAGCACAAGTAAAACTGTTAAATATACAGAATTTAAGTTATTTTTTATTTAGTTATATTTCAGTTAATAGAAAACAACAACTTAAAATTATAGCCTTCTGTAATCAACAGTTTACTATTTTTTTAGTAAATATTTCTGTTGATTTTAGCAGGATAGACTAATATTTGCATTCAACTAAATTTAACTTAAATAAAACAAAAATTTTTTAGATATAACAGTTTGTTTTGGCTATTTTTAGTCCACTTTATTTACCACATTTTCTGCAGATTACACAGCATAATTTGTCATTTTCAATTAACTAAATGTTAACTAAAATTCTGTAAAGTTAACAGTTTTGTATAAGTTTCAACTAGTTTTTGGTAGATTTTTCTGATTTATTTCTATGAGTGTAGAAACAATATTTACCTAGTTATTACAAATCAGTCCAGGTGAATATGATTTTGTAATATGATTACTAAAATATCACTTTGCAGTTTTATGAAATACCCTTACTAGAAATATTATTTTTGAGTACAAATGACAAGTTTTTTTTGGGAAATCATTTTTGTGGATAATCAAAATCGGCCTTATTACGAGTGTCATAGTCGAATACGAATTTGCTGAAAATTCGTCGAATTTGCTGAAAATTCGTTTAAAGCACAACTTTTGAACAATTTTACAATTGGATTTACCATATGTGACAGCGCATAGAGAAAGGGACCTAAGGGTAAAAAATTAATTTTTTTTTTTTTTTGTGGACAACTTCTGAGCATCGAATGAGACCGATCCCATGCTCTCAGAGTTTAATTTCTTTATAATTTCCATTATATAAAAAATCATTTTATATGGAGTCGAAAATATTGACTACAAATTCGACACTCGTAATCAGACCGAATATTCGATTCAAAAAACATGAAGGAATAATTTTATATCTGATGATATAAAATAAGTTACAGATATGGCAAATCAAAAAAAAGTATGTCATATCAATGTTAATAAATATTGTCTGAAAATCGGACAAACAAATAGGGGTTCAGCCGTTAATGGGTTAATGTTTAGAACTTAATGTGCACAAGTTCCAAAATACCAGATACCTTATAAATATTATGTCTTTTATATGTTCTGTAGTAATGCATTTTTATGATTGTTGTAGTTTTATTGTATTAAGTGATGTACGTATTTTTGTGTATGATGTCAGAGTCTGTTATAAATTTTATTGTTTTTTCTTGATTTCTAATATTTACTTAAGATTTTTCATCAAGATTTTCATTTACTTGTTTCAACTCCCACATATAATACGTATGTTGTTCCACATGGTACATAACTAACAAATGTATAGCAGTGCATTAAAGAGATAATATTTTACAACATTTTTGTTTTTATATTTTTCCATACAAGAATATAACAAATAAGTGTCAAATTTATGTGTAAAAATATTAATACTTTCATATAAAATTTATAACTTTATCAGCTTTATGTGCATGCGAAAAAGCATGTAAAATTTACGTTTTATAAGTCTAGGTACGTGTTTTGGAATTAATTTTAATAAAGTTTTCCTTATACATACTATTATTTTTTGTTTAAACAATTTTTCGGATTTGTTACATTACTTCAATTTTATATTTTTGTATAATTTCCGTTTCCGATTTTTAACAATATTTTTCTAAACATTTACATCTTATGATAGCAACATTGTTGTTGCCAACTTTATATCTCGTGTTGTATTTTGAATTTTGTGGGTAATCCTAGGCAACATTTTTAGTTGTTGCATGTATGGTTTTGTGGTATTATTGTTGTGTTTTAACTTTTGCTAGGTTTTATAAAGAAAAAGTTACATACACTTTGGTTTAACTGCATGTAAGTTGTTATAAACTTTTATTTTCATTTTTTTCATTATTATTTACAAAAGCAACAATAATACTACATAGGATTTCTAAAACAACAAAAAAAAGTTATAGCAATATTGAGAATAGTAGTGCCATAATAATTCATTAATGTAAAATTTACATTTTTTCGATCTTAAAATTTTTTAAAATGCGAAGAAACGAAATCTTTACGATGAAAAGAAATTATAAATAAAGAAAATCGATCGAAAAATTAAAAAATTATGATTAAATAAATGGATATGTGAAAAAAAAAATATATGCAAATTTAAAAAAATTCACTTAGAATGAGATTTCCAAAGTGAAATCATATAAACTGAGCTTAATCGAATAATTTAGTTACAAAAGTTTAAAAAAAAAAATATGTAGTTTAGACCACTGTAAGGTAGGGTTGAGGAAATAGAGGAAGATCAATGTTCAATAAATACAAGTAAAAATAAAAAATTTATATTTTTTAAAAATTATTTAAATTTTTGTATTAAAAATACAAAAAGTTATTTTTTCGGACTTTCTATATTTTCATATACTATATATAGTTAAAATATTGTTGACCTCAAGGCCAAATTCTAATATGTTGTCATATTAGATTTTATTTGTTGTTTCAAAAAGGTTGATCATTTTCATGATAAACAATACAATTGTTTCGTGAGCATCACCCGAACTCATCAGTTGTCCGCAATAAGAAAATGATAACCGGAATATACAAACCGAGACATTATATAAGTTACAAAAATTCAACGGGACGAGAATTTTGTACTTTTGTATATACAAATATATACAAATTCAAAACAACTGAAATTCTTCTACGACTATTTTAAACGTTGAATTACATTGATAGCCATTGCAGCCATTAAATTAAATCGTAAAAATCTTTTCAAAAATAGACTGTAAAATATTTAATAGTTTACAAATTCATTTATTGTAACGAAAATGTTCATATGTAAATTTAAATCTAAGCTTCTTAGGTAATTAGTTTTTACTTGAAAACTCCATTTCACATACTAAAATTTTGGCATATTAAAACCGAAACATAAAAAGTAGCTATAAAACGATTGGTTTTGATAGCTGACTAACACTACCAATGAAGATATTTTTATGGAGACTTGTAAGTCATTAAAATCATGTATGCATGTGTGTGTGTGTGTGTGTGTGTGTCTGCGTATGTGTTTGTGTGGGTTGCAAAATATGGCGTCTAAATAATTTCAAATCATTCATGTGCAATTTGTGTATTGTTGAGATTTACAACAAAATTGAGCTGCAAATAGTATGAAAATGAGTGAAAAGGCTATAAAAACATGTTTTCATGATAGTTTATAGCTTACATAGCAAAACAAAACTAACAGGAACAGAAGGATTGGTGTTGAAATAAATATAAAAAAAATTTAATTTGTGAAAATTGGACATATTTTATAAACAAATATATATATCGTCGTCGAAAATCCAAAAGTACGTAACATAACTTTTTTTAATTTTGCAGAAGAAGTAGAAAACGTTATAAAACGAAAAATATTTCAGATATAAAAACAAATTATCGAATATGGGCTTAAACACAACAATTTTTAGACTTTGTCACAGAAGTCAAAAAATTGGTAGAGGCATGTAGTTTAACCTAATGAATCAAAATCAATCAAAAAAAAACGATTTTGATTTTTTTTAATGATACGTACTTTTGGATTTTCGACGACGATATGTACAATATATAAAAGCATAAATAAATTCACAAACCATCAACAAAAAAAGCTTTTACAATAATTGCACACGCTAAAGAATTTTATAAATAAATATAAAATTAAAGAATACTTTTAGGGATATGTACTCTAATAATAAATACACATTAAATGTTTAAAATTGAAAACGATTTAATTTTGTTGTAAATTCTAGTATCAAATAAAACATCTCGTTGGTTTTATTCCGGAAATTGCGTACTAGAAAAAGGGTATGGTATCATAAAAATATTTAACTTTATATTGAATCAATCAATTAAAATTTGTCATAAAAATTTGAAGCCAACACGTATGAATGTTAGGTTGTTATTGTTATTGTGATTGATTTTATTTCTTTTTATTTTCTTTTATGCAACTTTAATGGCATTGTTATAAAAAAAATCAAAATTGTAAAAGAAAAAGAACACAAATCTTAAATAATACAGAAAATTGGAAATGCACAATAAAAATGTCATAAAAAAACTTCTAACGAAAAATTCTAACTATAAAAACATATGTGATGATATCCTTGTTAAAGTAAAAATAAAACTTAAGCCAAAAGAAAAACTCTTTAAAAGTTCTTATTAAAATGTTCAACACATTTAAAAAAAACTTTTTGAGGTGTCTATATACATATATATTCCTCTAACTCCCACTGGAGCATAGGGCATCCACATACTCAAATACTCATGTTCACATGTACATATTTAACATCTATTAGCTATTTTAACTTCATTGTTAAATCTTTCGAAATGGCCTTAAATATATGGTTAAATGTGGTTGTCCATGAAATAGCTAAACAAATACATTTGTGGCATATAACTCCTTAACCAGACCAACCATACCGATGTTTGTACCCTCCACATTAGGGTTCTTCAAATTAAAAGACGTTCGAATTCTGCAGATCCTCAAGGCCCCATCAATGTGACTATCTTTTAGAAGTTATGCAACATAAGAAAGTTTTCATCTTACGGCCCCTAATGGCGCTAAAGTTACGGCTATAGGTGAACAAAAATGTAAAATTTTCAAATATCAAAAAAAGCAATTACCATAGAACGCGATACATCAAATCTGTAAAATTTGTTGGCGATAATTACGAATGTGAAGTCTAAATTTCAAATAGAGGAAAGGGTTTTGCAATATCGCTGATTAAAAACTTTTTTATACTTTTTTTTCCAAAATTTTTTCAGTTTAGCTTCCAGTATCAGGGAACTATTTCAGTGAGGAATTTTTATTCTCCCAAAAACCGTTATTTATATGAAGTTCACATTTTAATAAAATTTCGAATTAAAAAATTCGACCAACATTTCAAAAGTTGGCAAACAAAAGGCAAAAAGTAATATTTTATGAAAAATTACCAGGATAACGTTATCCCTCCTGCAACGGTGTTCTAAATAATTTAGAATTGTAGCTCAAAAAAATTTTAAAATATAATATTTTGTGTTTTTCGCGAACAATTTAATAGATTTTATTTCATACTCCTAAAGAATATAAAATTCTGTTGCAAAATTTATGGAGAAATCTTGAAGGATATAATCTTAAGTGATTGATTTAAGCTTTTTTTTAATTTATCGTGGTCTTTATGAAATCCCCACCGGAATTGGATTGAAACGGATTGGATTCTGTAAACAAGCTTATAAAAATTAACGGAAATGGCATTACAATGATGTCATAAAACTTTAATTATATTTATGTTTTAAAAATTTAAATAAAAACATGTAATAAATATATAACATTTAAATTTTTTTATTAAAATTTATTAATTTAATGAAAATAATTTTAATCGGAATGGAAATTTCTTCATCAAATCCGTAGAGGATTTATAGAATCCAATATCGGAAATTTCCGTTTAAAAATTTTCGTACAAGCAAAGGAATGAGGAAATTTTCTACATTTTTCTTACGGAAATTTCCAATTGTTGGATTCTATAAAACCACTCTATGGATTTGATGAGGACATTTCCGATCAGACGAAAATTGTTTTCTTAAAACAACAAATTTTGATAGCCAATTTTTAGCGTTATTTATTTGTTACACATATTCATTAGTTTTTCTGAAACTCTTGAGTTCCCCCAAACCAAATTGGGGACTAGGACTAACATGATTTTGGTCAGAATCTCCAGATATTTATGGAGATTTAAGACCATTTTTCAAATGGAAATAATACCTATTGTTGGGGTAGTCATACCGAGTTTAAGCGTTTTCTACTCTGCGGTATGTAGAACGCAGAGTAAAGGCTATCTGCATAAGTGTTTTCTATTCTGTGGTATATATGAAACTGGCTTTGCTGAGTAAAAGATTTCTGCATAGGCGCGCTTCGGCCGGGTTTAGGGGGTTGTCAAAAAAAAAAGTTGGTCACGTTACACATGCTATATACATGTTTTCTTTTTGTGTGAAGTACATACACTAATAGAAAAAAGTCCGTAAAAAATTTAGTTAAAACTACAAAAAATTAGTTAAAAATGATGCTGCAGAAAAAACTGCCAAATTGGCAGATTATATTTGCTATATATTAGTAATATAGGAACAGCAAAAATAATACTATTAAATGTACAGAATTTTAGATATATTTGAGTTAAATTTTTGTAGATGCAAAATAGCAAATTAACCTGCTAAATCAACAAAAATTTTTTCTAAATATTTAGTAGCCTAAAAAATTAAAATTTCCGAAGTTTTTTTTTGGTTTTTTTAATGCAAATAAAAATCGAGCTTTTTGAAAACAGCAGTTTACAATTTTTTTTAGCAAATATATCTGCTGAATTTAGCGGTATAAACTGCTATTTGCATTCAACTAAATTTAGCTTAAAAATAGAAAAAATTTTGTAGATATAACAGTTTATTTTTGCTATATTTAGTGTACTAATATTTAGCAAAATTTTATGCAGATTTTACAGTACAATTTTGTTAATTTCAATTAACTAAAAGTTAGCTTTAATATAACTAAAATTCTGTAAATTTAACGGTTTTAATTTTACTGTTCTTATCTTACTAGTAAAATCTTCTAGTTTTGGCAGTTTTTTCTGTAGCGTCATTTTTAACTAATTTTTAGCAACTTTTTCTGCTATTTTTACAGATTTATTTCTATGAGTGTACATACATGCTATAGTAAATAAATTGTTATAATTATACACATGTTTACTTTTATATTTTGAAGTATTACTTTTGCTTTGATTTAAGACCATTTTACGACATTATTAAGCCTCTTAAATTGCTAAAAGTCACATTATTTGTTGTGGTTTATTAAAATTGTATTTTTGTTTGTATGTACAATTGTTTTAAGAAGGATTTTGAAGAGATTTATGCAATATTTAGAGAAAGAAAAAATTTTATGTTTTCATAAGTAGAAAATTTCTACTAAATGTATTTTTATATAAGAAATGTATTTTTGTGATCTTTATTCCACTAATCTTATTATTGTGGAACCTAAAACCTAATTTACTTAAATATCTGTTCATATTATTTTATTTAAAAAACTAATTAAAATTCTGTAATAACAATAAACTTTTGGCTAATTTATACATGTCGATCGTTATTTTAAGATTGAAATACTAGTTTGCTTTCATCGAGACTGGTGTAGCGTATCATATATTCAGAACGCCCGACTTGAACTTCTTTACCCGCCCGTTCGACCGGCTTCCCGAAATATTGACAAAATTTTACTATGGCGTAGAGTATCATATACAATAGTTGGAAAGCCCGAATTTAATTTTGTACTTGTTTTTATAGAAATTATAACAGAGACACTGTGCAGGGTATTCAAAAATTCAGTAAAACCGAATTTAAGCTTTTACTTGTATTTTTCTGTTTTCGTTTTGGCTGAAAACTCCTTAACACAGATATTTAGAAGATTTTTCAATGAATCTTAATTAATTTATATATTCCTTACTCTGAGCTATAATACTTCAGCGAAATTAAAACTCATTTACATTTACTCATCTACAATTACATCTTAATGCACAAAATTACTTTAAGAACGTTGGCTTTAATTAAGTATGATGAAAAACTACTTACTAACCAAAGAAAAAGTTTTTAACATGAAACTTAAGAAAGCTTTTTAAAAATGTATTAAATTTACTTGAATATTTTAATGATACACACATACTTTTATACAATATTTACACACACACGCAAAGTAAATTTTAACAGGAAACGGAAGTTCATTATGTACATTAAACTTTTATTATGTAAAAGAAATATGAACATTTTTCGAATGTATGTATGTATTTTAAACAAGAAATTGCCTCCAATATCACGAAAATTCAAGGAATTTTTAATATGATGATAATAAAAAAAACTGGATTTTTTTTAATTGAACTTGTTAACTTCAATATCTTATTTATTCATTTCTTTACCATGGTAAATATGATGTTTTTATAAGTCTGTTCAATGCAATATATAATAAAGAAATTGGAAAGAAGAAAATCTTTTGTTGCTCACAACAATATAATAAAATGATAATCTCAGACAACCAGCCATTTATAGATTTTAAATATAGGTGGGTAGTTAAAAGCAGTGTAGGAAAATAAACTGTACACACCATGTATCGTAGGGTACGGCTAAGGAACACATACCGTATCTATCGTTTTAGCAGTTGTGTGTTTGTACACAAACCGAATGCGGTACACTACGATTGTCTGATGAACGCAAATGCTACGATTATGTACTGTACTTTCAACACATATTCACACCTGTAGCGTACCTAATCCGGGTTGTGTGTACAAACACAAACACTAATTGGAGAGAATAGCGTATGTGTTTTCTACGCAACCTATATGCTGGTGTACTGTGTTCGCAATGCGCGATACGCAACCCTAAATGTACGGTTCGTTAGAGTTTATTTTCCTACTCTGGTTAAAAGTAAAGATATTATATTTTATTGTTAACCATCACACACACCAAGCAATTTAATCATTCAACGAATCATTCTATTATTCTTTTATTTTTATTTTTATCATGAAATTCAATATCTTTGGTATGTAATTTATGACCATAAAAGTTATTTAAATAAAAAATAAATGCATCTGTTTAAAAATACATCGAAGGGAAGAGAATAATAAGAAAGCAATAATTTGCACAAGATTTCAGATTTTTTTAACATCAACATTATAGTTAATATATTGTTTATTAAGCATTAAACACATAGACGACTGCAGCTACACGACTACAGCCTGTCAAAAATAAAAGACACACGTTTATATGAAAACGATTATTTTGACACCAACACAGCTACACGGCTACACGACTACTTTTGCCGCTGTAGTCAACTTAGGATAATTTCTATTTTTGTTGGCTACAAAACAAAAATAGTGTTGACAATATAACAAAATATGTAAAACAGGACAATTTTTCCCGCTAGAGGCGAAATAATATCGCTAGTTCTGACTAGAAAATCACCGTTTTGGGAACACAGAAGAAACAGCTGTTTTTATTTTACAATTGTTTGAAGGTTTCATTAATTTATATTTGGAAATAACTTTATTGTGATGTTTTGTAAAAAAAATGGATCTTACAAAATTAACAAAATATTCCTCAGCCATTATTTTAGAAGCACAAACCAAAAAAGATTAATATTTATCAAAATGTCAAATATTTAGGATTATCTGTTTACATGTTGCTGTCGTTTTCAAAAAAATTAAGTAGCTGACTACACGACTACAATTGCAGCCAGCAGCATTTGTAGTCGTGTAGTCGTGTAGCTGCAGTCGTCTATGTGTTTAATGCATTATAAAGATGCAAAATAGGAATATAACTTTTTTTTGCATATATCAGAAATTACATGACATGGAAATCTAGGCCTTACTATTTCCCGATATGATATTAAATATGATGAGTTACAATTTGAAAGACAATAATTGAGTAATAATTTTAAAGACATATTTCCAAAAAATCCTCATGAAATGTATGATTATGCTGAATACAAATTTGGCAAGACGTTTGAATACAATCGTATATTTTTAAAATTTTCGCGATTTTTTTTTACTTTTGTAGAACACAAGTTTTGTAAAGTTTGGATGTCTATTTAAACTAAATTTTCATTTGAGTGCACTCATATCTGAAACCGTTCAAAAAATTTTGGAAACATTTTGAGAAATCGATACAAATGTGGTATTTTATAAATCGGCCTTGATGCGGATTGCTTTCTCTACAAAATGACCCAATAAAAAGATTTTTCTTATTAGTACAGTACTTATTAGCTACATACAGTGGTGGAAAATTTAATAGGAACGATTCAAGTTTTTTCTAATTTTTTTTTCGTTGCCTTTTTTTTAAATCAAAATAGTGGCTAAATTCGCCCCGGGAGGCAAATATGTGGTTTAGCATATTGTGCAGAATTTTAACATACTGTCTGTTTTTTTTATTTTGTCACTTGTTTTAAGTGGGCGTGGTTTTCAATGAAAAATTAGCGATATCGACATGTTATCAAATTACAGAGTAAAATTTAGCGAGTACTGATCGGATCTATACAAACTATATTTTTGGAAATTCTACAAAATTTCCTAAGTTCTGCATTATTTTTATCCAGAAATTGTTGCCATTCTTAAAATGAAGGTGTCTTAAACATGAAAAAGAATTTCTTTGTTTTTAGTAATTTTAAAATAAACTTAACAACACTGAAATTTTAAAGCGAATAGTTTTATGCTATACTTGCTACGATATAACAAAAAAGTCAAGTTTTTTTTCTATGTTAAGTATAAAGCATTTCCTATTAAAATTTCAGTGTGGTTAACTTATTATAAAATCGCTAAAAACAAAGAAAATGTTTTTTATGTTTAAGGCGCTGTCATTTCAAGTCTGGCAACTAGATAAAAATAATGCAGAAGTTAAGGAAATTTTGTAGGATTTCCAAAAATATACAGTTTGTGTAGATCCGATCAGTACTCGCTAAATTTTAGTCTGTAATTTGATAACAGGTCGATATCGCTAAAATTTCATTGAAAACCACGCCCACTTAAAACAAGTTTCAAAATAAAAGACATTATGTTAAAATTCTGAACAATATTCTAAACCCCATATTTGCCTTCCGGGGCGAATTTAGCCACTATTTTGATTTTTAAAAATAAAGGCATCGAAAAAAAATTAGAAAAAACTTGAATCGTTCCTATTAAATTTGCCGCCACTGTATATCGTAGTGCCACGATTTTTTTTTCCAAAAATGTTATGCTCCTAATGTACAACGCATTGTTAGCGTATTATATATTTTTGTTTTTCTTAGATTTAAGATGAACATAAAAATTGTTTTCTCCATGAACACTTTTTCCTACCACAATAGGGTTATACACTCATAGAAATAAACCTGCAAAAGTAGCAGAAAAATCTACTAAAAACTTGTTAAAATTACCTTACAGAAAAAACTGCCGAAACAGGCAAACTTTTTTTTTTTTTTGCTAAATCAATTTTAGTGTTTTGTTTTCGAAGAAAATAAAACTAGTTTTGCGAACTTTATCACAAATTAGTGAGAGTAGTTTATTCAGCCTTTCGTTTGGTGTTTTTATTTATATTTATTTTAATAAAAATAGTGCATATTACATAATGTAATGGTAATGATTTTGGGCCATCTCTGGTAAATATGGACCGTTTCAAACCAATTTCAATACAATGGGAAATGGAAGGACCCAGCCTGAATTTTAGTGATATTTATCGATTGCAACGATTATTATTTCGATTATTTCCTATTTTACCGATTTTTTTATTTCGTTTTTTGAAAAGCTTATCTGTCAATTGTAATTGCACACAAAAATGTAATTTAAATTTTATTTGTACCTACTGAATAATTTAGAGTCCACGTTTTGAGAAAAGCAGGCAGATTTGTAAGAGCAAAGGGTGACTTGTCTTTTTTTATTTCCCTAAGCCATGAATTTTTGTTTTTTCTGTTTTCTTTTTATTATTAGCACCACAATGCTTACAATTCTAACTGCTGGTTGTTTAATTATATAGTCAAAATGAACATTTAAAAAAAATATATATATAGCAGTTTTTAAGGTTAAAAAAAAAGTTAATTTGCAACAACCAAGCTGTTAAATGTCATTTGTGTGTGTTTTTTATTAAGATTTCTAAAATAGTTTTATATTTTGCAGTTTTTGCTGCTACACCTTTTCGTAGTAAAATATCCTTAATTTGTCAGACATACAAAAGCAACAATTTGTAATTTAATTAAAATTGTTTTGAAAAAAATACCAACTACTATTTAAAATTAAAAGAATTGAGATAAACAGAAAGGTTTTCTTTTCTTAAAAAAAAAGACAGAGCATCCGTTTTAAGAATACTTTTATAGCATTTTAATGTTTATAAACATTAATGTATGCATCCATTTAACTACAATATTTTATTGTTGTTACTTTTATAACAAAATAAACAATCATCAAAATTACACCCTTGGTCACCTTAAAAAAACAGATGGGGTTGCCACCATAACCCCCCATAACCAAACATAGACTCACCACATATAAATAAATTTCAAAAACAGACAATGAGGACACTATAGTGTCCTTATTGTTTATGT
This sequence comes from Leucophora obtusa, assembly GCA_949987735.1. Lineage (NCBI taxonomy): Eukaryota > Metazoa > Arthropoda > Insecta > Diptera > Anthomyiidae > Leucophora > Leucophora obtusa. The sequence continues at coordinate 2,756,248 of OX465296.1, forward strand.
TTCTGTTGTTGTTTTGCATTATTTTTTATCACTCTAAAAAACAAATAAAACTTTTACTTTGACTTGATATTCCCTTTTAATTTTTTGACGAATTGTGTTGAATAATTAAAACATTTTGCCTTGAGGCTCACACACAATACTGAGCCAGTAAATGTATTTAAAAAAGGGTTAATCATAAAATATGTACGAGAGTTATGCTTTAACGGTAATTAAAAAATATTACAGAGTTGCATTTTTGTTGTTATAGTGAATGAATAAGGAAAATATAAACTTTATTTCTTTTTTCTGTTATTACAATAAAAATAATAAAAAAAAAAGTATTACGAAAACAGCATTTAATACGATGGGCTTGTTTTAAGAAAATTAATTCGAAGGGATTAATTCTTAAGAATATTACTTATTATGTAGTTGTTAGGACAGATGACTATAAAAATATTTATGGTAATAAAATAACGTCATGTTTTCTTTAAGTGTTGATTTTTTGTTATTTTTGTTTATTACTTTTTTATCTGTCAAGTCCAATGGGACTTGATAATGAAATTTTTATATAAAAAATATGAATTTTTTTATTTTTATATTTTTATTCCTGTTTAATATGCAAATTTTGGAAGCAATTAGAAATGCACTAATTTTATTATTATTAAAACACCTCTTTTTACTGTACCGCCATAAAAATTTTTTCGATCATTAAAATAAAAAGTTATATTTTAAATAAAAAAAATTTTAATTAAGAAACGCTCGTTTTTACAGTATTTACAAATAAATTAATTTTTTTAATAGACTGAACCGAAACTGAAACTAAAAACAATAAAAGCAAAAGTTTAGCAAAGGTTAGTCTATCAGTTAGGTCTCTAGTTCTACTTTCCCATTAGTACGATTCGTTCAACAATTTTATACCAAAGAATAAAAAAAATAAAAACACGAAAGAGCAAAACATTTTCGTAATTTTTCAAAGTTTTTAAGACCGAACATTGTAGTGGGCGCTGTGGTGTAATGGTTAGCGCGTTGGACTGTTACACGTGAGGTTGCGGGTTCGAGCCCCAACCAAGGCAACATCAATTTATGAAAAATAGTAATATGTATGAGTTTTTTCTATCCCTCATACATATCGCAGCGTCCTCCTTCGGTGTTCCCATAGCACTTAACCCCACCGAAGTAAAATAATATAACAGGGCTATGAACTAAAATAAAAAGCTTCAACAAAGTTCGCCAACTCACCGTCAGATGGCGCGCAACAACTGTTCTAAAAAAAAAAAATTCAATATCTCGCGCAATTACAGTGTTGCCATATTTGAAGCCCTTCATCTTTCACCACCTTTCACTTCTTCTCTATCCCCTTTCCAAAGGAAGCAACACGTTAATTAATAGGAAGAATTTCCTGAGTGTTGCTTCTCTTTATAAAAAAAAAAAAAAAAAAAGGGAACAGGGAGGAACTGGGTCAAAGTTGGACCCGGTTTCTTTTCTCGATCAGAATAATATAAGGTGCTTCTACTACAATTTTTTTTGGTATTTACAAACATCAGCACAAACTCAATACATATAATCTTGTACCAGAGTGGTGTAGGGTATAAAAATAATTACAATTGACAGACTTACAGAGTAATTTTGTAAAACGTTATTTTCCATACAAATTGTTATTGTAACAGCCACAATTGACACGCAAGGTATTGCGTTTTACAAAATAACCCACTTAGCTTTTTGAAAATCAGCAAAATGAAGTAAAATCATCGAAGTTAGCCAAAACCGCTCAAATACCCAGCAAAACCACACATTACCAAATAATTTATAAAATAATGTATACACTCAAAATAGTTTGTAGTTTAAATTAACTGAAAACGTAATTGAAAATAAATGAAAAATCACTTGAACACCGGTCTGCTAACTTTTCATTTAAATCAAAAGAACTTTTCATGTATTTTTAAATGTTAATAAATTAACTACAAAATCCTTAAAAAATAATGTTTTTTCATTTATTTCGTTTTTTTTAAACTTTCAAAAAATTAACTACAAAATCCAATTCCAAATGATATTTAGTTTATTGCGTTTTTTTTTTTAACTGACCTAGAAACCTAAAAGGGTTTCTTTTTTAAACAAAATACAATAAAAATGTACATGTCCTAAAAAAAATTATAAAAATGTAAATATTTATTTAGAATTTTTTTTAGTAATTATATATCCAATCTATTAATCTTTTTTCTACATACTAATTTTATAAAACACGGCGTACTTTCATTAAGTTCGCAGAGAATTTCCTAAGCTATAGCGAAATGCGTTTTACAAAATAAGTACGTTATTTTCATTTTGATTAATTACAAGTAAACAAAATGTTACAAAAACTTTTATCTTAGGTTTTGTTAATTTGTTGACTCATTATTTCTAAAATGTGGCTGGACTTAACAATCTTCTTCTACGGACGAAGATGATTATTTTTCATTTACAAGAAAATCTATTGTTGAGAATCTAAAGACAAAAAGGTGTTGTCACATTTAAAATTTCTGAAACTTAATATTACAAAACGTTTCACTTGAAATGTCACATTTAGTATGACCATTGTTTATTTTAAGGTTTTATATTTATAACTTTTTAATTGTTGTAAAGAATTTTTACAAAAGAAATTACGAAATTTTGCACCATCGAAATGTACTTTAAAAAACTTGTCTGTAAATTTTCCTTATGAAAATTTTTAATAAATATACTATTATTTATATTTAATTTAATTTTTTGCTTTAAATAATCTCGCTCTTTTATCTTTTGTATATTTACAAGTCAAATACCCTGTTCATTTTATATATAAGGACCTTTAAGTAACATTGTGGATGACCAGATAAACCACAATTTGTGGTTGAAAATAGCAAACAAATGTGGTGGACAACAGGACGACAAAACATAAAACAATACCGAAAGAAGCATTTTCAACAAGATTACGCCGATAAAAAAAATTAAAGTGATTTGTTTAAAAATGTAAATTGCTTGAGGTATATTTATTGCATGATAACTGTTAAATACGATGTGTATCATTAACTGATTCTCAGAAAAAACGCCATGTAATTTTGTTTTTTTTTATAGAAAAATTATAAAATCCTAGCCCATATTTTTGTTATAGATTCCAGAGTTCATCAAATATTGATATCTCACAAGCAGCTTTCTTTATTTAATTCGAACATCACCCTTCTCTATTGCAAAAACCTTTATGCCCGTAATTGCAAAAATTAGATACCTACCAGTGCTTAGATACCTGAGGTGTAAGCAAAAACCAGTACACTGAGAGAATTTTCATCACTTCAGTAATGAATTTCTTCATAGTTTCAATGAAAATTGTCACTGGAACTCGTCCATTGAAATTTTTCATAGAATCTGTGAAACAGGTTTCATTAAAGTCAATGTTTATGAAAAGTTCATAAAATTAATGAAACTCTTCATAAAATTAATAGGCCACTCGTCCAATGAATAAATCATTCACCAATGAAGAGCTTCATAAAATCTATTAAGCAATTTCATTTACTATTATTTATTATAGTTGGTTGTTGTCGTTGCTAAGCTGAAGTGGATAAATAAAAAATACTTAGCAAATACAAAAGGCGTAATAAAATCGTAGCATATTTTACGGATGTACAAAATATATCTTAAGTAAGATTTCATTTAATTAAAGTTTCATAAAAAACGTTTCGAAAAAATTAATATGATTTATAAAACAATTTCATAGTCCAAAATTAATAATAAAAAATTAATTTAAAAAAAAATAGAAATTATAAAAGATTATTCTCTCAAGAAATGACGATATTTTATAAAAAAATTAAAAAAAAGTAAATACTATTGAACAATTTCATATATATAAAGAACATTTTCATTAAATTTATGAAGATCTAATTTAAGAAATTAAATGAATTTTTTTAATGAAATTATGAAATTTTATGAAAGAAAAGTTATGAAAAATATCATAATATTAATTAAATATTATATACATAATGAAATTCTTCATTGGTTCCACGAAAAAAATTCTATGAAATTATATCATTAATATCATGAAGGATAATTCTCTCAGTGTAGGTATCTAAACACTGATCGGTGCCAATCAAATAAGAATCGCTTTCTGAGCCAATGTCCGTCCATTTCTCCATATAAATATTGGGCTAGTTTACCAGAGAAACCGGCTACCAGTACATTTGATATGTAGCGCTCAATGATTACCTTAATCTGGTGAACGATGCTACTTTTGTTGTTGTTTAAAATAAAAATATTTGCAGTTTTCTTAGATTTGTTTTACATTTTTTGTGCTTTCATAATTATACTTAAACTACTACTACAACATCAACATGTTGACTTAGCGTTAGGTAATCAAATCGTTCACCTGATTGTTCAGTAGCAGATAAGTGACAGTTGAGCGCCTGGTAAACGCACCCATTGTGGTCAAACTACACTTATAACATAAAGTTAGTTCAAAAGTCTGTTAAACGTGTTCCGGCGCAAATGAACTGATTTTTTCTGTCTTAAAATTTAGGATTGAACTAATATTTTTGTAAGTCCCATTTAGCATAACAATTACTTTCATCCGTTTTTGAACTAACTTTGCATCCTAATTTTTAGTAATTTATGTTTCTTAATTTAACAAATTTTTCAGCTAATTTAAACGTCAATTATTTCCCTAAGTTTATATTGTTGTGTCTCCGTTATCAATATCACATAGAGATGGCGCTATAATTTCATAATTTTTTATTTTATAATCACAAAATGGCTTGCTTATATCTCGGAAACTAGGCGAGATAGAGCAAAATGGACAAAAATTCGATACTACGAACTTATCAATCTTTATAATCCACATATACTCCCAAAAATAAATATGGGCATGTCTCGGGACAGATCCTTAGAAAAAGAACTATGAAAAATATCGATTAGTCCTAATTCAGCCTGTCCCTTTAGAGAAAACAGATTCGTGCTGACAACCGAATTCGCTGCCAATCGAATGATTCATTTGCAGCAGGCGCGGATCCGAGAAGGCATTCTTGGGAGATAAGTTAGAGTATTTGTATAAACTTATCACCTATTCTTTATTAAAAAATTATATTTTGGATCGGCGCTTGTTTGTAGTGACCGATTTTGTAACTACCGAACTTTTATTGAGGTAAGTGAATTATATAGGATCAGCCAAATTACTGTTGTCTGAACTAATTCTCTGTTAACCATTAGCAGCAAATTCGATTTTCAGCACGTGCTTAAATTTGAATTGTTTCTGGCTGAAAATAATTATATATCAAATAAGTAAAATTCAGTTAATTTGGCTGAGCAAGAATGATAAAAAAAGGAGTGAAATAAACCATATTCCATGTAAATTCAATATTTAAATCGGTTAAGGAGGAAGTAATGCTGGTTAATTTTTTATTTAGTGGCATTTTTTGTTTTTAATTCCTTATACATATGTATTTTCAAATGTTATCTGTGATTTTGTGGTTTGATAAATTTTTTTATTGGAAATTCATTGTTGGTTTGTTCAATATTTTTTTTTTGCTTTGTCAATTCCTTTGGGTATATTGCCAACATTTCTATTAAGTTTTTTATGCTTGGATTAACCATTGGCATATGCATGAATTTTTATAACATCGCAACACAGCAACATGAGAAAAAAGGGAAGCCATTTGAAAACATGATTTAATTTCTTTTCAATTTTTAATTTGTCATGAATTTGTCTACACAAGTATTTTTTTTTTTTCATTCTATACATTCCAAATAAAAACGTCAATAAATAAAATACAACGATTATATTGCTAAAATCCAATTCAAATAGAATTCAGCTCTGGTAACTCTAGTATTGCACTACATAATTACAACCCTGTTAACTATTTGAAATTATAAATAAACAAATTTGTAATGAGTTTCAACTTAGATTTAGTATTATTTTTCATATCTTTTGCAATAGTTTTGCTTTCTTTACAATGAAATTTTTAACATTTATTTTATTATTATTTTTAACAATGAGTTTTTATTATTGTCCACCCGGAGAAGCACGTTTACATTATAAAATTAATTTGAATTGCAAATATGTGGATAATATGGGACGATGTATAACAACAAGTAAAATACAAAGAGTTGTCTATACAAAAACAATACATAAAACAGTTAAAATAGAATCATCTTCGCGAACAACAAAAACAAAAATTATAAAAAAAATCTAAATGAATTTTAAAATCATACAGATTTTGTTTAAATAGTTATCAATCAATAAAGGAAGTGTAAAAATCTTTAAATGTTATTTTTTTTTTTTTTGTTCGACATTGTCGTTTTTTCAAGTGTTTAACTAAAAGATTTGTTAGAAATCTTAGAATTTGCTTTTGAACGAAATAAAAAAAGTGCTTTATTAACACATTTTTAAATCCTAAAAATAAACATTTGAGTAATTTCGAGTGTAAAATGTGTTGGTTGCTGTTTGTGGTTTCAAGTTTATATTTTATAAAACATATTTTTAAGTGTTGGTTTGACGTTTTAGAGGTGTTTAATGTGCGAACTTTTCAAAAAGTTAAATCAATTACTTACACATGATTGGTTTTTGAGAAATCAATATGGCAACACTCTCTTGAGAAAGCTCTTTATAGTTTAGAATTAAAACGTCTGGCTATACATAACACAAAATTTTAAAACCTTCAAAGTTGTAATTTATTTTCTGAAAAGTTATGGTAAATTTCTCAATGCATCTAAAGTTGTTCAAAATCATTTTGAATTTTCATTCCAACTTATAACTTATTCCAATTCCAATATTATTTTCTTTTAATATTTTGTATAAACTCTAAATCATATACATATGTACAAAACCCCTTTCTGTATGTAGTTATTCCTCATCAATATTAAAGTGATTACACTTGTGAGTGCAAAACCGTAATTAACATGGCAATCAAACAAATGTTACCCTTAATTTATATCATGCCATGTCATGCTTGTTTGCATGCACATATACATATGCATTCAAACATCCTCCAGATCCTTTTATATACATTTATTTATATTCTTTGTAAAAGTTAGTTTGTTAAAAAGAAAACTCATAAATCAATTTCCGTAGCAAATGCATTAAAATGTTTACTTTATAACAGAAATAAAGTCAAAGTTATAGTTAAATAGTAGAAGATGAGCACATATACTGGATTATGAACCGTAATTTACTCCCTGTTTGGCCACAAAGAGAAAAAAAAATAAAATCACTTACAATTAGCAAAATGAAGATGGGAAAATATCATGGTTGGCAAACACTAACCGTAAAATACCGATAACGATTTAAAACCCTTTCAAATGACTACCGTTAACCTTAAAATACCACTAACGAAATAACTCAAAATACCGTTAACTGTAAAATATCCTAACGAAATAATTTAGAATACCGCTAAACCTAAAATATCCAACAGCAATTGCTGTTGTTAACACACACACAAACACAAGATTTTACAAAGTGACGGTCAGAAAAGTTGTCAAAAAATTTCAAAAAAGGACTATTGTTAACCTTAAAATACCACTAACAAAATAACTTAAAATACGGTTAACCCAAAAATAACCAAACGAAATAGTTTTAAATACCTTTAACGCTAACGCTTAACGAAACAACTTAAAATACCCATAACCTTAAAATATCCTAACTAAATACTTTTGAAACAACGTTATCCACTACCACTAACTTTATGAATCGGTTACCAACCCTGGAAAATATGAATGTTTTGAGTTGCCACATAGGATCTTAGTAGGAATATCATATTCTAAGGATTATTCAAATTAATCTTGTCGAGTTATCTTGGAATAAATTTTCTTAAAGCCAATGTGTGAAAGGGGTGCTAAGATTTCAGAACAAATCAAAAATTAAAACTAATTACCTTCTTGAGTAGATGTTTGAAAAGAGTCCAAACTGAGTGAAGTGTCAGTTATGGAAATCCTAAAATTCCAATGCAGAGAAATCACGTTTATAGAACACTTTCAAGCATGGTTGGCAAACTTTTTTTTCTTTCGATTGTAAAGAATGTATCATACTTGAAATTTGGAGTAAAAATTGCAGTTATTATCTTTTTATGCATTGGAGATGCAATAAAATTTTCTGGGTTTTATTTCTAAACTATGAATGTATCAATAATAACAAATATAAACTAAACTAGAATTCTAAAAAGTCAACGTATTCTTGTAAATAAAATTTCCGTTAGTATCTACTTGTTAAATTAGTATATTTTTTGCTAAGTTTAGCCCACGGTTTTTGAAAAATTAGTAAAATGTGTTGCTAAAATCAGAAACGAAAATTATTAAAAAAACTGATTTTGGAAAATTTAATTTTAAAAAAATTTAGAGTGGATCTTTAGTTCCCTACAAGCGTTTAAAGTTGGCGATGTTGATGTATTCAATTTGGGTCCACTAAATCTTCTTAAGATAAAAAAAGTGAATGGAGGACAGTTTTATTAGTTCCTTTTTTAAGTTTTAAATGCAAATGTGGACTAAAATTGTTCCATAGACAATTTGGGTATCAAATGATGTATCTAACATATGTCCAACATGCCCATTTTTGTAATTAAAAATAATAAACTTTTCGAATAGCACATTTGTATAGCAAATTGTTGAAGGTTAGAATTCTAATTTATACATAAAAATTGATATATACAATCCTGAACATGGGGATGCAGGGTATAAAAACGTCTCTTTAATTTTAACAGAATTTACCTGAATAGCTTTTTTAATGAATATTTAAAGTATTTTTTAGTGGTGGTTACACTAAAAACATTTATACAACAGTCCCTCTAACGCACCCCTGCAATCATATGGCGTATTGGCCCATTCTTACTTTAAAAAAAAAATTGCGCCCTTTTTATACTGAATATAAACTTACTCTTATCTTTTTGAAATCAAAATGTGGCAACTTCGTTTATCATATAAATATAATAAAAAGGGCTCGGATTTTCATGCAAATACATGTTTGTTGTCGTTAGCTGGATAACAATGTAAACTATAAACCATAAATTTGCAATAAAATGGCAACGATTTGTTAATACATATTTTTGCATATTTTGCTGTAAATACATATTTTTATGCATATTTTGAATATTTCCACATATTTTTGCATATTTTTCCAAAACTGCATTTATATATATTTTGTATTTTTTTTTTCTTGTTGTCTTTACCTAGTGTCTACAAATGAAATAAAATTTGTAATGAAATTTGAAAATAACTTACAAAGCAACTACAACGAAAATAATTTTGTTGTTGCTTAGTGTCTAATTTGGAAATTTTATGGCGTTTTTATTGCATTTGAAATTAGCTGATGATGATGCCATGATAAAAATTTGCGAGTGAAAAGGAAAAGTGAGACGATTAAAGTTAGAGTAGAGAAAGTTTTACAAAAAAACCATGGCTTTAAAAAACTTAAACAAATATCTAGTATTTTTAGTTTAAATTCTACCAAAGAAAGTAAAATTGAAAATGAATATTCCACAAAGCAATTAGCGGCTTTAAAATATGCACCAATAACTTCCGTGGAAGTGGAACGATAATTTTAAATGTATAAAAACTTTTTAAGACAAAATCGTCAGTTTTTCTTTTGAAAATTAAAAAAAAACAATGTTTATTTACATAAATAAAGCTTTAAACAAAAATTGTATATAAACAATTTATCTATATTTTTAAGTTAACGGGACTGAATTGTTTTTCTGTTTTTTTTTTTGTTTTTTCCTAATAATAAACTTTGAAATAAATCAATAAATGCATATTCCTTTAGATTTAAATGCATATTTTTCAATTTTTAATACATATTTTATATACATAAAACCCGATTTTAAATGCATAAAAATCCGAGCCCTAATAATAAGTATTATAAAACTGGTATTACATACCTTACTTTTTAAGAACCCTTCTCATTTTTCAAAGAGTCATCTATAGTATAAGAAAGTACAACATCTATGGCATTATTACAAGTCATAACTTTCTATATGAATTTATATTGGTTTGTCTAATTGTTTTTCCAAACGATGCATTGGTAGGAATGATTGTAGACTATGATTTTATGCAATTTACAAATGCATCTCACCTTTCAATTAAAATGGTAGCCACCACTTACTACCCCGAACTCATACAACAAATTCTAGATTGTCTTTAGCTTATAGATATTTGCATTTAACTGGTAAAATGATATGTCTACGAGTTCCCATTAACATCCCAGCAAACAAAATTGGAAGTAATGTTTTATAAACTACTTCACTACTTCACTACTTTCACTGCTTCACAAGTATCCGTTATGTGTATTTTTACTGCTTCTGAACTTCAAAAAATCTCTTCTTTCATTGCTTCCAAAGTATCCGTTAGTATATTTTTACAGCTTTTTTAGAATTACTTCTGAACAACATCCAAAAAATTACTTAAGTATTGGAATTTCCGCACCGAGGGTCCCGGGTTCGATTCCCGGGGGGACCAATATTTTTTTTTTTTTTTAATTTTTTTTTATTCTATTAATTTTTTTTAATATTTATAACACTATGCGACAGTCAAAATCGGGATGGGATGAAACCAACGGGAAATGTTATATCGGTCAAAAACAAGTTATACGTGTCCCGGCGTTTCGCTGGGTCACCCCTAGGAATCGAGATATATCTTTTTTTTGACATAACTCGAGAACCACTAGTCCGATTTTGCTCAAACAATTTAAAAAAAATTAAAATTTACAATTCCTTTAATCTGTTTATATAACGTTTTTCTATATACTCAACAGTTTTGCCGGTAAAAATAAATGTTTGTTACCGCTACCATAAAAATCAATAACCTTTTATTTATTACTTTTTTTTAATATTTTAGGCAAAAAATATTTTTTTCTTCATACATTTATTTTTACCGGCAAAACTGTTGAGTATATAGAAAAACGTTATATGAACAGATTAAAGGAATTGTAATTTTTTTAAAATTGTTTGAGCAAAATCGGACTAGTGGTTCTCGAGTTATGTCAAAAAAAAAGACCACCAAAGGTCAAATCGATATATCTCGATTCCTAGGGGTGACCCAGCGAAACGCCGGGACACGTATAACTTCTTTTTTACCGATATAACTTTCCCCGCTAGTTTGAACCCTTCCCGATCACTGACCCCTACCATTTGTCTCACAGTGTAATTAATTTGTTTAAATTCAATATTTTTTAATTTTAAAATTTTTAAAAATATGTACACATACATATGTATATAAAAAAATGGTGAGAAATTGCTTTTTATGCATCTATAAAAATAGTACTGAAAACAATATTGAATTGGAGTGCACTTTTTACATTTGTTTAATATCTCGCAGTATCAAAATGGTGTTTTTATGCCAGTCAACTTTCATATCAAAGAATAGCTCAGACTAGCAATCGTGAGGTCGCAAGACTAGCAATCGTGAGGTCGCAAGTTCGATACCCGGTGGCGGAAATAAAAAAACGTTTTTAAAATAAAAAAATATATAATTTTGACACCACAATGTTAAAATCATTAGTATTTACGTTAAAAAAGAAGTACATCTAGGTCATCAATTGTAGTGCCTTTTCTACTGCTTCGGCATTTCTTTTTTTGCTGGGAAACAATTTATAGACTAGATACAGTAAATAGTAAGTGCACTTCCGTTTCCCCACAGAATGCAATAAAAGAAGATGTACTAACTATACAAATGGCCGACCATATTGAGAATGCACTTAACTTCCTGCTTACAAATATTGAAGTGTTGTATTTTCATTTTTTAGGGAAAATGAGTAAGAGACAAAGCCAGCCAATTTAATTGAAAGTGCTATATGATGATGCCTTTTACGAAAATGCAATTAAATGCCCGCAAAACATTTTTAAGATAACAAATACATACGGACCTATCTACTGTATCATTGAATTGAAATTAAAAAGAAAAAATAAACAATAGGAGTTGTAGTCAATTATTTGTATTTTGCCACACAGGGTTGTATTAGGGTATGTGTTAATGTAATTTTACTTTTAATTGTTTTAAGTAACTTTTTGTATAATCATCTTTTTAGAAAATCTAACCATTAATTGTAACCAAATTTTTAATTGCGTCTTGCAATTTTTGGTGTTAATTTCAGACATGTTTGCATATGTGTGTATATCTTTTTGTTTAAAGCTTTAAATGACAAGTGATAAATGGTCCTTGGAAAAGGATACACACTCCCCATAATCATTGAGGTTTTTTTGTTAAAAAAAAAAAATTAAAATGAAAAATTATAAATAATTTTGATAAGTGTCATCACATGTGTGTAGATATGAAAATGACTTTTAAGTTTTTATTTACTTAACGTTACAATGACAGTTCAAGGAAGTACAAACGCACAGTTGAGGAAGGGGTTAACAAAGACAAAAGTGTTAAATACTAATTATACGCTTTTTCAGGTTTAGGTTTTTTAAGTTTTAGAAAGGAAGAGAAAAACAGAAATCATTAATCTTAAATGTAAATAATTATAATCATATGTAAAAAATGTTGGAAAATCTTTTAACATTTTCCATTACTTAAACTGTCATTGTACCTATTTTGAAGGAAAAAACAAACAGGGTGGCATCTTGTTTTTACCGTGCTGAACAGGGTTGCTAAATTTTAATTTAAGTTAAGTGCCTATTAAAACTATCATTGTGTGTTAATCTTAACATCATTTATCTCTTTTAATTTCAAAATGGGAATCCTTAGTACTCGTATAACTTTCATATGTGACTAAATGTTTTTGAAGGAGAGGGTTAAAACTAGTGATAAGTCTACTACTTTTAATCAAAATTAAGAGCATTTGAAATTTATGTGAGTTTAAGTTTGAATTTGATTTCCTTTCGTTTATTTTTAATTATTTTTTGGGATTTATTTTATATTATTTGTCTTCTGGGCAATTATAAATTATTTTTGTTTCATTCATCATTTTTCTTTCTTGTTGTTATCATTATTGTTATTTGTTGATTTTGTTTTAAGAAACAAAATAAATGTTAAATGAACATACAATTTTCCTTTAAACGTTTTTGTAATTTTTTGAATAAAAGATTTTTGAAATGATATACAAACCAATTAAAATTCTTTGGTGTAACATCATTAATCAAATGGATGTAGTACAAACAATGACTATATAATTAAAAGACTTCCCAACTCTCCCTACCTCTGTTAAGTCACTCTCTTCTTAATTTGTATCGAACAATGTTGCCATAAGAATTACATATGTCTGCAAAGGCTAACATTTTTCGATACAGACTGTTAATGGTCGAAAGAGGCGATGAAAACCGCCTGGTACAGACCAAACAGAAAAAATCCCTTGAAAAATATTTCTTGAAGATCCTTCCGCATTTCAATCATGTTCAAAAATTACTTTTATTTTTACTAAAGCTCTCGAAAAAAATAAATATAAACCAAGCATAGATGGTCAATGCACTACACCATTTTTAATTTTATTTCAGAAAATTACAAATATATTTCAAAATTGTCCAAAAATGTTTTAAAATTATCCAAAAATGTTTTAAAATTATCCAAAAATGTTTTAAAATTGTCCAAAAATTTTTTAAAATTGTCCAAAAATAATTCAAAATTGTCCAAAAATGTTTTAGAATTGTCCAAAAATCTTTCAAAATTGTCCAAATATTGTTTAAAATTGTCTAAAAACCTTTGATATTTGTCCAATTGCATTTCAAAATTGTCCAAAATATATTTTAAAATTTTCAAAATGTATTTCAAAATTATAAAAATATATTTTAAAATATTTCAAATATATTTTAAAATATTTTATTTGTATTTAAGAAAATTCCATTTGTATTTTAAAATTGTCCAAATGTATTTCAAAATTATTCATTTGTATTTAAAAATTTTAAATCTGTATTTCAAAATTGCCCAAATGCATTTTAAATAATTCCAATTGTATTTCAAAATTCTCCAAATGTATTTGAGAAAATTCGAAATGTATTTAAAAAAATTCTATTCTGGAATACAAATATTTTTAAGTAACTATACAGGTTTTTATTAATACATATTCGATTACTGATGTTAGCAGAAACAGGAAATAATAGTTTTTATTTGTGCACTCAGAAAAAAAAGTTAGTATAAAAATCTGTTAAACGCATTCTGATTCAAGTGAAATAATTTTTATGTTGTCTTAAAATTAAGAATTGTACTAATATTTTTTGTAGTTTTAATTTAGCATAACAAGTAATTCCATCTGTATTTGAACTAACTTCGAGTCCTAATTTTTAGTAAATTGTTTTTCTCAATTTTATAATTTTTCTGTTAGTTAATTCTTCTTTTTCTAGAAGTTAATTCTGATAAACCACCAATAATAAATATGTGCCTATCTCGTGTCAATTACGCAGAGTCGAATAACCCAGATTTTAAGCGACAGTTTAACATAAATTTGTAATAACATCAACTAAAATTTCTGATGAATTTAATTTAAATTTCGTAGCTACTCGCGATTTAACTAAAACTGTCTGTGTGTAAAATTTAGACTACCTAAATTTTTCAGATCATAATTCTTAACTCCACTGAAAATTCTGCAGGCGCAAATATAGGCGATATTTTCAGTTATCTTGTCAGAATTTTGAACTATTTGTACGGGATTTTTTTTATGAGTGTGTTGGTTTAATTTCTCTACTACTATATATACTACTACTATACTCTGTTTCTAAGATGACCGACCAACCACTACTTTTATATTAATTATTTAACCCTTCTTTGCATAGTGATGGAAATTTCCATCATAAAATTTATTGAAGAAAAAAATACACACAAGCACGTGATTTGTAATTTTTTTGTTGCTAGCAATAATTTACATCACTATTGTTTCAATTGAAACACATCTGTCAAAAAAGTAAAAGCTTCATTATAAATTAGCAGGTTTAAACTTTTCACCCAATATAGTACATTGATTTTTTTCACAAAAAGAGAAAAAATCATTCAAAGAAGGGTTAAGATGCTGCCAGTTTGTCTATAAACAAGATATATGTAGATTAGGCTGGGTCGATTTGTGGGGAGGCAAAAAAATCGCCCATGACTCAATGAAAATCGTATTCTAGGGATCAAAATAAGAAACTTTGCCGAAGGAACCATACCTCTAAAACGAATTCTACTACCCCCAACTGTTGACTTTTGTCCCGTAGGGTCAAGTTTTGAAAAATCCCACTTTGACCCATTTAGAGTGCCCCAATCGAGTCCAAATGTATGACCGACCCCCACTAACTTTGGAGGGCCGATCCACCCATGCTAGTGGTACACCCCCTGGAACTCCCCTGGGGGGTTCCCCATACAAACATTTTAAAAAATCACCATTTTTGGCACTTTATTTTATTATTTTTTATTTATTTTATTTATTTTTATTATTTTATTTATTTTTTCTCTTTAGAAATTTATTTAGTCAGAACATATGTAAATGAAAAAATTAATTTAACTTAGTAATAGAAAAGAAAATAAAAAAAATTACTGTTTGAAGTCTTTTTTGCTTTCAAGTCTGGGCATTTTTTCTTTTCTATTACTAAGTTAAATTAATTTTTTCATTTACATATGTTCTGACTAAATAAATTTCTAAAGAGAAAAAATAAATAAAATAATAAAAATAAATAAAATAAATAAAAAATAATAAAATAAAGTTACAAAAATGGTGATTTTTTAAAATGTTTGTATGGGGAACCCCCCAGGGGAGTTCCAGGGGGTGTGCCACTGGCATGGGTGGATCGGCCCTCCAAAGTTAGTGGGGGTCGGTCATACATTTGGACTCGATTGGGGCACTCTAAATGGGTCAAAGTGGGATTTTTCAAAACTTGACCCTACGGGACAAAAGTCAACAGTTGGGGGTAGTAGAATTCGTTTTAGAGGTATGGTTCCTTCGGCAAAGTTTCTTATTTTGATCCCTAGAATACGATTTTCACTGAGGCATGGGCGATTATTAAATCGACCCGCCCTAATGTAGATATAATTAATGATTTGTAGTTATACACACAAAAAATTTCCTTTTGACATCCTTTAACATAAAAATTTGCACTCCATAAATCTTAAGAAATACACACATTAGCAGTGTTATTTTATCAATAATGGGCAAAACAATAAACAATTATGAATGGGTAAAGAGGATTAAAGTGTTAAAAGAATAAAAAATGTTATTTATATATAAAACATAAATAAAATTTAAAGTGAAATTTTTAAGAAATCTATTTTATTATTAAATGTTAAACAAATTTTGAAACACCCACCCTAAAATTTAAGAAAACAAATGACCACTCGTTATCTTTCGTAGAATTTCGAAAAAATATTTTTTTATAACATTTAATACAATATGAACGAACCACCATCTTCGTATGTAAAAATATACATCACATGTATGTAAATTAAACACAATTTATCATTTTAATAGTTAAACATTAATAATTTTACTTTGAAAACAATTTGATATGCATAAAAAATAAGTAAAGAAGAAATATAAGTTGAATCCTTTCCCATACACACATAATAAATTGAAAAAGACTTCAGACTGGGCCGAATTTTAAAAATATTCGATTCCAAAGTTTTAGCCCTGCAGAAATTTCTTATAGTTAATTTATATCGATTAATGAATATTTTCTAGTTAGTTTTAAACTACAATATGTTTAAAACTTTTCAACAAATTTTAAAAGATTTTGCGTATTTATGGTCAGTAGGGCGAGTCAATTTGTATGGAGGCAAAAATAATAAAAAATCGTAGGGGGGAAATGATTCTACGAAAAATTCTAAGCAACTTTGCTCTAGAAACCATAGGTCTTAAATGGATTTCGAGCTTGCGGAAATTCTAAAATATGTTGTGAGTAGTGCTTCACTGCAATGTTTGCGTAAAATTTGCGTTAACATGTAAGTATTGTGAACGAGGATAATAGTTTTGGACTTTTTAGATAAGAGTCTTCATCCTTATTATAAGAAAAAATCTCAAAATATTTTTATTTTTGATTAACTGATACGTAGATGGCATTAATCAGCCTAAAAATGAATGCACGCTACAGGTTGGAAATATTTAGATATTTTGATGAAGTTTGGTATACCGACTTATATCTTCCCAGGGACGAAGAACATTAATTTTGGTTTAATCCAGTCCATATTGGTTGAAATCGGATATTTTAATGTAATTCGGTGCATCGACTTATATCTCCCAAGGTCGAAACCTATTGATTATGGTTAAAATCGTACAATGTTTGGACCTAGTGCCCAAGGTTTCTCCCAAAATTTACTTTTTCGCACACTACAGGTCTCAAATATGAATAATTTTAATGAAATTAGGTACGCTGATTCACATGGGCCTACGGACAAAGCTTATTGATTTCTTTTAGAATTGGTAAATTTTTAGACCTATTGCTTGTAAAAAGGTCCCCCAAAAGTTTGAATATCCGCACGCTACTATTCGCAAATATTAAGATATTTTGATGAAATTTGGTACACCGACTTATGTATATTGGGCCCAAGGAAGAAGGCTATGTATTACGGTTAAAATCGGTCCATTGATACACCTAGTGCATATATAAAGGTCACCCAAAAATTGATTTTTCGCATGCTACAGTTCGCAAATACAATGATATTTTAATGAAATTTGGTACGTTGACACACATGGGCCCAAGGAGAAAGCCTGTTGATTCTAGATAATATCGGTCCATATTTGAACCTATCGCCCATATGGACTATATTTCCGATTTTCTCCTAAATACATCTAACATTAGATAAAATCAAAATTTCGTACTGTTTTTTCAACTTTTTATCGTTTTATAGACAAATTTTGACACAAGTCCATTTCAAGACATTCGACTTTCAGTTCAAAACATTAGTTGGCTTTCAATCAGACTGTTGTAGAGTATCATATATTCGGGAATGACGACTATACGATACCCTACACTAGTCTGGTTGAAAGCCAATTGGCTTCGTCCTTGGGCCGCTATAAGTCTGTTTACCATATTTTATTAAAGTATCTTAATATTTGCGACCTTTGGCTTGCGAATATGCTCAGTTTTAGGGGACCTTTATACGGGCACTAAGTCTAGACATGGACCGATTTCATGTAAAATCAGTATGCTTTTCTCATGAGCCCATTTGAATCCGTGTACCAAATTCCATTAAATATCTTCGTATTTGCGACCTGTAGTGTGCAAACAATACAATTTTTGGGGACCCTTAATATAGGCACTAGGTCTAACTATGGACCGATTTTAACCAAAATCAATTGGCTTTGTCCCTGGGCCAAAATAAGTCAGTTCACCAAATTTTGAAAAAATACCTGTACCGTTCCCAAAAGAATATATGGTCAGACAGACAGACAGACAGACGGACAGACGTATGTATATCGTTATATCAAAACAAAATTTTATTCTGAATCAATCGGTATACTTAAAGGTGGGTCTAGTTTAAATATTTTTGGAATTACAAACATAAGCACAAACTTATTATACCCTGCCCAAGTAATGGTGTAGGGTATAATTAATAAAACTCAGTATTCAAACTCATAAAGCACTACTTAAAATTTATTTTGGAATTTCCGGAAGCTCGAAATAAATTTTAGACCTATGGTTTCTAGGCCAAAGTTGCTTAGAATTTTTCATAGAATCATTTCCCCCCCCCCCCCCCCCCCACGATTTCTTGTCACAGAAATCGACCCGCCCTAATGTTCAGGGTATCAAAACTAACTAGAAAAGATTTATTAAAAGATATAATTTAACTGTTAGAAGTTTTTTCGGAACTGGGAAAATGCGATTGCATACCAATTATTTTTCGTCTATATGTTTTTTTTTTTGGGCAAAAACTTATCATATTTGACCCACTCTAATACACAGGCATAAGTACGTATTTATGTACATTAGGGATTCCTCTTGAACGAAGTTAGAACTAATTTTTATGATGTAAATCACAACAACCAAAACAGGCGGTTTTCATATCTCTCATTTGAGGATTGAAATTCTGTATCGATAAATGTTAGCCTATGCAAAGCACATTTTTTTTTTTTTTTTTTTTATAAAGAGAAGCAACATTCAGCAAATTCTTCCTATTAATCAACGTGTTGCTTGCTTTGGAAAGGGGATAGAGAAGAAGTGAAAGGTCATCAAAGATGAAGGGCTTCAAAATGTAGTTAGAAAGTCTTAATTATATGGTCTTTGACCAAAATATAGGAGTGCTAACACAATACATTGAGCGACCAGTAAGTAATTCGTTCAATGGATTGTTGAGTACCAGTTGAGTTAAAAACCAGAGAAACAAGCCGACCAAAATAATCGGCGGCGGCGGCGCAAGCAAAAAATCGGCGGCGGCGGCGGCGATTGAGGTTGAGCCGGATAAAAATCGGCGGCGGCGGCGCAACCAAATAATCGGCGGCGGCGGCGGCTTGATCGGCTGAAAACAACATTTTGTAATGTGATTTGAAAACGTTTAAGTTTTTTTACGAAAGATATATATTTTACTATCACTCTATATGCCTTTACGTTTTTTGCCATTACTCTTACCTGACCATCTCTCAAGGATTTGTACGAATAATCTTCAAGGCAGTGTTGCCAACTCTTGAAGGCAAGAAAGCACCGTGAGCATTGTGAAAAAGGGTAAAAATTTACCAAAAATGGGGTAAAAAAGCACGATAATAATTTTTTGAAAAATTTAATTCAAGATTTTAAAAACACATTTTAGCTTTATAAAATCGTGTAAAAAAGGTTCTAAAAATAACCAGAAAAGGGGTAAAAAAGCACCAAACTAATATTTCAAAATTTTGAAGTTTAAATATAACGAAGTGCTATTTAAAATTGTACTACAAACATTGTGAAAAAATGTATTTTTTGTATATTTCGTATTATTTTTTCAACTTTGACAGAAAATTCAAGAAAAATTGAAAAAAAGGAGAACAAATACCAAAAATATAAACTGTACAAAAAGCACTGCCAGAAATCTGAAAAAGCACTGTAAATACCCGCTTTTTATAAACGGGTATTTGTAAAAAATCACCGGGTACGGGAAGGAAAAAAGCACCAAAAAATACCCGAAAAGCACTGAAATGGCAACACTGCTTCAAGGTTTACTATTTTTGAAAAGTTATTCATCATCGCTCTTATATCTGAAACATTTGGAATAATTATTGGAGGCGGTTTTTCGTCAGACAGCTCTTTGTTAGCATTATCGTTAATATAATTATCATCATCATTATTGTCTACATCAAGTGCAGCAAATATGTTGTTGCTAATAGGTACTTGGTATATCATCATTAGGGCAAGGAATTTCATGCACTTAAAAATGAAAAATATGCGCCTAAAATATGCGGTTAAAAAAGAAAAATATGCACTAACAATATAAGAAATATGCACTAAAAACTATAATTTTTGCAAAAATAATGCACTTTAAAACTTAAAAATATATTTAAGTTAGTTATTTTGCAAACAGACACAGAACTCGAAGATTTCCCATAGGTCAATAAAGTTTTAAAAGTGTTTATTTTGATTGAATCAAAATATGAAAACGTATCAATTTTTTATATTTTTTTACAAAATAAAAAATGCTACTAAAAATGAAAAATATGAACAAATATAAAAAGCACAAAATATGCATTAAAAAGCCACCAAATATGCATTTAAAGTCGAAATATGCAAAAACATGCATTTATGTCAAAATATGCAACTACAAATCGATGCCAGTTTGTTCTAAATTTGATGAGTCGGATAAATGTTTAGTCCATATTAGTTTTGGACTATCGAGAAATAACATGCATTTGCATGGAATTCCTTGCCCTAATCATCATTGTTGGTAGTTTTTTTTAATTTGATTGCATGCTTAACTAATCCTGGTGATCGATTTTGTCGTCGTTTCGTTGTTTTGTTTTCAGCGACTGTCTACCAGACAATATCGCTTGATTCAGTAGACTCGCTGCTACTATCCATTTTGCTGTAACAGCAGAGGATTAGTATAGCAGAATATTAATCCCTTTGTTTACTACTGAATAATAAGTAATAATTTGTTTTTGATTTCAATATACAATGCAGTGTTGCCAACTAATTTTAAAAATAAATGGCTAGATCACACCCAAAAATCGCTAGAAAATCTCTAGATTATAAACAGTGTAAATATTTAGCGATTTTATCGCTAGATTGTTGAAAAATGGTAGTGAAAGCAGTTTTTACTCAAAAATTTCTTTAATATGTTAATAAGAAGTGTTATAAACTTTTAAATAATGAAAAATTTTACGATTAAGCTTCAAATAATGAGTCCTGATTTTCATTGAATTAATCTTAGTATTGCGAATACACAATAGAGGGCGTTGTACGATGAAAAAGTGCATACCCATATTTTATCGAAATGTGTATTTTTAGAGTTTTTTTTACTAAAATCGTTTAAGATGTTGTGTTTTATAATAAAGGAATATCAATGTGCGAGTTTTATAATATTTTTCAACATAAAACCGAGTTTTAAAAATTATATTACGGCTGATAAAAAAATCGCTAGATTTTTGGCTAATAGCTACAGGACAATTTTTCCCGCTAGGGGCGAAATAAAATCGCTAACAATCTGACCAATTTTTGGTTAATACATAAAATTTGTAACCAATTTTATAGGCCAAATGTAAACTCCGTAACCAGTAACTCGTAAGGTTTTTTAACTTTAATAGCTTATATTTTAATAACCAATGAAGCTAAACACTAATTGTAAGAATTTATATGAAGAGGAGAAGTAACGCTTTTAGCAAAAATTAATACATTTTATAAACTTTTTCGTATATCTATGCTAACACGACTTCAACTCTGTAACGATTTTTCGTCATAATTTTTGATAAAAATGCGTACACCAAATACATATATTGAGTTTTAAATGCAAAGTTAAGCAGCTATGTTTTTTTATTAATTGATTTTTTACACATCTGCAAAGAGTTGCATTCTGAAGTATTATATTAACCCATTAAGAAATTTTTTTTTTTTAATTTTTTTCACAGTATAAATTTATATAAGCTTTTATAGCTTAAAAAATTATATTTATAAAAATTTAATATTTAGAAGA
Source organism: Leucophora obtusa (assembly GCA_949987735.1). Taxonomy (NCBI): domain Eukaryota; kingdom Metazoa; phylum Arthropoda; class Insecta; order Diptera; family Anthomyiidae; genus Leucophora; species Leucophora obtusa. The sequence continues at coordinate 2,778,196 of OX465296.1, forward strand.
TTTTAACTTTTTTCTTTTCATATAAAAAGAATTGTTTTTAGCTCTGGTTGTTCAAGTTTAATGAATTAGTAAATTCTTTTTAAAAAATATATTTATTTTTAAATTTTTTATATTTGAAAATTGATACTTCCAGCCGAAATGAGCCGAAAAAAATCGGCGGCGGCGGCTGAAGCAAAAATTACCGGCGGCGGCGGCTTAAACGGCTCACGGCGGCTGGCTTGTTTCTCTGTTAAAAACTTTGTCTGGAGAACGCTATCATAATATTTTGTTGGGGTCTGTATAAAAATGTCTATAAAACTCTATTGTGAAATTGGCTGGGTGTGTTAATGCTTTCAAAATTTAATATTTTGAGCCGCAATTTTACAATATTCCTTCCACAAGTACGAACTTAAAAATGTGAAGCAATAAAATAAATTGCGCCCTATTGCAAACATTTTTTTTTTTTTTTTCAAAAAAACTTAAACATTAACTAAACAATAGTAACTGTTTTGTTTGTGCTCGTATGTATATATCTTCTATAAATTGAAACACATTAGTTGCATGTTGACTTACTTCAAAGACACAACATACAAAGGACTCTGTTTTTTTAGTGTCACATTAAAGGATGTATGACAATATTGTGTCGCTTTAAGATACAGCATTATATGAGTTCAAATGTGGGGAAATTTGCATATGAATACGTACGAGTATGTGAATGGTCTATTGTTTGATATAATGAAAAATTATTGGGTAATCAGCAACAGTTTTGAAATGTCTATAGTCGGGTGAATATTAAGGATAAGGGATATGGTTTTATTGTTTGAAAATAAATTGTAGAGTCATTTGTTAATGTCTTCAAAGTAGAAGAATTTTAAGAATGTTATTACAAAAAGATTTTATTTTTACCATGAAAAGTTCGCAAATTATTATAGTTCCTGAGAAGCGTTTATTGGATCATCAAATTGGCGAATTTCAATTTATTGAGGTAAAATATTTTCTAACTACTTTAAATTTCAAACCAATCTTTAGTTTTATACCTTAAGTGTTTTCTAAAGAGTTTTTTTGTACAAGTTTTGTATATGTACTTCCTTTTTTCGAATCTTATATGTAACTCCTAAGCATCTTAAACAATAAATTGCTATTTAAATACCAGAGTCTTAACATGACATGACACTTACCAACTTTAGCAACCCCCTCTCATATACAAATGTTTTCACAAAGTTTAAAGTAAACTAACAAGTGTTTATTTTCAAAAGAACTTTTTTTCTTCATCTTACTTGGGTTGTTCAAAAATGCATTTAAAACTATATAGGAAGACGGGAGTGTATACTATATACTGTGCTTTTTTTACTAAATCCCAAGAAAGATTAATTTTATGTTGAAATAGAACAGTAGGTATTAAGCAACTACTATAGTACTCTAAATGCTTATCTGTGGTAAATATATTCAGATAGCGAAGTGTAGTTTTAGTTTTCGAAAATTCTTAACTTTTGGATATTTTTTAATTTACATAAAAAGTAAAAAAAGATTCAAACTACCATTCAAAACTTCCACTCGTCTAAAGAAACACTTAAAATATACTTTTGTTTCAAGTTTCGAAGTATACTTTTCAGTTGACTTGTTCTTTTTTAATATTGAGATTCGTAGATTTGTTTGTAAGCAATCAATATTTTTAAAAGAAATTCGATAAAATGTTGTTAAAATTTTCATAGTTAAACTAACTTAAGGGGGTTAAATACTGTAACAACAGAATTTTAAGGGGCATATTTAAAGGGTTGTCAAAAATTCAAATAACAATATGTTTACTATATAATTTTTTTATTTTAAATATATATTATTGTAGTATTTTTAAAAAATATTAGTTTTAAATTTTTCCAACCAAAATCGCTAGGGTTGTCACTTCATTAGCCTTTTTTAAAAAAAAGCAAAATCGGCTGCCACTGTACAGCCTTCATTAATTATTAGAATATAAAAATGTAAAGTGATTCTTAATACTAGATAAATTCTTTAGTCCTTATAGTGGCCCGATTTTTATTTTTTAAATTCTTTTTTAACAAAGTTGCCACACAAACTTGCAAATTCCAAAAAAGGCAAGAAATTCAAAAAAAGGGCCACGATAAGGACTACAGTTTTTTGTTGACTACGAAAAAAACCGAAGCGAAATCGGTTAACCCATCTTGGCTGTACAGTGGCAGCCGATTTTGAACTCATGGTTGCGAGAAAAACGCGTTTGAGGTCTAAAGTTAATTTTAAGCTAAGAAAACAGCAAAATTTCAAAAAATTGTAAATGAAAAAAAGTTATACCTCCTAGCTTACTACATGTCCACCAAATTTGGGACGAATCGATTAATGGGTATTTGATATATTAAACCTAATAGTCTCAAAAAACGATGGTAGATATACATATAATTATACATAATGCCACTCATATTATTTTGTAAAAATGCTATAATTTTGTACCGTTTTTAATTTATTTCGTATTTTTCCCCCATTTTTATATATATTGATTACTTTTATAACTTATATTTAGCCATCAGCACCTGCCCCATATGACGTGTCTTCAACATCCATCAAGGAATCGTTATTCGCTTTTCTTTGAAAACTGCGTGCAATTTTACATCTTTTGCCGTAGTTTTTATCTTTTTATTCTGCCCAGTTATAATATATACGTTTTCTAATAAAAATAAGTTAATAAAAATGCAAACAAAAAGTGTTACACACAAATTTACCACATAGAGTATTACTTTGGGACTAAAACATATTTTACAAAAAAACATGTGAAATTTTAATTTCTTCGAATTTTTTATTGAAATTTTCGGAGCATATAGAGAAAAGTATGTTCTATCCAAATAAAATATAAAAGAGTCGATACCCCCCTTAAAAAAAAGAAATCTATTTTAACAGATTTTGTGAAAGGCTGAAAATCGAAAGCAATTGCTGTTAAATTACAGATATATTTTTCATAGAACAGAATATATGACAACCTTTACTGGCATAGAAATATCTTTTTTGATTTCAGCTTATTTAAAATTCCATACACTCTTAACTTTTTTGAGTAGAGTATTTGTAAACTTTATCTTCAGCCTTGCAGACATGCATCATGCATTTATCCGAAAATACCATTACATACTTATGGAAAATTTATGTGAAACACTACAATAAATATGAAAAAAAAGGAATAAAAGGGCGTATTAAGAAGGGAGAAATTTACAATATTAACGTAATCACCAAACGTATCTATATTTGCATACCCGCTTTAAAGAAATTATATGAGGCTTTATTTATTTATTTATTTATTTATTTATTTTTTTCGAGAAATGGGCCCATATAATTAGATAAAATTGCATTAGTTCAGTTCTCATTGGATACCATCAGATATATCTGAATAATGACGCGATACAATTTGATCAGTTTTATACAGTTATATAATATTTTATCTGAAACGCACTAAAAATTTCACTGAAATTCTAAATATTTAAAAAAACACCTGAGAACGCGGATATTTGTCAGACTTTTGAATTTAAAGGACCGTAAATTGTTTCGATTTCACGTGCGAAAACTTTTATACTCCTATAAAAATGATTTTTCACGACAATGAGTTTCACGTGAAAACAGTGTAGGCTTTATTTTCTAGCAAATTTAATAAGTAACATGTTGTGTTTATTGTAATTGTGTCTTTCTAATATGTTAAAATAAAAAATTGTTTATTTTTATAATTAAAATTTCGATCGATGCGTTTAAAGTTGGAATGAAAATTTTTTACGTGAAAAACAACGTCGGTGCTTAAACACCGTTAGTTGTTTTTCACATGAAAAAATTTCACTCGAATTTAAAAGGCCTCAATTTATTATAAAATTAAAAAAAATTTTTATTTTTATAATTTAAACTGCAATTTGAATGAAGCCTTTAAAGTTCGAGTGAAATTTTTTCACGTGAAAAAAAGCCTTGAAGGGAACAAAATCCACTCTGCAGAGTGGACAACTATATCACTGAGAATACAGTTTTAGTTATAAAAATATTAAATTGTTTTAATATACATGAACTAACCTTCTAGTTGAGTATAATCATGTCTGCAGTTGTTCAGAAGTATTTTGAAAAATAGAAACGAACCGCTAAAACTGTAGTTTTAGAAATTGGCCTAGGTGCGGAAGGTTTTTTATTCAATAATGTAACTTGCCAATGCCATCACATCAATCATGTTGCAGAAAAACGCGTATGTCCAGCGTCTGGTTGACCGTTTTGTTGTGTAATGAGTTAGCATTTGATCCATCGTATCGACTCCGGGTTTAGTTGAATTATAAAATAAAATTGCTTCCGGTTTCATGGCTACGCCTTCAACATGTTTCGTGTAATGCACGGTTGAAATTAAATTGACTGCCTTATTTTTTTTGGGCACGTAGCTGCAAAGTGCAACAAGATTTTCATGAAAACCAAACACACTTGAAAGAATTGGTCGTCTGGTGCTCTTCATAACTTCCTTAGGAAGACATCTTTTGTTTGCTCGAATGGTGCCAACAAATGCCAGTCCCATAGCAGCAAGTCGTTTAGCGCCGTTCAATGAGGTGAAAAAATTATCAGAAATAATTGTTCTGCCGCTGTACGATTTATATTATCAGTGCAATATTGCCCATATCGTGGTGCCATGTTATTTTATCGCCTAAATGTACACCTTTTAACTTATAATTCTGTTATTTTAACTGTCTTCTTATCGAGTTTAGAAGTCGGGTTAACACATTTAGGATTCAAAAAAACCCAACTAAAATATTTTATTGAAGTTTTTTTATGGAAACGTCAAAACTTTTAAAGATCTCATGTACCCCCTGCGAAATTCTCGCTTACCACAAGAGACTTATTTAGAATTTGTAAAATCGAACCATTCGATTAGTAGCAACTTCATTTGCGTCAAAATGAATCTAGTTTCTCTGTGTATAATTTTCTGCACTAAACGATATCAAAATCTCGTTATTTCTGTGAAGATAACTGCAGTAAAAAAATTAGCTTACTTTAAATCGAAAAGAAAACCCCTTTAGCTTTAACGAGTATAGAAAAGTACAAAAATAAGTGTGTACAATATAAATGCAGCCATATCTTTAACTCGTACATTGTCGTTGTCATTGTAAAATACTTTACATTTATGACTACCCAAGTAAAAACATCATATGGAGGCATATGAAGTTATATTTAATTATATATAATCTTTTATGTAATTAGATATAATTATATCCGAAAAATGAGAACATCTTATTGTATCTTATTGTATCGAATTGTATACAATTGTATACAATTTGGTACAATTTGATACAATTTTATGCAATTCGATACAATTGTATCCGAATTTTGTCCTCATCCAATTACATCAAATTATATCTTTTTGTATAAAATTATATAAAATGTTATAAAAGTGGACATAGTTTGATACAATTATATCTAAATATTGACCTTATACTTTTGATCATATTATATAAGACCACATCTAACAATATACAAAAATTATTTTTTTAAATAAAAAAAATATGCAATATCTGGAGATCAGACCTGGGGGATTTCAATTACAATTGCAAATAAATGTAATTGAAATTAAAAAAAAAAAAACACAATTACATTTCATGTAACTGTAATTGAAAATTACTTGTAATTGAAAGTGATTTCAATTACAAATTTCAATTACATTTAGAATTAAAGTGTTTTTTGTTAAAAGTTTGTAGAAAAAACTGACAGGGATAGGTTGGATAGGCGTGGATAAGTATAAAAAGAATACGTCATGTTGGGCTGACCCCTCACTTGTGCTTTTTGTCATTATTTCTTTTCCGAAAAAATGTAATTGTAATTGAATGTATAATTGCAAATTTTCAATTACAAATTACTTGTAATTGTGTAATTGCATGTGTTATTAATTTCCAAATATAATGATTAACCCAAAGGTCTGCTGGAGATCCTATAATTTCGATAAATCTTCCATTACTTTTATCCAGATTTACCATGACAGTGCATTAAACATGAACAAAATTTTCTTTATTTTTAGTAATTTTAAAATAACAAGACTGAAATGTTAAAGTTAATAGGATCATGTTATACAACCAAGATATAAGAAAAATAGTAAAAAAAATAGTAAAATATTACAAAATAGTAAAAATTACTAAAAATATATGATGCAAAAAATAAACTCACACACGAATCATGCACGGGTTATATATTCTTATTCACGCTCACGCACGAATCACTTGAGTATAGTAATTATTACTCACGATCGCGTGTTATTCACAGAGATGTTCGTGACTCACGAACATTTCTAGTCACGCGCCAATCCCTAGTAATTACTAAATCTAAAACTAGATCAAAATCATTGTTAACATAGAACCACATATAATATAATACGGTTTTATATGGACCTTATATATTTTTATATAAAATCACTTTGAAATAATTGCTTATGTGGGATGATATATAATTATAGATGATTTTATAAAGAACGTTATTTTGTTTGTATATTAAAGAAATCATGAAATATTGTAGATATGGAACGGTATTAAGTTATATATGGGTTCTTATTCGTCAATATATAATCATATCTAACACAAATTATGAAATATTTCTTATATGGCTCCACATATAGTTTTATATTATTATGTATAGTGTCATACTAAATTATATATAAACGTATATGTAATTACATCTGTAATATGTTACTTTATGTATTTATATATAGCACATGCAATTATATGTAGGCCAGTATGTAATAATATAAAATCACATATGTCTCCATATTAAAACCTTTGAGGAAAAAATATCTAACATATGACTATATAAAAGTATATCTGCTTGAATTTAAAAGCATATCTGGCCATATGTTACTATAAGTTACTATATGCAATTACATAAAATAATATATGATTATATCAAAACTTTTTTACTCGGGTACACCATTTTCAGTTTTATTTCAGAAAATTCCAAATATATTTCAAAATTGTCCAAAAATGTTTTTAAATTATACAAAAATGTTTTAAAATTGTCCAAAAAGGTTTTAAAATTTTCCAAATATATATCCAAATTGTCTAAAAAGGTTTCAAAAATGTCTAAAACAATTCTGAAATCTTTTTGGACAATTTTGAAACATTTTTGGACAATTTTAAAACATTTTTGTATAATTTTAAAACATTTTTGGACAATTTTAAAACATTTTTGGATAATTTTAAAACATTTTTAGACAATTTTGAAATATATTTGGAATTTTCTGAAATAAAACTGAAAATGGTGTAGTACGTATTAGGGCATTCAATTCATCGATTCTGTATTTGAATCGATTAATAGAACAAATACACTAAAAGTTCTATAATTGTCGTATGCTTTAAATGTCATAATTATATGTCAGCCTCCAAAAACAACGGAAAAGTAAATCCAAAATTTTGATTTTTTTTTTTGTTAATCTTTACTAAAATCTAAGACCAAATATAGTTATTCCGAAATATTAGAGGCGCCCATACATTTTATATTTGTTTTCTTTTTTGAAAAAATTTATTCCTGTAGGTAATATTTATAGAATGTTCAGTGTAATAATTCGTTTTTTTTTTTCTTAACCGAATATTCGAAAAAATAAAATATTTATAGATTATTCAATTGCGGCCCTATGCTCCTTGCAGGAGTAAAAGGAACAAATATATATATTCAATTTTTTTGTAAAATAAAATTATAATTTTTGTTAAATAATTTTATTTATAAAATACAACAGTGCACTCAAAAACAGGAACTTACAAAAAAAACTGCCGAAATCAGGAGAATCTGTTTGCTAACCCAGCGAATCCTAGGTAATATGTGGGTATTAGAATGCATATTACCTGGTAATACATCAAACATCTTACCCTTGCATTACTTAAACTTTACACCTTAACTTTGCATTACTTCAGATACCAAATTCAGACGTTTGGAGGTTTTGGAGGTGTAAACAATATTATAAATTAAATTTTTTGTTAAAAATTTTTTAATTTCAAATTATTATTAGGTTTAAAAACATAAAATTTAAATAAAATGGTATTTTTCTTCATCAGGATATTCTCCTAACAAATACTTCACAGATAAAATGTTTTTGAAAACTGAAAACTCCTGCATGTAAGTTAATACATAATAAGATTTTACTAGTTAAGGCTCAATTAGACGTGCCATAACCATAACCATATAAAACAGCTGTTCAAACCAATCTTATGGGCTACAATGTATACGATTATTGGTGACATGCCATAACGCCATAACCGTAACCATAGAAACCAATTGAATTTTGGTTGTCTGCTATGGCGTTATGGTTACGGCTATGGCGTTATGGCACGTCTAATTTAACCTTTAAGGTGTTATATCGATGGAGATGCCCTTGTTAAAATAATAGGTTTTAGAAATAGAAAAGTTAGATCTTACCCCTTTATTACAGTGTTTTATTTTTATAACCAAAGCTTATATAAAATTTAATTTGCCAAATTTTGTTAAAAATAATTAAATTTTAGATTAATTTTTTAATTTTTCATTAAAAATATATATTCTAACTAAATATATTTTAGTTTAATACTCAATATAAAACAAAATTTAAAGAAAAAATACTCATTACTTTAAGGTTACTTTTAGCCGAGATGTAATAAGTAAGATTAACACGTAAGTGAAGAGTTATCTCGATGGTTGTTGTTAAAATAATGGGTTTTTTAATAGAAAAGTAAGGGGATAACCTTTATTTCTTCTTAAAAACCTCATTACCGGGTAATAGAAAGTTTTGCTAGGAAGCAAAGAAATTGCTAACTGAACAAAATCAATGCAAATAAATCTGTGTATTTGTGAAGTTTTCCAAACTTTAATTATTCGCATTTTCAATTTTTCTTTGAAATCAGTTTTGGCTAGAAAAGTTGTTTCGTGCGTTCCCGTACTTTTTTGTAATTTTGTGAGAGGATGTTTTATTTATGCGCATTTTCTCAAAGTTTACCCAAAACGAAAAGGAACGCACAAAATATCGTTAATTTTTTATTTAAATTTGTAGCATGCAATTGGCGCTATTTCATCGTAAACCACTGCACATCAAATATTTCTGAAAAATATGACAATTTAATGGAATAACTTATAATTATTTCCTTTAATTTTTATTAATTTTAATTAGGGCCATAAACAGTAAGCAAATTAACCTGAAGTTTGAGCTAACTTAAAGTTACAGATGTCAAATTCCATACAAATTTTAATTTTTTTAACTTTCAGTTTGTGTTAACTCTAGGTTATTTGTTTATTGTTAATGGGGGTTATTCGGTTAATCGTATTAAATAATTCGAATTATTTGTTATTCGAAATCTAAGCATTGTAGTTATTCGAAATAATTACAAATAACGATTAATCGATTGAATACCCTAGGACGTATGTTGAAACTTAGTTGATGTGATGATTCTGATGGCGATGATAGATACATATTTATTTGTTTGGGAGTATGGATGGTTGGTAGTGCGAGCGGATGGATGGTCTGACTGCATGCATTATTATCTTAACTGTGAAGATTATTATGCAAATGAAAATGTTTTATCAAGTGGAAAATTGTCAGTCAGTTAAGAAGTATATTGTGGGGAATATAAATATACAATACCGCAAATTATCTAAGAAAAAAATTGTTTATATTCGAATTAACATAAAAAAAATGAGTGGATTAAATGCATGTTTAGAAGGAATGCGATTTTCGCTACATTTTTGGTATCATCTTTGTTTTGAAAAAAAAAATAAAAAGCTATTTTTAATTTCACCTCCTTGAAGGCGGCTTAAAACGCCAAGTTATATTTGCTACAGAATAAAAAAACGTGTAAAAAGTTGAATTCGATTATGCCGACTATATATCTTACACCATTTTGTATTCGAAATTTCGAATTTATCCGAGCAAGGATTGCCAATCGGGCTTTAAACGAGATTTAATAACTTTATTTTTCAAGCCCTTACAACAACAACAACAACAACAACAAGAACAGAGTCATCTACCGTCAAGATTAGCTTTTTAAATCTCAAAGCTTTTTAGGCTAAAATTTCAAAGATTTTTTGGTTTGTTGCTGAGCAGTATTTCTGTGTAGCCGCTTCCCGACCGAACTTAAGGGTGTTTCTCCTCTGTGATAGGCAGTTTAGTGGCTTTCTGTATAACCGGCCTTCGGCAGGGTTTAAGGGTATTCTCCTATGTGGTAGGCAGTTTAGCGGTTTTTCTGCCGTTCATCAAAAAAACATCCATTAACAACCGTATTATAAACTTTATGACAATGACAAAATTGTGACAACACAGACCATTCAGCACAGTGTTGTCACATTTTGTCATTGTTATAAAGTTTAGAATACGGGAGTAAGCTTAATACAAAAAAATAAAAAAAGAGGGAAGTCCACTTTTGACCCTAAATAACTTTGGCATTTAAAAAGCTGTCGGGTCATGTCATACCTCAAATGAAAGTTCAGTCATGAGATTTAATTTATGTATAAAAAGCTTATTGGGAACGGGGTTTTTCACAGAGGTTCAAAGCTATCTGTCTGATATCCACTTGGGGGTAGCAAGAAGCGATTCCTTTGTCTGAAATTCTCATGCAACTTTCGACTTCCGGTCTCTGACCAAGTTTTCTCTGGTAATGTATTTCAGGAAACCGCCTAAATACAGCCAATGTAAGAAAGCGTACAGTTTTGAGTAACCTAAATGGCATGCTAACACCAATGCGTCCCAGGATGTAGGTGACAATTGAAAATAACTAGTCGCTGAAGCTCAGCTGTATTTATGCCGTCTAACGGCTCACCGGCCTAGAGGTGTGTTGGCAGCCCCAATACTAAGATCGGAGGTTTTGGCACAAACAACCTCATAAACACAAAATGATTACAGAAAGGTTAACAAATTGATTTAAAAATCCACCCCCCCCCCTAAACGACTTTTGGCTTTAAACAACGGTTTATGCTTGATACCTGGAATGTGAGCACTCTCTTCGACGAACTATGTTCTTCGTGAACTTTTTATTTAAGTATTATTTAAGTATAATTTCATTGAAATCTGAAAACCCCCTCCATACCATCTTCTAACTCACCTGACATTATTCTACTGGTGTTGGATAATGGCTTATATGTGCATTTCCGTACTTTACTGCGGAACCCAAATCAAGCCGAAAGATGCTGAACAGTATATTATTACACTCAATTTTGACTACGGAAAGGCTTATGGGTTGATTTGGGCTGGCGCGGTTACATACGGAAACAGACAATATTTAGATCACAGATTCTATGTATGCACTTTTTTTAATATAAATACACGACACACACTACTGAAATAAGTTTTGTAATAACAATAGTTTTGTCCTTTCTATAATTTTTCACTTAATTTTAATAAACATTTTAGTAAAACACATTTTTTTTATTTAAATGCTGATACTGTGACAATACTTTCTAGGAATTTAATACTGCTATAACGGTTTTAACCAGGGTTGCCTACATCTTTTGCCGGTTTTCGTCAAGCAAACTAATTAAAATCTCCATAAATCCATCAAAATTATTTTTGTACCACTTTTCCTAAAAAAAAATTGCCAAAATAGGTACACTTTTTGGTGAAAGTTCAATACATTTTAAATAATGCGTTTTGGCGAGTTATAAAAGAAATTCAATAATTGCTAATACATAATATCAAAAAATTTCAATGATAATCAGCATTTTGATTTTTATATGTTTTGTCCAATAAAACTATTTTATAGTATTCAAAGCGGTAAACCGGTTTATACATTTTTAAAACATCAATCGGTTTCAGTTTTCTAAACTCGAATAAACCAAAAACCGCCTTTTGTCTTGGTTAACTGGTTTTTTATTATGACGTCACCTCTGAATTGTTTTTTTTTTTTATTTTATTAATTCACCACTGTTTTTGTTTAATTAGTTTCCGTTTAGTGAACTAAAAAATCCTTTACGTTCAGTAAATTGAAAATAAAAAATTACGTTCATTGAATTGAAAAACAAAAACTACGTTCACTGAACACAAAACATATTTTCTCGTTTAGCATATAGAAACTATTATTTGTATACAAAATAAATTAGTTCAAAAAACATACATACAAAACAAAAAACTTTTAAATTCACTGAACGTAAATAAAATGTTTTTAGTTCAGTGAACGAAAATGTAGTTGAACAAAATTCAGCGGTGAATTAATTCATTAAGGAATAATCGGTCAGCTATAAACTTTTAACTCATATGATTTTCCATAAGGAGACATTATCTTACTTCTAAGTATGGCTAATAAAGCCTTTAGGCGAAGTGTTACGTTATTTCTATATAAATTGTTTTTGTAACAAAAACAGTTTCCATTGAATGTTCCCTTCACTGCCCGCAAATGCTGTAAGAAATTAGGGTAAAATCGCCAGGTTTGTCGAAAAATCGTTATGCTTGTCAACCCTGGTTGTGACCAGAGTTGTGCTGTTTTGAATTACTAGTTCAATTGAACTATTCCTTTGTTTGAATAATCAACCTAGTTCAATTTTATTCGCTCTTGTACTTCACGTCTACACGAGACATTAAATTAATGGTTAACGCCGAAAAATACACACAACACAAAAAATTGTTGTTGTCTTGTATGTATTTTTCATGTTTTAGCTTTTATTTCATGTCACTTTATTGTTCTTTTCATTCTTTTTGTTTGGGGACAATTTTGTGTATTTATAATTTATTGGATAATTTATGTAATTTGCACAATAGTTTTACTCTGCTTAATAAAGGTTTTTGTAAATTTTTTCCTTCCGTTTAATAATAATGTACATAAATTTCATAAATTAAAAAAATATATTTATATATCTAAGTAGAAAAGGAACAAAATTCCTAAACTCTTTGATTCTAAGTCAAATGTAAATAATATAAATATTATAAGAAATAAATTGAATTGAATTGATATATTGGGAAGATATAAAAATTGCACTATGGTGGCACATATAATTTTGTTTTACTTTTCTTGTTTGCACAATTAGGTTTATTATATTTTTTAATTTTCTCAAAACATTATACAACTTTCCAATTAAGAAAATAAGGGAGAAACAAATTAATTAAATTTAGAAGAATTAATTACAATTCGGGTAATTATAAATGATTTTTGTTTTCAAGTAAGCGTCGAATAAACTTGTTCCTTGAAGTATTGCAAATTATGAGTTGACTTAGTTAAATCTTCTGATCATAAAAGGTAGATATTTGACTTATTGCTAAGCTATTTATCTTAAATATAGATCGGGCGAATGGTAAGAAAACAAAAGACGGAACTGAAGCGCAGAATACACGTAGGAAGGTTGAGTAGGGAACAAAAAATATCAAAAAATTTTGTAAACACGAATTGCACGATGTCAACACGCATACACAGACACACAAACGCACATTCACAAAAAAGTTGGAATTTTTTCACGAATGTTCTCTCATGTATTCTCCGCTTAAAAGAGCGACTAGTAGTGAACAGTTCAATTGAATTGAATAGTTCAATTGAACTAGTTCTAATCAACCCTATTGTTAATATTAGTTCCAAATATAAAATTTATTATTTAATTTTTATTAGAGTATGAATCGTTTTGAATACGTCGAGGCAAGATTAAAAGAAAACGAAACATTTGTGAGCAAGGAAACACAAATTAAATTATACGATGGTGACCTAAAAGTAAAAAATTTAAAGTCCACAAAAAGGAGTCCATGTTATGATTCATTGTTTTTTTTTTTGTTTAGACGCAATTTGAGGATGGAGATCTGGTACTTACGACCCATCGTATATTTTGGGGAAGACCAGGAGATATAGCCCGAGCAGCTGTTTGTTTATGTTTGCGTTTAAAATATGTGGTATCTGTAAGTGACGAACAAGCCAGTAATTTTGTGTTTGGTCGCAAAACTCGTTTGATATTGCACTTGCGACCACCGACTAATGATAAGTTACCGGGTCCATTAGATAATAGCAGGAGTGCATTTATTAAATTGTCTGGTAAACATGGCGTTTTACCAGAATTTGCTAATTCATTGAGAGAAACGTTGCAGGCTAAAATATGGGAGGTGCAAATACCTAGTAGTGGTACGGATGCTAGTGCACAGCCTGTAGCTACTCCAGAAGAAAATGTCACTAGGGAAGCCAGGCTACGTATGCGCACCGGCATTGGTGGCATTGAAAAGGCTATAGAACAAAGAACCAAGGAGACAGATGAAAATATAGCTTTAGCTTTCCAAGATCTACGAGTGCTAATGGCCATGGCCAAAGATATGGTTTCAGTTGCTCGCATTATATCGGATAAAATACGTTCTCAAAAAGGAGAAATTTCAGATGATGAAACAGTACGTTTCAAGTCTTACCTTCTGAGTTTGGGTATCGAAGATCCTGTTACCCGCGATGGTTATTCCAGTGATTCAGCTTACTATAGAAGTTTAGCCGAACAATTGTGCATTATTCTTTTGGATCCATTAGAGGTGTATATCTTTTAATTTTTAAAAATTTAAAGTTTAAAATATTTTAATAAATTTTTCAGGAATCTGGTGGTATGATGTCTTTAGCTGATGTATATTGTCGAGTTAATCGAGCCCGTGGTATGGAATTACTTTCGCCAGAAGATTTGCTACAAGCCTGCCATTTTTTAAATGGTCCTATTAAATTACGCACATTTCCCAGTGGGGCTATGGTCTTACAACTTGAGTCGCAAGATGATGAAATTACTGCCTTAGACACTTTTGATGTTGTCCAAGAATCTACCTCTTTAGCTGCCGAAGATTTAGCTAAGTTACGGAATATTTCTTTGCTTTTAGCTAAAGAACGTTTATTAGCTGCTGAACGGTTAGGGAAACTATGTAGAGATGAATCTATAGAAGGTTTAAGATTTTATCCAAATTTTATTTTAAATCCCCCAACGTTGTAAAATAAATAAAAAAATTTTAAATGATCGATAATACAATGTTAATGTAGAATCGAACCGCAAAAAAACACCAGTGAAACACTGTGAATCTGAAATAATTATAATGGAGATGCTGGCCGACAACCTGGCATTTGTTATTAGACCAGAGCCTGAGGATTTTTCAAATTTTGTATAGAGGGAAACCACCTATATCTTAAACTCCTGCTAGCTAATAAAATAAGTTTATTAAACACATTTGTTTTATATGTATTTTTATTGTTTATAATTTATGTTGTTAATTTCTCATTTATTTGTTTTTCTGTAATTTATCTCTTATATATTTAAATTTTTCAATAAATCATAGTAATTGCCTGTTTTTATAAGATTTTGTTTTATACATGCATTTAGTATTTTTACAAATTTAGCTTTTTTCTCTTCATTTCAACATTTTTTATAACAATATTTAGTTTTTTACATTTAAGTCTTTAATTTTACCATTTAGTATCATTTGTGTTATTCTGAAATATATTTTTAAATTTTACCTAAAATACTAATGGAAATTCTAGTTGTTTTTTATTTATTATGCAAAGTTTAATCAAGAGATATTTTGCTTTAAATGCCTTTTCACTTCGAGGATAATTTTTATACAGTATTTTTTTACTCAAATAATATTTTCGTTGAATTGATCAAATTATTTAGCTTTGTTTGAATAAAATTAATGCGTGTTTTAATGTTGTTTTTTCCTATAAAACTATTAAAATATTCTGTAACCCAACCCAAAATTGTTCAATAAAATTTTAAACTTTGTGAAATATAATCAGGCATGTCGAAAGGTTTTATCAGAATTGATTTCTTTATTTCACCTTATTACCCTTTTTCCTAAAATCCTTTAAAACGTTTTTATCTTCTGGGGGGTTATTATGTAATTCGATTCGTAAAGAAATCGCTTTCGAACAGAATTTTCACATTAAAAATTCAGTAACAGGCAATTGTGTTTAGTGAAGGAAAATGTTGAAAACGTGTAGGCAATGTCTAGTAAAAGTGAAAAGTAAAAAAAAGTTGGACTGTCAAGAACGGATATCTTTTTACAAGAGTTTTAAAATTTCCGAATTGGAACAGTATTTTTCGAATCCGCTTTCGTAATAACCCCCCTGCATTTGTATTTTAGGTATCTAAGGATAATTTTTTATCGAAAAGAAAAAATTTAGAATTTTGGCCTTTATTGAAATAAGTAAATCACATTTCAAAGGCAGCATTTCAGTTACAAAGAGCGTTGAACCAAGTTTAAATATAATCTTCATCCTAAAAACTCTGCATAATTCACCCAAAAGTACATTTACAACGGTTTTTGTTTATAATTGCAATCATTAACAAGTAATTTTTTTTTTAAAGCTAAAATTTTAAGTTCTAATTGGTGATATATTTGCATGGTTAGCAGGTAATACCGCTAAAATAGCATTATACCGTTACTTTTTAAATACGCAAATATCCTTAAAAACTCGATACCAAAATAGAGAAAATGTGGATAACACAGAATATACATTGAAAGTCTAGTTCTCTACACGCAGGAAAAAACAGGGGGAACTTTATCTAAGTGCTATGTAATTATACAACTACATAAGTTCGAAGTAAGTTTTACAATTTTCTAGCAAAATATATGTATTTTTTCGGATATTTTCCACTACACATGTATATATTTTGAAAGGATTGATTATATTTTACAAAAAAATGTGCATACTTTACTAGAACTTTGTAAAACTAACTTGAAAATGATGTATAATTACATAGCACTTAGGTAATATTCCCCCTGTCTTTTTTTGCGTGTATATTGTTTTTTTTCATGGCTTCTCGCATATTGTTGTTGACATATTTATAATGAAAAGTGTGCATAACGAAAGCAACTATTTATATGGTATTATCCACAGTATTATCCTATGTCTCTACTGTGATCGATACCCTGAAAATATTGTTACCGTAATAAGCGAAATACTAGAATAGAAAATAACTAGAATACCGTTATCCTTAAAATAACGATACCGAAATAAAAAAATAACGTTACCATTAAAATACCTTACTCAAATAAACTAAAATAGCGCTACCCTTATAGTATAGTAAAAAATTACGATCACAAAATTCTCACGAAAAACAGTAAAAATTACTAAAAATCTTTGATAAAAAACTAAACTCACGAAAAAAAGAGAAAAACGTTACAAATTATTCAAATACTTTCTTGAATTGAAGAAAAAATACCCGGCAAATGAAAAAATTAAAAATATTCAAATATTATGGGTTTTCATATAAACTCGTATTCTACTCCTAAACGTTGTAAATCTGGTATGCTTATGAGTTTAATGTCAAAATCCATACATAAAAAATATGGTTTGTATATACATACCAGGTTTACAAGAAATTTACGAGATTATATGAAAACCCCTAATATTTCTTAAGCCCAGTGTTTTGTTAGTACTTTTCACTTGCATGGAATTGTTGCAAAATTGCGGTGTAATTTTTATCCGCACTCAAAAAGTTTGTCGGTAGAATGTACTACAAATTATAGTTAAAACAAGGGTATATGCACTTAAAAAGGTACAATTAGAAAATGATGTCGGCAAAATTAAATGCATTCACTTCAATTTAACTGATATTGCAGTTATTTTACCTACAAATGCAGTTCAAAACAACAGCAATTGTAGATAATTTAAATGCAAATACTTTTTTAATTGAAATTAATTTTACCGACATAGTTATCGCAGTGTAGATAATTCTTTTGGTATTATAAAATTATATTATATAAAAAAACAATTTTTTTCTTTCTATTACAAAAATATGTATGTGTAATTACTTCAGCCTATTTAAAATTATATTAGAAATAGCAACTGTTACGAAATTACAGTACTTTTAGTTAGTTGTTTACTTAAGTAACTGTCATAACAGTTTTGTATTTTTTCATAGAAAAATAACTGTAATTACAGTTAAGAACAACAAATATTAATGTACAAAAACTGTTATGTAGTAAATGTCATAGAGTGGTAATGACAGCAGGTAATGGTCAACACAAAGTTATTAATTACTCCCAACTTTGAATAAATAGAAATAGCCAAAAAGAAAGTGTATACATTCGTTTATTTTTAATTTTTTTTGTTTACTTACCATAAAATACTAGAGATGTCATTAAAAGTATATTCAGCGCTTTACCGATTACACTGTGCACGAATCGGAAACTTTTTCTTTTCGTACCAAGCGGAGCACCCAGCGGGTAAACGTAAACTGAGTTTTTGAGATCGAATATATAATTCCAAGGAAAAAACGATTTTTCTCATTTTTCGGCCATTTGTTGAAATAAAATCTGTTGGTATCGATTGGCAAATATCTTATTGATAAATATACATCAAGTGAAGAATATTTCCAAAAATTAGCATTTCAGTTTACTCAATTCTTTCAGTTTTGCAGGAATATATTTTTTTAAGTTAAAATTTCATCTGCAAGCTCAATCCAGTAACAAGCGATTCGAGATATTTCTGGGTGTGGCAGTGGTATTCGGTTAAAAAGGGATATTTCCTTATTTTTAACATATACTAGATCTTTGAAGAATTGTTGTTGAATGAATTCCCCATAAATCGAATCTTAAGTGGACACTCACCGAAGTTTGTTGGTAGAATTTACTGAAATGGTAGTTAAAACAAAGGTACAATATATGCAGTTAAAAGTGCGGCAAAGGTATTTGCTTTAAACTAACTTTTTACTGTTTGAAAAATAACTAACAAATGTATTAAAAATAACTAACAATTAGGTTGTTCACAAGGGGTGTGTTATCTGTTGTATCCTCCTAACACAAAACAGAGCTGTTAAAATTTTTATTTGACTTCAACAACGATTTTCTATTGAGTTTTTTATCTATTAGCACACTCAAACAAAGGACAATAAACATATGTAAAAATGTTTTATCGTGCTATTCTCAATTGTTGTATTTTTTCAATTTAAATTCTTACAACTCTGTTTTTTACCTTAATGTCATAAAAGTAGCTTATAAATTGTGACTACAAAAATTTCAAAATAACTGACAAAATTGGTAAAAAAAAATTGCAGATTTAGTTATTTTTAGAATACCATAAAAATATGTTATAAGAAAGAAAAAAAAATAGTTTTTTTTCAATTAAAATACTGTTACTGAACTAGTCTGAAATAGCGTTACCGTTACCGACAACGGCATCGTTTCGATTACCAACCATAATGAAAACAGTTCTTTTTATCAAATCAAATGATAATTCATTGCCGAATTCATGATAATTCATTTCACCCAATAGTTTGGTCATTAAAGAAAAAAAATCCGTTCATAATCCCTCACAAATATGAAACTGAGATCATTGCATATTAATTATAGCATTAATTACCAAGATTGGTTACCGTTATCGTCATAATACCGTTATCGCTAAAATACCGTTTTAAATTGAATACCGTTACCAATACCTCTAAAAAAGTTTCCAAATACCGTTATCGTTACCGATACCGTTATTTTTATGGGTAGTTACCGGTATTTATTAATTTATATAAAACATGCAAAATTTTCAAGTTTTTTATAATAGTTCTTTTTATCAAAAAAATTTGTAGATAATAAATTCACATATTGAAACTACCAGCATTGAATTTAGAGCTTATAATTTGGGATTCTAACTCTTGAAATGAAAAATATGATAAGTTTTTAATTGTTTTTATACATTTTTAACGCAGTTTATAATACCGGTACGTACCTGTAATGCTGTTTCGATAACGGTATACCGTTACCGAAACAGTCTTAAATATTGTTACCTTTACCGTTACCGTAATAAACAAAATTCGACACCTTTACCGTTATTCGTTTCGGTAACCAACCTTGCTAATTACACATTGTCTGAAAATTACGTTAACAGGACAATTAAATCAAATTGTTTTACCGTTGTATTTTGAAAGAGAATTGTTACAGTTTAGCTAATAAAAAACAGTTTTGAGCCGCTCAGCAGTTTTAACCCTGGCTTAGCCAGACATAAATAAACCTACAAATATTGCATAAAAGAGAAACAAAAAATAAATTACAAACACCGCATTTTTTAATCACTTGGATTTGACATATCCAAAAAGTAGTTCAAAAAGTGCGCAACAGATGGAGTTAGCTTGCACCTATTTTAACAAAATTTTTCTATCCGACACTTCTTTCAACCTAATTTTTAATACCGAATTCAACGATGCAGGATATTACCATACCTTTAACAGTCTGCCTTTTCAGTTTTATGACTTAAATTTATATTTTAACACAAAATATTCCACTGCAATATTTAATATTAAATTACAGTAGAGTGAAAAATTGCCATTTCTATTTCAGCTATTTCTCCATGTCCAGGATGTAAAATAGGTATTTGGTAAAGTGTAGTTTATTTTTTCCAAACAAATTTTATGCAAAAAATTATAAGAAAAACCTTTTTTGCTAATTTTTCATATTTTTTGTTCCTTTTTTTAATTTTCATTCGTAATTTTTCAGACTTTAAATTAATAGGCTGTTTCATATATCTGTAATTTAATTGCTATGTGTTAATAAATAAATCCAACTTTTTTTGGATTTACTAAACCCACTTTTGTATGAAAAACTCTAAATCCAGGTGATTGAAAAATGCGCTTAATTAATATTCTCTATACTTGTTTAGGCTATTGTATTGGTAATACAGCGATACATAATCGCAAATTATCATGGATGGTAACCGAAACGATGCGGTTATCGGTAAGGGTAATGCTAATTGAGATTATTTCGGTAACGGTATTTTAAGGGTAACGCTATTTCATTTATTTCGGTATCGATATTTTAAGGATAACGGTTTTTTAGTTATTTCGGTAACGGTATTTTAACGTTAACGGTTTTTTGATTATTTCGGTAACGGTATTTTAAGGTTAGCGATATTTCAGTTATTTCGGTAACGGTATTTTAAGGATAACGGTAATCAGTTTTTTCGATGCATTCCGCAATTTTTTTTACAAAAAATAAACGAGATTAAAAACAGAGCCAATTTACCAACTTAAAGTACGAAAAATACTCAATAACCAAGTGCAAGTCAGTTGAAAGGGTTTTGAATCGATAACGGTATTTTAGCGGTATTGCCTGCCAACCCTGAAAAGTATTTCATTTGTACACTAGATTACAGTAAAAAAAATTAAATCACTGAAGGAATATTTTAAACACTGAACAGTTAATTGAAATGAATTATTCGTAATTCAATTGATTTGATAACACAATCTACTTTAATTGAATCAATTCTTAATAAAACAAATTGATTAGGGCCAAATTCAAAACTCGTAATTAATGAATTAAATGTGATTAATATCTTTATTGATATAGGCGAAATATTTTCAATCAATTTATAGAATTGAAAATATGAGTAGTATCGAGTCAATACAAGAAAATTACTGAGTTCTCCAAAAGTATGGAAAATTTTCTACTACGAATAATTTTTTAAATTCTTTTGAAGATACAGTGGTTGCTGAACCAACTTTCTGCCTTTACAGAATACAAATCATTTTTCTTTTTATTGAGGTGAATGAAGAAAGTGGGAACTCAAGTCGTTATATGTACTTAACAGTTAAAATCAAATTCGAAATGTCTTACCCTTTAAGCGTACAGAAGAAACGTTTAATACCTGTTAATGCAACAAAATTTTGCTTTTAACACACATTAATCACATTTTATTTTAATTTTATTTGAATTTTATTTTTCTCACAAAAAAACTTTGTTATAGTTCTTTTTATAATATTATAGAATCATATTTTTTTTATGAGTTTTGAAGCTAATAATGACTTAACACTAAGCTAATGATGTTTAATTGAAAAATAATAATATTTATATATATATTAACAAAAAATAATTATTATATAAGGTGTAGTTTTATTAATTATCATAATCTAAAAAAGAAGAAATTATATAAATAATATTTAAAAATTTATTTATATATATATATATATGTGTGTGTGTTACAATAATATTAGAAAAAAATAAGCAAAATATTTAATTGATAAAATAATAATATTAATTAATATATATGAAAAGAATTTTGTTTAAAAATTTTTGTTTGATTCATCATTTACAACTGTACAAGATATTATGCTAATTATATTTTAAAAAATATATACTTTTTTAATTAAAATTATAATAACCATAATGAAATAATTGTGAACTTAAAATTATTTGTTTTTTATTTTACTTGCAAAAAATAAAAAAAGAAAAAAACAAACGAAAACCTCAAGAATAAATTCATTTATTTAATTACTTAATTTGTTTATTTATTTTTAATAAAAAACTGTATAAATATGTTAATAATCTACAGCGAAAATAAAAAGCACTAAAATTATATTAATAAACTAAAGCCAAACAAAACTTAGTTTTTAAGACCATTTATTAAGAGACGACTTATTTTCTAAAATTTGAAAAAAAAATTTATAATTAGTATTGTTGTTTTTACTTTAAGGTTTTTATTTGTTTTAGCATTAATTAATATACTTAAATTTGTAAAGAAGGTATAGAGGTTGTTGGTATATTTATATAAATTTAAATTAAATTTGAAATTGTTTTGTTTTTGTTAATATCAATATCGTTTGTTTTGATACATAATAGCAAAGGTGTATGTATATTTTTTGTTTAATTTATTTGTTTGTTTTATTAATAAATTAAATTAATAATAAGAAAGTTAGTTTTTAATATGTTTTATCTGTAGATTTTCTTTATGAATAAATGTTATAAATTTTGAGTGTTTTTGTGTTTGCTCAAATATTGCTTTTTAAGGAAAATTGATTTTTTTATTAATGTTTTACAATAATTTAATATTTTTTAAAAAAGCCAAACATTTATATACCCAATTACTTATGTATGATGATTTAAAGCATTAATTTATTTTTTAATAATTATTATCATTATTTTTTATTGTTTTTTTTTTTTAATAAATTTATATATTTTTGTGTATGCACCTTTATATAATTATATTTTCTCAATTTGTTATCTTTTATTAAATGTATTAGTTAATTTTTATATTTAAGTTATTATTATTTTCTTTACAATTTTACAAATATCAATATGTTTCATGCTATTGCTAGTTCTCGATTTTTTCATTATTATTATTTTTTTTTTCCAATTAAATTAATATTTCTTGCCAAAAACTTTAGTTTAGTGTTTTAATTTTTTCTTAATCATTTGTAGTGGTAAACATTGATTAAAATATCTGTAAATTAACAATAAAATCTTCAAGATGTATTGAATTTAAATTTAGAAAATACCAAAATTAACAACTTTCTAAACAGAGAAATTTAAAAAGAGTTTGTTTTAAAAAGGCATACTATTTAGAAAGAACAAGCCATTTACGAGTATTTACCTTAAAATCAACGAAGTGTAAAATCAATATTTGCCGACATATTCATGAAAAAAGTAAACACTAATTTTTCCAATCATTTAAATAAATAAAA
Organism: Leucophora obtusa; assembly: GCA_949987735.1. NCBI lineage: Eukaryota > Metazoa > Arthropoda > Insecta > Diptera > Anthomyiidae > Leucophora > Leucophora obtusa. The sequence goes on from OX465296.1 coordinate 2,801,494, forward strand.
TATTGTAGTTCTAATAATGTTCGGATTATTATAATGAATAAGTTCGTTATTTAGAAAAAAAGAATTATATTTTCATATAAAAATTCGTATTGAAAGATTTGAACAACAAATTGATTGATCGAAAATTTTATTAAACATATTAAAACTTTAACAATTTTGTTAACTTCTAAAAATATTAAAAATCATTTAAAATGTTATTCAGAATATCAATTGAAATATAAAATTAATCAACTGAAATTCTTAAAATAACTAAAATTAAAATAAATATTTAAAAATTATTTAATTTCAATTCATGTTTTAATTGAAATTGACAAAACAAAATTGTAATTTTCCCTTATTTTTTACAAAATATACAATTTAAAATTCTTTTCCCGTAAATTATTTAAAAGTCATAATATTTTCTATAAATTTTATCCAAAATCCGATGTATGTTGTGTAGATTTTGTGTAAGTCTTGGCTTAATTATTTCTTGTATATTTATTGGGTGTGTTTGCAATTCAATTAATTTTGCTTGAATATTAGTTGTTTCTGAATTTTATCTTTTTTTAAATTTAATTGATTATTCTCTACTCTTTAGACAACAATTGTATTACCAATTAATTCTTCAAGTTCAGCAGTAACTGCCGATACTTGAAGAATTTAAATTTTTGTATGAGAATGTTAGCTAGTAATCAATCGCAATTCCCAATTTTTATCTTTCACTCTCTCTTCATTCTTGGATGATTACACTATGCTAGTTGAAAAATCCAGTGGTGCTAGCCGTTTTTCTATATTAGGTCTTAAAAAAGATATTTGTGTTTGAAAATTATATAAAGGACCCCAAAAACCCGATTTTTCAAAATTTTCGAGCATTTATTTTTAGACGGGTTGTTTATTATTGGGTTAAAAATTATCAATACCCGTGCAGCGGTTCAAAAGTTTAGTGAAAATGTGTGAACACTTCAAAATTTCCTATACAAAATGGTACATTTATTGATTTATTAAATGGTTGTAAAATGTATTGAACTTTGTATTGAAATGAAAAAGTTTTATGGTTAATTTTAAGGTGTGCTCACATTTTCAATCACAACTTTTGAACCGCCAGACCTATTTTGATTATTTTTAACACAAATCTTCTTGGTAGAGTAACAAACAACCCAACTAAAAATTAATCGTAAAAAAATTAAAAAATCGAGTGATCTGGGGACCTTGGGGCCATAATTTTCAAATTCAAATATCTTTTTTTTTAAGAGCTAACCTAGAAAAACGGCTAGCAGCATTGGATTCAGCGTACCCGAATTAGTTTTACCCATTGGGTGCCCAGCTTGTCGAAAAAAAATGTCTCCGATTCGTGCAAATTGTTATTAGTCCCAGAATCAGAGATAGAAATTTTAGCACTTTAATACGTTTTGCGAACTATTTTCTAAAATTTTATCAAAACAAAAGAAAAAAATCTTTAGACAAGGTAAATCTGCCATTACAAATTTTAATGTAAATTTAGGAGCCAATCTTTATGCTTGTTAACCACTAAACTGCGCAAAACTGTACACGAATCTTATCTAGTGATCGATGAATATTTTCTACTTTACTTCCTTCTTGAGTGGTTAAATTTCATAGAACTTCTAAGTGCTGCACCATGAGACTGAAACTCAGGGCACCTCAATATGATTTTTTATTTATAAGAATAGGAAGCCCTATTTTTATTAAAAAAAATAATGCTTGTTAAAAGTAACAAGTTTCTGATCGCGGAAAATATATTTTATAGGGTTAAGATTCTAAAACCTAGAGGGTTATAAAATAAAAAAACAAATTCTTAGATTCTGAATTTTGGCTTTAACGAAAACTATCAGAACCTTAAAACGAAATACTGCCGTCGAGATTAAAAAAGTACCTAACACTTTGCTTAAGTACCATATTAAAACTATAAATTTCCACCCCTGTCCAAAATTAATAACAACATTTTAAACTAAAATTAGCTACCTTACATTTAAAACTGGATAAATTAATAATAAAAAAAACTTGTATAGAAATAAATATAAACACTGCACCTTACTCATGCATGCATACCAAAGCTATACTGAATTTGAGATAAGTAGTACACCCGAAATTGAATTTAGCGTTAACAAATGTTCACATTGCAGTTCATCGAATCATTCACTTAAAATTTAATAATTCATATTTCACTCAGTAGTGGATGAATTTGTGAAAGAATTCATTTACTTTCTAGAAAAAACATTGATAAAATTAGATTCAAATTTCAAAAGTGAATAAAAGGATTAACTCGTTCGAGGCTTTGGTACTACCAGTATTTAACGGAAAAATAAAAATTAATAAAGGCGTGGGGGAAGATAAATTTCCTAATTGCGGTTTGAGTTCCGAATAGATTATGTATCGATTAAAATGTATATCTATTCTATTATTTATTTACATCACTAGCGGAACGCCTTCTATTGGCGGCGGCAATCGCAGCTGCTGCCAGCGCTGCTGCAGCAGCTTGTTGTTGTTGTTGCTGCTGTTGTTGTTTAGCTATAGCAATAGCTGTAATGGCACGTTGTGTTAAATTACTGCCAGCTCTAGCTTGGATTTGTATTTGTTGCTGCTGCTGTTGTTGCTGCTGCTGAGATTGTTGCTGCTGAGATGACGACTGTGTCGTTTGTTGTTGACCTATAATTACAGTTTGCGTTTGTGGCTGTTGTTGTTGCGGGGTGGTTTGGGATGCTTGAGAAGCAGTAATTTGATTTAAAATACGCTGATGTTGTTGCTGTTGAGTCTGATGTTGCGAAGAGGCTTTAATAGTTTTCAATTGTAATTTTTGTGTAGACATTACAATAGGCGTGGCAGTTAAATTGGCTGATGAGGTAAGATTTGTATTTGAAGTGGCTGAATAAGAAAATAATATCACACGAATTTTAAAAACTTGACTAAATTATGATTTCGCAAGAGTTTTACCATTGATCGGTGTAGCAGCTGCTATTTTCAAAGTGGACCCACCAATTTGTCTTTGGGTTATTAATTGACGATTGCCGGCCAATTGTTTAGTACCTACAACTTGTATATTGCGACCACCTTGCTGTATAGTGCCCACTAATTGTATGGCCTGATTGGATTGATTTCCGGTTCCCGTACTACTGACAGTTATTGTGGCCTGTTGTGGTTGGTGCGAAGCATTTTGTTGCTGCTGTTGTTGTGCACTTTGTTGTTGCTGCACAATAATACTACCACCGGTTGCTGTTGCTGCATTCGTTGAAGTTATCCCAGTATTAGCAGACCCAGAAGCTGTTGTTCTTAAGGCAGAGGGATTCAACTTTTGTACACCAGCTCCTACTAATTGAGCTGTAATAAAAGGGGAAGTTGCGGGTTTTTGGTCTTTTGTTTGATTTGATTGATTTGGTAACATGATTTTTGTAATTTAGTTAATTATAATGAAATAAAATGTATTTTATCTAAGTTATTTTAAAGGTTTCACTAAATCATCGAAATAGTTTTGGGTGCATTAATTTTGAGTTAAACTAAAATTATGGTTTTTTAACAAGCAAATGCAGATTTGTTTATGGTAGGTAAATGATATGAAATGAAATGGTTTTAAGGATATTATGGGTTTATGTTTTTATTTTATTTTTTTTCGTGAAGGATTAGGGTATTTGTTGTTTGTGTAAAGGATTGGGAGAAGGAGAGGATACGAAAAATGTAAAAAAAAGAAAAAGAATTTTTTGTGTAGTTTTTGCAAATTGTGTCAATTATTTGTTTAAAAAAGAAGGAATTTAGGAAGTTTTAAAAATTAAATTAAAAAGTAAAAAAGAAACAAAAAATTAAAAAAAAAAAATAAACGTAAATAAATTATCTTTTTTTAAGGAACATCATAAGCTCTTCAAGAAAAGCGATGTATATTTTTTTAAATCGCTTTCCTTTTGTACTAAAAGTAATCATAGAAAACAGTGATCTATTTCCGAACAGGACCGCACTAATACATTAAGAAGACTATGTCAGTAACAATCATCTGGAATTGCTATTAAAAAAGTCGACACTGCAACTCACTTAAAATTAACTGGAATTTCAATTATTTTAACTAATATGAACAGTTAAAAATGACTGCAATGTTTGCTTACTTAAAGTAAAATCGCAGTGTACTCTTTTTTAGTTGCAAATGCCGTTGATTTTACCGACATAATTTTCTGAGTGTGAACTAAGCGAAATTCAATAAATCTACCCTAATTTAGTTCAAATTTGAATGGGATATTTTTGTTGTTTATAATTAACTAGTTTAACATTTTTATTTTAATAATTCAAAAATGTAATTAATAGCCCGATTCTATTGATTTTGTAATTTGATTCTTGTGACAGTCACTAGGATTGATAAAACTTTTACAATTTTGTTAATTTTAATTGTTAAATTTTAGCTGTCAGCATGATATAAATATTTCAAGCATCGCCCCAGAAAAGTGCTTCCGGTCGGACACTAATTACAAATAAAAAAATATTCAAAATAAAAAATGTAAGGCCCAATATTTTTACAATTTTGTTTTGGAATTTATTTTTTGCAAAATGTACTCTGTGTACCATAAATAAATTTGATATTAAAAAATGTAATAAAATTTTATTTTAATTTAGTTTAATCTTATGATGTTTATTATATGAAAAATATTTCTTTATCGGTTATTTTGCATTTTCGCAAAATTTTTAAAGGTAGGTCCATTATGTTCTCATATATGTAGTTTTAATCTAGAGATGGATACCAATATCTTATATCTAAAGTGAATGGTTCAATTTATGACAGAATTTAAGTTGTTTTGACCCAGTGTGCGCTGTGTCAAAAAGGGGACCCAAATCGGTGATATACTGTATTTAGAAATGTTAAATTCGGCAACTTTTAAAACCCGTACAATTTAAGGTCAGAAAAACAAGAATGCAATAAATAGTTTGGACGCCTTATTGTCGATTTTATTTTGTAGTAAAAATGCCGATTTTACCCTTTTTCAGGTTCCCAATTTCAATAAAATGATTTTATTTAGTTACAGATTTTCCACAAAGAAATTGAAATAAGTTCATGGTACAAATTAATTTTATGTGTAACTAATTTTATGTGGATTCGTTTTCAGCTTAATCTTTTCCATTTTTTTTATCACACTGTCGTGTTATTTACAAACTGGGAATCTAACTGACGCATATGTTTTTGTTTCTAATAAAAATTTTGGATTTAATTGTTGGTTAAATGTTAAATAAACATTAGGTCTGTTCCCGTACTTTACCGCAATTACCCAAACTAGCGCAAAGGCGTTCCCGTACTCAAAATTGTGTGTAAATTGTTGTTGTTTGGGCTGTTTTGGGTTCCCGCGGGTACCCGCGGTAACGTACGGGAACGCACATATTGTGTTATCGATCCTTAAATATTTTTTTTCAATTAAGAGTTTTTTACTTCAACATTTTTTTCACCAAAAACATTTTTTTCACCTTACATTTTTTCACTACTTATTGCTTTAAATTTTTTATTATTTTTATTTTGGCATGTTATTTAAAAGTAAGTTTACGGAGTAGGCTAAGAATTGGCACAGCCTAATTTAAAATCCTAACTATTTTTTATTATTTTATACTAATGGCAATCATTTTAAATTCGATTTTACAATTAAACCATTAAACAATTCTATTAAAACTTGCCTAAATGAATCACAAACAAAATTCAACTGAATTTCGCTTGGTGTATCTTTAAGTTGTACACTTACCGATAGGCAATGTTAACATTGTTGTTCCAGTATTTGCGTTATTACCTCCCGAATTATTTGTACCTGATGTGTTGGTTCCACCACCTCCTGAATTATTAGTCAATACCATTGTTTGTGTGCCACCCGTAGCTGTTGCTACAGCTCCAGCTGGTAGATTGACAATGGTACCGGTCGCGGTAGAACCGTGATGTTGTTGCAATTGCTGAGACTGCAATGTAATGGTGTGTTGTGTTTGCCCTTGCTGTTGATTGGCCGAACTAACGGGCACAGACACTAATAAACTTCTCTGTTGTGGATGATTTTGCTGACCAGAATTGGCATTTTGTGTAGTTACAACAGCATTGCTGTTGTTGCCCGTATTTGAATTGCCACCGGTGGCTACTACTGAAACGGTAGCATTGCCTGATTGTTGTGGCTGTTGTACGGCTTGTAAACTCCCACCTGTTAATTGTAGTGATATCGGTTGATTGAAACCGGGTATTTGCACTTGAACATTTTGTAAGCCGGGAAAATTTGCCATGGCTCCCTGTAGAGTCGAAAAGTTGATACCTTGCAAATTCAGGGTTGCAGTTTGAGTTTGTGTTTGACTTTGTTGCTGCTGAGGTTGCTGTTGTTGTGGCGGAGGCGGTGGCAGATGCGGTGAGGGCGACGGCTGAGGATGCGGACTAGACATGGGCGAATGTATTGACGATGTGGCGGGGGATTGTACTAAAGTTTTTGTAATATACTGTTGTTGTGGTGTAGATGAATGATGTTGTTGTGGTGACATATTGGGTAGTGCTGCACCAGTTGTTACACCACCACTATTGAGCCTCTCGAGCAGACTTTGATTTTGACTCTGAGACGACTGCGAATGTTCCGAGCCAGACGGTGAAGGTGTAGCGGCATTTGCCAGCAATGCATTTAATGTAGTTGAATTACTATTGCTACCACCAACACTCGAGGTGGCTTGTGGAACCGCAAATCCACTGGCATTTGAGGCATTCGAATCCGAGCCCGGAGAAGGAGCTGCCACACCCACAACTATAGCATTGGGGGGGCCTTGAGATGTACTATTAAGAGAATCTCTACGCAAGGCATTGGCCAGAACACGTTGTTGCTGAATGCCACTATTAAGTATCTTGATACTTCCCCCACCAGATCCTGTACCACTAACAGTGCTTAGGGTGTAGCCACCAAAATTTGTGCTATTGGTCATAATAGCTGGTGGCGAAGCCAATTGTGAAGCTAACGCTGACATTGAGACACGTACTGTGGTTTGAGGTTGTTGGTCTTGCTGTTGTTGATGTAATTGTGCCTGCGTTTGTGTCTGCTGCTGTTGATGATGGTGCTGTTGTTGTTGCTGAGATGGTTGATTGAGATTCACTGCTATCAAATTACCAGCTGCATTTGTACGAAATGTTGCAGTTGTTCCACCACCACCTGGAACACCACTGCTCACAATATTAATTTTTCGTCCAGGATTAAGAAGATTTTGTAAAACTTCATTTTGTTTACGTTGTGTTTGTGTTTGATTTGGCACTGTTTGGGGCTGTGTGGCTTGTACATAATTATCAGTTGTTACAATCGTCGTAGTATTCTGTGGCTGTTGTTGCGGATGAGGGGCATGTTGAACTAACGTAACGGTTTGCTGCTGTTGTTGAGATGGCTGTTGTTGTTGCTGCTGCTGCTGCTGTTGTGTCTGACCCGTGGTAGCAGTAAAAGTACCACTTGCTACAGGTGTACTTGTCATGGCAGCTGGAGCACTATTAAGTAAACTTAATATGGAAGCATTACTGGAACTTTTCAATGTTGTAGTAGTAGTGGAAGTATTGGAATTAGAGGCTGCTAAAGAAAAATAAAAATCAAATATTTAATTTGATATCAAATAAAAAAGTGCACAAATATTAGAAAAGTTTATTATATAGGTGTAGTTTACTACTGATAGACGGTTATCGTATTATCCATAAAGAAATTGGTTTTCAACTTCATACGAATTTTTACTATATCGTACTTACCCAGCAAAAATATTAAGGACTACTTCAAAAAGAATGACTATTTTATCAACAAAATAATATACAAAAATAAAATAAAACAATTACAACAACACATAGCGACATGACGCACAAGCATAGTTTTCTACTGAAAAATTAAATTTACAGCAGTATCGGTTCTTTCCTATGACACGCACGTGTTACATTCATTGATGGAAATGCCAAATTTGAACTACTTTTATTTTTGAGTTGTGTTTTTTCTGGAGCTGGTAGTAGTTCAACCCAGCCAGAAATTGATGATGGTAAAAAAACTAAGTATTAAAGTTAAAAAACCTTATGAGTTACTGGTTACGGAGTTTACATTTGGCCTATAAAATTGGTTACAAATTTTATGTATTAACCAAAAATTGGTCAGATTGTTATAAATTTTGTAAACATGCGCTGATATATATCGAAATATATAACTCAAATGTAATCCATGCATTTGAAATTAGCTGGTTACATGGATTTTATCACATTTTTTGATATCACCCATATATATTTTTTCCATTCTAAAATACATTTTTAAAAATGGTCCAGTTGAATATTTTGGATAAATTAAACATTTTGTAGCAAATAAATGAACAAGTAAAAATAAAAGATATTGTAAAATTCTATAATATTTAGAAAAGGACACTTTTACGGATAAAATGCTCAAACCAATGTTCGAATTGATCGCACAATTTCATCATTTAAGGACATTATTGATTGGGCATCTAATTCAAATGGATCCCTACAAGATATGTGCATCCTGCCCAAACTTTCTAACAAAGCCTCCATTCAAGTCTTCAAACAAGTTTAATTTCTTAAATCAATCGATATATGTATATTTTTTCTATGATCTTTATTTATTCCTTAATTTGTTAAAATTAAAAAGAATAAATAAAAACAAATTAATTCACAGTATGCTTTGTCTGAAAATTCTATAAGAGGCAAAAATTGTTTTGAGTTCCAAGGGGGTTACATTTTCCCAATGTTGGGATTACTTTGCAGCCCTTTATATTGGCAAAACAATATGCTGGCAAAATTAAAAGTTTGCAAGTTATGTTTCAACGAAAAGGACTTGGTACTAAAAGGGTATGTTTATAATTTATTAAATAAAACTTGTATGTTATATTAAATATTTAGGACCATTTGTTAGATATAGTCAGTGTTGCCATAACGGCGATTTTCTCGTCAGATCTGGCGATTTTATTTCGGCCCTAGCGGGAAAAAATGTCCTGTAGCTATTAGCCAAAAATCTAGCGATTTTTTATCAGCCGCAAAATAACTTAAAAATCGGATTTATGCTGAAAAATATTATAAAATTCGCATACTGATATCCTTTTATTATAAATCTAGTGATTTTCTAGCGATTTTTGGGTCTGATCTAGCCATTTATTTTGAAAATTTGTTGGCAACACTGGTATAGTCTTGACTAGCCATGGATCAGTGCGAACATGAAACAAATCACACGTGCACCAACAACAAATCTTATATAAATTGATTTTATATATATTTTTTTGCGAGTGATTTTCTGACCGTGATAAAGTGCAGACGTTAATTGTGATCTCTTTTCCATAATTCTATTTAAAATTAAAAGCAATAACATTTGTTATTGTTTTAGGAAAAAACTTTTTTTTTAATACATTGTATATTGAAATCAACAACAAATTATTACTTATTATTAAGTAGTAAACAAAGGGATTAATATTCTGCTATACTAATCCTCTGCTGTTACAGCAGAATGGATAGTAGCAGCGAGTCTACTGATGAAAGCGATATTGTCTGGTAGACAGTCGCTAAAAACAAAACAACGAAACGACGACAAAATCGATCACCAGAATTAGTTAAGCATGCAATCAAAATAACAAAAACTACCAACAATGATGATTAGGGCAAGGAATTCCATGCAAATGCATGTTATTTCTCGATAGTCCAAAACTAATATGGACTAAACATTTATCCGACTCATCAAATTTAGAACAAACTGGTATCGATTTGTAGTTGCATATTTTGACATAAATGCATGTTTTTGCATATTTCGACTTTAAATGCATATTTGGTGGCTTTTTAATGCATATTTTGTGCTTTTTAATGCATATTTGTGCATATTTTTCATTTTTAGTAACATTTTTTATTTTGTAAAAAAATATAAAAAATTGATACGTTTTCATATTTTAATTCAATCAAAATAAACATTTTTAAAGCTTTATCGACCTATGGGAAATCTTCGAGTTCTGTGTCTGTTTGCAAAATAACTAACTTAAATATATTTTTAAGTTTTAAAGTGCATTATTTTTGCAAAAATTATAGTTTTTAGTGCATATTTCTTATATTGTTAGTGCATATTTTTCTTTTTTAACCGCATATTTTAGGCGCATATTTTTAATTTTTAAGTGCATAAAATTTCTTGCCCTAATGATGATATACCAAGTACCTACTAGCAACAACATGTTTGCTGCACTTGATGTAGACAATAATGATGATGATAACACTATGCGACTGTCAAAACCGGGATGGGATAAAACCAACGGGAAATGTTATATCGTTAAGTTATACGTGTCCCGGCGTTTCGCTGGGTCACCCTTAGGAATCGAGATATAGCTTTTTTTGACATAACTCGAGAACTACTAGTCCGATTTTGCTCAAACAATTTTAAAAAAATTAAAAATTACAATTCCTTTAATCTGTTCATATAACGTTTTTCTATATACTCAACAGTTTTGCCGGTAAAAATAAATGTTTGTTACCGCTACCATAAAAATCAATAACCTTTTGTTTATTACTTTTTATACCCTCCATCCCACTGTGCAGGAGGGTATATATCATTTTGTCATTCCGTTTGTAACTCATCGAAAAAAAAATCTGGGACATAAATAAAATATATATTCCTGATCGTTATCAATAGCGAAACCGATATAGCCGTGTCCGTCTGTCTGTCTGTCTGTCTGTCTGTCTGTTGAAATCACGATCACGCTCAAAATAGTTGTGCTAGGATGTTAATTTTTAGTGAAGATTTTGGTCCAATTTCTTAAGCAGTTTGCTATTGGAAATGGGCATATTTGGTCCAGACGTTTAAAAGTTATGAAAGAAAATGTAGAAGCACCTCTAGAATTTTCCACATTAACATGAAAAATATATTAACTGTGTGTTGTTGTTGTTACTGAATAAGAAAAAAATACAAACATACACACCCAGACCTTGAAAGAGTTAATTCTTTTTTTGAATTTATATGCATAAAATTGGATTCATTTTATAAATTACCGAATAATTCATAATGCCTTTAAATCAATGATTGGAAATTGAATAAAGTGAGATAAGATTTGTTCAATTAGTCAAAATTTTTGTCCAATTTCTTAAGCTGTTTGGTATTGAAAATGGGCATATTTGGTCCAGACGTTTAAAAGTTATGAATAAAAATGTAAAAGCACCTCTAGAATTTTCCATATTAACATGAAAAAATATATTAACTGTGTGTTGTTGTTTTTACTGAATAAGAAAAAAATACATACATACACACCCAGACCTTGAAAGAGATAATTCTTTTTCTGAATTTATATGCATAAAACTGGATTCATTTTATAAATTACTGAATAATTCATAATGCCTTTAAATCAACGATTGGACATTGAATAAAGTGAGATAAGATTTGTTCCTATTTGTGTTGATTCAATTTTGATTCGATTGAATAATTTGGACGTATGTTGGCTTTAGACGCACCTCACCGATTGATTCTAAATTTTTACTACTGATATAACTCTCTTTTGGGGGCCCGAAGAAATTTTTTTTTTCACCGAAAAGCGTGTATGGGGAGTTACTTCGGTTTAAAGTTTAAAAATGAACTTAACTATATTTTCTTCATTTATGATAGGGTTGGAACAATATGTACACCATTGGAAAGGTAATAAAAATATCTTTAGAATAGCGTTTTTTGTTGACCCATTATGATTCGGCGTAGGAATTTTAATTTTTTTGTTTGTTTAATGTTTTTATTCCATAAAAAACCTATATAAGAACAAAAATTGTGCTTATTAGAATGTTATCAAGACGAAAAGCTTTTATTTCATATATAGATCAAGTTTTGATCACTTCAAACACCGAAGATATTAGAGGTCAAAATCGTGAGATTTTTTTTCTTTCAAAGTATGGCTAACTTTTAACAAATGAAAAATCTCAATACCGACAATAGATTTAAAATGTGTTTATTTCCAAAATAGGCTTGCCAGACGTACTGTTTTTAGCAGTACGCGTACTTTTTTTTACTGATTGTACGCAAAGAAGTACGCAAATGTACTTTTTTTAACCTGTGTACTTCTTTTTGTACTTTTTTTTCTTAAAAACATTAAATAATACTAAAATGTTCGTTATTTGATAACACTATTAAGAAAATTTATTTTTTTTGGATTTCCTGCACTTGCAATACATCTTATGTTTATAATATTGACGCGTCAAACACAAATCGGCAAAAAAAATTGAATGGGGCGAGCAGTTTTCCAGATTTTTTCGAATTTACATTTTATTTAAACCCCTGTTTTCGGCAGTTTTGGTTCAATTTTTTTACGTTTTTGAAATCAACAGAAGTTATGCTTGAATAAAGATGTTTCCTGAATTTTGTAAAAATTGAGAAAATTCTATTTTTTGGTTTAATCCTTAAGTGGAGTATACACGAAGGAACATTCGTGAAAAAATTCCCATTTTTTACGAATGTTCATTTGTGCATGTTAGTGTGTCGTTTTGACATTCGTGCAATTCGTGTTATCAAAATTTTTGGATTCTTTTTTGTTTCCAAACTCAATGTTCCTTCGTGTATACTTCGCTTTATACTACAACAGTTAATTGATTTCGTTGTTTTGTATTAATATAAAGCTACACACTTTAATGTACTACACTCATAGAAATAAATCCGTAAAAATAGCAGAAAAAGTTACTAAAAATTAGTTAAAAATGATGCTGCAGAAAAAACTGCTAAAATTAGCAGATTTTTTTACTAAATACTAGTAAAATGAGAACAGCAAAATTAAAACTGCTAAATTAACAGAATTTTAGTTATATTTAGGCTAACTTTTAGTTAATTGAAAATAGCAAATTGTACTATAAAATCTGCAGAAAATTTTGCTAAATATTTGTAGACTAAAAATAGCAAAAATAAACTGTTAAATCTACAAAATTTTTGCTATTATACCCTCCATCCCACTGTGCAGGAGGGTATATATCATTTTGTCATTCCGTTTGTAACTCATCGAAAAAAAAATCTGGGACATAAAAAAAATATATATTCCTGATCGTTATCAATAGCGAAACCGATATAGCCGTGTCCGTCTGTCTGTCTGTTGAAATCACGATCACGCTCAAAATAGTTGTGCTAGGATATTAATTTTTAGTCAAAATTTTGGTCCAATTTCTTAAGCAGTTTGCTATTGGAAATGGGCATATTTGGTCCAGACGTTTAAAAGTTATGAAAGAAAATGTAGAAGCACCTCTAGAATTTTCCATATTAACATGAAAAATATATTAACTGTGTTGTTGTTGTTACTGAATAAGAAAAAAATACAAACATACACACCCAGACCTTGAAAGAGTTAATTCTTTTTTTTGAATTTATATGCATAAAATTGGATTCATTTTATAAATTACTGAATAATTCATAATGCCTTTAAATCAATGATTGGACATTGAATAAAGTGAGATAAGATTTGTTCCTATTTATGTTGATTCAATTTCGATTCTATTGAATAATTTGGACGTATGTTGGCTTTAGAGGCACCTCACCGATTGATTCTAAATTTTTACTACGGATATAACTCTCTTTTGGGGGCCCGAAGAACTTTTTTTTTCAGCGAAAAGCCTGTATGGGGAGTTACTTCGGTTTAAAGTTTAAAAATGAACTTAACTATATTTTCTTCATTTATGATAGGGTTGGAACAATATGTACACCATTGGAAAGGTAATAAAAATATCTTTAGGATAGCATTTTTTTGTTGACCCATTATGATTCGGCGTAGGAATTTTCATTTTTTTGTTTTTCTTTTTAAAAACCTATATAAGAAAATATAATAGCCGTGTCCGTCTGTCTGTTGAAATCACGATCACGCTCAAAATAGTTGTGCTAGGATGTTAATTTTTAGTCAAAATTTTTGTCCAATTTCTTAAGCAGTTTGGTATTGGAAATGGGCATATTTGGTCCAGACGTTTAAAAGTTATGAATGAAAATGTAAAAGCACCTCTAGAATTTTCCATATTAACATGAAAAAATATATTAACTGTGTGTTGTTGTTTTTACTGAATAAGAAAAAAATACATACATACACACCCAGACCTTGAAAGAGATAATTCTTTTTTTGAATTTATACGCATAAAATTGGATTGATTTTATAAATTACTGAATAATTCATAATGCCTTTAAATCAATGATTGGACATTGAATAAAGTGAGATAAGATTTGTTCCTATTTGTGTTGATTCAATTTCGATTCTATTGAATAATTTGGACGTATGTTGGCTTTAGAGGCACCTCACCGATTGATTCTAAATTTTTACTACGGATATAACTCTCTTTTGGGGGCCCGAAGAACTTTTTTTTTCAGCGAAAAGCCTGTATGGGGAGTTACTTCGGTTTAAAGTTTAAAAATGAACTTAACTATATTTTCTTCATTTATGATAGGGTTGGAACAATATGTACACCATTGGAAAGGTAATAAAAATATCTTTAGGATAGCATTTTTTTGTTGACCCATTATGATTCGGCGTAGGAATTTTCATTTTTTTGTTTTTTTTTTTAAAACCTATATAAGAAAATATAATAGCCGTGTCCGTCTGTCTGTTGAAATCACGATCACGCTCAAAATAGTTGTGCTAGGATGTTAATTTTTAGTCAAAATTTTTGTCCAATTTCTTAAGCAGTTTGGTATTGGAAATGGGCATATTTGGTCCAGACGTTTAAAAGTTATGAATGAAAATGTAAAAGCACCTCTAGAATTTTCCATATTAACATGAAAAAATATATTAACTGTGTGTTGTTGTTTTTACTGAATAAGAAAAAAATACATACATACACACCCAGACCTTGAAAGAGATAATTCTTTTTTTGAATTTATACGCATAAAATTGGATTGATTTTATAAATTACTGAATAATTCATAATGCCTTTAAATCAATGATTGGACATTGAATAAAGTGAGATAAGATTTGTTCCTATTTGTGTTGATTCAATTTCGATTCTATTGAATAATTTGGACGTATGTTGGCTTTAGAGGCATCTCACCGATTGATTCTAAATTTTTACTACTGATATAACTCTCTTTTGTGGGGCGGGAGAAGTTTTTTTTCACCGAAAAGCCTGTATGGGGAGTTACTTCGGTTTAAAGTTTAAAAATTAACTTAACTATATTTTCTTCATTTATGATAGGGTTGGAACAATATGTACACCATTGGAAAGGTAATAAAAATATCTTTAGGATAGCATTTTCTTGTTGACCCATTATGATTCGGCGTAGGAATTTTAATTTTTTTGTTTTTTTAATGTTTTTATTCAATAAAAATCCTATATAAGAACAAAAATTGTGCTTATTAGAATGTTATCAAGACGAAAAGCTTTTATTTGATATATAGATAGGCTTGACTTCTAATAGCTTCGGTGTTTGAAGTGATAAAATTTGAACTACATCTTAAAAGTTTTTAATCTTGAGAATATATTAATAATAAAAAATTATGTGGTTAGTATACGGTGGTTTTTATAAAAACGGTTTATTTTAAAAAATCTTAAAAATAAATCTCATTCGCCGGTAATGGGTAAACAAACAAAAAAAAATGTCGTCCAGAAGATATTTTTACTATCTTTCAATGATATATATATATTGTTCCAATTTGACTATAAATGACTTAGATATATGTAGCTAAGTCCATTTCCAAACTTTTCACAGAAATAAACTCCCTACAGAGGTCTTTCCGCGGATTTTTTTTTAACAGCTTGAAAAGTACTACATCGGGGTAAAAAAAAAATTCACTGAGATCAACTTATTGCAAAACTGAGATTTAAAATACGAATTAAGGAATTATATTTTTAAAAGTCTGCACACATCTATATGAATAACATAAGCAGTGTTGCCACTTTATGGGTAGGGCATGGATGACAGCAATTATTAAATTGTTTAGTTTTTCACTTAAATTTCAATTCAAATGAATGAATTGAGAAAGTTATCAAATTTGTAAATAAAAAAATATATTATACATAAAAAAAGAATTTAAATCATTAAGTAGCCACTAGATAGTGGGTCTATGAATACAACTTAGCAATTACTTCAAAGCATTATTGGTAGCAGAAACGGTGCGATTATCGGTGAGGGTAAGTAACGCTATCATAGATTATTTCGGTTACAGTATTTTAAGGATAATTGTATTTCGATAATGGTATTTTAAGGTTAACTGTATTGCAATTATTTCGATAATGGTATTTTAAGATAAGCGGTATTTCGGTGCATTCCGCAAATTTTTTTTTATGAAAAAACAAAGTAAAGTAAAATAAATTTATTAACTAAGTGTATGTAAAATTCACAATTACGACGTGGAATTACAAAAATTTTAAACTAAAAAATAATGGTGTTGTAAGGATAATGGGATAATGGCATTTGATTAATTTCGGTACTGGTATTTTAAATGTATCGATATTTGAATAACAAACAGTATTTTAGCGATAGAGCCTACCAACCCTGCCTCAATGTATGTAATTACTAGGGCAAGGAATTTCATGCTCTTAAAAATGGAAAATATGCGCCTAAAATATGCGGTTAAAAAGGAAAAATATGCATTAAAAATATAAGAAATATGCACTAAAAACTACTATTTTTGCAAAAATAATGCACTCTAAAACTTAAAAATGTATTTAAGTTAGTTATTTTGCAAACAGACACAGAACTCGATGATTTCCCATAGGTCAATAAGGTTTTAAGAATGTTTATTTTGATTGAATCAAAATATGAAAGCGTATCAATTTTTATATTTTTTTACAAAATAAAAAATGTTCCTCAAAATGAAAAATATGCACAAATATGCAGTAAAAAGCACAAAATATGCATTAAAAAGGCACCAAATATACACTTAAAGTCAAAATATGCAAAAACATGCATTTATGACAAAAATATGCAACTACAAATCGATGCCATTTTGTTCTAAATTTGATGATTCGGATAAATATTTAGTCCATATTAGTTTTGGACTATCGAGAAAAAACATGCATTTGCATGAAATTCCTTGCCCTAGTAATTACTTTTGGCTTATGAATGACTTAACATCTAATTGTTAAGTTTGCATAAAAATTCCAATATCTATTTTTTATTCATACGAGTTAATGAATTGATTCACAGCGACAGATCATCCACGAATTAAACCGATACATCAGGAAAGTGTATTAATCTATACATGCTTTGAAATTCTTTCGTTATACAAATAAGCTATTAACGTACACAAAAAAATCGTTACCAAGTAATTAAGCAAATTTCAACTAATAAAGTTTTATCGAATAATTTATTATATTGTGTATGCCACAAAAACATTATTTTAGTTGAAGTGCTCCCAATTGCTTGCCAAAGATTTTTTTGTGTGTATTTAAAAACGCAAATAAAACTTGATTTTTGAAAGACTCTAAAATAAGATTATTTTTAAATCGTTCACATGTGATCATAACTGACTCTTATTTACAAGCTTTTTAAGTGTTTTGTTCTAAAGTTAATTTTTTCTCTAAATTTTATGAAGATTCATATAAGACTAAAAAGTTCATCATAAATGCTGCATATTTAAGGAACTTTTCTTTGTAATAATATAACGCCCAGAACGATGGGACAATTGAAATGGCCAAATCACTTTTATTTTAAGTTTACTGATGAGGTTATTACCTTTTTTCGGAGTTCAAATTGTAATAATATGTTAATTGAAGTCATTTATAATTTCATATTTTTTGGGTAATTTTGTCTACACTTTTGGGAATTTTGAATCTTGCTTGTGGCAGCACTGAGATTAAACAAGATTAAACTGAAATATTTACTTGTAGTGGTGGAAAAAATCATACACATTTGTTGCACAGTGGATTGACCGAATACAAAATGGGTAATAATTCATACTTGTTTGTACTTAGTAGAATCCCCGAATAAAACCACCAGGATGGAGGGTATCTAAAGACTCGGCACAGCCGAATTTAATCTTTGGTTTGTATAAGTTCCCAGTCACCTGGGGACTTATACAAACCATCGAGCGGGCTTTAGCCCGCTTGTTTTTTAATATTTTAGGCAAAAATTATTTTTTTCTTTATACATTTATTTTTACCGGCAAAACTGTTGAGTATATAGAAAAACGTTATATGAACAGATTAAAGGAATTGTAATTTTTAATTTTTTTAAAATTGTTTGAGCAAAATCAGACTAGTGGTTCTCGAGTTATGTCAAAAAAAAGACCACCAAAGGTCAAATCGATATATCTCGATTCCTAGGGGTGACCCAGCGAAACGCCGGGACACGTATAACTTCTTTTTTACCGATATAACTTTCCCCGGTAGTTTGAACCCTTCCCGATCACTGACCCCTACCATTTGTCTCACAGTGTAATTATATTAACGATAATGCTAACAAAGAGCTTTCTTAAGAAAAACCGCCTCCAATAATTATTCCAAATGTTTCAGATATAAGAGCGATGATGAATAACTTTTCAAAAATAGTAAACCTTGAAGATTATTCGTACAAATCTTTGAGAGATGGTCAGGTAAGAGTAATGGTAAAAAACGTAAAGGTATATAGAGTGATAGTAAAATATCTATCTTTGGTAAAAAAGCTTAAACGTTTTCAAATCATATTACAAAATGTTGTTTTCAGCCGATCATGCCGCCGCCGCCGCCGATTTTTTGCTTGCGCCGCCGCCACCGATTATTTTGGTCGGCTTGTTTCTCTGCTACCTGTTGGCGACTCATATTAGGGATGCCAATCGGGATTGATATTTGAAAATCCCGGGATTCGCGATTTTGTATGAAATCCCGGGATCTCGATTTCGGGATCCCGGGATTTTCGGGACAACAGGATTTTTCGGGATCCCGGGATTTTACGGGATTTCGGGATTTTAATTTTCCTTTATTTGTAAAAATTTTTATGTAACTAATTTTTTTTATAGAATAAAGCGTTTTATAATTATTTAATAGTTGTTAATTAATAATGTGGTACATTTTATGAATATTGAAACATCTCAGTCAGAAATTGACAGTGGTACAAAAAATCAAGTACCTGCATACCACTTGGTAACCGCGATGTTAAAAATAAATGACTGGCAGAAGACTCAATTGGGACGCTTTGTCAGCGTTTGCAAAAATCGTTTTGCCAGTATTTGTTTTACAAAACATCACGGCAGGGCCAAAAAAAGATACATATGAACTTTTTTTAAATTTTATTTTGGAAAATATAATTCCAAACCACCTATTTATTGGTTTCGGCAGCGTTTTGCCAAAGTTACAAATTTTGTTTCTCCAGTACTTTTCCGGCGCTTTTTGAACTGCCATCGTTTTGCCGTTTGTATTTTTCTGGCTGGGATAATATATTAATGCCTGTCATTAAGTACACTTGCGCCTAGTATTTTGTAAGCAGATTTTAAAACAGATTCGTTGCGATAACCTTGCCCACTAAATCGTGTAATTACAGCAACCAAGTTATTTGGTTATCGTTATCAAATGTTTTCATGGAAGAATTCAAACTTACAGTCCCAGCCCAAAATTAGGTTTCAGAAATCGAATTTCGCTTGGAAGAATAAATCCGTAAAATAACAAACAAATTTGATTTTTCGCATGTATTCCTCAAAAACTTAATAATGTTTACCAAAATTTCAAATTTTTCTGCAAAGTCTTTGCATAGTTTACTCGAATAATCTACTTAATTTATAATTTTACCAATATCTTGGCATCAATTTCTTGTCAATATGAGAAAATTCAAGAAAAAACGTAGGTAATCTAAAATTGCTCACTTTGTTTATTTGCGTTTATATTAATATTAAAAAATAATAAAATCCCGGGATTTTTGAGAAATAAACCCGGGATTCGGGATTTTGCCAATCCCGAAAATCCCGGGATTTCGGGATTGGGGATTTCCCGTTTGGCATCCCTAACTCATATATACGCTAGATCGGGTAGTACTTCCTTACTTGATGTTTTTCATTTGTTTCCTTCTATGTCTGTTGGTCGGTCTGGTCAAGTACAAATTCCTGGCTTATCACGCCATTCGTTTATTTATGCATCTTTTGACATGAACGTGACACGTACTAATGAGGTTATTGAGTATTTTGATTATAATGATGTTGACTTTGGAGGATATTGCTGTAAATTGCAGTTTTGATAGAATTTGCCATTCATCCAATGTAAATGAACAAGCTGATCTTTTATATACGTTTCTATGCCGCATGCATTTCGCTGTTCCTTTGAGGAGGAAAAGACTTAATACTATTAATGCGAATTCTTGGATTAACTCAAGTGACGTTAAGTACAGTTTATCTGTCCGCGACATTGCTTATCGCACTTGTTTGAATAATAGGACTGATCATAACTGGGCAATTTTTTGTCGTCTCAGAAACCGTGCTAAAACTGTGATGCGGAATGCTAAACGTAGGGCGCATTCAATACTTTTTCAGAACCGAACTTCAAAGCAGATTTGGAATACAAATGGATTAGGAAATATTGTATCTGCAATGGATGGGATTGATGTTAATGATTTAAATCAATATTTTTCTATGAATCAAGAGGATGAATCAACTGATGATTTTATCTTTGATGATAGTATTGATAATGGATTTTCATTTCGTGCAGTTCATATAGATGAACTTTTGGTTGCCCTCCAGTCTGTAAAGTCGAATGCTATTGGTTTTTTTGATTTTTCCTTACGTTGGCCGTTTTATTTTGCACTTTGTAAATATCATTATTACTACCTTAATCTTCCCTTCTGGTTGGAAGGTAAGTAGAGTGGTACCCATTAAAAAAGTTGGTGAGTCTAATGAAATGGGGAACTTACGTCCTATATCCATACTTCTGTTGGTTAAAGATTTTCCAATGTTCTTCCTGTTAAAAGTGGAGTGCCTCAAGGTTCGGTCCTTGGACCTTTATTGTTTAACATGTATATTAATGATATTTTTAATTGCTTTAATCTTCCCTCCTGTATACCATTTGCTTATGTTGATGATTTACTGTTTTTGTTCTGTGGGGAGAGACAGTTCGCGGATGTTTTGCAGGAGATGATTAATTACCATGTTTCTGTTATATCTAGTTGGTAAAGCTATGTTTTTTGGTCCTCCCTTGCCAAATATAAATATTGATATTTGTGGAAGTAGAATTAATTTTGTAGATCAGATGTATTGTCTGGGTGTATAGTTAGATAATAAATTGACTTTTGAGAAACATATAAGTTATGTGACTTCTAGAGTCAATTTTTCCTTACGGAGATTTTATAGCGTCAATTTGATTTTACCTCTACATATCAAAGTTTTGCTTGTTCACACGTTGGTTATGCTTATTTTTTTGTATTGTATTGAAGTGTATGGTGGAACCTTTGGTTATATTATGCGGAAACTTTTGTTGCTTTTTAATAGAGTTATGCGTTATTTACATTCCTTAAGACTTATGTATCATGTGTCAACGTATGTGTTAAAGTTTTTAGGCTGTTCTTTTTATAATTATGTAGAAACTCGGCTAATGCTTTGTTTTTATATGTTTTTTATGTTTTTTATTTAGTAGATCTGCAAGTAATCGTCAAATACAGTATCCTTTCATTATTTCCCTTTTGGGACGCTCATTTTATGTAAGGGTAGCTCGATTTTATAATAATTTACCAGAGCCACTTAAGTCCATAGATTATTCTTACCAAACTTATAAACGAAGAATTTTTGAACATGTCCAAGGAAATGAGGTTTAAGTTATAGGTAATAATTAACAGTTTTTATTGTGATTTCACTGCTATAATTGAGATTATATTTATTCATTATTTTTAACAGTGCCGTTAGCTATTTTATATTTATTTAGTTTTTATTAAATTGTATTATAATTATTATGTTTGTTACATTTTTGGAGTTGCATCAATTGTTTTTTATATAGAAACTTTAATTAATTTAATTTTATTTAACTATTTTAATCTAATTTATAGTATTATTTAATGTAGTATTTTTTAACCATATATGGCCCACTGGGCTCGGTTACATCAATAAAGAATTGAATTGAAAAAACTAGGTCAAATATTCTAACTTTGGTTCAGTTCAAAACTATGAAAAGTTTAAAATTGTATTGCTGTTATTTTATGGTATTTTCATTCTTCGGTATAAAATTGTTGAACGAGCCGTATAAATATCAATTGAAATTCAGAAAATATCATTTAAAATTCTGAAAATATCAATTGAATTTCAAAAAATATCATTTGAAATTCAGAAAATATCAATTGAAATTCAGAAAACATCAATTGAAATTCAGAAAAATGTAAACACATTTTTTAAAAGAATCTATCTAGGTAGATAATGTTATACCCTATAAAAAATTTATATTTATACAGTAGCCGCTCGGTTATATGAATATCCAGTTATGTAAACTTCCAGAATAGTGAACAACAAAATTTAAACACAGGATGTTCTAAAGAGTGAACACAGACGTGGAATCAAGACATTGGTAGCGAAGATATAGATAGCGAAGTTGAAGATGATGATCAAGAGCAGTGCATCGTAACAACAGCTGAAATTAGCACAACGGAGGCAATCCGTTATTGCTTGGAGTGAAAATAATATATCTGATATTAATGATATTTTGGCATTGCGAAAATGCAGGGACAAGGCACTACAGAAATCCCTTGAAGCAAAAAAAGTACAAAAAAATATAACCGACTACTTTCATGTACATTAATTATTAAAAAACTTATTAAAAATAAAAACTTAATGTAATAAAAATCATTTGAATTACTTATTTTATATTCTCTCGATTATGTGAACTTCTCCATTTAGTGAACAGGCTCTGTTTGAATTAGTTCATATAACCGAGCGACTACTGTATATGAGTTTTATCATTATTCTGAATTTCAATTGATATTTTCTGAATTTCAATTGATATTTTCTGAATTTCAAATGGAAAATCTGAATTTCAATTGATGTTTTCTGAATTTCAAATGGAAATTCTGAATTTCAATTTATATTTTCTGAATTTCAATTGATATTTTCTGAATTACAATTGCAAAAGGTGTAGAGGGCATGCAAGGATAATAAAAAACTCAGAAAACTCTTTTTTGTGTATAAGTCTTTATCTATAGCAATTTTCGTTGAAATATTCGCACGATTTCTGAATTCAGATGATTCCTATCTTAGATCCAAATTTACACTACAACGAAAAACTAGTCATTTATTAAAACCTTTAGTTTTTGATTCAAAATTTATATTGAATTTGATAAATACTCATCATAAGAAATTTTTAAAAGCTAATAGGATTTAATTGAAGTTTAAATTGGACTTAAGTAGGAAACAAAAATGAATGTGCAAAAATTTGTTTGTTGACAAAAGAAGAAGAGTGAGATATCTATGTAATCTATGGTCCGACTGAATGAATAAGTAAACTCAGGGCATTATGTCAGTAAAATTAAGACAATCGCTGTTACCTAGTGTCAACAAATGAAATAGATTGTACAATGAAATTCAAAAATAACACCCAAAGAAAAAACAACGAAAATAATTTTGTTGCATTGTGTGTTATGTGCAAAATTTTATGGCATTTTTTATTGCATTTGAAGGCACTAGGTTAAAAAATGCAATATCAGTTAATTTTAAATGCAATTGCAGTCTACTCTTTTTTTACTGCAATTGGATTAAAGTTGAATTTTATTTATATACTCACAAATCTGTTGTTGCTGCTGCTGTTGTTGTTGTTGTTGCTGCTGCTGCTGTTGTTGCCATTGGTTAGCACTATTCATAATGCTTGTAACAATAGCGTTAATAGCGGGATTCGCATGTAATGTCGTTGTATTATTTGAGCCTCCTGCTGTTACAACATTTGATGTGTTGGTAGAACTATTGGCAGTGTTTTGTTGTTTATGCAACATTTGCTGCTGCTGTTGCTGATTCGTAGTAGTTGCAATAGGAGCTGCTTTCAACTGAGCTTGCTAAAGGAAGGAAAACAGAATAGGAAACAATAAGAATGTGATGTTATTAATCGGATGAATCTTACCAATATTGGGACATTAGAACTTAATTGTGTTCTAAGAGCTGAATTGACCCCAGATTGTACAGCATTCAATTGAGCTGTTGTTATGACCTGAGTCTTTTGTTGTGCTTGTTGCTGCTGCTGTTGTTGTTGTGGGTGTTGTTGGTGGTGTGTCGAGGCTGGCTGTATGGTTATGCCTGCATGTTGTAGGGCTTGATGAGCGGACTGTTGGTGATGTACTGTTTGTGAAGACGTTGATGGATGTTGTTGAACCAATACCAAGGAACCATTGCTTAAACTCAATTGATGGGTTGTTGTTGTGGGTGCTCCACTACTATTCACCGATACAACTCCACCCGAGCCTGATGTAGTTATTTGTTGCAATTGTATATGATGAGGACCACTGGAGATGGTATTTGTGCCAGTGTTAGTTGTAGTATTGTTGTTGGCAGTAGTGGCAGTGAGAGTGGCATGCTGCAATTGTACTGTAGCACCATTGGCATCTATGAACTGTGTTGTAGCCACCTGCTGTTGTTGCTGATGCTGTTGTTGTTGCTGATGCAATTGCTGCTGCCGAAGAACATGTTGTACAGCTGCTGCATTGTTGCCAGTAACATTAACAATGTTTATATTTTTTGTAACATGTTGTTGCTGCATTGTTTGTGGCTGCCCTTGTGTTGTATTGCTATTGACATGTTGAACAGTGGCTGGTAGTATATGCTGTTGTTGTCCATTCGGACCGACAACAACAACATGTTGCTGCTGCTGTTGTGGCGGAGGTGGCTGCTGTTGCTGCTGCTGTTGGACAATTGTTTGCTGTATAGCTTGCTGTTGTTGCAACTGCTGTTGAGCTGCCAATAGTGCTGCTTGCCTTTGCTGTTGCTGCAATTGCAATTGTTGCTGCTGCTGTTGTTGCAACAGCAAAGCCTGTCTCTGTTCTGGTGTTATACCAGTATGAGTCACTTTGGGCAAGTGGCCCGGTACTAAGTGAGTAATCTTGACCGCTTTGCGTCCCTCTTCCGTAAATATTTCCGTAAACTGTTGTATATAACGATTAGCATGCACCCGTGTGCCCAAGGGGAAACGGCAAGATTCACCATTTCGTATACCCTCCCTATAATCACGATCCACATACAATTCGCCCAGGTACTCTGAATTTGATGGCCTTTGAAAGATTGACAACTTAATGTGATACACTACTCGACGACCCTCGTTATCGTCTCGCTCCGTTTCTAATATATATTCTTCTATCAGTTGCGGCTGACAGTCGGTAGTCTCCCGTGGCCTTTCATTCGTCTTGGCATACTTCTCGACATTTATCAATTGATCGGGCACCTTAAGATTGGCCGGGTAATCGAGACGTGGCGGTCGTATGGGTCTGATAACATCTCTAGGCCGCTTCGGTACTTTCGAAGCAAAAGAGGTTAACATAGTGGCACTGACCAGAGGATTAACACTACCACTTGACGACGAGGAACTGGCTGCAGCAGCAGCTGCTGCGGCAGTAGCCGTTAGACCTGATCTTGGTCTTGATCTTAAACGTGTTAGATAATCGCACAATTCCAGGCCATAATGATGGGTAAATTGATCTAATTTTCTCTTACGGTTAATCGAAATTTGAGTATATTTCTTCATTTGGCGCCTCAGTTCATGCGTATTGAAAAGCTGCCGTTCGTGTTGGGAGTTAATAGCATGTCGCCCTATACTCGGATCAGGATCTAAGCAAAGCGGATCTGCTGTGGCCAATACCAGTTGACTCTCCAGGGCGACTTTGTCTTCGGGAGCACAAACGGAGGTGGTTTGATTAATCGTCGTCGCAACATGCTGGACATCAGCGAATATTGTTGCATTGGTGGGTCGTAACAGCACGTGCCTCGTATCACAGATATTTGTTGAGGTGGCAAATGTTTGTCGAAAGTCACGTAATTGTGCCACCACACAACCGGCATAGAAAACATTGGGTTTAGCATAGATGCGCGGTGTTCCTGTACTATCATCCTGCGGTGCTTGCAAAGTGATTGTGGTAGCGGTCAGCATATCCATTAGGAAGTCGGGTAATATTTCACGATCAATACACTGCAACAGTTGGTCATTTTCGTATGGCCAACGCAAAACTTCAACTAAAGCATAGTCATTAGCGGAGCTTAGGAAATCGGCAGTGGAGCCATCCGATATTGTAGGTAAATGGTCGTACGAGGATTTTTGTTTTAAATCTGGCGGTATTGCCGAAGGATGAAGTTTACTAGAATTAGAACTGCTGTTGTTAAAGATGATGTTTGAATTGCGACTAGACACGTTTTTCAGCGACGTCGACATTGACGACGACGATAATGTTGAGGAAAGGGAGTTGGAAAAGTCCCCCTCAGAATCTGGCGTTACAATTTGACGATCATCGTAGTGTAAAGCTAAAGCATAACCTTTATTGCCCGGATATAAGTTTACAACAATGGTATTAAGTCTTTCACATTCTACAACACGTTCCAAAATAAACGAACGTGTACGCTGTTTGAGCTAGAAGGGAAATAATGGATGTTAAAAATGTTAAGTAAAAGAAGTTTGAGATCATGATTATTATTTTTACTATAAAACGATTTTTTTTATTAATAAAATAATCAAATAAAAAATATCCCGGTATTTGCACTAACCCACATAAGTCTACGAAATTAGGTCCATTCGATTACTTTTCTCAGTCAAGTCCAGTAAGAATTACTCAGTACAAACTTTCAGAGAGTAAGACAAGATTTACTCTCAAAATAAAATTTTCCCACATGTACGCGAACAGAAAATTTGCAACAATTTGCAAGGTTGTACACACAGCTGATTACAACACCAAATATACAAATAAATTTTAACTGGTCGCTATGAAAGAAGACAATTTTTGATGTTAAACCTTAAGCAGAACATTTTTAGAAGGTTTTCTTATCTTTTCCACAATTTATTTTGAAAGTTTTACTGCTTTGCATTTCCATAAAATAATATAATTGGAAAACAATTTTTTTTATTTACCATAAACAATCATATGTTTTCGAAACATATGTTTTTTTCTGCTTGCAAATTCTTACTGGCAAAAATTTATCCAGTAAAAATTTGCAAGAAAAAGAAGAAGACTTAGAAACTTTCAACATAGAACTGTCACTTTATTCTCTCTTTTTTCTTTCTGTTTACTGAGTATTTATGTAAACGAACGCCATTCAGCAAAAATTTGTACAAATTTGTACAAATTATCAAGTAATCGAATGGACCTATTGATTGTCGATAGCTTGTAACATAACAATAGGTTTGTTTTTTTTTCGAATTTTATATAAATATTCCATACAAAGCATTTATAAAAATTTTAAGTAAGTATAAATTTAGCAGGGGTATGGCATCACCAAAAAAATAAGTAAAAAATCATTATCTCTAGATGGCACTTTGTTCAAAAAATTTACTATTTTATTTTTTTTTTATTTAAATTTGAATAATAACAAACAACAAAGCAAAAAACAAACGGATATATCAAATTTTATTATTTGAATATATTCCGCGCTTGTTTTTTCCCTTATTTTGAGCAGTTTTTAAGTTTTTAAATATAGGCTCAGCTGATACTAAATAGTTCCTCAGGTAATACTAAATTACAGCGCCCTCTACCGGTGAGTAGTGTAAGTTTTGATTTCCTATCTTTATAATTAATAGTCTCTGAAATTTAGCTTCTTAAAAATTAAGTAGTTACAAAAATGCTGCCAAGTCTTGAAAATTCTTGGCTTTTCTTTTTAAATGTAAACCAGTATGGCATCACCAAAAAAATAAGTTATTTACAGTTGTAAGTTGTTTATAAAAAATAAAAACAAGTCACGTATGTAAGGATAGTCGTTTTTTTACAAGTAGTTATAGATATAGATATATAATTCCAAAAAAAAACAAACTTAGGGTGGGTGCGAACTGGCTTAATAAAATCTAAACTAAATTCAGGTTTCCAAGTTTCTATGAAATTTGAAGAACTTTTCAAAAAATTTTCCAAGAAATTTTAAACCCTTTTTTAAATTTGTGTTTAGTTTGGAGTTTATTTAGCCACCTCGCACAGGGCCTTAATATAGATTTGATTAAAAATAAATTAGACGGTGGCTTTGATTAGACGGTGGTACAATCGCTGGCAGAACGTCCGTTTTTAGTATTTTTTTTATTATTAAATTTGATTATACAGTGCCTTACAGCTTATTTCGTGTGAGGAACATTTTTAAAACACCAAGCATAAAATGTTTATATTTTATTCTGAACTCTACAAATGATGCAGTTTTGTAGATAATTTAGTCTTCAATATAAAACATCAAAAAATTTGCACAAATATCAACATTGAACGATTTATTGAAAAAATAACGGATTCTAAAAACAAACGGTAGATCAAAACATAAACAATAATGATATCAGAAAGAGTGCGTCTATTCAAAAGTATTAATATCAGTTATAATTGCGTACTTTTACAAGATCGTTCGACGCATTTCAATAGAAAAAGGCGAGTTAGTTATTAAACACTTCCAAAGTGGGAGAACACAAAAACAAATTGCTGATTTAAGTCCATGTACGGTTCAGTATATTATTCAGCGTTTTGGTTAAGAAAATCGTGTGCATAACAAAGAAAGAAAAGCCCCAAATAAAATTTTTATCGAGAATGATGAGGTGGATTTTGCGAAAGATTAAAGAAGATCCCATGTTAAGTGCTCGAGCTGTGGCCAAGGATGTTGAAATGTTTCTTGCCAAAAAATATCATCCAGAAAATGTACGCAGAGTACTTAGAGACAGAGAACGAAGCCGATATTAAATAATCACCGGTGGCGACTAAAGCCGAAGATTTGTAAAAAAAATTCGTATATTTTTTTTTATTTTTTACGATACCACAGTTAAAAAAATATTATTGAAAATCTTATGCTGCTATTTCAATGGGGACTATAAGCCAAATACAGCCGACGGATCCTTAGAAAATGAATTCAAGTTTTTTTTTTGGAAGGAGAAGCAACACTCCGGAAATTCTTCCTATTAATTAACGCGTTGTTTTTTTTTGGAAAGGTGATAGAGAAGAGATGAAAGGTGGTGAAAGATGAAGGGCTTCAAATATGGCAACACTGCAATTGCGCGAGATGTTGAATCCTAGAACCAGAGACTATTAATTATAGAGATAGGAAATCAAAACTTAAACTACTCACCGATAGAGGGCGCTGAAACTTAGTATTACCTGAGCAACTATTTAGTATCAGTTTAGTATCAGCTGAGCTTATTTTAAAAACTCAAAAACTGCTTAAAAATGCTCAAAATAAGGAAAATACAAGCGCAAAATATATCGTCGGCTTGCCTGCAAGTAGTGCTATGTGTTTTTTAATAGATTTTCAGGAGAGCGAAAAAACTGTTAAAAAATTGCCTTTTAAGATATTTTATTGACATCATATGCCTTAATGATGATTTTAGTAATTGAGGTCGTGAATCATTAAAGCACAAGATGCCAATAAAATATCTTAAAAGGCTATTTTTTGAACAGTTTTATTACTGTCCTCAAAACTTGTTAAAAAACACATAGCACTACTTGCAGGCAAGCCGACGATATTCAAATAAAAAAATTTGAGATATCCGTTTGTTTTTTTCCTTTGTTGTTTGTTATAATTTAAATTTAATTAAAAAATAGAAAATTGTCAATTTTTTTAATAAAGTGATAACGATGTTGTTATAACCAGAGAAGACAGAAAAAAGCAAAATCCAATGTGTTTAAAGCAAAAAAATATTGTAAAAAAGCAAGAAAAAGGCAAAAGTAAAAAAACTTGGAAAAACAACAGTTAAAAAAAAATTCAAAGTTAATAGAAAAAATATTTTTTGTTAGCAAAAAAAGTATTTTTGGGCAAAAAGTCTTAAATAAAGCAATTCAAAGCTCAAAAATCTTAAGAAAAAGCTATTTTAAAGCGAAAAACGGAAAATCCAAAAAAGCAAAAAGAAGCAGATATGAGTAAAACAAGCAATAAAAAGCATAAAAAGCAAAAACAGCAATTTTGTCTTCTCTGGTTATAACTTATTTTTTTGGTGATGCCATACCCCTGCCTAGAACAGTTGTTGCACGCCGTCTGTTATATTATTTTAGTTCGGTGGGGTTAAGTGCTATGGGAACACCGAAGGAGTATGCTGCGATATGTATGAGGGATAGAAAAATCATGCATATATTTTTTTTTATTATTCTTTATGCAGTCTATGGAACATCACTATAAAATAATTATAAACAGTAATTATTATTATACATGTTTAAAGATATAGGCTTTTGAAAGAACAAGAACGGACGCACTTTTACATTGGTAGGCCACAAGGAAGGCTTAAATAGATTATCATATAATTCGGCGGAGATCCCAATTTTAAAAGAAACGCTCCTCAATGTGTTCTGCTCAATTTCCTTTCTAACCAATTTAAAACATTATGTATGAGTTTTGGTAATATTAGCACTCAGGATTTGTTCTGCTGTTACGCTGGGCTTAAATTACAGCAACATCATTTTCCAAACGATGTTGCTGTCGCTGGGGGATCGAACCCGCAACCTTGTGTGTAACAGTCCAACGCGCTAACCATTACACCACAGCGCCCATTATTATTAATAAAAAAAATCAAAAAGTCCGCATACAGTAAAAAACACCATGAAAACAAAGACATTTCTTTCTGGAACACAGTAAATTTTGCTGATGAGAGCAAATTTAATATTTCAGCACCAGATGGTAAGGCATATGTGTATACTCAGCTCCAAAAAAAATTTTACATGGCACAGTAAAACATGAAATCTCTTCTTTCTAAATCATCTCCTTTTTAAGAACTTGTGTAAATATAACGATCGAAAATTAAATCGCGAAAAAATATCTTCGAAATTTGTAGTGGACTATTTTATGACTACAATTGTTTCGGAAACACAATGTCCCGTTTAAATTTAACCAACAGTTAAATTAAAAATTTATATGGGAAACAACAACAAATGTGGCAGTTGAAATAAGCATGCTAAGCTTAATAATAGGTCTGTTCGACGTCGTTACCGCGGGAACCCAATTTACCCGAAATAACAAAAATTTGGCTGAAATTTGGATACGGGGTAGATAAGACGGAAAAATAAGTACGTGGACCTTTTTAGCGGTCCAATCTCATATTTGAGAGTTAAAAAGTGGGGTAAAATATTACCCGGTTTTTCGTTTCCATTAGTTTTTTATTTTCATATTTGTTCAAATGAAATGTATGTATATAAAATGAAAGGTATTTTCAAGATCTATGAATAGTGTACTGAAAATATTAAAAAGTTTTCAAACAAAAAAGATTGGAACAACTTTTTAACTCAGTTTTAACCCATAAATATCCATTTGGAACGATATGTTTACAGCAAAAAGTTATTTAATTTTGTCGCTTTTAACACATATACAATTTTCATCGAAATCTGAAGGGAAAATGGGGTTTTTCAATATGTAATATTTTCAACCTTAGACCACTTTCAGAACAATATCATATTCGGTTTTTTTAGAAATAAAAAGCTTTAAGTTAGTTATTCAAATTTTATGTACTACCTCCGTTCCGAAATGAGGTTAACATTTCTATATTTTTGCTGGGATTATGGATGTTTTTTTAAAAAAACTAATTCTTTTTTTTTGGATAGTTGTTAGGACATATCAGTGATTCTTAATTTATAGATAGCTTTCCCAGGGGTATGGCATCACCAAAAAAAATAAGTAATAAAAATATCGTTGTCACTATCGTTCAAAAAATTGACAATTTTCTTTTTTTATTTAAATTTAAATAATAACAAACAACAAATCAAAAAAAACAAACGGATATCTCAAATTTTATTATTTGAATATATTCCGCGTTTGTTTTTTCCTTATTTTGAGCAGCTTTCAGCAGTTTTTGAGTTTTAAAACATAGGCTCAGCTGATACTAAATAGTTGCTCAGGTAATACTAAATTTTAGCGCCCCCTACCGGTGAGTAATGTAAGTTTTGATTTCCTATCTCTATAATTAATAGTCTCTGAGCTTTCCAAGTTGAAAATTAGAATTAAAATAATTCTTTGATTTTATGTCAAAAAATTAATAGCATTCAGATAAATTAGAAAACGTATTTTTGACATTACAAACATGTATGGAATCTATAATGCTTAACAAAGATGGTAATAATTACAAAATTCGACGTATGGGTAAAGAAAATCTTCGCCGAGATGGCTTTTTACTGGTTTCTATTAAATGCAGCGAAGAGAGCTCGTCAAAATATTGTTCCATAATTTTATTACAATACAATATTATTTTTTCTACCACAATAGTGGCACATGAACTGTTATTTTAACTTATTTTCTTTTATTTGAATAAAAACACTTTGCTTAGTAAAATGTTAACATTATTTTGGAACAAAATAATCAATAGAAATGTTAACCATTTTTCGGAACAGAGGTAGTATTATTTTTTGTAAGTATTTTTTTTTCCTATATACCGAATCAAATGTCTTCGTAAACACACTTGATGCCCCGGGATCAACAACGACAGGAACAACGACTGGTTATCGTAACATTGGTAAGGCATATAAAGTTAAAAGCATCCTTAAGAGAGCTCCTAACACATCTGGCAGAAAAACAGTTCGGTTAGCCCAATGCTCGGACTTTTTTGTACGTAAAGTGAAACGTAAGACAGGACTAAAGTCCTACAAAGTTCAAAAAGTTCCCGCTTTTAAAAATTTGGAGGCTAAAACCAGAGCTCGAAAATTGAAATCAACTTTTATACATAAACTGTTGTGTAATGGACGACGAAACTTATGTCCTGGCTGATTTTTCGCAGCTCCCTGGTCACGAATTTTATGTTTCCGATGTTCGAGGAAATGTTGCGGAAATATTTAGGTCGAAAAAGCAAACGAAATTCCCTAAAAAATTCCTAGTATGGAAAGTTATATGTAGCTGCGGCCAAAGAAGACAGTTATTTGTGACATCTGGCTCTATGAACAGCGACATTTATATCAAGGAGTGTTTGCAGAAGAGACTTCTTCCATTTTTGAGTCAGCACAATGTATCTACTTACTTTTGGCCCGATTTAACATTTTGTCACTACAGCAAGAAAGCGCTGGAGTGGTATAATGATAATAATGTGGTTTTTGTACCAAGAGAGGCAAATCCACCAAACTGCCCACAGCTTAGGCCAGTGGAGAGATATTGGCCTATGGTTGAAAGAGAATTAAAGGGCACAAAAAATGTCTCCCAGAACACGCAATATTTCAAACGTAGATGGACCACCTGCTCTGAAAAGGTGACAGAAACTAACATAAAAGCTTTAATGGGAGGGTTTCCGGGAAAAGTGGATAACTTTGTTCGTAGTGGTTAGAAATCCATGCGGTTTTTTTGTTAGATTTTGTATTAAATTTAATAAAAATTAGGTTTGAAGTCTTAAAATTCAGTGGTTCGTTTTTTATTTAACTTTGTGTGTTAACATTTTTATGATCTCACTCCTTAAGTAGTTATTTGCTCTAGTTGGGTCTTCAGCAAAAGTTTTAGTTATATTTTTTCAGAACTAAACTAATTTTGAACTCATGTTTTACTTACCCAGCAAAAACATGGTAATGACAGGTCATTACCATACGGATTACCAAGTAATGATGTGTCATTACCTTTTGCATTGCTTTAAAATGCAAAATAATGACTTACCGATAATAAGTTATAGAAGTACTTATATATTCGTGCAAAGTAATCACTGATTACTTTGGGTCATTATTTCATTAAGTCATTATTTTGCATTTTAAAGTAATGCAAAAGGTAATGACACATCATTACTTGGTAGTGTCATCCGACATCGATTTTTTGCGGGTGACCGCAAAAAATCGATGTCGGAATTTTGTTCGTCTGGACCCCACAAAACGATTCCCCTTTCCAAATATTGAGCTCGATTGGAGTATGTTAACCCGTGCCGCTGAGGGCTCAAAATTTGAAATACAATTTACAAGGCGAAAAAATCGCTTTTTGGCTTTTTTTGAAAATACAGGCTCTTAAATAACTGTATTTTTGGAAAATGTTAATAGAATCATAATCTAAACTGAATTCCCTCTCTACTAATGTATAAAAATCCAAAATCGGTTGGAAAATATTTCGGTAATTGCAATTTCCTCAGAAATATTTTCCAACCGATTTTGGATTTTTATACATTAGTAGAGAGGGAATTCAGTTTAGATTATGATTCTATTTACATTTTCCAAAAATACAGTTATTTAAGAGCCTGTATTTTCAAAAAAAGCCAAAAAGCGATTTTTTCGCCTTGTAAATTGTATTTCAAATTTTGAGCCCTCAGCGGCACGGGTTAACATACTCCAATCGAGCTCAAATTTCGGCTATCTCAATATTTGGAAAGGGGAATCGTTTTGTGGGGTCCAGACGAACAAGATTCCGACATTTTTTTCCCTCTCTATGAGATCCGGTCACCCTAGTTATCACTTACTAGTAATTCATTAAATAAGTACTGATTAAGTATTTTTTTATATTAAAATTTTATTTATAAATTAGTTTTGAACTAAATAGGAAATTTTCCAAGGTAAAAAGTTTTTTATGCCAATATGACCAACTATTTTATAATGTAGGGTAGCCACTTATTTCCTAACTTCTGAGTAACCACTTATTCTATCTTTGCGAGTAACTACTTATTCTTTCACTATGGGTAACTGGTTATTCGCACTTTTTTGTAAGCGAGAGGGTAATGACCACCCATGAATTTTTGGACATCGCGAACAAAAGTAATGTTGCGAGTAAATAGCCTGGTAAGTAGTGAAATCCTTTGTGTGCTACTTACTCGCTTAATTACTCGGTAATGTCTGTTTTTGCTGGGTATTTATTTTGTTATCAAAATTGTGCTGATAAGCACATTTATAGTGCGGACAACAACCAAATTGACAAGATGCAGATATTTGATGTAGTACAGACAAAAGAAAGATACTGAAAAACAACTTTTCTCAGACATATAAAAAAGACAACCGTGGAAGACTTTTCTATCTTTCTTTCATTGACAATACAAAACGACGCCAAAAATTGTGTAGTCATAGAAAATGTGAATAAAATAAAATATTGTGTTAACTCCGGTTTGTTTAAGTGGTTAAATTATAGACAAAATAAAATATAAATTTATGAAGATAAACATAAAGAGTGCCCAGATAGAAATTGCCGACGTTAAAACAAATTGTACTGGAAGAGCACGGTTTTTGTTACAATGGCGGTACTACTCGAAACGTGCTTTGCCAGTGCTGTTTTCCAAAAATTAACGACCGTTTTTTTTTAATTTATAAGAGAGGCATTTATTTATGTTAGAGAGGCATATTCATTGTTTTTTAAGAAATTCCGAAAGGATGCATTAAAAAATCGTCATGTGCACTAAAAGTGCAGTAAAGTACCCAGGTAGAAATTGCCGACGGTACAAAAAACAAAGCACTGGCAAAGCGTTGGTTTACAATGGTACAAAAAAAAGCATTGCAAAAGCACTTATTTAGAACGCTTTGCCAACCTTTGGAAAGAGTGCTTTCCGAATACTTGTTTTGTAAAGTGTACCACTGTTTATGAAAACAAAAACCACCGGCAAAACATCGGTTCAAAACGATTTTCCAACGTTAGGTAAAAGGACTTTGCTAGTGCCTGTTTCACAAAATTTACAACCGTATAAAAAAAATGTTACTGGTAAAACATCGGCTTAAAACGAATTGCCAACGTTTCCTAAAAGAACTTTGCCAGTACTTGTTTCAGAAAATTTACGACAGTACTGTTTTAATATTGTTAACTTATAATTTATTTTTATCTTATTACTAATTCCCTTTTATTACTGAAATTATCAGTATTTTAATACAAAAAATCAATATGCTCAAAACACTTATTTTTTGTATACAGAAAAAAATGTTTTGCAACCATTTTATTTAAATCCAGGCTTTATACTCAGAAAAAGGATTTATTTTTTAAGATTACTTTTTTTTCGAAAAACTTTTTTGTAAAAATATCGTTTTCACTCCTAATATTCTCAATTTAAAGTAAAAAACAATAATTTCAGTTAAATTTTTCTTTATTTCAAATAAAAACTGTTAATTAATGTTGATTCTTTTCAAATTATCCTAATCTCTATATATAAAAGAATAACGTGACTGATTGACTGACTGGCTCAACATCGCCCAGCCCAAACCGCTGAAGCTAGGATGTTGAAATTTGGTGTGTAGGTTCCTCTTTCGGCGTAGACGTCCGCTAAGACGGGATTTTTGGAAATTCCTACCGGAACGGGCAAAAAGGGGATAAGTCTCCCCCTTGGCGGCCTGCCAAAACCCCTTTGGCTAGAAAGCTGAAATTTAAGATATGTGTTCCTTGGAGTATGGCCTAACTTTTCTGGAAAGTACTTTCTGGAATTTTGGACAGGGACGTTGTAAAAATGGGGGTTAAAAAGGGGAAAAAGGCCCCCCTTGACGGCCTGCTCAAACCGCTGGAGATAGGAAGTTGAAATTTGGTATAAAGGTTCCTCCACTATCGTAGACATCCACCAAGACGGGAGTTTTGGAAATTTTTACAGGGACGGGGAAAAAGTCTCCCCCTTGACGGCCTGCTCCACCTGTTGGAGCTATGAAGTTGAAATTTGGTATGTAGGTTCCTCGACCGGTGTAGACGTCCGTTGAGACGGCATTTTTGGAAATTCTTATCGGTAGGGGCAAAAAGGGGACAAAAAAAGTACCTTTTTCCAAAAAAGTACCTTTTCCCAAAAAAAGTACCTTTTCCCAAAAAAAGTACCTTTTTCTCAAAAAAGTACCTTTTTCCAAAAAAAGAACTTTTTTCCAAAAAAAAGTACCTTTTTCCAAAAAAAGTACCTTTTTCCAAAAAAAGTACCTTTTTCTAAAAAAAGTACCTTTTTCCGAAAAAAGTACCTTTTTCCAAAAAAAAAGTACCTTTTTCCAAAAAAAGTACCTTTTTCCAAAAAAAGTACCTTTTCCCAAAAAAAGTACCTTTTTCTAAAAAAATGTTCCTTTTCCCAAAAAAACATACATTTTTTCAAAAAAATACCTTTTTCAAAAAAAGTACCTTTTCCAAAAAAAAGTACCTTTCCCAAAAAAAAGTACCTTTTTCTAAAAAAATGTTCCTTTTCCAAAAGAAGTACCTTTTCCAAAAAAAGTACATTTTCCAAAAAACATACATTTTCCAAAAAACATACATTTTTCCAAAAAAACCACCTTTTTTAAAAAAAATACCTTTTCCAAAAAAAGTACAAATAAAGTACTTTGTAAAAACAAAGTATCTTTTTCCAAAAAATTTCGTTTTTCCAAAAAGTACCATTTAAAATAATATATAATATCAAAAAAACTACTTTTTTCCTCCCCCCACGGATATCTCCACTAAAACAAGGTTTCTTGATATTCGGCATAGACGTGCGCTAAGACGGGATTTTTGGAAAGTCCTACCGGAACGGGCAAAAAGGGGAAAAGTCTCCCCATAAACAGTCTCACAAATTGGAAAAGTGCCTGCCCAAACCACTGGAGGTAAGAAGTTGAAATTTGGTATAAATGTTCCTCCACTGTAGTAGACATCGACTAAGTTTGTATTTTTGGAATTCCCTACAGGATATCCCAAAAGGAAACGCGGTATGTGAGTTCCTCCTTCTGTGTAGGCGTCCGCTTAGACGGAATTTTTGAAATTCCTATCGGGAGGGGAAATAAGGTAAAAGTCTCCTCCTGACGGCTTGCCCAATCCCTTTTGGCCAACCTAAAATTTTAAATATGTATTCCTTGGATTAGGACTAACTCACCGGCAACGTAATTTTTCTATTTTGGAACAGGAACATAGTAAAAATGGTGGTTGAAAGGGAAAAATGTCCCCACTAACGGCCTGCCCAAACCGCTTAGGCAATGCAGTTGAAATTTGGTATGAATGTTCCTCATCCATCGCAAATAGCCGCGAAGATGGAATTTTTGTAAATTCCTAAAGGGAGGGGCAAAAAGAAGAAAAGCCTCACCTTGGGGGCCTGTAAAAACCCCTTCGGCTAGAAACCTGAAGCTTAAAATGTGGGTCCCTGGAGTAAGGGCTAACTTATTAGAAAGATACTTTTCTGAATTTTGGACAGGGTCGTTATAAAATGGGGGCTCAAAAAGGGAAAGTTGCCCCTTAACGACCTGTCCAAACTGCTGGAACTAGGAAGCTGAAATTCGGTACTTAGGTTCCTCTTCCAGCCTAATTCCAACCGGGAGGGACAAAAAAAGAAAAAGTGTCCCCCTTGACAGCCTGCTCAAACTGCTGGAACTAGGAAGCTGAAATTCCTACCGAGAGGGCCACAAATAGTAAAAGTTGGCTAGAAACCTGAAATGTAAAACATATGTTACTTGGAGTATGGGCTCACTTACCGGGAAGGTGCTTTTTGGACAGGGACATTGCAAAAATGGGGATTAATGAAGCGAAAAGTGCCGCTTAAAGGCCTGCCCAAACCGCTGGAGGTAGGAAGTTGAAATTTGGTATTAAAGTTCCTCCTCTATTGTAGACATCCGCTAAGATGAGATTTTTGGAAATTTCTACAGGTAGGGTCAAAAACAGGAAAAGTCTCCCCCTTAACGGCCTGGCCAAACTGCTGGAACAAGGGAGCTTAAATTCGGTATTTGGGTTCCTTCTCCAACGTTGACGTCCCCTAAGATGGTATTTTTGGAAATTCATACCGGGAGGGGTAAAAAGGGAAAAAACTTCCCCCTTGACGGCCTGGCCAAACTGCTGGATATAGAGACCTAAAATTATGTATGTAGTAGGTTCCTCCTCCAACGCAGACGTCCTCTAAGACGAAATTTTTGGAAATTCCTACCGGGAGGGGTAAAAACGGAATAATTCTCCCCCTTGATGGCCTAACCGAACCCTTCGGCTAGAAACCTGTAATATATAATATGTTTTCCTTGGAGTATGGGCTAACTTATCGACAAGGCATTTCTAGGACTTTGGACAGGAAGGTGGTAAAAATGGTGGTTCAAAAGGGGAAAATTGCCCCCCCCCCCTTAACGTCTGCGTCTTTAGCTAGAAACCTAAAACTTAAAAAACAAGTGTATATGAAACACTAAAATTAAGAAACTAAATAGGAAACGAGTGGAATTGAAACACTACACAAGTGGAATGAAATGGATATAAACGTTGAACGAGTGGAATTGAAATTATAGACAATGCAAATGGATTGAAAGAGGGAATTACCTGTTCAAACACTATCCACGGAATATGAAACTTATGTAGCATTGAAACATACTCTCCAAAAAGTTAAACAAATTTTCTAAAAGAGAAAAAACCTTAGAAAAGGAATGGAACTTATATATTCCGATATTTAAACTTCATGCAACGAAGCACCGGTGGAAGAAACCGACGCAGTAAATTTTCCAACTGAATTTGTGAATTTACTTGAATTGCCAGGTCTACCTTTACATAAACTGGAATTTAAAAAAAAAAACTTTAAGGCACGCTAACAACCCTGCTTTACGTTATTTATTTTCAATCAAAACACAAATGAACAAAACTACTTACGGGTCTATCTACCTAAGTTCGCACTTTACCAAATTATCTTAACATACACACGTATATTGCAATTTATTATGGATTCATTACTAACAATCCACTTTCATGAGAAAAAGTGATCAAATATTTATTTATTTTAAACCCATTGTTGTGCAGAATTATTTATTTATGGTGACTGGGTGAAGGCTTTTACTATATAAAAACTGTACTTTAAATAAAAAGCGAATTTAAAAAAAATTGTCGCCCCCCCCCCTAAACTTTAAGGCACGCTAACAACGTAGCGGGCTGCGCCCGCTAGTTTCCAATATTTCAATGAATTTTCTAAGAAAAATCTTCAAATTTTATCAAATTCAATTGGAAATCGTTTAATATTACAAAAAATACTCAGAATGTAAGTTTAATTTTTTATGTTTTGTTTTTCCATTTTATGTTATTTCATTCTATAATCAAATAAAAAAAACCTAAAACTTCAATCAATTGGGTTTTACTAATGTGTAATATAGGCATCTCTTTCGGCATTTAAAATGCCTGAAAACTACTTTTTATTCCATTGTAATAGTACTTT
Source organism: Leucophora obtusa (assembly GCA_949987735.1). Lineage (NCBI taxonomy): Eukaryota > Metazoa > Arthropoda > Insecta > Diptera > Anthomyiidae > Leucophora > Leucophora obtusa. The sequence continues at coordinate 2,841,413 of OX465296.1, forward strand.
TCAGAACGTTGGTAGAGCAATTATTTTACCATTGTTACTAATGCTTTGCCAACGTTCGGAAAGATAAACGGCCAACCCAAGATCGACGTTATCATTTCAAGGTTGACCCAGTACTTTAATTTTCGAAAAACGGACGCTCTGCCAGCGCTTGTACCACTATATACAGTGATTTGCCAACGTTTTGCCGTTTGTATATTTCTACCTGGGTACTAGCAGACTACTAAACTACATATTTATTAAATGTACTGGGATATACCAAAAAAATAAAATCCCAAAGCCTTACCAACGTTGGCAAATAACTACGGCCAAGTGTGCATTTTTGTTATCATTTCGACAACATGCCAGTAAAGTAAAAGCTAAAAATCCAGCGCATTACCAATATATATACTACTACCATCTCGAATACAGGGCCGAAATTGTGCCGTTTGTATTTTTCTACCTGGGCGTATTTATAAACAAACGCCCTTATGAAAATTTTCCAAATCTATTCCTTTGTTAAAGTCGACTTTATTTAAAGTTTTGGGTGGGAGTATGCTCTAACTTGGTTTATTTTTGGTGCATTCTGATTGGTTAATTTATCTTCAACCAATCAAAATGTTTGAAAAAATAAATATTTTTGCATGGATTTCATTTAGATATTTTTTTAACATGTTTAATATTGTAATCATCAGTTTTAAAGTGGATCTAGCGTAGTTCGCCGATTAACTGAGCCCGTGTGGTTTTTAATAAATAATATTAGTACTTTCTTTAAGCACATCTCCCGGTAAACATCTCTATTAATTGTGCCATAGAAGAACTTTTTCCCCCACTGACAAATTGCCTGTCACACAAGGTATTTACTACCTAATTTTTATAAACAAATATATGATTTGGAAGCCGGAATTTCCTCCGCTATACAGCTGTCTGTATGTAAGTCGCATCGTCCATTACAATGCTCACATTCTTTCCCCAAAAAACTTTCTGGATCTTGCTTTAATGTTTTTTTTTTTTTTGGGAATCGAACACTTTTTATTGCCTTATGTTTCTTACGGGCTTGTAATCCATTTCATTTTTGAAATGGATTACAAGCCCGTGGCATCGCCTGTTTACACTTTTTGAAATCTGTTTCAGACATGTTGCAGATTTTGAGTATAACTTGAACTATTTTTATTCCAAAAATTTACGGTTTTATATGAAACCCCTTAATATTAAATCGTAATTTGTAATCTGGCAGCGTACTTTTATAAAACGCAGCGCCTTGCGTTGCGTTATTTTCTATACGAATTGTTTTTGAAGAAACAACCATTTACACACAAATCAAAGCAATGCAAGGCGTTGAATTTTACAAAATAAACCACAAAATCAAATTCAAAATCGAAACGAATATTACACTCACGTGTCACCAGTGTACATTAATAGAAAAGTCTGCAAAAATTTTATTTTAAAACTATTAAAAATTAGTTAAAAATTACCTTCCAAAAAATTACCGAAATTATCAAATTTTTTCTGCTGAATACTAGTAAGATAAGAACAGTACAAATAAAACTATTAAAGTTATAAGATTTTAATAATATTTGAGATGCTGAGCAGTATTTTCTGCAAGGCCATTTTCAGCTAATTTTTAGTAGCTATTTATGCTATTTTTACAGGTTTATTTCTATGAGTGTAGTCTATCGGTTCTTGAAATATTAATTTAATAAAAAACAGCTACATACCAACCCCCGTATTCAAAATGAAAAGTTAGTAGCTTCTTATACATCGCACACAACGAGCTGTTAACTAGAATGTTTTTTAGACCAAGCATCTTGTTACCATAGAGTTTATTCAAAATGATTTCTTAGCACTCCGATTAAGACCAACCCTGTGTTTATAAATACAAGGCTTTTTTATTATTGTGAATCGAATTTTTTGTTTTTGGCGTTTGATAACAGATACTTAGAAGGAATTTAGCAACAAAACTAGAATGAGTTTAACAACAGTATTATGAATAAAACTCATGTTAACTCTATGCTAAATTTTCATTTTGAATACCGCTGCAAGTCTTTTGGTGCAGCTCTTTAGTTTGTATTCATTCACTTAGTAAGGTTTACTTTTTCAGAAATCATTTTTGATTACGGTAGCTCATTCTTGGAACTACTTGCTGGATGAATTAAAATAATTTTCTCTTTTTTATCCTGTTTACCACAAAAAACTTATTGAATTCTTCAACTGAATTTTTTTATGTATACCCGAGTAAAAAAGTTTTGATATAATCATATATTATTTTATGTAATTGCATATAGTAACTTATAGTTAGATATGGCCACATATGCTTTTAAATTCAAGCAGATATACTTTTATATAGTCATATGTTAGATATTTATTCCTCAAAGGTTTTAATATTGAGACATATGTGATTTTATATTATTACATATTGGCCTAAATATATATGTATGTGCTATATATAAGTACATAAAGTAACATATAAAAGATATAATTACATGTGCGTTTATATATAATTTAGTATGACACTATACATAATAATATAAAACTATGTGGATCCATATAAGAAATATTTTATAATTTGTGTTAGTTATGATTATATATTGACGAATATGAACCCATATATAACTTAAAACGTTCTTTATAAAATCATCTATAATTATATATCATCCCACATAGGCAATTTTGTCAAAGTGATTTTATATAAAAATATATAAAGTCCATATAAAACCGTATTGTATTATATTTGGTTCCATGTTATCAATGATTTTGAACTAGTTTTAGATTTAATAATTACTAGGGATTGGCGCGTGACACGAAATGTTCGTGAGTCACGTTATTCACACGTGATCGTGAGTAATAATTACTATACTTAAGTGATTCGTGCGTGAGCGTGAGTAAGAATAACCCGTGCATGATTCGTGTGTGAGTTTATTTTTTGCATCATATGTTTTTAGTAATTTTTACCATAACATTAACAACACTGAATCTTTAATACGAAATTCTTTATACTATAACTTACACTTGACTGATTTCTTATATCTTGGTTGTATATCATAATCCTATTAACTTTAAAATTTCAGTGTTGTTAACTTTATTTTACAATTACTAAATTAAAAGAATTTTTTTTTCATGTTTATTGCACTGTCATGATACATCTGGATAAAAGTAATGGAAGATTTATCGAATTATAAGATCTCCAGCAGGCCTGGGGTTAATCATTACATTTTGTAATTAATTACACATGCAATTACACAATTACATGTAATTGTAATTGAAAAAAAACTCATCTATAATTACATATTATTTGTAATTGCAATTCAAAAAAAGAACAATTACAATTACAAGTAATTGAAAATTTTTTTTTTATTTAAAAAAATAATTTTTGTATGTACATATATTGTTAGATATGGTCCTATATAATATGATAAAAAGTATAAGGTTAATATTTAGATATAATTGTATCAAACTATGTCCACTTTTATAACATTTTATATAATTTTATGCAAAAAGATATAATTTGATGTAATTGGATGAGGACAAAATTCGGATACAATTGTATCGAATTGCATAAAATTGTATCAAATTGTACCAAATTGTATACAATTGTATACAATTCGATACAATATGATACAATAAGACGTTCTCATTTTTCGGATATAATTATATCTAATTACATAAAAGATTATATATAATTAAATATAACTTCATATGGCTCCATATCATTTTTTTTTACTTGGGTAATAATATAAATAAAAATTATAATTATATGAAACATATTTACAATAATTTTATGTAAATGCATTTTTAATCGCGTTGTTTCCGAAAAAAAACTCTAATTTTTATATCGAAAGCAATGGAAAATTTCACTTTTTTGTTTGGACAATGCTTAAGTGACATTCTTAAAACTATTTTTAGAGCATATGAAAAACGTTTAATATTTTGTTTCGCAAACGTTTTAAAATCGTAAAAAAAAAAATAATGACGAGCCTAGTATATTTTGGTTTAATAATGCTTTTGCTCTGCCAACGCTAGTACCACCTTCTGAAGAATTTTGCGATAACTATAGTTTATAATTGTTATTTTATTTTAAAGAAAAATAGTTTAATTTTTCAATTACAATTTAAAACTCTCAAATATTACAACGATAACATACACTGTACAGAATGTTATAACAACGAGCATAGAATCTCAAGAGTACGCATGCATCTCTTCCTGTGTTGACAGGCTCTGTCCTAATTTCATGAAATTTGAATAGGGTTAATGGGTTAAGTGTTATTGTAAAATTTTAATAAATATTAAAAATTGTTTTAATATACAAAATATGAAAAAAAAAAACATAATAAAAAAATCAAAAACCATTAACTGCAATTTAACTTCTTGAATTGAGCGATTTGCATAGAGCCTGGTTAAAATGATATTACAATTAGTGTTATCATTGTAACAATATTTAGGTCGATTAAAAATCTACAAATCAAACACAATAATTCCCAGCAAAAAAATACCTGACCAAGATCCGTAAAATCACCTATTTTGTTCGGCACGAATGCGTTCAAATTGAGGTGAAAAAGGCATTTTTTTAACATTGGCTTGTCATAGGAGAGAAGGTGTTTATGCTACTTTAAGTCTGCTTTGCACGTCATAAAAATGAGTGCTTGGATGTTCTTTTTTATATAGGAAAGCAATTCATTTTTTTTACTATCTAAGGAGAGATGAAAAGTACCTTCTTGGGAATGCATTCAAAAGTCATAAATATCACTTCTTAAATATATATTTGAATGCATTCCCAAGAAGTTACTTTTCATCTCTCCTTAGATAGTAACAAAAATGAATTGCTTTCCTATATAAAAAAGAACATCCAAGCACTCATTTTTATGACGTGCAAAGCAGACTTAAAGTAGCATAAACACCTTCTCTCCTATGACAAGCCAATGTTAAAAGAATGCGTTTTTCACCTCAATTTGAACGCATTCGTGCCGAACAAAATAGTTGATTTTACGGATCTTGGTCAGGTATTTTTTTTCTGGGAAGTAAAAAAAGTTTTTAATTAATGGCATTTTGGAAGTCATTTAAAATACGTTTATTGGAAGTAAGAAATCAGCATATATAGCTACTTTATATGCAGTGAAAAATGCATTCTTGTAGAATGCATTCGGTTTTTTTTTTGCTGGGAAATGTTGCGTTATCTAAAAGTGCTGTAATTTCAAACAAATTAATGGATATATCAATCACGCAATCCTACATCTTTGGCCAAATGGCAGATACTATGAAGTTTTAAAGAATGCATCCCCTCCAAATATAAAAAGGTATCTACATAGTCTGAATCTAAAAAGATGGGATCTAATATTTATTCTTCGTATAGGGAAGACGTATTGAATTAAAAAATCAACAAGTAAGCTGTAAATATATGATTTAATCACCAATCCAACACATAATTCCAACCCACTGATAAATAAGCTTCGTTTCACTGAAAGTACTTTGTCGGGATACACGACCCGCCTTTTTAAAAGAAATTTTTAAAAAATTTTAAAATAAAAAAATGTTTTCTTTACTAAATAATAATAATAAAAAATTATAACTAGCTTTAAACTCTTCTAAAATAAATTTTAGCAAACAAGTAATACAAAAAAGTATTTTTAATTTTATAAAATTAAATATTTTTAATCGTATGAAAAGAAATATCGAATCCATTTTAAAGCTATAGTTTTTAATTAATGGCATTTTGGAAGTCATTTAAAATAGGTTTATTTGAAGTCATAAATCAGCATATATAGCTACTTTATATGCACTGAAAAATGCATTCTTGTAGAATGCATTCGTTTTTTTTTGCTGGGTTCGCAAATATAATTTTTTGTTACTATACATAAAAGATTCTATAACTTACCCCAGTTTCAGCAAATAAACTTAAATCATTTGCCAATAATTGCAAATAATGATCCTTAATACGATCATGTATATTGAAAAATTTATGTGAAGATGACGACGATCCCGTAGAGGATGATGATTCTCTTTTTGAACCACTACTTGCTGCTGTTGTTGAGGATGAAGATGTGGTTGATGTTGAGGTCGTTAGACCACCAGCAGAACCTAAACCTGAGCTAGCGGAAGCTGATATTGATCGTGATAACGATGGCGAATGTGAACTTTTTGCAGAGGAGTCTTTAATTTTCTGCCTTTTACTAGGCGATGAGGTAGGCGATGCCAATACCCCCGAGGTTGATAATGTTGTAGACGACGTTGATGTTAGTAAATGAGAATTATGAGGAATATGATGATTATGTGAATGATGATGGTGTTGAGAATGATGCGGATGATGATTTGCCGCCATTGAAGACGAAGAAGAGGATGACGACGTAGAGGAGGAAGGACGTTTTTCAGCCTTTTTGTTATTATTGTTATGATTGCTACTATTGTTGTTATTGTTTTGAGTACTCGGGATATGTACACCGGGCGGTGTAGATAATAATAAATCGGGTACTATGGGCGATGGTGAAGTAATCGAATTAAAATTCGAATACACCGTTGATTGCACCGTTACTGGTGATTGATGCGCCATTGGTACATGATGGTGTATCGATGAGCTATTTATATTGGAAGGAGGTGGCGGCTGTTGATGGGACATCAATACTATATTATCCAAAGTAAGCGAAGAACCCATATTTTGATTTTGACTTGACCTCGATGAGGCTGTGGGTGCCAATAATTCGGCCGGCGGCTGATCAGTTGGATTTGATGGTTCGTCATCATCTTCAAATATGCATAGAGGTGGTTGGCTGGGTATTTGAGAAATATTACAGTGCAACAAACTGTTATCTATAAGTGAAGTTTTTGTAGGAAATGTAACGGAGTATGTTGACGATGACACCAATGATGGTGGCGTTGGTGGTGAGAGTTGTTGTTGAGCCACATGTTGCTGTTGTAAAGAGTTAGTGGCGGTGGTATTATTGCTGGTACCACCGCCACTAGCAGTTGAGGACACATTTGTACCTTGCAAAGCACTTTGCAATTGATGATATTGCTGAAATTTATGTGGTTGTTGTGACGATGATGATGAATTTGGTAAATGTTGATAGGCTAAATGATGTTGCTGGTGCTGTTGTTGTCTGAGTATTGTTGCCGTTGTTGCAGTAGTAGCGGCCAATGACGATACAGAATTCCCAGTGGCTGTATTAGCTGAATTAGATGAGCCTTTCAGCTTTTTCAATGTGTCGTTTATTATGAACTAAAAATTAAGAAAACAAAATAGATGGTTTAAACATACGGTTGTAATTTCAATACAAATGTGGTTTTAAATTAATCATAAAAAAAATTTTTTGAGATGAAAAAATTTTAAGGTGAATATAAACTTATTCACCACTATGCGTTTGGTATAAAAATTAATCAGTTTTGGAAATATTTAAAAAAAAGTTTTGAGGTTAAAACAATTTTGGACATATTTAAAATAAATTTTAATGTGAAAACTAGGGATGTGCGATTAATCGATTAATCAAACTTCCTGATTAATCAAAATTCTGATTAATCAATTAATCGATTATTCAAAAATTTTGATTAATCAAAAACATAATTAATAGATTAATCAGTTATTTCGATTATTCAAAATAATGATTAATTGATTAACCATGATTTTGATTAATCAGATTTATGAATAATTGAATGTCTTGTTTTTCTCCGTTGACGATGCCTTTTAACGGCAGTTCAATATAGAAACATTAAATTTAGGAATGGAGTTGGTCAAGTCTGACCAGTGAGCAAACAATCTTTGTAATTCTCTTTATTTCAAGCTGTATAAAGTATCACCATAAAACAAGGATAAAAATTATTCAAATTTTGATTAATCAAAGTTCAAATTAATCGATTAATCATAATTCTGATTAATCAAATTTTCAATTAATCAATAAATTGATTAATCAAAGTTCTGATTAATCATACTGTTTGATTAATCGATTAATCGCACATCCCTAGTGAAAACAATTGTGGACATACATATTTAACAAAAAAGTGAAAACATTTTAAGGTGAATATAAAATTATTTGAAGTTGTCAGATATGAAAAAAGTACACACGAGGAAAGAAAGCAGTATAATTATGAAAAATAAGTACGCATTTTTCATTAAAAATATATTAAAATTCATACTTAACAATAATAATTTATAACAAAACATGCCAATCACGTTTTATTAAGCCATGACTTCGGAATCTTTTTAAGTGCCCTTAAAATAAAAAAACAACATTTTAAATTTCTTAGTCCCTTTTTTCACATAAAACTTTCGAATAGCAAAAAACCCTTTTTTTGGATTTGTTCTGGTCAGTATATGAAGCAGAAGACTAAATTTCATGCTTCTACACTCAAAGAATTATGCTGGCAAAACTAGCTGCAATTGCAATTAGAAAAGTGTACACTTCAATTAAAGTTAATATAACTGCAATATCAGTTAATTTTAAATGCAAGTTTACTGTATACACATACTACTGAATAAACCAAACTTTTTTAACAGCAATTACAATCGATTTTATCGATATACACCAAAAAAATATTTCCCTTCATTGAAAAATATCGCGCCTATATTGATTTGATGAGCCAATATTCTAATAAACACAAAATCGTTGCTTTCAAGGTTTTCCGAAGTAGGAAATTTATTATTGCCGACAATAAATGTTTTGGCACAAGTTGAGTTTAAGCCCAACTCCCGAAAACGTCTAACGCCTATGACAATACCTTTCAGATGCAATATATTTTGTTTACATTAATTTATCTATAAGGCTACTATAAATAACGCAAAATCATCGAAATCCAAACAAGAGGCAACTTAAAAATACAACGAGCTGATAAAAGATAGATTGATAACAATTAAAACAGGTCGATCCAATGAGCTATATAGAAACACAAGAGATAGCATCAATCTTCTTAAGAAATCGAAAGGTTAATTAATTTGATATACTCCAGAGTATATTAAATTGAGTCGCCTAAGAAGAAGCCCAGGTAGAAATTGCCGACGGTACAAAAAACCAAGCACTGGCAAAGCGTTGCTTTACAATGGTACAAAAAAAGCATTGCAAAAGCACTAATTTAGAACGGTTTGCCAACCTTTGGAAAGAGTGCTTTACCAATACTTGTTTTACAAAGTTTACCACTGTTTATGAAAAAAAACACCGGCAAAACATCGGTTCAAAACGATTTGCCAACGTTAGGTAAAAGGACTTTGCCAGTACTTGTTTCACAAAATTTACGACTGTACATGAAAAAATTTGCCAGTACTTGTTTTGCGAAACTTATATGACTGTATGTAAAAAAATACATAAACTGATCACTAAATATTCACCCTATTTAAATACCAGTATTCAAGTCTATTGATAAAACTGGAAAATTGTTTTCATGGTAAAATTTGTGTGAAAATCTATTGAATTTGTAGTTTTAAGCAGAGATGTATTCGCTTATTAGATACAGTGCTGCGATACTAAAATTTACGTTTCCCTTTTTCTCGGGATTGGGATTTTACAGATTTTTTCATGAAGAATTGAATAAAAAACCGTTGATCTAAAATACCGTTTGGCAGAGCACTTATTTTACTATTGTTAACAACGCTTTGCCAACGTTCGGAAAGATAAACGGCCAACCGAAGATCGACGTTATCATTTCAAGGTTGACCCAGTACTTTAATTTTCGAAAAACGGACGCTCTGCCAGCGCTTGTACCACCATATACAGTGATTTGCCAACGTTTTGCCGTTTGTATTTTTCTACCTGGGAGGTTATATGTGATCCATATTGCCTTTTTAGTTTATCGTTTCTGTTTTGCGATAATATAAAGCCTATCTCAGCATGCCATTAGACTATTGAGTCTAACCATATGCAAACCGTGCGAATTCTTTGGAAACGTGAAGGCAATAGTTGTTACGTGTTGCTGTTGTTCCGGTACGTCTATAATTTATTATTGGGACATACTGGCAAAATGAGTGTCCTTTTTATATACACCGCCATATTATTTATCTACAATCAGAGTAGATACGAATTCGAAAAAAAGAACCTATGCAGCATACTCGAAACATAAGTAATGATATAAGCACTACAAAGCCTACATCAATCGAAAAGGAAGATGCAATAAATCGATTACAACCTTACTGGCCTCAGGCCGAACAAATCCTGCGTTGACCACTTAAATAGCATTAAGGTTATTATTCCACAGTCTTTGGAATGGAAAGCGATTTGGGAAGTTCTGAGATGTAAAGTGTACCTGAAAAGATAAGACTCCTTAGTGAGCTCTATAATAGCGTTTAATCTTACATCTACGATAACGGTGGTTTAGGTAATTCCATTAAACATTGGATTAAGTTAAGGCTTCGTTTTATATCCAACGCTATTTATCGTAGTAATTGACGTGGTAATGAGAACCTCTATCACAGGGCAATATGGCATAACATGGGGTCTGTATGGCAACCCATACAAATTTGACTGTGCTTTCTGCTTTCTATCCCATCGCTCGCTTTCTATCCTATCGTTTATCGGATATGCAATTCAATATAGAACCGTTTGTTGAACGCGCGGCTAGAGCTGGCTCACAAGTCAACTTTGTCAAAGCTAAATCTATGCGGATTAACTCCTCAGTCGCTGAAAACTTTTAGCTTATGAATCAGTCTATTGATTCACGACATAAAAATTAGCTTATTACAAGCATGATAGTATAAATATTTCTTTTCAGAAACACTTTCGGTTGGACAGGCCTCTAAAGTTAAAATTTTTATGAATGTAATTTTAGGACATGCATATTGATATCGATATTGATATTTTGGAATTGAAACTAACTTAGAAATTTTGATTTTATATCTGTCATATACGTTTTAAAAAACAAATATACGCTTCCGGAAATTCGAGTACTTGGTAAACACAGAGGACTGCAATGAATATTTTACAAAACATTATCTTGCATGCGCTGATGCCAGATTTGACGATTTTTAAAACTAAAAATAACAAAAATTTATCATTTTGCTACTTATTCACAAGATATTAAAATTTAAACCATTAAAAAAAATTTTGGGGTTTTATAAGAGAATATCCATCTAATATAATCCTTAGGAATCTAAAAGAACCAGCAGACCAATTAATACATGGAGGCGCCAAATCGAGAAGGAACGTTTCCTTCCGCTAAATGCCGACTTAAAAAAAGAATTATTATTCCATATTTACCTTAGAAGGAAGGTTCCCAATTGGTACTCCCCGATCTTAATAAGATTCGGATACGTGATAGAAGAGAAGAAAATAATGTAAACATATTTTTGAAGCGGACCAACCCATATTTGGGGAAAAAAGTGTGGTCAAAAATTATTTCTTATAATTTAAACAATAATAGATAAATAAGATATCAAATTAAAGCTTTTTTGGAAATGCATCTACCGCTATACAAAAGCATGTCCGAAAATAATCAAATTTTTTTGATATTAAATTTTTTTCTTTTCTGCAAATAGCACATTTATGTTGAAAATTGTTGTTGTTTTTAGTTAAAATTTTCACTTGATAATGCCTATTTAATCGAGGGGATGTCGATTTTCCCAATAGCGCCTTTTTCACTACATGGGTAATATGACTATCAACATTTTTACATTCTCGAATACTTCAACGCGTATACAAATAAATCCAAATTTAGTCAATTTCAGACATCTTTTAATATATATTATATATGAAAAATTGTTCAAAAGTTGTGTTTACAAGTTACATAACATTTACACTTTTCAAAGACTCCAGTGCAAAAAAATCTTAGGATGGCATAGTTCGCTTCACACAAAAGCTCTACTCAGTGAAGGCGACTTCGGATATTCCACTTGGTAGAAATCATTTAAGCCCTGCCGAAATCCGGCTACGCAGAAAAGCTTTACTTTACTTTAACCAGCTTCGGACATACCAGAGTAGAAAATCCATGAGCCCGACAGAAAGCAGGCCGTACAAAAAACTGATTTTAATGAAAAATTGTTAAAATTAAATAAAATATATTCATCATTAGCTTTCGAATGATAAACATATTATGTCTGTTCCCATACTTTACCGAAGTTACACAAACTAGCCCAAAGGCGTTCCCGTACTCAAAATTGCGTGTAAATTGTTGTTGTTTGGGCTGTTTTGGGTTCCGGCGGGTACCCGCGGTAACGTACGGGAACGCACATATTGTATATATTGACTGGGGATGGGTTTCATACTGATGGTTTATAAATTATTAGTTAACCCAAAAATTTGTTATTGGTTTGTAAATAATTTTTCGACAATAGTCAAATGAAACAACAAATAAAATCTAATATGACAATATCATATTAGAATTTGGACTTATAGTAGAAGAATATTCTAACTAAATATATAAAAATATAGAAAGTGCAAAAAAACAATTTTTGTATTTTTTAATGCAAAAATTAGGGTAATTGTTAAATGAAAAGTTAAACCTGCAGTATATGACGCCACGTAAGTATTTACTGATTGATTGCGAGTGTCGAATTTTTAGTCCAAATTTTCGACTCCATATAAAATGATTTTGTATATAATGGAAATTATAAAGAAATGAAAATCTGAAGCGGTATTTTTTTAAATCTGAGTGCTATATATGGTAAATTCAATTGAAATATTGTTCAAAAGTTGTGTTTACAAGTTACATAACATTTACATTTTTCAAATACTCCAGTGCAAAAAAAATCTTAGGATGGCATAGTTCGCTTCACAGAAAAGCTCTACTCAGTGAAGGCGACTTCGGATATTCCACATGGTAGAAATCCTTTAAGCCCTGCCGAAATCCGGCTACGCAGAAAAGCTTTACTCAGCAAAACCAGCTTCGGACATAACAGAGTAAAAAATCCATGAGCCCGATAGAAAGCAGTCCGTACAAAAAACTGTTTTTATTGAAAAAATTGTCAAAATTAAATAAAATATATTCATCATTAGCTTTCGAATGATAAACATATTGCATATATTCACTAGTGATGGGTTTCATACTGAGGTTTATAAATTATTAGTTAACCCAAAAATTTGTTATTGGTTTGTAAATAATTTTTCGAAATTTAATAGTTAAATGAAAAGTTAAACCTGCAGTATAAGACGCACCGTAAGTATTTACTAATTAAAGTAAAAAAAAAACAAACAGCCACGCCCACTCAAAAGGAGACGTTAGCCCCCAATTATAATACCAATAAACTCAGCATGGGCCCCTTAGTCGATGTACAAATTTTTAGACTCTTTTGGGAGGTGGACTAAACTTGTTCCAATGTTTTCCGCCAGGCGGTATGATTGGGGAAATTTTGTATTGCGATGTTTTCGGGGTATGAATTCCAAAATGGGAAAATGTAAGAAAAGGAGTTGTTTTAAGAATATAACATTTCACAGTTTTATTATATACTTACATCAGCTTCTTGACATGATGAATCCAAGCTTTGCATTGTGCCAGTGATGACTTTCGTTTACAAATCAATTTAAGCATTGGCATGAACTTTGTTGATTCTTCTTATTAAATTGTTTTAAAAACATTGAAGGAACTTTTACTTTTCAATTTTCTTTTTTCTTTCAAGATCAGGATCATTAAATTTTAAGGAAAATTATATTTGTAATTTTTATTCTGTCTTTTTAGTTTTTTAATCTACAACTCAAGTTATGGTTTAGTCCTTTTTTTGGGTGCCATTGACATTAATAATCCTTTATGTTTTTTGTTGTTGTTTTTATCATTACTATAATAAAAACAAGAAAATTTGACATCTAAAGACTACATCCAGTACAAAAAAAAACGAGAGTCAGCAGCAGTCAGGCAGGCAGACCCCAGAGTTGCTTAATTTTAATAAATATATATTTTTTCTTTTTTTTAATGCTGTTGTTATTGCTGCAGAGGTATATTATGTTGTTGTTATTTTAATGTCTTTTATATTTTAAGATCCTTTCTTTCACTTGAATCTCTTTTATTGAAGAAATATAAAAGAATAATTTTTTAATTATTGTTAATTTAAAATTGTATTTAAAATTTTCTTTGCTTTCATTACAATTTTAACATTGTTTCATAATTATCCTAGTTTTCCACAAATTATTTTGTGTCTTTCTTTAAATATTGTTAATAATCTACAAAAGTTATAAAAACGAAAAAAAATTAATTTATTATAAACACCGTGAGACATAATCATTTAGACACACACAAAAAGGGGAAAACAAAAAGCAACTAAACAACTAAAAAAAAACACTTGTATTTAATTATTTTAAACATCTATCACTTTTTCATTTGAAATTTCTTTTATTATAAACCATGATTTAAACAAAAAAATTAACTTTTTATGCTAAATATTTTCTTTTATAATTTCTTCTACGTCCTTCTTCATATTCATACATTATTTTTTGGCCATCATTATACGCACTTTCCGCACATTATTTTTTCCAATTTTTCGTTTTCGAAAAAATTAACTTTTTACTAATTTAATACATTTACACTTGTATATATTTTATTTATAATCATTTATTGTTGAATAACAATAATTTTAACATTATTTTTTTTTCCAAATTAATAAAATTTATGTTTTTTTAGTTTTTCAAGGGAGAAAATTGTTTTGCAATTGTTTGCATTTGACACGATTTTTTGTGATTTTATTTCTTACTTCCTTCATTCTCTTTTGAATATTACCCAGTGTTGCCAGATAATTTTCAGATTCCCCTTAAACTATTTGAAAATCCCCCTAGATTTAGGTGTTTTATTTTCTTTTCTTTCTAGAAAACAAAAGAAAATAAAAATATCAACCTTTGGAATAACGATAGCGTCTAGATGCTGGACCAGAATTTGGCGATTTTACTATCGTTATTCCAAGGAATTTCGAAGCGAAAAGGGTACCATAACTCCTTGGAAAAAGATATCGTTAGGAAAGGTACATTTTAGAACAAAAATCTATCTTTTCGTATCCCAAGTGATTATCATATCTCTTGCACAAATAATCCTTTGCCACTAACTGCCACTAATTCTTTATATTTTTGTATATTTTTGTTCTTTCAATTCACAATACAAATTTGTTTTTTGCTTTATAAATTAATACTAATCGCATGACTCTTCAATACATTTGCAATTGTACGGTTTTAGCAAATTTCTTTTTAAATGCATACACTATGGGCTGGTAGCTAGCTATAAGCTATTTGAAAAAATGCAGAATTTTGAAATTTTACCCAATATTTATTTACATTTACTAAAAACTAAAAAGTTCATGGTGAAGTTCAATCGAACAATTTCTAACCACGAAACACTTTAGAAAAGTACATATGTGATGTTGAAATCAAGTGCATTCAATTACCCGCATTGAACTCAGCGCCAAATTTTGTATTTAGGAAGCTAGAATAGAATGCATAAAGAAGGAAATTTCATAAATTAAAGAATTCATTAGCTTTTATAACAATGCAACAATTTTGTGTGCATTTATTTAGCTTTTTTACATGTTACTTTTTAGAATAATAAAATATTTTAAGAAATGTGAGACTGACAGCTTTTGCACGGTTTTTACTATATACCCACGATTCAAAACGGTTTTAATAATAAATATTTTTTGAGAGCAGATATTTATACATATTTTTTTATTTATGACAATTTGTACTGGCAATATTTTCAAATCAAAAAACTTTAAATATTTTTTTTGTATGAACTGGAATTTTACTGGAAAATTGGGATTGAAATTCCGGTAAAAAGTAAAGCACTTGAATTTTTAGTTTTTGGTTACTTATTGGGACATGATAACCCAGCTAAAAATCTTAATATGGTGTCATATATAATTATATCTTATTTGATAAGTCCCCATATACAACCATATATAGCTTGATCCGAAAAATGGGTCATCTACATGTGTCTAATTATATAAAATTAGATATAATTTGATACAGTTTGATCCAAGATTTGTCCATATCCAGGACATCATTTTATATCTAATTCGTTATAAAATATCTGATTTTATATAATTTTGTCTGATAGTAGGTATACTTTTTATGCATACCAGCTATTAAATTTACATTGAAATTTGTATAGTTTGAACAATTTTAAAGGCCCAAATTTTATAACATAAAATAAAAATTTAGTTGAATGCTTTTGTGTTCTAAATAGTACGCATCATTTTTTAACATGATTTTACATGCAAAAAAATCACGTGAAAATTATTTGGCTATGGAGTAATTAACTCTTAATTTGCAGACTACTAAATTTAAAATGGAACTATATATTAATTTCTACGGGATTATATATAAAGTTATATAAAATTACAAGAATATATTTTTAGTATGACGACACATACAGTGTTATAGAACTTATTATCGAACCATATATAATTATATCGGTGACTACATATATTTTGATTACCCGAGTAAAAATTTTAATATGGTGTTTTATATAATTATATCTTATTTGATAAGTTCCAATTTACAACCACATACAATTCGATCCGAAAAATGGGTCATCTACATATGTCTAATTTTATCAAATTAGATATAATTTGATACAATTTAATCCGAGATTTGTCCATATCCAGAACATCAAATTATATATAATTCGATATAAATATATTTGATTTTATATAATCAAATCAAAAAAAACTTCTGTTTATGACTAGAAGTTTTGCTTAACAGCTATTAAGTTGACAATTGAAATTTCTCTAGTTTTAACAATTTTAATGGCACCAATTTTATAAAATAAAACAGGATATCAAACAATGAATAGATAAATCTTTTATTACATTGAGTTATACATGACCTTGAAAGCCCGACTTGGATAAATTCTAAGAAAATAAAACGTTGATTGAGTTTTAACTAAACATAACCAGATGTTTAAAAAATTTGCAACAAAAATTGGTTGTGTTTTATAAAAATGCATTTGAACATACGCATAATTTTTTTAATATGAAATTATATACAGCAAATAACTTGGAAATCATTTGTTTATTGAGCCTTATATGGTTATATGTGAAGCCATGTTTAAATAATTCTTAATTTACATGTAACTAAATTTTATGTTGAACTATATATTAATTTGAATGGGATTTTATATAAAGTTATATAAAATTGCAAGAAAATATTTTTAGTAAGGCATCACATACATTTTTATGTAACTTGCATGGAACCATATATAATCACAGAGGTCACTACATAAATTTTGATTAATTTTGTATGGCTTATGTAGTTATATATCGAGTAAGATTTGGGGACATATAATAATAATAAATTACCATATAAAATATCCGTTCAAAAATAATATAAGATGTAGTTGTATATAATGATATGCGTCTTAATGTGACTCCATTTATAGCAAGATATAGCTCAATCACATTATATATGACCATATATATATATACTCGGGAAGTGATATCGATCCGATATCGTGACTATATTGTTTGGTTTATTGGGAAGTAACAGATTTGCTAGAAAATATTTTTTTTTTTAAATTAACTGCTTACAATGAAAATTTATAA
The DNA here is from genome assembly GCA_949987735.1 of Leucophora obtusa. Classification (NCBI taxonomy): domain Eukaryota; kingdom Metazoa; phylum Arthropoda; class Insecta; order Diptera; family Anthomyiidae; genus Leucophora; species Leucophora obtusa. The sequence continues at coordinate 2,858,808 of OX465296.1, forward strand.
AAAAAATTGAGTTTTTTTAGTTTAGACTCATTGAAAATATAAAATTAAATTTTTTCAAAATTTTGTAAATACATAAAAAAGAGATGTTTCTTTAAAAAAAAGTCTAGTACATATGTAAATTAGCATAGCGTGTTATATAAAAATATAGGCGCACATTCTTGTTTAATTTATAGATCAGCATTTTTGCTAAATTAAACATGCTGCTTTGTTTATTAAGTGTGCGTATTTTGTTAAATTTACATTGCTGAAAATTATTAATTGATTCCCTGCAAACATTAAAATACGAAAATGTTTCGCAATCGTATCGCCTGGAAAAAACTTTATTGCGGCAATAATCATATTCTTATTGCGGAAGATCCCCCTTTCGGGAGTAAATGTTCTCTCTATAGCGATACTCCCAAGCAATACGAAAGCGATACATATGAATGATAAATCGGCGATATCGCTAATTTATCACCTGGAAGAGAAAAACATGATATCGCTAAATTAACTCCTCGAAACAAACTAAACGATTTATATTTTTCATTATTAAATTTAACTCTGAAAAATAATATCTGCATACATAATCCATTGACAAAAACATTAATTATCTTGTTGCCACCATATCCGTTTTTTTCGCGCACTAATCCTCATTTTTCAACGAATTTGTTTCCCATATTTCTTATAATTGATTTTCGTACAAATTGTGCATTATTTTTTTTCAACATTTTCAAAAATTTGAAACAAATTGTGTTTATCTTCCAGATGATAAAAAGGCGATATTGCCGAAGGACAACAATTTTTTGATATTGTGCCATCGATTTTTCGATAGCTTTTGGCATGAGGGGAAAAAGTTCCACTACGACATATCAAAAAAATCATTTTCGAGGCGTCCAAATTTAAATTTTTTACAATTTTCTAATAAATTCTAGATATAACATTACAACCTTTCCAGAAAGGTATTACTTATGAAAATCGGATTAAAAATGTGGCAACTACAGGTAAAAGTAAAATTATTTTCTATTTTCACAGGTAGTTCTTCCTCAGATCTAAATGTAGTATAAGCTTCTTGACAAATTTGTTGTTAGTCTTTGTGTCTACACCTACTTACTAGGGTAATATTCTGGCAGTAGACATAAAGGTTAATTTTTTGTAGTTGCAAATATACCAAGAAACTTTGTAAACTTTTAGTCTAATTGTTGTAAATATAACGTCTTCTTTTTCTGAATGTATTCAAAGATATATTAAGGCGAGGTGGCTAAATAAATTCTAAACTAAATACAAATTGACAAAAGGGTTTTAAATTTCTTTGAACATTTTTTGAGAACTTTTTAAAATTTCATAGAGATTTTGGAAACCTGAATTTAGTTTAGATTTCATTTAGTCAGTTCGCACACAACCTAAATAAAACAAAAAATTATGAATTTTGATCGTGGATGGTAACCGAAACGAAAGCGGTTATCGTTAGAGTAACGATATTTTAGGTTATTTCGGTAACGGTATTTTAGGGGTAACGCTATTTCATTTATTTCGGTATCGGTATTTTAAGGACAACGGTATTTGAGTTATTTCGATAACGTAATTTAAAGATAACGATATTTGGGTTATTTCGGTAACGGTATTATTAGGTTATCGATATTACATTTATTTCGGGATCGGTATTTAAGGGATAACGCTATTTCAGTTATTCCGGCAACGGTATTCGGAGCATTTCGGTAAAGTTATTTTAGGGATAACGGTAGTCAGTTAAAAGGGTTTGAATCGATAATGGTATTTTAGCGGTATTGACTGCAAACCCTAATTTTGAATATTTATAAACTTTTCATATTATTTCATTCACATATTTTTTCAAAAAATTAGCCCTATTGTTTTCTTTCCCCTAACAAAATGTTTCCCATAAATCTAGGATAAAAACGCGTAAACTGGCAACACTGATCTTACCACTTCACGCTCTCTATTTGTTAGACAAAAAAACTTTGACAAGCCACACAGCTGATGCAATATTGCCATTTATTTAAAATAAACAAAAATGTATACAACTAAAACTACAACAAAATAACTTTAAAATCGTTTGATTAATTTAAATAAAGTTTTGTTTTTGGTATATATTCTTAATAGCAATCACTTTCTGTACATCCGTTTATTTAATTCTATTAAAAAAAATTAATTTTTTTTTATTCTGGCAGTTCTGTAAAGCGCGTTCCTTCTTTTATTTGACATTTCACATTGCATGTTCACTTTTTTGTTTCTCTTTTCTTCTTCCTTTTCTTGTAATTAATTTTGTTTAATTTTTGTTTTCATAATTTTTTGTATTTGTTTTTCGTTTTACTTACTGTTTTTTAATTAATGTTTATTTACAAAAGCGTTTTAATATCATTAAGTTTTTATTCCTTAAAATATTTTTTATTTCTTTACATTTTTCAACCTGTCAAATCTGCTCTCTGACAGAAGTAGTAGCAAAGAAGAAAAAACTGCAAAAATTGCGTTTTCTCCAAAAGCGTCATATACTTCTGATAACTTTTTCACGTTTTTCACTTCTTACATTATGTTTTATGTTATTGTAATCTTTTTAAACAATTTATTTAAAATTTCCATAAATTTTTGTTTCGTCAAAACCACGAAATATCTTAAAGCGACCGATGAAACGACGTTTCTGACGTTTCTTTTATTTCTTTACATTCTCCAACACTATTAATTTTTTCTATTTGTTTTCTTTTTAGTTGTCAAATCTGTTTTTGACAGCAGTAGTGCCACAGTTGCAGAGAAAACGCTATTTTCATACCAAAAATCGCCGTGCTCGAGATCACTACGATTTATAAGTTTCAGCGCTTTTTATCAATGTTTACTACATGGCTGCGCTGCCACAATGTGGCAACACTTATAACAGCGCTTAAATGGAATTTTTTATACAAAAATTTTATAGTACCAGAATTCGAAGTATTTTGCATGATACGTGCTCACTGTTACCAATTTAGCTATTTTCTGGTCAAAACTAATCTATGATTTAGCTATTAAAGCACCGTAAGTTGTCTGAGTTTCACGTGAAAAAACTGTTATACTCCATATAAAAAAATAATTTTCCACGACGAGTTTCACGTAAAAATGGTGTAGACATTGTTTCCACGCAAATTTAATATACAAGACTATTATTTTTCTTGTGAAAAAGTGACATTTTGTGTTTATTGTGATTGTGGCTTTCCAATTACATAAAAAAGATTTTCATTTTCACAATCACAATAAACGCAAGATGTCACTTTTTCACAAGAAAAATAATAGTCTTGTATATTAAATTTGCGTGAAAACAAAGTCTACACAATTTTCATGTGGAACTCGTTGTGGTGAAAATTCATTTTTTTGTATGGAGTAAACAGTTTTTTCACGTGAAACTCAAACAACTTACTATGATTTAGCGGGAAAACTGGAGATTTTTTTAAGTCAGTCTTGACGTTTTCTTAGCTTTTTTACATTTATTTCCTTGACAGAATTTTTGAATCTTTATTATTCATCGATTTATCGCTATATTTTTATGGAAAACTTTAGCGATATATCGACAATTTTTTAAGAAAGCTTTAAAAATTTCGAAAAATATATATATTTTTGGGAAATTTTTCAACAGAAAAGTTCGTGAAATTTAGGGATTTATCGCTAATTTTTTTATGTTTTTCATAATTTAGATATTTTCTAGTGATTTTTTTTTAGTTTGATTTAGCGCTTTTTTTAGGAAAAAAAAAGTTGGCAACAGTGTACATGCTGCTGAATTGCTTGAAACCGGTTCCCGTAAACGTTCAAGCGCGCGAACATGCAATTCAATCAAAGGCCGATGTATTAAAAAGTACCGTTAATCCAATAAGAAAGGTGGTTGAATGTGCTAAATAGATAATACAGTGCATGATTTTTTGAAAATTGTAGGTAACAATTTCAAATCAATTAGCTTTTTTATGTATACAAACTGATAAAAAGCGCTCAAATTTAAAAATCGTCGAGTTAGCGAGCATGTTCGTGACCGAGGTGTTTTAACTGACGAACATGTTAGCGAACACGACGAATTTTTTCGGTTTTTAGCGCTTTTTATGAGTGCTATATGTACAACCAAAAAATTCTGCTGGAAACTGCTTGAAACCAGCTCCGTTAACGTTCAAGCACTGCATTCATGCAAATCAAACAAAAAAGGCCGATTTATTAAAAAGTAGATAAAAAGTACCGTGAAGCATACACGGGACTTACGAATTAGGTGAACTAATGATGATTGCGTTATTAGCAATTGTAATGAAATTATTTTCATTACCAGTTTTTGAATTAATTGATTTTAAAATTTAATTTCATTGATTAATGACAATGGTTTCAAATTTCATTACCTCTGATAACGCATCAATTAAAAAAAAATTATTGCCATTGGCAGAAAAACTCGCTGAAATCCGGGATGGAAATTGCTCATTTAGGCTCATGCTCATTTGAAATTAAATATTACTTTCCATTCCATTGTTTTTTTATATCCAGGTAAAGTAGAACGGAATGGATCCCCCGTAACGCTTTGACTACCGTCTTTTTGTTTGCGGATGTATCGTTGTTTTGACCAGATTTTTATTAAGAGTCCTCAAATTAGAAAAAAAATATGTAACGTGTTTGCCCCCATCCCCCTCCTATCTACACAAAATTACGTTCGAAAATCGATTTTTTGAAAATTCTCATCCCTGTTTTAGCCCTGAAATATTCGAATTGCCAAAATTCCTTCGGTTGGTTTTCTTCTCGTCATAAAACGAAGCTACATGCCAAATTTCAATTATCTATCTTCGTTAGTTTATGAGAAACACCAAAACCTCTTTTTCTCGGAGATTATGATATATTCCAAAAATTAAACTTCATTAACAAATATCGCGACTATATTGCCATGTTGAACTGCTTATACATATAACGATATTTCTTTGAAGGTCAAGAGTCTAATAAACTTACTTACGAAAAATATAAGGTTTTTTGGATTATCAAATTTTATATATTCCTTTAAAAATGTGCACACTATAGTGTAAAGGATAGTGAAAGAGTTAAAGAATTATGTTTTATAACTTCCCTGGCCAATCTGAATTTTATGTAAACAAATGGTTATCTGAATTTTTTGTAAAGAAATGGTTTTTAATCAATTGTAATTCGTTTTTTTTATACATTGGTGTAATTTCATTACCATTAGTAATGTTTTTTCTAATGAAAAATATTTCATTACCATTAAATGGTAATGAAATTTTTTTCATTGACATTAGTATCATACGGGCTTAAGAAACATTAAGTTAAAGCGGCTATAAATTGACAGTTCAAAAAATTTAATATTAGCCGCTTTTTCTAATGACTTGGATTTAGTAAATCCAAAAAGTAGTTCTAAAAGTGCTCAACAGATGGGGTTAGATTCTCCCTATTTTAAAAAGAATTTTCTGTCCGACACTTCTTTCACCCTAATTTTTTTACTTACAAAATTGTAGTACGAGTAGAAGTAGTAAGATTTTCGAGTAAACGAACACACTGATTTTAACAGGCCTTAAAAGGAACTTAAAAAATATATTTTTAAGAAAACCACTCAACTTACAGAATTAAAGACAAATTTGTCCATTGATTTTTAAAAATTTTCAAGTAAGTTAGAATTTGTTGCCATAATTTAAAAAAAATTTTCCAATTTTCTAAAATTATTTTCTATATTAATTTTTTTAGAGGTGAAAAACTGTTTGTGGTTACATTTCAAAATATATTTACATTGTTTTTCTTTTAAATTTCTACAATTATTGCAAAAAAATCAATTTTTTGAGTTAATACCATTTTTCTGAAACTTTTTGTTGATATAAAGCAGAGCTTTGAAGAATTAATTCCTTAATTCAATTTTTCAATTCTGAATTAAAAATTCGATGAATTAATTCACTAAGCACCATATATTGAATGGAATTAATTCATATTTGCTTTCGTTCGTTTTATTTTGTTACGAATTAATTCAATTGCGGCCCTATGCTCCTTGCAGGAGTAAAAGGAATAAATATATATATATAATTCAATTGCAATAGTTCTTTTTATTAAATCAAATGAATTAATTCACCGGTGAACGCGTTAAATTTTATAAATCGAACGGAAAAAAAAGTGAATTAATTCCTTACTGAATTAATTCACCACTGAATTCATTCAATTTCATTTTCATTCAGTGAATTAAAAAAAAAATAATAAGTTCACTGAATTGAAAAAAAATAAAATAAGTTTACTGAATTAAAAAAAAATAAAATAAGTTCACTGAATTCAAAGCCTGTTTTCTGCCGTTCAGTAGAAGAAAACAATAATGTACAAATAAAAGTTTTAAATAAGCAATTTTACAGCGTGTGCTAGTAACAAATTAGAAACCGGATGCTGTTTATCAACCTACATGATTCAAAAATAAAGTCTTACTATTAAAAATAAAAACTTTACAGATATAGATAAATTTGGAAAAAAATATAACTATTATTTTTTCAAACTAGTTATATAGTTATATTTTTTTAACGTTAAAGTTTTTGACAAACTTAATTTGACATTTATTTGTTTCAGTGTTTGACAAATTCAACCATGGAGATGTACACAATTGAGCAGCGCGTTAAGATTGTTGAAGCCTTTTACGAAATTGGGCGTTCAAATCAAAATGCATTTCGTGCACTTCGTGAGGCACACTTTCACCTCAGTGGATTCCCTAACAAGCAGAATTGGCGCATTTGGGCAAATGAGAATCCACGAGTGGTTGTTGAAAAGCCGATGCATCCACAAAGAGTGACTGTTTGGTGCGGTTTATAGGCTGGCGGCCAAGCAGTTACCGTGAATGGTGTTCGCTATCGCAAGATGATAACGAACTTCTTGTGGCCAGAAATTGAGGATGTGGACCTGCGGGATCCCGGGAATTCAAGATAGTCACAACACATAAAATCCAAATTGGTTCTTTCTTTGGTATTTTAAATATTTTTATAAAAATGTGTACAATGTAGTGTACATACAAGGATACTGAAAGGGTTAATGAAAATCGGACAACTTTTGGCCGATATTAGCTTACAAGCACTGTTTGGGCAATTTCATTCAATTTCCACATAATAAGGATCAGGTTCCTTTCCAGAAATTGATCCGCTTTTTGCAATTTAACCCATTTCAGGGTCATACTTGGGGTCTAGTCATGGTTGGGCATGCTTTTAAAAAAATTATTAAGTTTTCTTTAATTAAATTTTTATAATTTTTTTTTTATTTTTGTCGACTTTTTTTTATTATAAAAAAGGTAAAAATTATTTTCATCCATTTTTTTGTTTAGCAAATAATAGGAATTCAGCATAAATCTTATAAATTACACAAATAATTATAAAAAAAATATATAGGAAAATGATTTTTGTTTTCAAATGATATTGTTTGTTGTTGTTTTTTAAAGATCATGAGTTAATTGCTTACGTATAATTAAAATTATTGTTTAAATAAAATTACATAGTTTGTTAAAAATACAAAATACACTCTACAAAAGAAATGAGGAGTTAAGGACACATACACATACTTAAATTTAAAAAATTAATCATTTACACAGTGTTAAATTAAAAGAATTAGTAATTCGAATCAAAATTAAATTTTAAATTTCATTTATCATAGAAAAGGGAGGAGGGGACAGACATAGGCTCAGTAATACTTAAATAATTGATAGCTCACTTTGTTAGGTTTATTTTTAGTAGGATGTGAAAAGTAAAAGGCTTCAAACGAAAAAATCATAAATTGAGATCTTTCATAAATTTATTTTAATTAAATAAAATTTTAAGTTTTTTTAATTTATTTTTTAGTAACAGTGTTTTATTAGGTGGTAAATTTATTTATAGTTAAGAATGCAAGGCAAAAACTTGTATTTTAATTATTTTTTGCTTATTTCTTTTTCTCTCTTGTTCACTACTTAGAATATTATCCAAATATCACTTCTTGTAAAAAATTATCACTCCAAATGTTAGCTTGTTTCAATTGTTTCAAGGTATTTGTAAAAGAGTTTCTAAAATTCTCTATTTTTACTCTTGCTAACAATTTATGTTTTTAACGGTGGGTCTCATACTGCAGGTTTAAGCGTTAACTAAGAGTTAACCCAAAAATTTGTTGTGGTTTTGTATACAATCCTTTATTTAATAGTTAAGTTAAAGTTAAACCTACAGGATGAGACCCATCGTATTTTTTTTTTCTTAACACGTTGTCCAATTAAATTTATTTTTTCATTTCTTTATTCTCTTGTAATTTTTTCCAAGTATCTCCTAAAGCTTTAGCAAAATGATCATCTACGGAGGCTAAAACTTCAGCACTCGAATTGCCAGTGTTTGTCGAAGATTTAAAGCTAACTGCGGATGGCGACGAGGGAGAGGGCGTAGAATTATTGGAGAAAGCATAATTTGTGTTAGAGATATTAGGATTTGTTGTAGATGTTGGAGAAGCTGGTGGTGTTGGATGATGTGATTTAACATTTTGTAAACCAGGTTCCGTTTTTATGCGCATTATGGCCGGTAAGGTGGGTGAGGCATTTGGTATTGCTACATTAACAACAGGAGGCGTATGACGTGGTGATGATGAAGGTGAATTCTCTACCGATGTAAAACGTGAGAGAGTTATCGCCATAGCAGCTGATGTTGGTTGTTGTTGCTGCTGCTGCTGGTGTAAAGTAGGCAAAGGTGACGCTGTTCTGGATGCAGCCGTACTAGACAATGGAGTTTGGGTTTGTTGTAATTTTATCGCATGTATGGGTGTAGGCGATTGTGGTGATGTCATTGGATTATTGGCTGTTAATGATGCAGATCTTTGCAGGGCTAATGGTTGTTGTTGTTGTGGCTGAATCGATGGTCTTACCACCAAAGGTAGGGGAGGTGGTGAATTAGTGCCTGCTATAACCGCCTTCATTTGCGCTGCTATGGCAGCTGGTGACAGTAAAACAGTATTTGGTTTTGGCGATATAAGAGCTTGAGTTTGATGTTGTTGTTGTGATGGTTGATGATGTGCTGGTGCTAAATTAGCTGGATAAGCAGGTGGTGGAACTATTGTCGATTGTGTTAAAGCAGAGTGTGTTGGTAATGAAGATGCTGCCATCGATGATGGTGGTAGAGGTGGTGGTGGAGTTCTTGCATGTGCTGCCGGTGGCTGTTGTTGTTGCTGCTGATGAGTTTGTAGGTTTTGTGGTTGAGGTGAAGGGGTTTTTGTCGACTGGCTAGCAGGCGATTTCTTGGCAAACAATGCAAAATAATCATTACCCAAAGAACGACGAAAGTGTTCATCAATCGATTCTGTAAAATTTATGAAAACAATTTTTTAAAATTTATAAAAATAATTATGAATGAGGGGTATGTATAGTTGATATTTTATTTGGTAAATGAATGTTCTTAGTTCGATTTTATTCATTTAACAAATAAAAGTTAAAAATAAAAATTCTTCTGACAAAAATTATATTTTTTTTTTATTTTACAAAATTTTTTTTATTGCCTTCACCGGGTATCGAACTTCCGAGCTCAAGATTCTAGCTCTAGTCTAGCTCTCTACCACTGAACTATTCTTTGATATGAAATTTGAGTGGCATAAAAACACCACTTTTTTATTGCGGATATTGTGCTTTATTCTCTTCAATAAAAGCAAAAGAAGCAATACTTACCCTTACCTAACTGATTTTTTGTATGTTGTTCGGAATTAGTTTTAAAAAAGCTGTAAAAATATACTAACGGATACTTTGGAAGCAATTAAAGAACTGATTTTTTTAAGTTGTTAAGAATTATTGCTGAAAAAGTATTAAAAATACACTAACGGATACTTTTAAAGTAGTGAAAGAAATTGTTTGTTAAGTATGACTTCCAATTTTGTTTGCTAGGATCCTTATATAAACCAGTACAAGTATTTCTATGTTGTATACTCATATTTAATAAAAACAATTTTTCGTAACCAGAGGTATTTTTGTCGAAAAGTGTTTTAACTTTTCATTGAACACGTACCTGAACTACGATTATCATTTTCTCGATTGGCAATCAATGTTGAGTCTCTGATATCTCGTTTAGGTGGTGCTTGGGTTATAACACTAGGTCTAGCCAATGATGACGCAAATTGTGAGCCGGGCAATGGTTCACGATATGGAGGTGGTGGTGAATTCCGTTGTTTTAATGTACCAACTGACATATCTAAAGGAGCATCTTCGACTTCAGTCGTACTCATATGCTGCATGACCTGAGTATGGGCTATATGACCCAAATGATGCATTTGTCCGGCTAACGAAGGATGTGGTGGTGGTAGTGGTGGAGGTGGTGAAGGACGATTTGTTGATTCACATAATGGGCGCATTCCAACGGCAGCTGCTGCAGCCATCATCATAGAAATTTGATGAGAATTCGAGTGTAAATGTGCGGAGGCAGAGTTTGTATTAGAATGTGTACTAGTAGACGTGGGAGAATGTAGATTATGGGCAGCTGGTGGCGGTGAAGAGTTGGGTGAAGATGCACGTACACTACTCGTCGAAGAGCCAGCTGATGAGTGATGATGTTGGGGATGATGATATTCTCCCGTACGTAAACGTCTTTCACGACGCCAAGATGTAGTAGGCAACTCTTTGGAACTTAAACGAGCCTCTAAAAAGAAAATAAATGGTAAATTTCATTGTGAGAAATATGAATGTTTTTTAATGATAAAAAATAGTATTTATACATGTGGGCGTTGGTATGAATCATAACCTCAAATTGCAGATAAATACACTACATCGTTTGCAAAGTTTGTTAGCTTTGTTTGCGGCAAAAACAAAAATATAAAAACAAAACATTTTAAAACAACTATCGTGACAATCGTAATAAATTACGTTTACTCTCCCTTTCTCTCTATCTCATTTAACGTTTAACATTTCTCTCATTGATGTTGAAGAAAACAAGTTTGCTGCTTAAGTCTTTTGTTTTTCTCTATTGGGGTTTTCTTGTTATTGTCATAATCATACTCTTAGGTGGTTCAGATGTTGTGCATTATCTCAACCAACCAAATAATTGAAAATAAAAACAAAATAAAAAAGTCTCCACTAATGAAAAGTTAGGATAAATCAGCTATTTTTTTTTATTTCTGTGTGTATCTTATGCACTACAAAATAAGCAATCGCATACAAAAGGGAAAGAAGAAATACAAAATTAAAAAACTTGTTTTGCTACTGTTTAACGTTTGTTATGATTATGCTACGTTTAGAATTGCAACAAAAAAAATCAGCAATATAAACAATATTCGTGTTCTTTTTTCTTCTTCTTAATGTTATTGTAGTTCTATAGTTTAAGCTATACATTCAAATAAATATACATTTAAAAAAAATTTTAAAACGTGGAAACTATGTATAAAAATTTAAAAATGCTGTGTATTATCAAAAACGAAATCGCAAAACAAAGCAAACAAAATTTTAGCATAATTCTGTTAAAGTACTGTTAATTTACTAATTTTTATTCAAATTTTTATTTTGATTTTGCTTTTTGTTTTAAGTTATATTATTTTAATCCGCAAATAAGAAATAGTTTTTGCTAAATTGCAGACATATTACTTTGAGTGTATAAAATATTTATAAAGATAAATGCAACACATTTTGTCTAAATAAAATTTATTTTTGATATGAACGATCGATTCTTCATTCAATCGTCTCTATACAATACATTTTTTAAGTTGGTTTATAAAATTCTCAATCAACCAGTTTTTTTTTAGCTAACCAAAATAAATTTCATTGATAAAATTTCAACTTTCAAGAAAAAAATATTCAACAAGTCTGCATAACTTTAAACTAAATATTTTGAAGAAGAATTTTAAAGCCTTTACTACTTCAAATAACATACATGCCCAACAACTTATTGTAAATTTTGTTTTAACGTAATTTAAATGAATATCTTAATATTATGCAAATAAATAGAAAAATGACAAAAGACTTTAAAATAGTTAATCCGCTTGTGGCAAAATATTGGTCTTTTATTTCAAGAATTCTATTATAGAATTTAAACATTTGCTTTAGCAGCAAATATGTATGACTAGTTATTTAGAAGCTAGAAGGCAACATTTTATGAAAAATTGGGCATTTGTACAAATATAGTATGCATTTAAAAATATCATGTTTTAGATTTATCAAGCTAGTGATATTAAGGGTTAATGTTAAAAACCCTCGAGAATATTTCACATATTTTTTGGTTCTCACATATACGGAACGAAACGCTATAAACCGATACTTCGCTTAACAGACTTTTTAGTTCCGCAAACAACAAATATTTTATTTACAATACAAAATTTTACCGTTTTAGTGAAGTTTTGTAAGTACTACACTTGAAATAAGTCAGAAAAAAAATTGAATCTGCTATCACCCAGTACATTATTCGCGGATCGAAGAGAGGGAAATTGGAACATATATTCCCCCAAAATAAAAATGTTCAATACACAAATTTGGACTACCCCTATTTAGACGCATTCCCGTGAGAATTCGTATCCTCTGAAGTTTCTTTGAAAAAAAAAATATCCACTTCACATATGGGCCAACGTTTTAGGCTATCGGCCGGGAAGGTGCCGATATCCTAAATTTTTTTTTGTCTAAATTATTAATGTTTAACACAAAACTGGTTATTAATTTTAATTAACTTTGCTTCAGACCAAAAAAAAAACGGAAATATTTTGTTGTTGCTTCGTGCAGTTTAAAACGCGAATCGCCGTTAAACGAAGAATACGTGCATATAAGAGGATGCATAAATGTAAAAATGTATGTCCATATAAAGATGGACGAGTAGGTACCTCAACATCATCCACCAAACATACTATAAAAACAAACATAAGGAGTGAACTCGTAAAAATGTTAACACACATTTTGACTTGTAACTGTCTTTGTAGATGAAAGCGAGTTTTTTTTTATCAAGTTATCTTTAAGAAGATTGTCAGATTATATGTGCTTGAACAGATTTGATTATTATTTGGTTTACAAATGCAATCTGAGCAAAAGGTAAGAGATTCAGCTCTTTTGCTATAAATATCATCTTTATTGCTTAAAGCAGACAAATTCAAAAAAATGTGACAGAATTGGAAATTTCTTCGTATCTTAAATAAATTTTTTTTTATATCCATTATCGTTTAATTGTTTAGAGTTCTGAGCAATTAAGTGAACATTTTTTGAAAAAAATTTAAGAAGTTTTGTTTAAAAATTTTACCTTTTCTGTCCTCACTTTTTGTTTAAATTCTGTATTTAAACAAACTAATCTGACTTTTTTTTTAATCATAACGTGATATATAAAAATTATCACTATATTGGTTAAAGTGTTTATTAACGTTTTTCCGATCTCAATCCTTATATATACCTAAAGTTTATAAAAATCATGAATTGAATTTTCAGTTAAAGCACCTAAAAATGTGTGTAAAATTTATTTTTTGTGCAACATACACTAACCGCTCATGAATCGCCTACTCTTGCTTCCTGTAGTTTTGTTTAAAAAGATGAAAAAAAATCCATACAACCAACAACAGGATGCTTACATTGATACGCACACGCAAAATGGAATAAATTTGAAATATTCTTAAAGACAACATTTTTAACTGAACTAAAAGAAGCCAAAACGAAAAAAGGCAGATGGTATGTAGGATTTTTTGTAAACTATGTGAATATATTTTTTCTTGACATGATATTGGCCATGCAAACAACCAAGAGGTGAATATATAAACTATACTTTTTTTGCAGGCATTATGAAAAAAGCACATCTGTTGTTGTTTTCAAATCTTAGTTATATAAAGTTATGGTTTTTGGGCTCAAAAAAGCCATTGATCCTTATTTTATTGAAAAAGAATGAATGTGCGTGTATGAGAAAAACAAGATTCTGTGAATTTAGGGCGTAAAACACGCATAATTTAAAGGCCTTTAGAAAAAAAAACGTTAAAGAAAAAATATAAATAATTTAAAGATATTTCCAAAATCTGATATATTTGGCTGGCATAATAATATTGGATCCAGGTAAAAACAAAGTCATATAACTTACAAATAAGAATGATTTTCTAAACAAATATATACACACCAAAACAATATAATATATTAAATTAATTTTAAACAATTTTACACCGCCGTTATAATGCCCTATAGTTTGAGAAAGGAAAGCGTTATCAAAACGCTGTAGAAAGCATGTGATAGTTTGATGTCAGGGTTACCAGCTTATATAAATACGACGTAAATAGGCATATAAACCATCTTGTTGTCAGTTGATAGCAATAAGGCCGCATATTCGCCTTAAATGTTCGACACACAAATTGTCTTTTCAAATGCTTTTAAAGCTTTAGTTACTACAACATTTCCAATAGTATTTCAAAAATTATCAATTGTATTTCAGAAACTAACAATTGTATTTCAGAAATTATCAATTGTATTTCAGAAATGGTCAATTGTATTTCAGAAATTATCAATTGTATTTCAGAAATGGTCAATTGTATTTCAGAAATTATCAATTGTATTTCAGAAATTAACTATTAAATACAATCAATAAATTCTGAAATACATTTTATTATTTCTGAAATACAATTGATAATTTATAATTTCTGAAATACAATTTATAATTTCTGAAATACAATTGATAATTTCTAAAATACATTTGATAATTTCTGAAATACAATTGACGATTTCTGAAATAAATACAATTGATAATTTCCGAAATACAATTGGTAGTTTCTGAAATACAATTGATAATTTCTGAAATACAATTGATAAAACTGAAATTCAATTTATAATTTCTGAAATTCAATTGATAATTTCTGAAATACAATTGATAACAGTAACACTGTGCTATTCGCAAATTTTAACAAGCTGGGCACTAGAGCGTACATCCTTACAGGCAAAAAAAAGTGCGCCGTACACCCTCCAATATGAAGTACTTTTGTAAGGAGGTTTCAAAAAAATTTTGTTTATTTTTGCCGAACGTAGGGGTCGCCATTTTACATTTTTCGTTATATCTTTGGCATTTACAGTCGGATCTAAAAGTATGATACCTCGATGTTTTTCTCTCGAGAAGACAAGTGTTTTGCTCTAAGGGCCATTGACCTCAATCATCCCGGTCTAGTAGTTACCCACCAGATCTCAGTTGCTACCACTCTAATGTACCACCCTAATGTCAGAAAATTAAAGCTCGGAAAAAATCATTAAACTTTTGCTAAGGAAGTTTTTCGATAAACCCAGTAGAAATTTTTTATATATTGGTCTTTTTAAATTTTTTTTCATTGGATTTTTCCTTTATAGCAAAAAACTGGTCTCATTGAGGCAAAAAAATCGATATATCACACTTTAAAATCCAACTTTAAATGACGAAGCTACATATAACGAAAAATTGAAAAAGGCGACCCCTACGTTAGGAAAAAATCTTTTTTTTTTTAATTGCCTTGCAAAAATACTTCATATTGGAGGGTGTACGGCGAACTTTTTTTTTGCGGTACGCTCTACTGGGCACTCTACTGGTAAAGCTAATTTGAGTACGCTGAATTCAACTGATTTAAATCGAAAGTGATTTAAATGATTTAATTCGAAATCTAATTTTGGTCTTATAATTATTTTCTTCGGTGTATGTGACATAGAATATTTGATTGATTTCCCTTCCTGGAATTTGATTTTCTTCCCGGAATATGATGCAAATCATATACATACTATTGTAGACTTTGACTTTTTTACTTGTTTAATATGATATATTGTATTTACTTTCAACAAACGAAAAAGCTGAAAACATTGAGCAGTGTTAAAATATTGAAATTTTGAAAAATTGTCTAAAAATACCAAAATTAAAAAAGAAGCAGATGATTAATTTTTGTACATCATATTGACAGAAATTTGTTTTTGTGATAAATAAAAAAATAATAACAGACTACCTATCCAGTTTGCAAGAACAAAATTTTGAAAACTAATACTCACTGTTTTTTTTTTTTTAAATATATATAAATAAAAACATCGAACTAGAGGCTGAAAAAAAAAATTGCCTTATAGCGAATTTACATTATGATCGAAATCGAGTTAAAAGTAGATTTCGATAGATTTCGACGGAAATCCAATAAAAATTTGGAATTTTAAACAGATTTCCCATAGGAAATGAAATCCCAATTTAATTTGGATTTCAGCGAAATCCAAATTGAAATTCAATTTTTCTCCCATATTTGCAGAAAAGTAGGGAAGTATGCACAAAAAGGCAACATTTAGCAGCTGTTTATGTCATAAAAAATTAATAAATAATAAAAAATTAAGGAATAACATAATAAAGTCTCTTATTTTTAAGTGAAACAAACATTTAAAGTTGAAAACGGCTATTTTATTGTATCCGATGAAGAGAAACTATGAAAAATCATTTGATGGCACCGGCAAGACCATTGACAAAACATTGAATATTTTAGCTTTCTGCTTATCATCCCTATACTTAAACACATTTCTTTTCAAATATGACATTGTATCTTTAAATGATAATATAAATGATTTTTGTGTTCCTCCATTAAATAAAATGGTTTTTAGAAAATCTTTTAATTTTGGTTATTTTTTAAGCTTAGTTTGTTTACAAAAAAATTGTTGTTGGCTGATCGAAATCCCATTCATCTGTCAAATATTCTAATGTAAACGATATAGATTTCGATTTGGATTTCAAAACGAAATCTAGTGAACATTTTAACAATGTAAATTCGCTATTAATAATTTCTGTTAAACTTTGAATAAACAAGTTTTGTTTCCTTAAAAAAAAAAAATTAAATAAAATTTGAAAAAAATAATTTTATTAAAATTTTAGTTCTTTAAGTACCTACATACAAAGCGCATAAATTTCTATTTTAATTTTCGTCAAAAAATTAATACGGGATAGTTAAGCGGTAGAATATGGGCTTTATTTGACTGTGTAAAGAACTATTTCCGAAAACTTTTAACAAATTCTTAAGAATTTTTATATTGGAAACCCACGAATAATTTCGACATTTTTAAATTATTCCCATAGTTACAGTTAGCTGTATTAATAGACTTTTTTAATAAACATTTCTTTTACCTGACACAAATTAATTTTTAATTTTATTATTTGTTTTGTTCCGTCATATTTGTTATGTTTTATACACTCAACCAAAAAAGTCTGTAAGGCTACTGAAAATTTTGCTGTTATTACGGGAAATTTAACTAATTTTAGCAACACATGTCTGCTGATCTGTAGTACAATAAAATTAGTAGAAAAAATTAGTAGTCGCTACTAAATTTTTGCAAAATTGTTGTAAACTGCAATTCAAAATCGATTTGCTAAAATCTGTGAAAAACTTACTAAATATTAATAATTTTAGTACAATGAAATTAGTATAAATAAATAGCAAAAGTGATTACAAAAAAAAATTGTACTAAAAATCAGTATAAAAATAGTAAAGTGCGATTGGAAACTGTTTACAATTTTTTTTATCTGAGTGTATCTACAAACTTCCGTTTATGGTCTATGTTTTTATGATTATGTAACATATTAATTCCTTAACAAATCAAAATAATACATAATGTTGGTAACGTTTTACTAATTTTTTTTTATGAATTTGAAATATTTTAAGTATTTATAGAAACGTGACAAAATTAAAAAATGTCTTTACTTCTTTTTTTGCTATTAAGTTAAAATAACAAACTTTTTTAATAATAATGTCAATGACAATAACGGAAGTAATGCGTGTGTATAAACAAAACTATACATTAAATTTTTAACGACAATCAAAAATTATATGGCAATTTACCGAGAAAAACAATTGAAGTGTCATAACAAATTTGGAATCGATATTGCGGTATGCACATTATGCGTAGGTGGCCCTAATAAGGAAATAGTCATAAAAATATTTTTGATTGTTGTTAGGAAATTTGAAGAGAAATAAAAAAAGACTCACGCCACCACAAATATATCAACAACATTTTATTAAAATATTACAGTTATTTTGTATTTTTAATAATTTTTAATTTTTTGTAAAATTAACTTATTTCTCAAAACAATTTTAAGAAATACGCAATTTGAGGGTTGAGGGTTGAGTCAAATATTTTTATAATAACAAAAATCTGCACAAAGTGCTCAGTGTTGTCATTTTAGCATATTTTCTGCTAGATTTAGCAGATTGAGTACGAAAATCGCAAAGCAAATTTTTAGCATATTTTTGTCCTCGTAAAATTCACTTTTTATAATTTTTCCCAGTGTAGAAACGGTAATGACATATCATTATTTTTTGGACTACCAGTAATGGCACCCACTTACCTTCTGCATTATTTTAAAACATATAATAACGAGTTACTGATAATGACTTATTTTTATCATTATTTCAAATAGAAAATAATTTTCTAGATTTTTTTGACAATTTTTTTAAATCTATTTTTAGACTCAATATTTTTTTAACACTGGTAAGGATATATGTAACCACATATTTTTTGATTTTTTGTATGTTGGCGAGTAAGCTTACTTGTGTGCAGCAGGTCAATTATGTTTTTATCTATTAAATTTTACATGTCGATATAGCTCAGATGGTAGAGCCATTGACTGGCAATCTGTAGACCCAGGTTCGATTCCCGCACCAGGAAATTTTATTTAAGAAAAAAAATACAATAAAAAATATTTTTTTTATGTAATTTATTTTTTTGAAAATCTATTTTTAGACACATTATTTTTGTCAGTACTGGTAAGCACATAGGTAACGATATATTTTTTGATTTTTCGTATGCTGGTGTGTAACCATAACTCATTATTTTTCGCGACATCGCCATGTAAAGGTAATAAGAAATGTAATAACAAAAGTAACTAGTTACCATTACCAAGTATGAAGTTACATAACCACATATCTGGTAATGATTTTCTACACTGGGTTTTTTTTCAATAATGATTACTACACGCATAGAAATAAATCTGTAAAAATAGCAGAAAAAGTTAAAAATGATGCTGCAGAAAAAACTGCTAAAATTAGCAGATTTTTTTTGCTAAATACTAGTAAAATAAGAACAGCAAAATTAAAACTTTTAACATACAGTTGCGAGTATAAAAAATGCAACGCTACACTAAATCATCTAAGTAGGCTTTGATTTCTTCTAATTATTTTCATATTTTAAGTCGTTTGATTTGCATTTATTTATGTGAATTAGTTTTCAACCTAATGATTGCACTACTTTTTTAGATGATTAAACGCGTATACGTTAAAAAAAAATCTGTTAAAAATATTTATCTCATACGAAAACTTAACAAAAACACGGCTAGTAGAGTAAAAATTGCAATATATTTTACGAAGCAGATTTTTAGCATGTTTGCCATGTTTTAGCAATTTTTTTTCACGATTTAGCAGAATTTAGCATATTTTTTCGGTGATTTAGTATATTTGGAACGAAAGTTTCTGGCAACACTGATTATATCCTCCCTATGTTATATAGGGTATAATTATATAAAAACACGTTTAAAATTTTCTAATGCCGATTAACACGATATTGGAACGGATCTGCCGTCTGTACTATATTCTCTGTTAGGTCAGATATTCTAGTTTTTGAATATGTAGAGACACTTTCCGAGATAAATCCAAAATGGCAACAGCGAATATTTTGGAGTTTTCGTTTTATTTTTCTTGGGGTCTTTTGGCCTGCTAGTCGGGATAGGCGCCTGAAGGTTGCTCTACCCGTCAGGCCTCGAGTTTTACTTTCCGAATTGGTACCATTCATTCAACAATAAAATTTTCGCAATTTTTCTTCAAACTTCAAACAAAACGCTGTAAAAATGAACCGGTAGGAACTGAGCAAAAGCTGGATAGGGATTTTTTTTTGTTGCCCGGATTGAGTATTACTTTATTACTGAATAAACTTGTATAGGTCTCGTGAAATAAATCGCTTAATCGCTTTGGTTTGCTAATACCTTATAGATAGATTCAAGCTCAGATAGGAAACTTCTATGGCGATAAGGTCGAAACATGAACCGATTTCAACCGTTTCCAATAAGGTTCGTTCTTGAGGCAATACAAACTTATGTACCAAAAGTGTTATATTATACAATTTAACGTCAAATTTTTGTATAAGTATTTAAAAACAGCACAGAAACAACAATAAAAATGTTACACATAATTCAGAACTTAAAAAATATGCTTTAAGAATACATAAACAGCTTTTTTTAGTTAAAGCAACGGCCTTGTATGTGGCCTTATTCTGAAAATTAATAATATGAAAAAAGAAAACACAAGACAAAAAGACATCAGACTGATCAAAAAAATAAGTTTTTTTTTATTAACAAAAGATATACATAAAGGAGAACATAAAGAGCATGTTTCCCAAATATTAACAACAGAAGAACGTGTACTGAAATTAAAATTTAACATAATAAAGAATAAACAACAAAATAATTAAAAAAAATATTTGCACGTAAAATTAATGAAAAAATATTTTGTTTAAAATACAGTTTAACCTAAAACAAAAAGCTTCGTATTAAAAAAGGGTACCTTTCAATAATAGACCATAAAAAAGCCCCATTTAAAAATATCCACTACATTCAAAAAACAGAAGATAAGAAGGATTAAACAAACTTCTCTAAAGCATCAAACACACATTCATTCAACAATAAAAAAAGTCGCATGCTGTGTTTTAAAATACAAGGGGAAATAATAAGAGATAATAAATGAAAATGAAATAAAGCCGCCAACGCTCAGATATCTTACTAAACAGCAAAAAAAAACAACATCAAAATATCATACAACTATTTACGCAGTGCATTACAAAAGAACAGCATAAACATTATGTGCATTAAGATGAATACAAGAATACAAAAAATGATGACTGCTGAAAAAAAAAAACAAGCGGCATAAAAATGGTTAAAAAAAGATACAACTACTCTCATAAAATACTCAGAAACGAACGACAGTACATAGAATTCAGTTTGATTGAAGTTTCATTTTAAAGACAAGCTAATATAACACAGACAGCGTGTTTAACTAAAGGACAAACACGAATTTTAAACACCTTAAAAATGTGTTTGGGTGCGTATGATTAATATATGTATAACCAAAAAATTTTTTATATAATTTGGAACAGAAATGACCCGATGTTATTAAGTTGTATAAATTTATATACAATACGTTGTGAAATTTATATAGGAAAATATGCAATTTTATGTGATTTCACATTAAGTACACTTAATAAGGTATAATTATTTAAAATTATTAAAACCATTTTTAACCGGGCAAATAAAAATTTTCTAATTTTATTTTAATGGCCAATTAAATGACAGTTAAAAGGTAAATTTGACGAAATCAACTCTAAAGGCCAATTTTATAGTCAGAACTAAGAACGATTTTTTCTAAAACTTTGTTTAAGAAATTTGCAAAACAAAATTTCTTAAGTTATATTTAAGACAAAAATCGTTCTTAGTTCTGAATATAAAATTGGCCTTAAGAATTTTCAAAAACAAAGATGGCAACCGTAACTGTTACTGATAGTTATATCGTTTCGGTTGTAATCATTGGTTAAAACAAATACAATTGTAGTTTAGAAGGTGTTGTTGCAATCGAGGAATTCGGTTGCCCCAACCAATTCCATTGGTAACAAATTGCATTATCAACATTAATCTGTTTTCTCTGTATAAATTTTAGAGTCCGACCGAATATTCCGTTTCGGTCTCGGTTTCGGCAAAAAAATCGACACTCAGCTTTTTTACAAACATATATATCCGACCAAAGATGGAATACAACTCCCATATATGGGCAGGAGCTTCGAAGTCTATTTTGTAGCTTCTGGACCGTGTGCAAAGGAGGGCGTCGGCGCTTATCAATGACAATAGGGTATCCAGCTCTATTGACTGATTGGAGCATCGTTGGAATGTGGGTTGTGTGACCCTGTTCTATCGATATTACCATGGGAAGTGCTCGGCTGAGATAAGTGAACTTGTCCCCAAAGCCCAAGTTTTTATTCGTAATACTCGCTTATCAAGTAGAGCGCATCCGTTTGTAGTCGACTGTCCAGTGGATCACACGACGCATTATAGAGAGAATTCGTTTATCAGTCGCACTAGCCGTATGTAGAATAAACACCCCGCAGAAGTCTTCCCTGTTACTTACAATGTTGAGAAATTTAAATCAAATATTCACAAACACTACTCCCTCTTTCCTCCTCCTCATAACCTATTTTCCTAATACCAACACAATGCACTGCGTTAATAGGGACATCCTCTGAGTATTGGTCCATCAAAAAAAAAAAAAAAAAAAAAAAAAAAATTTTAGTTTAGAAGGTGTTGTTGCCATCGAGGAATTCGGTTGCCCCAACAAATTCCATTGGATAATTTATAGAGTCCGATTGAATATTCCGTTTCGGTCTCGGTATCGGTAAACATTATTATTTATTTTTTGTTTATTTTGTGGTAATAAATGAATTTGTATTTTTTTTCTAAAACTCAACATAATTATAGGAAAAAATAAAAAGCAATGATAAAAAATCTTAAAAAAGTTTCGGATTCAATTTCGCTCGAATAAAGTTTTCTGAATTCACAAAAAACCGGTTTCGGTCGGACTCTAATAAATTCATTCAATTTATAAAACATCTCGTAAATAAAATCCCAAGACATTTCATTACATTTATAAAGGTAAGGTTACTAAAAATTACACTAAGAGAAATATCTGTAAGATATTTTTAAATTGTATGGTTTTTAGGTGTTGTCAGCACTGTTTTGCATAAAATAAGAGAAATCTTATTTAATTAATGAAAGCTTTCATTAAATTCTATGGAAAATTTAATTTATTAAGTTTCATATAGTGAATGACGATGTGTTATTAATGTAAAGAAATTTTTCGTTCACTTTGTGAAGAAAACTTTCATAATTTTACTGACAAATTTCATTTATTCCTTAAAATTCCTGTTATTTATGAAACCGTTACATAGGACACACATTTTTTGAAATTGTTTCATTGGACGTAAAGCTTTTGAGTGTAGGGTATAATTGTTAAATCTTTTATTCTTTTCATAAAGAAAATAAAAACAATTAATGAAACCCGCCAAAAGTCAAAAAACCAAGAACCATTTTAAGGTTTTTAGCTACCGGAGTTTTTAAGCAGCGCTGTCCAGAATATTTAGAGACAACATACAGATGCAAACATAAATCTCTCCCTAGAATAAAAAAAAAATAATACAAAAATTTCACAAAAGCTAAAAAACAGCAGTAGCAGCTAAAGGCGCAATGCTCAGACGTACATATGAGGCTTTCCAAGACAACTGTCCCCCTACAGGAAAAAAATATATCGTATCAATGTCAAACTTACAGTTGTTATTGTTCTATATAATACGAAAAAAAATATACTTTTTCAATTTTTCCAAAAAGTTGACCAAATAGGCGTGGTAGATATTGACCAGTTTAGCGTCCATGTTTACTATATTATTTATAATAATTTAATGGAATTTGGAAAATGCTAAAAATTTTACTATATCATTAATGTTTTTTATGGCCAAAAAAATTCAGAACTACCCAGGAAAATTTTCTGTTTCAAAGAACCGGTTGTAGAATAGCTACTTTTCCTTTGTAACCCCTTCTCAATTCTAACACCGGTGGTTTTTATTTAAAATTATCCAAAAATCAACCGCTTCTCTAGCCCCACAAAGTGGAACCGGTTGCTCTAGAACCAGTTATGGAACTAGTTCTAGAAATTCTGGAAAATTCCTGAATATGAAAATAAAAAAAGGTTAAATTTTTAAAAAGGTTAAATTTTTATTCGTATCATATTGGCTTCAAAAGCCTTATATGTATGTTATATGTAATTCCTCGCAGTGAATATAAACTTGAGGTTGAAAAAAAGAAAAAAGAATAACCTTTATGTTTGCCAAACCTCTTGTATGGGACAAAAATAAATAAAAACCAAAGCTCCTTTATAGGGATACCAAACGAAATACATGCTACAAACTTGATTGCTTTTTAAATAAATTTAAAAAACTTAGTCTTTAAAGCGGTTGTGTTTCTTATATATATGTATATATTTGTAGTTTCTATTCATTCAAAAAGAAGTTATCAGAAAATTATACACACTCACATCTTCGAAAAAAAAAACAGAAAAAGAAAATCGAAAAAATATTGCTTAACTCACAACACTGTGGAACAAATTCAGGTTAGCAAAAGTTAGGTCGATTCTGAGAGTGAGGGGTGAAAATAGAGGCTAAATTAGAAGACCCGTATCGCGGCCTTTGCTTATGTTAGTTCGAATTTTTTATATGGTTTTTTGGCTATAACTCGTCGACTAATTGATATTTTTTAAATCTGTAAAAGCCAAATTAAAGCTAGAGACCTGAACAAAAATTAAAAAAAAAAAAAAAATATCAATAAAATCAATTTTTTTTTTTTAAATTTTAAGTGTTGCACAGGTCTCTAGCAATAATTTGGCTTTTACAGATTTAAAAAATCAATTAGTCGACGAGTTATAGCCAAAAAACCATATAAACAATATGAAAAAATCCGAACTAACATAAGCAAACGCCGCGATACGGACTTCTAATTTAGCCTCTATTTTCACCCCTCACTCTCAGAATCGACCTAACTTTTGCTAACCTGAATTTGTTCCACAGTGCAATCTGTGTAGAATGGTTAGTTTTAATAAGGGGGGAGAATCATGCTGGAGCAACATTTAAATTTTGTTTTATTACGAATTTCCGGTCGTTTGTCTTATGTGCTGTTATTTTTGCTGATGTTGCTGTTATTATTTGTATTTGTTTTAAACGTGTGTTTTAACTTTTTTTTTATTATATTTCATTGTTGTTATTTCAAGAAATTTGTCAAAATGGGAATGTCTGCAAATTTCTTTTAAAGATAAAAAAAAATACAAAAAAACAGACAGCACAACAAGTTTCATTTCACACGATTATGTAAAAGCTTTTTAAACTATTGTAAATAAGAGTGTATTTGTGATTTATTTTTATTGTTAATTGAAATTAATATGTATTATTGGGCATTCTTTTTAAACTCCATGGTAATTGTATATTTGATATTATTTCGCGTTTCTGTTGAACAGAAAAGTTGCGATTTTCTTCAAGTTCCAATACTATAGTTCAAATGACGCCTAACTCGGAAATTTTAACAGAATGTACCATGGTGCACAAACGATCTACCAGCGATTGTAGATTGTTTCGATAACGATATTTTAAGTGTAAAGGTATTATATAAATTTCAGTAACGGTGTTTTCAGGGCAACGGAATTTCAATTATTTCGGTAATGGTATTCTAACGGGTAATGGTAGTTAATTAAAGGTGTTTTAAATTTGTATCAGTATTTTAGCGAACGTGGATTTGATAATTTTTTCAAGAACGATTTTTTTGATAATTAGCGCCAAAAGTTCAATTTATTGAACTATTTTGCATTATAAAACTTTTCTATACCAGCTAAAACTTTTTATAAACCCTGGGGGAAAAATTGGCCTGTTAAAATACCAGAACCTGTCCTATACCGGTAAAAACAGAGCCGTCCCTAACCTGGAAAAATAGAACCGGTCAGAAAGTTTCTGGTCTATGACTGTTGGAAATAGGAACGAACCAGGACACATCAGTGAAGTGCTACAATATATAGTATAGAAATAGTAAATTCGTCTGAATGAAAATAGTTTATTAAAATATAATTTTATTTGTTAAATTAAATTAAGTGCACAGACAATTATCTTTATGATGTAAATGAATTTTTTCTTAAAGTGGACGAGATTTCGTTGGCATTAAGCCAACTTAAACAATATTGACACCATCACAATATTGACAATAAAATTTGAATTTTTTAAATTTTATTGTTATTTTGTATGAAAAGTTGTGACTTTCAGTCATGAATATTATTGTTTGGAAATTTGTCAAATTGGTCCAGGGCAACCCAAAAAAACGTTAATGTAGTAAACCTTTTATAACTATAATTCAATACCATGGGTCAAGCCAATAAGCAGAATAAATCATTTTTTAGTTGAGCCATCTCATGTTTAAGTGTTAAACATTGGAATAAATAAGGGCGTGATCCAAAGGAAATATATACAAAATCGGTATCAAACGAAAGGTATTTTTAAGAAGCATCTAAAAGTTCTCAAAAAAAAGTTTCGAACAAATAAGATTGCGTAACTATGTTTCTTGCAAAATTTTCTTATTTAAGTCCCCTTTATCAAATGTCCAACATTTATTAAGACCTGAAAATCTGCACAATGAAAATCATACAATTATTTATAATTTTTTAATAAATTTCATAAAAAAAATTATATGTATATACAATGCATGATTGCGTAGAAAATAATTCAAAAGAAAAACTAATATTGTACTTGGGTGTATAAAAAATTTGAAGGTTTAAAATTTAACATATAACCACTTAATTTTTTGTTCAATATTAAAAAAAAACATGAAAATTTGAAAACTTCAACAACTAAAAAAAAAAAAAAAATATTTGTAGAAAAAAGTTAATAATGTTTTACAACAAAAACATAGTTGGCTGGATTTCCCCTAAGTTGCAGCAATATTTACAGCCAATTACTGCAAAGCAAGTAAGTTGTTATTTTTATATATTTTTTTAATAATAATATTTTTTAGTAGTTAGATGAAAAAGTGATGGTAAATATTATCAAGACGCCAAACCATAAAAGGCGTTTAAGCTTATGAGTCATCATTTAATAGCACTTGTTGCTTTTGTTGCTGTTAACTTGGCTGTTAGCTTTAAAGCTAACTATAAAGCTAAGCAACTTGTATGTTCGACTTGTGGCAAAAAAAGTAATATTTTTTATGTGTTAGAAAAAAAATTAAAAAAAACAGCAACAATATAAACCACAGAAATATACACATCATAAAAACAAGCAAAGAAATTTCTAAGTGAAGAAATACGACCCGATAATTCGCTACTAATCATATCATCAATCATAGAAATGGCATTATGCTCCTTGTATATATGTTCTTTACAGAGGGTGTGGCAATGGGCTGAAATTATAGAAACATATAACTATTTTCCGCTTTTCCAGAAAATATGTTAAGCTGGTCCCGGTCCAAATTTTCGGGAATGCGGGAACATAAAAACGATTGATCTCCGGGAAATCCTTGGACGGGAAATCCTGGGACACAAATACTAGTTAATACTTATCGTTTGAGTGCTTCAAACAATGACAAACGAAATTATAAACGTATCGTATCGAATTTGAAGATATAGTGTACACAAAAATTCATATGCAATTTGAAAATAAAAAATCGAAAACAAGTCTTTTTTTTTAATACTTCAGCACATTTAGAAAAGGCCAACAAAAATAAAATAACAACCATAATGTATTATTAACAGTATATTCCATGGTCAGTTTATATGTATATGATTTTTTAGCTATGAATCATTGATAATCTAAAGACAGATAGTTAAACTAAAAAATAATATTATAAGTTTAAATACACATAAGTATCTGCTATAAACTCTTTATGCGATTATAAATAAATGTATACAATTTTGTTGTAATAATTGAATTTATGACTTATCAAAAAGTTGAAATTAAATTTTAATATTCAAACATTAATCTATTGACTGTATATTATATTAGTTAATACATTTTATTGGTCATTCATAATACGAGTGATTTTCTGTATTTCTCTACAACTGGCTTCAGGAAAGTGTCACGAATTTTATTTAATTTCTTTTTTTTTGCAACTTTAACTGAAGCAATTTATAATTGAATATAAAGAAAATATTTAAAATCACTTTTTTTTACAAATGTCATATAATATTTTGCACATGTTTAAGTTTAAGGTTTTTGTTCTAATAAAAAAAACAAAGTCGAAGACCTACAGATGTTTATAGATCAATAAACACGAGAAAGAACAATACATTATATATAAAATTAAAAAAAAAAAAAACTAATCACAACAGGCTTTTCAAATCCCATTTTCCAATATAAATCTAAAAAAGTCACGTATTAAGCACGCGTTCATTAGATGATATTCCAAAATACATTGATAGACATTTTAAATTCTCAATAAAAAAAAAAGTTCGGAAATTTGATCATTTAAGGTTTTTTTTTATTCTTTCATAAATGACTGTAAAAAAATATTAATAATAATAATAAAAAAAAATATGGGCTTTAATTCTACTCAATGTCCGTATTCAAATTTGGTTGAAATTTTAATTGTATGAATAAAATGTTTAAGAGTGTATTAACAAATATTTAAAACTCAAGTTTAAAGTTTTAGAAAATGATCAGTACATTAAATCCGTAGTGATACATCAAATAAGAAATTAAAAAATGTATTTATTTAAGAATAAAAAAAATAAAAAATACTAATAACCAGTTGTAGACGATAAACACGCGCGTATATGACATAATATGGGTATTCACTTCTCAAAAAATATATGAAATTAAAAACTTATTTTTACTCAAGCTTTAGAACACAACTTCTATAGAAATAGTTTAAAATCTATAAAAAAATAGTTTTAAAAGTAAATTAGTTCTAAAAGTTTCGAAAGAGTTAATAAACAACTTTTAAAATTATTTGAAAATAAAAATCTATTATATAAATTGAATTAAAGAGTGAAACAAAAAAATATAATGAATATAAAATATTTGCAAAACTCTGTGATTTTTAAATTCAAAGAAATTTTATCTATTAGTGTAATATAAGTTTTGATTAAAATTTATTTCTGATTTTTTTTAACTAGCAGTTATTTTGGGTCTCTGAATATAGTTATAAAAATATATAGTGGGTTTCGAACACAGGTCTGTAAAGATAAAGATACATTTTTGCACACAATATCTCTGTCAATTGCTTTTAAGGCATTAAAAATTTTTGCTTTAAACGGAATCAAAAATGTTTTACGACAATAAAAGCTTTAAAAACTTGCTTTTTTATACAGTACTTCAAAGGCCTTCCTTTTGCTAGAATAAGAAGAATAATAAACATTTTTCTCTTAAAATTATAAACACTATTAATTTTCAAATCAGTCTAAACTGATTTCTGGCTTTTTCTATGAGCAGACTTCATCAGTGGGTTTCCAATACTGGCACTAATAATTTATAATTATCAGATTGTCTGCTGCACGATTCGAATCTGGGTCTATCCTACATTACAAACGTACCCATACCAAGGTGCAAAATATTTAAAGTGTAGTTATATTAAAAATCGAGAAACTTTGCAATGTTTGTTTTAAGGCACACCCATACTACTGTGTTAAATTTTGTTAATAAAATAAACATTGGTTGCATGGGCCCTTGGTTGCATGGGCGATTTTAAAGTTGCTCCGAAACCCGCTCCCCGGGGCTTATTTTGTGAGGTTACTGGAAAAACTAAAACTGATTGTTGAACAAAATTTTAAAAAATTCCAAATTAAAGTTTTGTAAATTTAAAACAAAAAAATCCTTTCTTTGGCCATACCTGTGACTAGGTTAGCATAACCCAAGAGAGACAAAATTTTACATATGAATATTTATAGATACTAGAAATTAAACTAGAGTATAACATTGTAAGTTTTTGAAAAAAATATTTAATTTTTTACGATTTTCATAATTTTCTCATTTTAAGCCTATAATGGTCTGGGCGAATTGTAATTACTTAAATATTTTCCCACCGATTTTGGATTTTTATGCCTGTTTAGAAAAGTAATTCAGTCTAGATTACGATTCTATTGACATTTTCCAGAAATACAGTTATTTAAGAGCCAGTATTTTCAAAAAAAGCTTAATAAGTAATTTTTTTACCTTGTAAATCGTATTCGAAATAGCCAGGAATAGCTCAAAACTTCTTCGATTGAGCTGAAATTTTTTCTGGATTAGTTTTTGCAGTCACATCACAAAGTATGCCTTTTCAAAACTTTTAAAATAAGGGCAAGTCTAATAAACATTAACCCTTTACTGTATGAAACTCCAGATGTTAATGAAATTTGGATATTCTGATAGTGTATGGAAAATTACTAGACATCTATTTCAGCGATTTCCGAAGTTTTCACTTTTAAAGATTTCATTAGCGAAAAAACTAATGGTTAAAATTTCGGATCAGCCAATAAACTAAAATACAACGACCATATAAAAACCAAATATGTCTTTTGGAAAGTTTATATTTTTCTTCTAATATTAAATAAGTTTGTTAAATAAATTATTAGGGCCAGTATTATAATCAGCACTTAGAAGCATTTTTGACTTGAATTTTACTAAAGTAAGAAATTTTTAAACTATATTTCTTACTTAAAATAAATTTTAGAAAAATTCCTTCTAAGTGTTCCCTATATATAAAACTGGCACTTAATGTGTTTTAATTTTAATTTTTTTTTTAATTATGGCCCTTACTAAAAATAGTGTTTTAAATTTATGTAACGCCATGCAGTAAAGGGTTAAAACTTTTTATAAATATGTTCATAAAATTTCTAAATTTTAATATACATATACATTTTTTTACCTTTTACAAATAATTAAAAAATGCAAGGTTTTTTATATTTGTTTAAATACATAATGAAAAACCCACGCAAATACTTCACAATAAGACTCAAAAAACAACACCTTTAATATGGGAAAGGCGCGTGTCTCCAAAAACTAATTATAATAATAATAAAAAAAAAAAATTTTTGTTAAATTTTTTAGTGGGCGCTTTTTTTATAATTAGTTAAAAAGTCTTTAAATATTTAACATATCTTTAAATGCCCACGTTTTTATTTGAAATTCAAAATTTTCGGAATATTTTCTAATAAATAATAGCCATGTCTGATTGGCTGTGACTTAGATTGCATTTACATTGCGCCCGTAATCAATTTCAAGCAAGATTTCGAAATCAAGTTCATGTATCATATTATTTACTACACTCAAAATAATATGTCTATATGTTGGGTAAACAGAAAAATTGTTAATTTAAGAAAATGTTTTTTTGCTTAAAATAAAATTTGTTGATTTTAATACATTTTTTTTTTTAATTTAAGAAATCTAAATTTAAGGAAAAATTAGTAAAACTACTGTTTTATTTGTAATTACACTAATGTCCGTAATTTCAACCAATAGAGTGCTTAGATACCTACTGGTTTTTGTTCGCTTACACTGAGAGAATTATCTGCATGATATTAACGAATTTTTGCGTAAAACGAACGAAGTTTCACTGGAACTCGTCCATTAAAACTTTTCATTGAATTAATGAAATTTTTATAAAATATTGTGAAAAATTTCATTTTATTTATTAAAAGTTTCATACACTGAATGAAAAAGTTTCATTAAAACTAGATTCATAAAATATATGAAGAATTTTCATCCATTTTGAGAATTTTTCATTTACTTTGTGAAGAAAACTTCATTAGTTGACTGAAAAATTTCATTAAAATTCGTCCAGCAAAATTCCCTCTGCGTACACGGTAGGTATCTAAGCATTTGTAGGTATCTATTCCTTGAAATTACGGGCATAAGTCGAAAAAAATTTGTTAAAATCATAGGGCCCTCGCTGATCCATATAATCTTAGGGCTGGTGAGGGTACTCCGAAGGAGCAAACGTTTTGTCCGTTATGCTCTATATTGCTTAGTTTTCATGATATGGGCTATTTTATGGAATTGAATGGTTTTTTTAAGTTTTCTAGGGACCAAGGCCCCGCCAAGGTCTTTTTTTGGATAGAGATAAACTTTCATGGTGGTATTATATAGTTAAGAGTAGTCGAAGTATTTGTTCATTTTGCTCTATCTCTCTTAGTATTTGAGATAAGGGCCTTTTTAAAAAATTGGGAGGGGAAGGAATAACGCTATCGTTAAAACTTCGGATACACTTTTGGCGCCTTCTACAGTTTAAAAGCAAGAACATGAAAATATATTTTAACAATAAATTGTGTAAATTTTAACAAATGTGTTCTAAAAAATTTATTGAAAATTGACACTCCAAATTAGTTAAACTAGTGAGAACTTTCGTACTATGCTAAACGAAGATAACTAACATATTTGTTTAAATCAGCGTTATAACTATAAATTTGTTAAAAATTAGTCAAACTGCTTTGAAACTCGTTTGACCGTTTTTTACAGACGTATTATTTCAAGTGTATTATTGAATGATTATAAAAATATTCCATAAAATTAGCTGTAATTTTTTAAAGTTTATGTTTATGTTAATGTTAATTTTGTAAAACTACATTCTTTTGTTAAACAGTATATTTTGATTTTGTCAATGAATTGAAAACAACATCTCAATATTTAATAGCTTTGTTTATTTCTAAATTAAAATACATACTAATTTATCAATGAAATTTTTTAAACAATATTTCTTTCTTGGTTTTTGTTATAAAAAACAAGGATTTAAAACTGTTTTTAGTTCATGAATATTAGGGTTTTTCAAAATTATATAGTCCCGTTGTATACATCACAGTAGCCTCTGTGCGAAACTTCGGCTAAATTAAATTGCAAACAACAATAAAATACACTTACAAGCTGCTTCCAAAAATACATTTCGTTTATTGAGGGAATAATATGATTTTTGTTCGCGATGTTTCACTTAGAAAATAAACTCAAAATAATGCATCAGTAATTTAACACAATTTTTGGGTAAAAATAAAAATTTGTTGAAATTAACAACATTTCGTGTTAAAAATTAGTAAACCTACAAAGTGTTTAATTAAAAAATTATATAACAAATAAAAACAACTCAGAGAAATCTTCTATTACCCGTTAATGACTTTGGTAAGAAGAAATAAGGGTAGGTGGGTGACCTCTTACTTTTCTATTACCAAAGCTATTATTTTAACAAGGGCATGTCCATCGAGGAAACTCCTTACCTAGTAACTTATTCTGAACTTACAGGTAAGGAGTTTTTAAATACATGTTGTTTAAATTTTAATTTTTCAAACCGAATATCAATTTTAAATTCAAAGGTTTTTAACAAAAAATAGAATTTCTACAATTTTCTAGAAAAACGAACGAATTCCATATCTGCAAAAATCTCTCATACATATATGGACATATATGAATGTATATCTGATTCCATATGTGCAAAAATCACTCATATGGATCCATTTAGAAGTACAAGTAATTTCATATATGCAAAACGAAGTCATGTAGGAAAATACTTAGAAAAACTTGCGTTTTTTTTTAATTTTCAAAAACCGCGAATACTTTATAGACTACAAATTTTTTTCAAAATTCGATTGCAGATTCATAATCTTTGTTAAAATGAAGATTAGATTTGAGAAATTATAATACTTATACTTATTTTTTAGAGTGCTTGTACTTTAGAAACTTCTTTTATAGATTTTTACACTCAGAATCGTGCTGGCAACGAATTGAATTAATTTCTCGATTGTTACTATCGAATTTTTGTAGGTTCAATTGAAATTCTGTCGTCACAACCAAACCATTCAATTAATCAAATATTCTCGAATCTTATGAAAAATTTCATCGAAATATAAATTTCATGATGAAATTTTAAATACTTCATAGGTCTTTGTCCAGTAAAATAGTTTTATAAATAATTTTTCTATGAGTGTATAGTAGGGTAGAAATGTGCCTTTGGGTATAAAAATACACCATGCAAAAAACTAAGGTGATCGGATAACGGGAACACGAGCCGCATAGACCTGAAGTTTGAAATACGATTTACAAGGCGAAAAAATATTAGCTTTTTTTGAAAATACTGGCTTTTAAATAACTGTATTTTTGGAATATTTAAATAGAATCATAATCTAGACTGAATTCCCTTTCTGATAAAAATCCAAAATCGGTTGGAAAATATTTTAGTAATTGCAATTTCCTCAGACCATTGTTAAAATGAGATAAATTATGAAAATCGTAAAAAATAAAATATTTCTTTCGAAATTTACAATGTTATACTCTAGTTTCATTTCTAAGATCCTCAAATATTCAGATATAAATTTTTGTCTCTCTTGGCTTATGATAAGCTAGTCCCAGGTATGGCCAAAGATGGGATTTGTTTTTTTTTTATAAATTTGCAAAACACTAGTTTTGAGTTTTTTAAAATTTAGTTCAACAAAATATAAAAAAGTGGCCAACGCATAGGGGTTTATTAAATACACTTTAGAGAATAATTCTACTGAAAATTACACATATCCCTCTTTTAACTTAACAGTGACGGAGTTTTAAATTTGAAAATTTTAGAGAAAAGTGTTATTTTGGCCAATAATTTAGATAATATTATTAATTTTTGTGTTTTTAGCTAGCTGTAACAAAATCACTTTCGATTTCTTTTAATTCTGATACGAGAGATTGTTTTTCGAAAATTTTGTAACACTCCGACAACGTTAACCCTTTCTTTACCAAGGTTAAAAGTGAAATTTTTGAAATTTTTCGATTCTTCCTGGAAGTATACCAAAACAATGTGTTGTTTCTTGCGGAATTTGGTGAAAGTTGTCCAAATAACTCTGTTAACACCAAATTTTATACATAGTAATAAAAATTTTAAATTAACCCTTATAGGCACATGGGGTCGAAATGACCACAAATTTTTAAAATGTACAAAAGTGCCATTTGGCATGAAAATCGATATAAAAACCATTAAGCATTTTCTGAAAAAAATAAATCCAAATTACCCTTAAATCGCAAGTTGACATAATAAGGTCCACCCTAGTGTATAGTGAAAAACAGTTAGGGGTGACTTGGACAAGCACAAAGCCAAATTTTACAGTAGTCAGGATATAAATTGTCCACTGTACCGAAAAACGGGGATTTTTTTTCATCCAATTTGTTGTCAATCGAATCATTCAGTTGCAGAAACTGAATTCTTCAGTTAACTATTGGGTACAGAAAATCTTCCAACACAAATTCCTGTTCAATTCCTTTTGATACAATCGAATATTTTTTAATTGCTACAACCAAACCAATGTTTAATTCGCATAAAAATTTAAACATTGAATGAACAGACGAAATTAATTAAAAACAAACCTTTTTGTAATTGTTGCTGCTGTTGCTGTTGTCGATACAAATGATGATGAACAGCAGCAGCCTGTTGTAAATCACGCCAGGGTTGCCATATTAAACTATTAGACATATTTGAATTGTCTAATTGTTGTTGCATAGATAATGGATTCGCCGCCGATTGATGATTTTGCAATTGTTGTTGCAATTGATGTTGATGCAGCAAAAATTGTTGTTGATGTTTGAAAGCATTAACAATATAAAGATAATCCATTTTCATAAACGAGGTTAAAAGCAACAAAACGAATGCAAGTTTTTCTTTCTTTAGCTTAAATATAAATAATGAAAATCTTTTGCGTGAAAAAATGTGTTCAAAAGCTTTTATAATAATTTACAAATTTTTTTATTCCACGATCAATTTTCTACACACAACAAAATATATGTGATATAAGTTGTACATTTTTTTAATGCAAAGATATTAGTCTTTTTTTATTATTTTAAATTGTTTATTTGCTGACTTTTGTTAAAAATATATATACACACACTTTAACACTTTTTAGACATTAAAAAAATGAAAAAAATTAAAAAAAAATTGCCAACAAGCAATAATCAAGAACTCGATTTGAATAATAAATATTGTTGGAAACAGAAAATAGAAAATTTAAATACACATCAAGTATAGCGGCGGCGTTAAACATTCAATATTGTTGATGATGATGACGATGATGACGGAGACCGATAAGAGCCGTTAGAGCAAACGTTTAAAGTGGGCGTTAGGTAAGGGGCGGCTTGGTTAGTAACAATCTTTTTTTATTTTTTGCAAAATAAATGTAAGAAAATAGAAAATAAAGTAAACGTTTGTTTAACTTCGTAAGTCTATCTTTAAGTTGCTATTTTTTTTAATTTTTGTGTTCCTTTATAAATCTTTTTCTTCTTTCTCATAATTTGTGTAGCTTGAACACACTGTTTACTTTTTTATAATTTGCATTCAATTGTCATTCATTTGTATTTAAACTTGGACGATAGTTTTCAATTACACTTTTTTACATAATATATATATAAATAATTTTTTAACATAAAATATTATTCAAATTGATTATTTTGCTTTCATTCAATGAAAAGCAAAACTTGTTTGTTCGAAATTTATTCACAAATAAAGAAATAAAATATTTTTTAAATTATTACATCAAAACATTTATTGTGGCATAAATATGTTTACTTTTTTTGTTAAATATTTTTAATTTTATTAGTTAAAACAAATTTAAAGTTTTATTAGTTTTTCTGTTCACATTTTGTAGTTGTACTCATTATTTTCTACATATAAAATGCCGTTAAGTCATGCTTTAGGTAATAGCTAACAACACTGACTGAAGCTTAGTTCGTAAGGTTCCCCATCACTACTAAACGTCTTTAAGATCGATGTAAACACAAAAGAGAGGAGAAAATAAAAACAGAAAACTACGCTCTTAAGCTCCCCTTAAAAAAAGTCTTATAAAACTCTACAACATTGTATGTTGCCATAATATGGGGATATGTCCCCAAAATGTTAACTTAGACTTTAATTATGAAGAAAAAACTGGGAATTGAGATGTACATTGAGTTTTGGGGATTTTAAACCCTAATTTTGGTTATTTTAAAAAACACTACACTCTAAAAAGTGATTGTAAATTCACAACTTAAATATCTAAACTTAAATTCAAGGAGCTAAAATAACTATTATGAAAATATTTGAAATTGAAAAAGTTAAGCAATTTTAAGAAATATTTATAAAAGTTAAATATTTCTTGACCATAACCACGGGGTGGTCCGAAAGTTTCTGTAGACCATTTAAGAGTCTATAGAATTTAAACGAATTCAATTTTTTTGAAATTATTTTGTATTATATAATTACATTCTGAAGTTTATCAAAATTGTACTTCACTAATTTGAGGGGAACACTTTATTTAATGAAATTTTCAGTAAAATAATGAAATGAAAAATTTCTTAAATTTGAAAGCTTTATATATTTTATGAATCTAGTTTAATGAAACTTTTTCATTGACATTTAACAAATAAAATGGAAACTTTCACAACATTTTATGAAAAACTCTATTAATTCAATGGTCGATTTTCACTGAAACTTCATTGGTTTTATGCAAAAAGTCATATCATGCAGATAATTCTGTCAGTGTAGATAAAAACGTGATTTTTGATGATGTATTTTAAAAAGTAGGCCTTAAAGATGTTATACGTTGCCTTCATGAGGTTCAGATTCAGCTTCTCGCATATTTTGTTCCAATTTCTCCAACTTAGAGTCTATTAATTACCAACCCATCTAATTTGGTTTAAGTGATCTTCTAATTTTTGACACGTTAATTTTGTAAACAAATTAATTAAAACAACTTTTTTTTTAATTTTTATAAAATTTTTCAAAATATTCTTTGAGGAACGCCGCTTTTCCTTATTTTGTCACGCTTTGGCCCGTCTTTACTGGAGTTTTCTTTCTTGTCTTATATTTTTTGTTAATGGGGTCGAGTTTATAGTTTATAATATTATTGGATGAATTAGTTTAAGAATTATAAGGGAAATTTTTTAAATTATTTAGACACGAACAACCGATACTCCAAAAACTTGCAAGAAAAAACACCTCTTTCACCTATTTTTCACCCATACGATTTCAAGAAAAAAAACTACCGCTCTACGTGGATTCGAGTTTCAAAAAAAATTTTTTTTACAACTCGACTGTCGATCCATATCTTACCTAACGTCTTCACATGTAATAAAATATCAAGAAATTGTCATACAACCTAAATTCTAGTAAACAAGAACGATGGAACCGGAAGAAACACCTGATAATAAAAATGCAAAATCACTATTAGACCTTCTAAGCATGGTGATTTTACCCGTGTAACGATACACTGATGCCACCATTTTTTTTTTTTTTTTTCAAAAATCTCCCAATATGGAACAGAAGCTATGGCAGTTTGATCTTAGATTTATGACCCCTATCACATATCTTTGTAAGTAAACTCAAAATGCTACGACAGTTGTTTAACAGAAATACTTCTGATTTTCGGCCTAAATACAATCGGTTTAAATTAACAATTTCCTCGGCAAAGACTTTTTAATTTCAGATTTAAATTCAGGCTGAAAAACGAAGTAATTTTGTTATAGACGTATTAAAAAAAAATATAATAGAGTTTTCATTAATAATTGTAAACATGATTTTCGGGACCAATTCTGAAGTTTTCTGTTTGGAATTTTGGGGATTTAAACTCTGAAAATATAGAAAAGTCTGGCAATGCGGCAATTAAAAATTTGTTTGCATTAGAAACAATAAAATTTAGTGAATTTTACACATAAATATTTATAATTGTATATATAAAAAAAATTATGGAAATGACAAAGTAAATTTTGCGAATTTGCTAGTTTTTAAAGTCTAATTTTTTCTTCTAGCCTCTCTTTTTTGCTAAATCTTATGCCATTCTCTTGTTTGTCAGTTTTCCTCTCTTTTTTCGCTTCTCTTTCTTGTTTAGTAGTTTAGTCAATTTCCGTTTTATAGCTTTCATTTTTTGTGGGTTTTATTGATATCTTTTTGTTGTTGTTGTAGCCTTTACTAAAATTTTTTGTTGTTGCTTTTTTTAAATTATTGTTATTGTTATTTTGCAATTCTTTGTGGTTTTCAGCAACTTACAGTCGTCTTATTTTATATTCATTTTATTTATGTTTTTATTGTTCAGATTGTTAATATTATTGTGAATTTTGAATTTATGACTATTTTCTTTAGATATTATTTGTTGTTTTTGATTATTTGCTTTCTTTTAAAGTTCAACAGCCATCTTTTCTACACAAAACATAAACATTTGCATAATAAATTAACGCTATAAAGTCTGCAGACTCATAGTAGGTACTCTAATGGGATCGTCTAAAATTACACACACACTGATGGAATTATTTTCGTGATTATTAAAATAGTTTAATTTTATGAAAACTTAAAAGACAAGATTGTGAAAATTATGCATTAAATTTTGTTTTAATTTTTTGAAAAAGTTTCATTGACTGAAAATTTTCTCTGTAGGTACAGTACTGTTTCATAATGATTTAAACATTTCTATATTTTTAGCGGGATTATAGAGGTTTTTGGAGGGATTATGGGGGTTTTTTTCACTTACATTTTTTTTTTCGTTTTGTGTACCAAGAAATTTTATTGTTATTAATATTAATGCACCTCTGTGATGGGGTTTTTCACAGAGGTGCACTTGTGCGGAAAGATCTCTGTCTGCTTCCGACTTGGGGGTGGCAAGAAGCTATTCCTCTGTTTTGAATTTCCCAAGCAGCTCACTACTTCCGGTTTCACACCAAGTATCCCCCGGAAATGTCATCCAGATTCCCGTCTGGCGGCAGCTAAAGTGAGAAGGCGTACAGCTGAGTAACCTGAATGGCAGACCGACATAACTGCGTCTCAGGTAATTAGGTGCCAGACATTGAAACTCAACTGTTTCTTTTGCCGAATTTCGTCTAACCTGCCTAGAGGTTGTTGGCAGCCCCAACACTAGGATCGGTCAAGGTGGCACAATCAGTCGCTTTGTCTTAAATTTATATTATTAACGAAACCACAACCCTTTGTTCCCAATAAGAACCACAGGACATAATATATTATATAATATTAAAATGGTTTCTAAAATAGCATAAAAAATAGGAAGTAATACAAAATTCCGGGATTTCCTATTTCATTAATTGGCATATCATTAATGTCAAACTACATTGCCTATTTATCTTCTAGAAGATTTGTTCTCGTATTGCTGGCAAGAATTGTTTTCAGGACATATTTTCTACCAAATGAGGTATCTTCCGCAAAACGAATACGATTGTTGCCCCAATAAAATTTTTGCTTCTAGGCACTACGATTCGAATCGCCTTTCCTTGTTCACTGGAAAATATTAGTCCATTGTAATAATCGTCCTCGCCTGAGACCATACGGAAAAAAATTATGCCAGGCTAAAATTAAAAGTAAAATGAGTGATAATTTGTATAATGTTTGCACAGAAATTTGGCAACAGAATTTTAAAATAATATTTAGCTGTTTCTATACCATTTAAGGTGTTAATTTTATTTTGGGAAAAAACTAATGAATAATTTATAAAAACTAAATGTTGTTATTTAAAACTATTCATTTCTTTTCATAGGATTTCTTAAACACTAACGTCATTTGTTAAAAGCTTAACACTTCATCTCCATATTAGCATTTGAAATGAATTCTAAAAATGTTACACAAATATTAGATGACCTAACAGCGGTAATAAAAAAAAAAAAACAACCTCTCACTTTTGAGGTATTTTAAAACGAAAAATCGACATTCATCTATTCACATTTGTCCAACATACATAAGATAAATACAAAAATAGATGTATAAATGTATATTTCTTTCACTTTTATAGATGCAATTAAAAAAGCATTTACAAAGTGTAAACTATCTCCAAAATTAATGCTTTAAAAAAAATTTTTTTTTCATTTTGGTACTCATAAATTTTTTAAAGGCTTAAAAAATATAAGATTAAAATATGACAACAAAAACTGCTACTGTAACACTCCATTTTCAGTGTGGAGATGGTTGACCTGATTTTTAGGTTCAAATTAAAAATAAAAATTATGAAAAAGCTCATACACTCAAAAGAATCAGATTTGTTGATTTTAACAAATGTGTTGTTAAATTTAACAAATTTTAATTGAAGAAAAAAAATTAGTAAAACTATGTTGTTTGTAATTATACTGAGGCGTAAATTTTTTTTCAAATTATATTGCTTCGGAATTTTTGAAATGAGCGTCCATTTTTCTCTCTCAAGATATGGGCAATTTAAAAAAAAAAATAAATGACATTGCATCATCT
Organism: Leucophora obtusa; assembly: GCA_949987735.1. Classification (NCBI taxonomy): domain Eukaryota; kingdom Metazoa; phylum Arthropoda; class Insecta; order Diptera; family Anthomyiidae; genus Leucophora; species Leucophora obtusa. Next base: position 2,899,403 of record OX465296.1, read on the forward strand.
TTAAAACTTAGGATACAGTGTTGGCGCCATCTACCGGATAATTGCAGTGACATTAAAATATTAAAATTTTATATTAAATAATTTAATTAATTTATGATCTGAACTAAACTAAAAACATTCATTTACCAAATAAAAAGATCAACTATACATACCCCTCATTCATCTTAAAACACAAAGTTGAGGTGCAAAATATAATTTAAATAACATACATTTAAATTTAACGGTTCGTTGTAATTAGGGTTTGGGATTTCCCGGACTTTTTTATTTCCCGGGAAACGGGAATAAAAAAATTTGAATCCCGGGAAATATTGTTTAACAAAATTGTTAATGAAAACCACCTATATAAGTAATTTTTGTTAAAAAAAAAACACTATTTCACAAATGCAGTCTGTATAGTGAGAATTCAAAGTAAAAATATAAAAATGTTGAACATTTGATTTCACATAAATTACTCTAAGAACTGCCAAATAAATTGCATGATTCCAGCAGAAAGCACCCACTACTGGACTGTCGGAAACAAACCGCTTTATTACATTTGGCTCATTAGATATGTTGGCCACAATGTTATTTTCCAAAGACAAATAAAACTCTTCTAGTCTTATTTTTACAATTTTTCTTATTTCACCAGCATTACATCTTCCTGATATATTAAACAACCCCAGGTTATAAAATGAATTTGTGATATTCTTGTCCATTCATCTAAGATTATATTAAATCTATTGTTAGAAATATGGCTCGATATTTCTTTTATCATGATATCTTTTACATGATTGTAGTAATTTAATATAATGTTCTTTACATCGGTTTAATTTTTGGCAATGGCAGGTTTTTATTATAATAACTTTCTGGAATAAACGAAGATCTAGTTATGGTGCGGATTGACATTCCGCCGACTGCGGCTAATTTGGATACCATTTCAGGAAATTTTTGCCCTACCATAAAACTTTCAATGCCTATTCGCTTACACTTTTTTCTTCGGGTACTTTGCTAATTTTAGCTAGAACGTTATTCTTGTTGTTGTTTTCTTCAAGAAAAGTTGCATGAATTTGTAGCGAAAGCCGAAAATACGTATTTTGTCTTGCTGGCCTTATCGAATTATTTCAAATTTTTTTTTTCTTTGTAATTTACTTGTGAAAATTGTATCATCTTTCTTTAATTTCAAAACAATTTAAAAAGTATAATATATATGATCTCAAATCGAACGAAAAACATTCATTTATTTTATTAAAACCTTTTTTACTGGGGCGTTTGTCGATTTAACAATATGTTTGACCAAGCCGTGGTAACGTATGAGCAATATGAAAGTGATTCATTAAATTATATTAATCATACGCACCCGAATTTATGATCTGAAATCGAACTAAAAACATTCATTCAGAATTTAAAATTTTATAATATGAAATTATAAATTATTTTGAAAATTAACATTAAAAATTATGTGTTGTGTGATAACGAAAATTTTTGTTTAAATCAGTATTTCAACAAAAAAATTTGTTCAATATTAGTCAAATAGATTTGAAACACGATTGACAAATTTTTTACTGACGTATAGTTTTAAGTGTAGGTAACAATATCAAATGCATATAAGACGTATGTTCGTTTGTATTTGATGTGTTGTTTCATTTTCTGTTTTTTTTCTTTTTGTTTTTTTTTAAGAAATAAAATAAATAAACGTCTGTTGTCAATGCATGCATGCATAATTTGGATTAAATTTTTCATAAAGTGTGCTCAATGGACACGATATGTTATGACATTAGAAACTCTATAAAGAAACTGTTACAATTAATCGGATTTTTTTATATTTGTTACACTAGTAGAAAAAGTGTGTTGAAGTTACTAAAAATTAGTTCAAAAGAGCCCTTCGGACAAAAACAGCTTAAATCAGCTGAAGCTGTTAAAAAAAAAAACAAACAAAAAAAATCTGTTGAATTTACAAAATTTTAAAAATATTAGTTTTTTATTTTTATTTAAAAAAAAAATTGTTTTTTCGACCTTTTTAATTGATAAATTAGAAATTTATTAATTCTAGATCGATTCAATTTCCTTATTATGAATTAACATAATAAGTACTTTTTTCCAAAAACTGCTATTTTTCTTCATCAGGACATTCTCCTGACAAAAAGGAATTAAATGTGCTAAAATCCCAACAGTATTTAACAAATTGTGAAAAATAATCCGTTGTAGGAATGTCCCTATCCGGATTTCATTCTTGCCTAAGGAAATCGTCAGAGGACGACGTTTTTAGAATTTCTGGAAATATTTGTTAAGTTAAATTACAAACTCAATGAGAATTTTTTGTTCTCGTCTAGGAGCGTTATTAAACATTCAAAATATCAAAGAAAAAACAAAAACAACAACAAACAATTTTCCAAAATTTGCTTTGTCATCTTTCAATATACTACTCTGTTGTTTTGACAGATCTAGCAATGTAGTGACATCGATTCATGTATAAACAACAATAAAAAACAATGTTTTCTAAAGTGTCAGTAACATTTAAATTTGCAAAAGCACTTGCATATAAGTTTCTTTAAACTTAATTTTCCCCCCTATTCCCATTTTAACTTCAGAATAAAAAATTATAAAGTTAAACATTTCGAATATTTTTGGTGTTCTGGGGTAAACAGAACAATTTATTCTTTTTACTTTCGTTTTATTTCGTCAACAAAAACCTTGTCGAAAGTAAATAGAATGTACTTTTTTCCTAATAAAAACTTATTTATCAACAAAAAACACATTTTCGATTTTTGGTTTGGAATGTTCTTTATTAAATGCGATAAAAATTATGAAATTTGTACAACTATTAATATTAAAAAAAAATCCAATTTTAAAAAACACTCCAGAATTCTTAATTTTTCCTGAAAATTGTTCTTTTTTGGCAGTAAGAACAAGCATAAATAAAATATTTCATATTTGCTTTGTATGCAATTTTTTTAAGAAAAAAACCTTTCACATTGAAAGAAAAAAAATTATTTAATTTTTGGAATACTATACGGCTACTTTTATTAACTTTTAATCTAATAAAACACTAAAAAGCCATAACATTTTCAAATTATTCAAGATGGCACTTCTTGTATTTGTTAAGGGTTAACGTTTTTGTTAACTAAGTGCAATTCCCAATACTATCAATATCTTTCTCAAAAAATAACCAATTTAGTTTCGGAAGATTATTATAGTTTTTTCTTTTATTTTTAATAAACATAAATGTGAACTTGTTAATACATATTAAGGGTTTTCACAAGGGGTGTACTATTTGTTGTATCGTTGTATCGTCCTAACAAAAAACAGAGTTGGTAAAAATTAAATTGAAAAAATACAACATTTGAGAATAGCACGATACAACATTTTTACGTATGTTTAGTGTCCTATGTTTGAGTGTGCTAACCGATAGAAAACTGAATAGAAAATCGTTGTTAGACACAAATAAAAATTTTAACAACTCTGTTTTTTGTTAGGACGATACAACGATACAACAGATAGCACACCCCTTATGAACAACCTAATTGTTAAGTGTTTTTATTTGTTTTTAATGAACAAAACATTAATAACTTCATTTATTTTTATTACATAATAAGTAGACGATCATCAATTATTACCCCTTCAAGGCAAACGACACTGATGATGGCTTTGTAGCGAAAGCCGAAAATACGTATTCTGCCGTGCTGGTCTTATCGAATTCTTTAAAAAAATTTTTATTCTTTGTAATTTACTTGTAAATATTGTATCATCTTTCTTTAATTTGAAAAATAATTGAAACAGAAAGTGATATTAATTTATGGTCTAGAGTCGGACTAAAAAACATTCATTTAATTAGTAAAATGTTTTGCTGAAATTAGCAGCGAAAATAAGTAAAAAAAAATCCGTAATTTATAATAAGAGAATAGCAAAAGTGATTACTAAAAAAAAATTGTACTAAAAATCAGTATAAAAATAGTAGTGCAATTGGAAACTGTTTACAAATTTTTTTACTAACTTTTTTATCTGAGTGTGTTAACATTTGCTTTTTTAAAACTTTAAAGTTTTTATTCAGTGCATATTTCATCATGAAAACTTAGATTCTATAATATAACATAAAGATTACGTTACTAAAATATCAGAAGAAATCATCTAAACATAATTGAGATTTTCTTTTGGGAAATTTTCATTATCTGAAATCGGTTTTTTGTTTTAAATTTTCAGATTTTTTTATACTCTGCAAAAGTTTTCTTCCAATGCAATTTCAATTCCAAAATGAAAACACCTTTCCTAGAGTTGTTTAAAATTTTCTAGAACAAAAAAATTGTTTATACATGGAGTACTTGTAAATCACCATTAATTACGACTTTGTGGCAATAGGAAACCTAATGATATTTGATTTTATACAAGACAACAAACAACAGCAGTTCCCCAAAAGAAAAGTTGTCGAACAACTTTAAAAGAAACATAAGTTAACTCATGGAAGAGGCTGGCTGCTGGAGCAGTATAAAAACAAAAACAGCAACAAGAAATATAGAAAAATAAACGAAGTTTTATCAAAACATTTGCCATTCTAACCAGAAGTTTAACATAGAATACAAACAACAAAACATAAAGAAAAAATAAAAATAAATAGAAGAGTAGGGGCATCACAACCGGTGGCACGCATGTCATTTTTAGATTTTTGAGTAACCTTCAGAAAAGTCGAAAACACCAGTGAAAAACCGTAAAATACATTAAAATTATATATGAACATCATAGGGTCGCACCAGCCGTATGTGGAATAACCTCCCCGCAGAAGTCTTCCCTGTTACTTACAATGTAGAGAAATTCAAATCAAATATTCAATATAACCTATTTTCCAAATACTCTGAGTGTTGGTCGAACAAAAAACAAAAAAAAAAAAAAAAAAAAAAAAAATATAGTTTGGGGGATCATCTTTGACTATAAGGAGTGAGATCGAAAAAAAAGGACACATATAAAGTTAAATAAAAACTCAACCGTTTAATTTGAAATTTTAAAAATAAGTTTCAATTTATAGCAATTTTTTGTAAATTTATTATACAAAAACTTTTTTCAATATCACTAGCCATTAACGAATTTATCCACTTTTTCTGGAATACCGCCCATTAAAGATGTAAAAAAAAATTGGAAGTTATGCTTTATAAAGCACTTCTTTTATTGCTTCAAGAGTATCCGTAAGTGTATTTTTACTGCTTTTTCAGAAGTTACTCTGAACAACTTCAAAAAATTACTTCTTTCATTGCTTCCAACGTATCCGTTAGTATATGTTTAGAAGTAGTACAACATCCAAAAAATCACCTAAGTATTGCTTAGGTTTTTGATGCAGTTTATTTCCAAACATATGATCGAGGGTTCGATTCCTGGCGGGAGCAATATTTTTTTAGTTTTCTTAAGTGTTTTATTTATTTAATTAATATTTATAATTATTTTGTTTAAATTTAATACTTCTTTTAATTTTTAAAAATATATAAATATTAAATTAGAATATTGTTCTACCTCAAGTATTAAATATTAAATATATCGAACCCTAAATACAAAAGTGACACAGCTTATATTGCATTTCTGTATTTCCTCTGGCATCAGCAATATAAAAATCATTCTCTGGGAACTGTGAAAAGTTTTTTATAAAATTTGATTTTAACTTTTTTGGTCTAGTTTTTTCCTCAGAGTTCTGTGTTGCATTCCTATCTGGAAATTTTTGAACTTTAAACGTTTTCATACCTACACTCATAGTAAAAGCTACTAAAAATTATTTTAAAATTACTTTGCAGAAAAAACTGCTGAAATAAGCAAATTTTTTTTGCAAAATACTAGTTAAATAAAGTGACAGAAAATTTTTCTAAATATTATTAAATTAAATTCGTTTTCACTGATGCTTTTTTCGAGTTGATACGAAATTATTGTTAGAAAGCTTTGCAAAATATATTTCAATGTTATACATTCATAATTTTTACGTTTTTTATTAGTTAGAGTGTTACACCAAGTAGATATTCCTTGTGAAATCCTGACATTCTGCGTTGTTGGATATAATATTGTGGTACGCAAATTAAAAAAGGTTGAGAACCCGGTATTAAGTATACAGAGTAACTTAATTCAATGTTCGTCTTTTACGAAAAAATGGATTTGCCTAAAGGCTCTTATCTTTTTTCTCTCTAATACACAGAAAAAAATGTTAGAATAAAATTTCAAATTAAATTTTGTTGATTCCAAATTTATTTTCAATTAAAAGTTTAATGATATGTATTATATTTTTTGTTTGAAAATTAATTTGGCCTAAAAAATGCAGTTTATTGACAACACAGAAAAAAGCTTAATATATTCTTTTATTTAAACTTTCAAAAATATGTCTGAAATCTCTAATAATAAAAAAAAAAACAAAATAATATTCAAAAATGATTATTATTGAACATTTTAATATTTTTAACATCATAATTTTATTTTTTAAAGTGAGGGGTGTCAAAATAATTTTCTAAATTTACAAAAACTACATGGAGAGAATTCCAATTTCATTTTTAATTGATGTGATTCAAATAAATGTTTAATTGTACTAACGAATATTTTAATTGAAACTTAATTTTAGTTTTTTCTGTGTACAACTACACACACACACACACAAAACATAAGAACAACAAAAAGTTTATTTTTAAAATCAAAGATGTTAACAAAAGCCTAAACTACTACTTCCATTTAAAACTCATGGATACATACATACCAGGTTGCCAATTTCGACATTTTCCGGCTAGATCTAGCCATTACAAAATTATATATATCCAGAAGATTTAGCCATTTTACTTTTCCCTAGCCATTTTTTAATTTCATAGAAAAGTGCTTGAATTTTAATACTTTTCAAAATTTTGTAACAAAATTTAGAATTTTTGATTTTTTTTTTGTTCACAGAATACATACATCATGTAATTTTACATTCGATTTAAAATTCATTATTATCTATCAATGATTTACATTTGAACTTTAGCAACATTTGCCAATTTAACCATTTTTTCGTAATCTTGCTATTTTTTCACTTCAATAGTTGGCAACCTTGCATAGGTACATATAAAGGGAAAGAATGGACTGAAGCGGGCATCAAGAAGAAAATGTACACACTTACGATACCACTGCATAAACAAGCTTTAGGATCAGGTAACTTTAAACGTGAATGGCGCAAAACTACGAGAAGTTCTTTTTTAAGTTTAGTGAATGATGCTGCTGCTAATGTTGTCTACTACACTGTTGTTGTTTTAGTTTTTTTTTTGCCAAAGGAACTACAAACGTACTACTTAGGTGAGATATACTTTATAAACAGAAAAAACGTGTTTTCGTAGAAAAAGGAGAAAAAAATCTTAAGAAATCAAGGGAGACAAGAAAAAATGGCAAAATAATCAAGTAGAGCAAGGAACCTATACTTTCAGTGTTGCCAGATAAGGGGATCTGAATAGGAATTTCAAACTTTAATTTGGGGACAAGTGTTTGTGTAAGGAAATCGACACACACCAATCGGATTCAAGTCTTCCAATTTATACAAAATTTTTGAGCAAGCATTCTCCTGCGGGCCTTGGGCTGCCATTTAACTGAAAAATTTGAAATATTGGGGAAAAAAGCGCTATTGGAAAAAACGTCAAAAAGTCGAACAAAAAACGAATATCTAGAAAAGCTCAGAGACTTCCTCGATTAAATTAAATAGGCATTAATATGTGTAAATTTTAGCTAAAATCAACAAGAATTTCCCATATAAATGTGTTATTCGAAAAAATAATAACTGAATAACTAGAACAGTTGGTCATGTTATGCATACCTAGGGTTGCCATTTCCAAAGAGGACGTCAACCTCAAAAAAGGAGGACATTTGTCTTAAAAAAGAGGACAATTTTTTTATTAAATTAATTTCACAAAAAACAACAACGCAATAAAATATACAAATAAAAATTTATTTTAAAAATAAAACAATTTTTATTCCCATTAAAAAAAAATTCACAAAAAACTAAAAAATCATTCTGAACTTTAAATTAGTGGTACATAAATAAACAACAAAAAAACAACGATTAACCAATTCATTGAATACATTTTTAGGAATATACATTTCTATAATTTATTGATATGAATTGTAAAGGGTTTCATGAATGTTTATCAATGCTTCCAATTTGAATTAGTATAGTACTGTCGCATATCTTCAAATATTCATAAAACTCTTAAAAATTTATATCAAAATTTTATTTGACTCCAATAATATCAGAAATAGTTTCTGGATTAAATTTCTTTTTCTGGATGCCATTTCTTTTTGGTATCCACTGCGCTTTGATTAAAGAAGATATTCGTTCTACGTTGGTATTATGTGCTGTTAAGAAAAATAAAACCCAACAAGTATTTTTATTTCATAGCAAACATCATTTTTAATAACCCGGGTAAAAATTTTAATATGGTGTCTTATATAATTATATCTTATCTGATAAGTTCCCATATACAACCACACACAATTTGATCCGAAAAATGGGTCATCTACATGTGTCTAATTATATCAAATTAGATATAATTTGGTGCAATTTGATCCGAGATTTGTCCATATCCAGGATATCAAATTATATATACTACCACATAAATATATCTGACTTTATATAACTCAACCAGATAGTAGGTAGGCTTTTTATGACTGGAAGTTATGCTTAACAGCTATTAAGTTGACAATTGAAATTTTAAACAATTTTAAAGGCCCAAATTTTAGAAAACATAACCCAATGTTTAAAAATTTTCCTACAAAAATATGTTGTGTTTTATAAAAATGCATTTGAATGCTTTTGTCTTATGAAATTATATATAAAAAAATAACTTAATTTGTTTATGGAGCCTTATATGGTTATATGTGAAGCCATGTTAATTTAAATCTTAATTTACAGATAACTAAAATTTATGTTGAACTATATATTAGTTTGTATAGGATTATATATAAAGTTATATAAAATTACAAAAAAATATTTTTAGTATGGCGTCACATACATTTTTATGTAACTTGCATGGAACCATATATAATCATATCGATCACTACATATATTTTTATTAATTTCATATGGCTTATGTAATTATATATGGAGTAAGATTTGGGGACATATACTAGTATCAATTACCATATAAAAATTTTGTTCAAAAAATAATATCAGATGTAGTTGTATATATTGATATGTGTCTTAATGTGACTCCGTTCATAGCCATATATAGCACAATCACATTATATATGCCCATATATAACTATTTTTACCCGGAAAAAAAAAAAAAATCGCAACAAAATTTGTTATCAGCAGTGTTGCCAATTTAGCATATTTAATGCTAGATTTAGCATTTTTTTAATTCATTTAGCATGAAAAAAATGCATCTAGCATATGGCATTTTTTTCAGCATTTTTCCAACAAAATTTAGCATATTTTTAGCATTTTTTACAGTTTTATTTTCTGTTTTTTTTAGAATATTCTACATTAATTTGAATTTAAATGTAATATGAAAAATAAATATTTTTTTACTTTTACAGTAAGTACTAGGAACTATTTTTATACGTACACGTTAATTACAAATTTTAACAAGCTGGGAACGGTACTGGTAAAGCTAATTCGAGTACGCTGAATTCAATGGTGATAGCAGTTTTTCAAATTTAGCACTCGTATTCGCGATATTCGCAATTAAAAATTTTGACAAGTACTAAAAAAATTTTATATTTATATTTCTGAGATCATTTTTAATTATAAATTTATCAAATTTGATTAAAGATGTAAAACATTAAGGAAGCTGTCATTTTTTCACTAAATTTTTTTATAGATATTTTTTTCGCAAAAATTTCGCAAAAACATTTTTTTCTGCAAATAAAAAGTATGTGTTATGTTGTTTTGTGTATATTCAATAGGGTTTAGAAAAGTATTTAATAGAGTTAAGAAAAAAAAAATTCTTTCGAAAAAAAACAAAAATCGGGAAAAAAAATGCTTTTGGGGAAAAATAGCGAAAAATTGTATTTAACAGGGTTGGATTGATTGAAATTCAAAAATGATCCCAAAAGTATAAAAAATATTGCTTTATGGTACTTTAATATTAAAATTTTAAATCGGCATGACCGGCTTTAACTTTTTTACTCGTTTTACTTTTTGTTGTTGTTATGGTGAAGGAGTGATTTTACACAAAATACTCCAATTTTTGGTAAAAAAAAAAAAAGAAAAATAATAATAATTTAAAGAATAGAGTTTAAAATAGAATTAATAGAATTGCAAAATGTTGATAAGGTTCGTTTTTAATTTTTGCAATTTTTATTGATTTTTTCAGGTTTGGGTCATAGAGGGTAATGTGGATAGCGTTTGTGATAAATTCCTATCTTTTAAGAATTTCAGTGAATTTTGACTTTTTTGACACTTTTCATTTAATCATACCAAAAATCTTACAACGTCAACCAACACCACAAAAAGTATTAACCCTGATCGCGAAAACAATTTTTTTAAAGAAATTCATGCAGGTAAGCCCAAAGATGCAGAATTTTGAAAACGGTAAACAGAGAGTGGAATAAAAACCATTAAATTAATTTAGAGTAGATAAATTAAGGCTGAATGGGAAATTCATATTACACGCCAAAGTATTCCACATTACCACCTATTTTAGAATTAAAACATTTTGAGGTACTTTTGTTTATCCGCCTTTAATTTTTGAGATAACATATTTTCAGTGACACATTTGGGAAATCAAATAATAATAAATTTATTTTAACCCTTAAATACATGGTGTAGCTATTTGGCAACATACCGGTTTTTTAATAAAAAAAACCCTTGATGCAGAAAACTGCATTTTTGGGCATTAGAGGCCCCTTCTGTACATAGCGCTCCTATATTTTAGCGCAGAATTTTTAAACAGTTAGAGTAAAAATCTTGGTTTTGCTCTGTATATTTGTGAAAAATCTAAAACACGCGTTTTTTTACAAAAAGTGTAATATTCAAAAATATTTGTTTAAATATTTAAAGTGGTATTCTCGCAATAAAATTCAGTTTGGCGACAATAAATGTATAAATTACAGTTTAAAGATTTTTTTTTTGTTTTTTTTTCATACACGTAAAAATAATCACAATTTAGAAATTTGGCAAAAAACCATATTTCTCAATAAAAATCACCTTTTTTTAAAAATATTTTTTTTTGGTATTTTTCTTGAAATGTACACGCCTTTAGAAATCATATATGAAAAAATGGTTAAAATCGCAGAGATCATGCATTTAAGGGTTAAAGGATTTTTGAACTTTTTTACAAGAATTAACTTTTGAGTTGTTTTTAATTTTTCTTTTATATAATTTTAGTTAATAAAATGAACTGAATTTATAATTAGAGATGACTTATTTTCAGTCTAATTGTAAAAAGTCGTTAAAATAGTATTTTTTTAAACAAATTGAAACATTTTATTATAAAATTTTTTTAGCATATTTTTTCTAGCATATTTTTTTAGTTTTTAGCATTTTTTAGCATTTTTATGCAAAAAATCTAGCATTTTTTCTTAAATAAGTTTTGGCAACACTGGTTATCAGTCATGTTAATTGAATTTAAGTTTTTTACATAATTTTGCAGGATAAGGAATTCATTAAATAAATTTTCATCATTAAAAGCAGTGTTAATTTTTTTTTAATTCAACAGTTGGCTCACTGCTGATAAGTTTCAAATTTGGCAACTAAAGTAAGTGAAATAACAGCGATGCCAACAATTCAAAAAAAAAGTTATGGAGAAAAGTGCAAAAAGTAGGACAACCCCGGACACTTACTTTGCAGACATATGGTAACATTTTTCGATACAAAATATCAATCTTCGAAAGAGAGCGACGAATACCGCCTGGTCTGTCTATTGAAGTGGCGAGGCGAGCACAGCGCAAATTAATAATCAGAGTTGCTCATGTCACACTCAGAATGTTTATTATTATTATAAATGAGCGAATTCGGTTCAGCAGTTCAATCGGTAAGTGAAAATGGGAAGATTAATGGTAAAATGTATCACCTAATTTAAAGCTAAAATGACATTTTGTATTGAGAATAAGAAGGTGCCATTGAATTTAACAAAAAATCTGGGTATAGGATGAACAATCCTTCTTGCGTCTTTTCAATGTGCTCAACATTTTAACATATAAATATTTCAAAAAATCAATTTGACCATTTAAATTTTTTGTTAGAGAATTTTGGAAATTTATAAATTGGGATATTAGATAAACATTTTCTAGCAGCTTAACATATGTACAGAAATTATTTTGATATAAGAGTAATTAAATTCTTAAAAAGGCAAGAGATCATTTGTTTGGAGACTTGTGGAGACTCTGTGTAGGTTGCGATTGTGCTAAAAGTGTTGCAGCAACAAATTGCAAAATTGACTCCATCCATCTATCTCTTATGTACTTACATACATATTTGTGTACTCAAAAGTGATTGTCATTTGAGTTTAACGTTGTTATTACTGTTTTTGGTTTTATCTTGTAAAATTTCAAATAAAATACAACAAATAAAAAAAAATATTAAACATGTTTTTATATTCAATACCAAGCCCATGAAATTTTACGCACGACTTGTACTACTACCATTGTGGCTACTGGTTGATGATGTTGTTGTAAGTATGGAACAACAATATCAACAACAATCATATGCACATTTACCACAAAACTTTAATAAAAAAGAAATGAATCAACACTTTTTACATTAAGGGGCCTTAGGTATTTCAACCAAATTTTAAACATGACTTACTATGACTCTCAAAACATTTTGGATTCATAATTAATTGAAATACCCATACCGAAATAAATGAAATGTCGATACTCTTAAAATACCGTTACCGTAATAAATGAAATACTTTTACATAAATACTCTGATAAAATTGTTGTTTTTATTTTCGCTTGTCTTTGTAAAAAAAATTTACGGTATGCTGCGTTACCTTTAAAATATCGTTACGACAGGTCCGGAAGAGATCCCGAAGGATCCATTTTCATTCGAATGAGCGAATTAGAAATTACGGATTGCTCATTTTTTTTGCTCTTAAATGAGAGAGCCAAGTTCTTTTGGGTAGGTCATTCGAATGATCCAACGCTTTACTCAATTTTTTATGAAAATGGACAAACGCCACTTAAAAAAACAACACTCCATATTATTCCGACCTGCAGTTTGATTGCAGATTAATATATAGTGAAGCTGAAACTAAATTTTTTTCATCAAAATAAAATATGAGTAAACTACAAATTAAAAATTATGAGTAAACTACAAGAAATTGGTTGCCAACAAAATCTAAATAATTCGTAGATTTTGCTCATGTTAAAAATATTGTTAAATTTTTATATGTATTGAGCCAAGTATAAAGTACATAAGGAGTGCGCCAATAAAAGGTGTAACATATAAAAAGCTGAATAAAAGATGACTGAAATAAAATAAAATTAAAAAAAAAAAAAACTACTTGTAGTTGCATTTTTTTATAGATTTATATTCCGTGTCATTTTACATAATATTTTATGTTATACATTTTTTTTTTTCATTTTATGAACTCTAATATGCCCCCCATAAGCTGTCTTCGGTGACATTTTGTAATTACCCTACGTGAAATTTTAACAAACTGTCACCGAACTGGCCCCTTTATATGAAATAGACTGGTCACTTTTACATGGCGTTGTCATAGGAGGTGGAAATTGACCCCTTGTGACATGTCACAAGACAAATCCCAGGACAGGTCCCTGAAATTGAGAGTTCAGTAATCTGTCCTAGGATTTGTCTTGTGACATGTCACAAGGGGTCAATTTCCACCTCCTATGACAACGCCATGTAAAAGTGACCAGTCTATTTCATATAAAGGGGCCAGTTCGGTTACAGTTTGTTAAAATTTCCCGTAGGGTAGTAATGGTTTTAGGCACTGATGTTGTCTTCTTTTGTCTTTTGACCTTTTGCTATAATGGTAAGATGCCAAATGTATATAAGATGTGTTTTGTCTTAGAAATGGAATTAATCTCTTTTGAAGACATTATTTCATTTAAAATATTTAAAGTTTTGAAAAAAAAAAATCTTTTTTGAGAAGTTTTTTGGCGTCAACGTTCTTCTTAATATTTCTGTGAAGGAACTTTCTGAAACTTAAATGTTTAAAGCACAACGTTAGCTCTAACTCTGTAAACAAAAGTTTCCGAACATTGTTTGGAATCGCCCTCAATAGCTTCTCCTTTTTCTTTGGCTTTGGTTTCGTTCCTGGGACCTTTTGCTTTACGTGTTCCAGGCTTTAATTTGTTAGGTCCTTGTTGAACTTTTTGACCACTCTTGAAACACATTGCCTGGTCGCTTGTATTTCTGTTGCAACTTTTTTGTAGGTCGACAATGGATTATTTTGAATAGTTTAAATTTTTTTTGTGCTCTTGTCTTTTATTCTCCAGTGTAAACTAATAAAGACAGCGAATCTGACAAACCGATGCATTTTTAAATCTGACATAAATATTTCTCAAAGATATTTTGATCAAGAAAAATTATTTTAAGAAAATGTGTGTTACACTTTTTAATGGCGCACTTCTTAGTAGCAAAAACAAAAAATGGTAATAATTAAGCAATACTTGATGATTAGAGAGAATGTTGCAAATCATCAGTTTTTACTACAATTTGCTTAAATATTCCAACCATATTATTGCTGCTGGTGTTTATTGCCTGAACCAAAAATTAAGAAAAAAAATCTAAAACAAATTATGCTCATCAATATTGTGTATTGCCAGTGCTGATGGTTTCAGAAGTAGAAGAAGTTGGGGTTTGTTAAAACTAAAGCTGAGCCGATTTATGTAGATTTCAGCTGAGAAGATGATAAATGACTCAATAAAAGTTTCACAGAGTTTGACCCCAATGTGTAAGCATGCGTACACGCACTATGGTTTGTTTACGCCATATTATTAATTTTTTTTTCAACGTATTGTATTTTTTATTTTATTTTTTATTTATGTGGCTAATATTTTGAACGTTTGATATTGCTAATGATCTTAAACGTTATTTCTTGTTGTTGGCTGCTTCTTTTTAGCAATAATTTGCATGATTTATTTCATAATAGAAAAAAATGGAAAAATCTTTTGTTAACCGCTGTGTAATTAACAACATACAATGATATATTGGAATATACTTTTATAATGACATATTAAGTATTTTTTACACTCAAGAAATATGCTTGGTTAATGTGCCATCAAATTAATATAATTTTAAACGATTTTTGGGGAAGTATTGGCGGTTAAAGGGTTAAGTTTCCTAATTTCCACAATGCAGTTGCAGATGATTTAAGAAAGTTTTTGCTAAAAATTATATTTTGGATTAAAAAAGTTCAAAGGTTTGGAAACAATGCAAATTTTTTTATAGGGACAACAATGATGTTTCAAAAACTTTTAATAATCAAAAAATTTTAGTTTAGAAATAGTTTAAAAGAAGCAACAAAAATTTTTATTATTTCTTTATTAGTCCAATCTTTCAATCAATTAAAAATATTTGCTGAATTTTTTCGATAATTTTAGGAAAGTTCATTTAAATTAATTAATATTGTATAATTAATTAATATAAGATACGATATTAACATAAAACCTACATTTAAAAATTCCAACATCATAGAATTACATAAATAAGGGAGTGCTGGGTAAAGTGAGCCAACCACTCGTTTTTTGTCATTTTGTTTTATGAAAATGTCAAAACTGTCAACTATCATCAGTTTTAATTTCCTTTATCTCAATTTTAATTTCCTTTACCTCAATTTGGAAAATCTTCGACGTGGATGAGCACGTGTCGGGTAATGTAATATGTGTTTGATAAGTTGAGCCATTTACTTAATTTTTTTTAAATGTATTTTAAAGATGTTAACTCAAATGCATAAAGATTTTGTTGATTTTTAGAACAGTCTTATACATCAAATTCACATGCAGAAGAACAACAAATTTGATTTATAAGAGTTTAATAGAAACCAACAAAATGATTATGCAATTGTGCATTGGTCTTTTCTGAATGTTTTACGCATCTTTTTAATTATTCTTATCTATTTTCGACAATAAATATGGATCAGAACAAAAGAAAAACATCGATCGTGGTGCATTGTTGGTAGCTATTGAAAAAGTTAACTTTGGAAAACAAACTTAGCGTTTCTGTAGGTGCCACATATGGAATCCTTTAAAATGAATTTATAAAAGTCTCACATTACAAGCCTTGTTTGGTAAAGTGAGTCTTTTGAGTTATATTATTTTAGTTGCTAAACTCATAAAAAAAATGAGTACAAAAGTCTGTTAAACGCGTTCTGATTAAGTTGAATTATTTTAATGTTATTTTCTCTAAAAAAGCCCGTACAGGTAGGTAAAAATTCTGCTAAAATAACAGGAAATAGTACATGTATTTGCGCCAGCACAATTTTGACCTATTTGTACGGGATTTTTTTTTTTATTAATGTACAGGAGAAGGATATGTAGCCAAGATGCTCAAGGTGTTGACCTATAAGCTGTTCTTTTTCAATGTTTAGTATTCTACTCTACTGTTTTTTTTTTATATAGCCTAAAAACCAGGTAATGGCTCACTTTACCCTACATTCCCTTACATTTTTGCAACATTTTATTAGCTAAAGGGGATTTTACAAAACAAAATTACGTCATCGTTAAAATTTTATTAACAACTTGAAATTTTTCAGTTTTTTTGAATTAAGAATCATTTCATTACTTTGTTTAAAAAATTTAACCTTTGGATTAGGAAAGAAAGGCTGTGTAGGTCTTTGTAAACAAAAATTTTAAAATGCTTTAAGTTTATTAACAACAATTAATCAAGATTATTATAACTATAGGAGTATATGTACACAGAGCAAACATATTCATTGTGGCAACTGAATGATTTTATTAGAGAAACACATTTATTTGGTTGTAACAATCAAACGTATTCCAGAGTCAATTGAAACATAACTTTCTAGCCGAAATTTTATTGTGTTAACCGCTTTTCTG
Source organism: Leucophora obtusa (assembly GCA_949987735.1). Taxonomy (NCBI): domain Eukaryota; kingdom Metazoa; phylum Arthropoda; class Insecta; order Diptera; family Anthomyiidae; genus Leucophora; species Leucophora obtusa. Next base: position 2,916,323 of record OX465296.1, read on the forward strand.
TAGCCACAAAAAAAAAACAAAATCGATGGCTGTCATCGTCCCAAGCAGTTGGCAAAAAATTTGATTGCCAAAATGAATCTGTAATCTAAGTGTACCCAATTAATAAAGTTTTTATACGATATCTTCCCAGTAAAACCACACAAATAGAGAAAAGTCTGTAAAAAATTTAGTTAAAACTACTAAAAATTATGTTGCAGAAAAAAACTGCTGAACTTAGCAGATTTTTTTCGCTAAATACTAGTAAAATAAAAACAGCAAAATTAAAACTGTTAGATATACAGAATTTTAGTTATATTTGAGTTAAATTTTTTTTAACGGAAAATAGCAAATGAACCTGCTAAAATCATCAAAACATTTTGCTAAATAATTTTAGCCTAAAAATCACAAAAAAATTTAAATTTTCGAAGTTTTTTCGATTTTTTTTAAATGCAAATAAAAATCGAGCTTTTCGAAAACTGCATATTACATTTTTTTAGCAAATATTTCCGCTGATTTTAGCAGAACATACTGCTATTTGCATTCAACTAAATTTATCTTAAAAGTAGCAAAAATTTTGTAGATATAACACTTTATTTTTGCTATTTTTAGTCTACTAATATTGACCAAAATTTTCTGCAGGTTCTACAGTACAATTTGTTATTTTAAATTAACTAAAAGTTAACTAAAATTCTTTAAATTTAACAGTTTTAATTTTGCTGTTCTTATTTTACTAGTATTTAGCAAAAAAATCTGTTAATTTCAGCAGTTTTTCCTGCAGCATCACTTTTAGCTAATTTTTAGTAACTTTTTTTTGCTATTTTTACAGATTTATTTCTATGAGTGTAGCTGAATTTACTACTTTTTTTTTGCTACAAATTTGCTCGCTGATTTTCTGCATTGAATTTGCTGACATTAGCAATTTTTCTGCAAGCGCCATCCTAACTAAAAATTGACGTCGATCGATTGAATTTCAAGGACTGAATTCCTTGCGATTGTTTAAATATGAATTTATTAGATTTGTGAGGAAATCGAATGGTATTTGTAGGGAATTCATTCAAAATAGAATTCATTGTTCAAAGCTCTGAATATGAGTAGGTGGTACGCGAGTCAAAAAGATTAAAGAGATTTGATCTTAATATTCAAATAACCAAAAAAAAAATAAGGTATATATTATCTTTAACCCTCAAATAGGGTATTTTTTCGCAATAAAATTTTGTTTTACGAAAAAAATTAACAATAACGTAGGCCGAAAATTTTAGTTTAATGTATCCTGCACTCAGGGAATTATGTAGGTAAAATCAACTGCAAATGACAGTTAAAATAACTGCATTTGCACTTAAAAAGGTGTAGACTACATTTGCAGTTAAATTAACTGCAATATGAAGTTATTTTTAACTGTTAAAAATCAACTGACAAATGTAGTAAAAACAACTACAAATGCAATTGAAACAACATACATGCAAATTATTGTAAAACTGTACAAACAACTGCAAATGTAGTTAAAAAACATAAATAAAAATTATTTTAAAAATTGTTAATTTAATAAAAAACAAATTTATGTAAACACTCCCAACTTAATTTTATTCTATTTAAAATTGAGAAATCAAAATTTACACTAATGTCACTTTTATTTTTCACTAGTAAGATATTGTTGTAGATGTCCGTCTGTGAGGGATGAAATATGGCGTTGTTTGGCTTCCTTTTTTTCTCCAGGTAGAAAGAGATGAGAATATAAAAGAACTGAAAGAAAATAAATACAATAATTTTTAATAATCCCGTAAATAAATTTATATTATAAAACTTACCTTATTATTTTAATAACTTAATAAAAATATATAAACTTTTCCGTATTACGCGTCCTCACTCTTTGGCGTTGTTTTATGACTAAGACAAGAGAAAACATGTTCTACTCATATTCTTTCACTAGAAATTTCTAAACAAGCGCGTCATACACATGCCTCTGATTGCTTCGTGTGTGTGCACACACACTTGAAAATATAAGTATTTGTAAAAAAAATTCAAAATAACTGCATAAAATAAATGTTACTACAATGTGGTAGTTTTTGTAGTTAGTTTGAAAAAATAACTGTCAAAAACATTGAAATATTTTGCTCTAAGTAAATTAACTACAATTGTAGTTAAAATAACTACAACCGCATTACTACACAAATAACTGTCATGTAGTAACTGCAGAACTTTTCTGAGTGTGGAAGGATTTTATGGGTTCTTGCATTAAACTAGACTTTTTTGAAAGCTAAGAGCTCAATCCTAATTTATGTGCACAATCAATGTTTGTCAGTCTGGTTTAATATTTTTGTTAATGTTTTGAAATTTATTTTCGTTTTAAAAGGATTCATTTTTAGAAAATTACGAAATTTTGATTGAAGCAAGAAAGTGTCGAACTTTCTTGCTTCTAAAACGTGCACAGAAAATTTAGTAAATAAAGTTTTTTGTCGAAATAGTTTAATTAATATTTATAAAATAATCATTAAACGCATTTGCGATCAATTTTATAAATTGCGTCTAAAGCCAATCCTGCCTTTTAGAGGGTTAAACAAATTTTATTAAATTTTCGAGTTAAGTAGTCCAAAATTATACGACAAAATGGTCGCACTTCATGCTGTGTAAATTTTAAATTTTTTGTATTAATTATATTTTATGTTAATCTATTATTGATATTTTAATTTTTAAAACTAAACCTACATGGCGTGTGACTAATTTATGTTTAATTTAAACAATATATTAACATATTTTTAAACTCCTCACCCATCATCATAGTTTGATAACTTTTGGCAACATGATATATACCTATAAAAAAGAAGCAACAAAAAAAAATTAGAATTCCTAATTTACATGTTATAACCGTGAGAATATAATACACAACTTCCTTATACACATATCAAAAAAAGATTTGATAACTAAAGTTAAAAGCCCACTGCAAAACCTCCAAATTCGGACATTTTTTTACATATTCTGTATAAGGTATAAACAAATAAAATGTATTTATATTCATAAAATATGAAACAAAAAAGTTTTTAATAAATTTATAATAACGAAAATTTTATCCCACGCTTTAAGTTATTATATTTTTTATAATCAAAATACAAACAAGAAACAAAAATATTTTTATTTAATTTTTAACATGTTACGTGTGTCGTTTTTTTATTCATAAATTTGCTAAATTAAAAGAAAATCACTGTATAAAAATGTATTGCATAAAAAAATACTAAAAAATTATATTGAAAAAAACTGAATTTATTTGTGAATAAAAAATACTTGAAATTCCAAGGCAAACAAAAATTTCAATAACAATTTAATATTTATGTACAATAATTTTTTTTTTTTATTTTTTTAGTAAATTGTTTATTATTTAAAAACAATTCGTAAAATGTTAATATGGTATGAAAGGTACAAACACACATATGAATTCAACACACATTTTTTGATATGTCACGTTTTTTTTACTTATTACATAAACGGTTTTTTTTAATTTTTAAAACAATTTGCACAAACTATTCATAATAATAAACTATGAGCATTTTTTTTTGCACCCCGGGATTGTCTAAAACACACTTCATATTTAGTTAGACAGAAAAATAGAATCAGTCCAGTGTTGGCATAAAATTAGCGCAGCTCGGTTATACATACCCTACGGGAAATTTTAACAAACTGTCACCGAACTGGCCCCTTTATATGAAATAGACTGGTCACTTTTACATGGCGTTGTCATAGGAGGGGGAAATTGACCCCTTGTGACATGTCGCAAGACAAATCCTAGGACAGGTTACTGAAAAACAAAGTTCAGGGACCTGTCCTGGGATTTGTCTTGTGACATGTCACAAGGGGTCAATTTCCCCCTCCTATGACAACGCCATGTAAAAGTGACCAGTCTATTTCATATAAAGGGGCCAGTTCGGTGACAGTTTGTTAATATTTCCCGTAGGGTATGTCTGCAGAACGTCGTACAGAATTGTACTTTTAACCGATTGATAATAACGACCAACCGTTGGTTGGCACTAATTTGTTAACGTTTGCACAACGTTGGCAAAACCAAATATGGTTGGTCTACAAATTTCCCGGAAATGCCCGACATTTTTCACTTCCGAAATATTAGGAAAAACAGCGAGAATTCCTTGTAGTCATACTGATGGAGATTCTTTTTACAAAAGTAGATATTAAAAATTGTATACTCTAATAAGATATTTAAGAAATCCGGGCATCTTTTATTATAAAAATGTTCACTAAAAACCCCAACAAATTTTAAACTTTTCGAAAGTTTTTTCTGACATTGCCAACAAAAACACATACATATTACCAAATAATGCAATACATTTTTTATACGATAAATATATGTATGTATAAGCCAAAGGGTTCCTACACCCAGAAAACAGATTCGGTGCTGGTAACCCAATTTGCTGCCAATCGAATGGTTCATTTGCATCAAATGAATTTTACGGTTGCAACTACCGAATTATTCTTGCTACACTTAAAATAATACGTAAGTAGAAAATTCTGTCAAACCGGTTTCAAATCGATTTGACTAATTTTTAAGAAATTTTTAGTTGAAACACTGATTTAAGCATCATTTAACACAATACTATTAATCCTCAGTACTTTAACTAATTTTGAAAATTATTTAAAACTAATTTTTAAGAACCCATTCGTTAAATTTTACAAAATTTTTTGTTAAAATATAATATTTTCATGTTACTGTTATTACCCGGTAGATAGCGCCACCAATGTATCCGAAGTTTTAAAGATGGCGCTATTTTTTTCCCCTCCCGATTTTTTAAGATGGCTCATATTTCGACTACCCCTAACCGTACAATACCCCAGCTAAAGGTGTTATCTCTTTCCAAAAATGGACCCTCGGAAATTTTTAATACAAATTGTACACTTCATAAAATGGCCCATATTTCGAAAACTAAGCGAGATACAGCAGAACGGACAAAATTTTTGCTCTATTGGAGTGCCCTTATACATACGTCCTCACATGATATGGACTAGGTAAGGGTCCCGAGACCCTAAATTTGGATAAATTCTACGGCTCAGTATAATTACAGATAAAACTGTAGTTTTTTGTCGTACACGCTATAAATGCGGTTATCAGCACAATTTTTGTAGCAAAATAAATTAGTAAAACATAAGTTCAAAATTAGTTTAGTGCTAAAAAAAGAAATATAACTAAAACTTTAGATGAAAACGGAATTTCAGCAAAAAAAATTGCTGAAAAGTACCTACATTTGATATACAAGACGTTTTACTAATGTTTCTACTAACTTATTTTTTTGAGTGTAGTTCTCATAAAATATTAATTCTGACTACGACCAGTGGGTTTCTGTCTATCCTGTGCTGCTCAATCCTCGCCCGAGTTTGGCGTGGTGATCTAACTATCGGGAGAACTGATCATGACGACATCAAGTCAATTACTTATTATTATAATTAATTAATATTCTCCACACTCAGATAAAAAAGTTAGTAAAAAAATTTATAAACAGTTTTTAATCGCACTTTACTATTTTTGCACTGATTTTTAGTATAATTTTTTTTATTAATAATTTTTGCCATTCTCTTATTAGCAAAACATTTCACTAATTTTTCAAAACCGAGTGCTTAACTTAGTAAAAAAATTTACTAATTTACCAAAAAGAGGATACTTAATGAAATTTTGTTTACAAGAATTCGTTGATTTTTTAGAATTCTTTTCTTCATATTTGTTATTGTTGATATATTCTTAGTTTGGAAATTAAACTCAGAAATGTTTGTTGTATCTCAAAAGCATAAAAAGGTAATAACTGGAGAACTGTTTGCAATTTTTACTCCAAATTTCAAGAACGATGAAGTAATCATACATATTTTACAATCGAAAGAAAAAAATGTTTTTATACCCTACACCACTATGTGGTCAGGGTATTATAAGTTTGTGCTGATGTTTGTATTGGTCGTAGACCCACCTTTAGTATACCGATCGGCTCAGAATTTTTTTTATTTCGATTTAACGATGTCCGTCTGTCCGTCCGTCCGTCCGTCAGTCTGTCTGTCCATGCAATCTTGTGCGCACTCTACAGGTCGCAAATATTAAGATATTTTGATGAAATTTGGTACGCAGACCTATGTTGGCCCAAGGACGAACAAGTTTGATTTTGGTGAATATCGGTCCATGTTTAGACCTAGTGCCCATATAAGGGTCCTACCAAAATTATACTGTTTATACGCTGCAGGTCGTAAATATTAAGATATTTTGATGAAATTTGGTACACAGACCTATACTGGCCCAATAACGCAGCCTATTGATTTTGGTGAACATCGGTCCATATTTAGACCTAGTGCCCATATAAGGGTCCTACCAAAATTATACTGTTTATACGCTGCAAGTCGCAAATATTAAGATATTTTGATGAAATTTGGTACACAGACCTATATTGGCCCAATAACGCAGCCTATTGATTTTGGTGAACATCGGTCCATGTTTAGACCTAGTGCCCATATAAGGGTCCCACCAAAATTATATTGTTTATACGCTGCAGGTCGCAAATATTAAGATATTTTGATGAAATTTGGTACATAGACCTATGTTGGCCCAAGGACGAAGCCTATTGATTTTGGTGAACATCGGTCCATATTTAGAACTAGTGCCCATATAAGGGTCCCCCCAAAATTGGCTTGGTTACAAACTGCAGGTCGCAAATATTAAGATATTTTAATGAAATTTGGTGCGCTGACTCACATTATAGAATTATTTTGACACAAGCCCCATTTTAACCCATTCGAATTTCGGATCCAAACAATACACCAGACTGGTGTAGGGTATTGTATAGTCGGCATGCCCGACTTTAACCTTTTTACTCGTTTTTTTGTTAAATTTGGTGGTTTTTTTAAATTTTTTTTAGATTTTACAGTTTGTTTATTTTGTAGTACACTTTGTTGCTAATTTCAGGAGATTGATTTTAAATTGCAGTTTACAACAATTTACTGAAATTTAGTAACGTCTACTAATTATTTATACTAATTTAATTGTACCACAATTATTGATATTTATGAAATTTTGTGACTGATTTTAGCAAATCGATTTTGAATTGTAGTTTACAACAATTATGCTAAAATTTAATAGCGGCTACTAAATTTGTTGTATAATACAAATCAGTAGACATGTGTTGCTAAAACAAATCACTAAAAATAATGGTCAGTATTTACCACAAAAATTCCTTATTATAATTGATCCACAAGTTGTACAGTTTCTTTTGACGCTAAGAATATGAAGATTATTTTGTTTTTGTTGTATGATTTTTGTTATTGTAACATTGTTGTTTTTTTTATATAAAAAAAAACATAAAATGTTATAAAGTAGAATTGCAAAAGAGTGAAATGAAACTGCAAAAAAAATAAATCAACGTGTACAGTTTCTTTTGACGCTCACAGTATATTTTTTAAATTAATAAAATACTTTCATTAACGAAAATACCAATAAAAACGTATTTAAATTTCAAACAACATTATTTAGATAGAAACCCTTTTTTAAGAGTCTCTAAAAGCTCATGATTTTATTGATAATACAATGAATTATTAACATACATTTAAACAATAAATTAATATGTATGTAGGTAAAAAAATATATCTTAAAAAAGAAACTCCCTCTTTTCTTTTGTCAGTTTCTATAACATATGAAGTAACGTTATAATGAAAAATAAAGTTTCAAAAACACTTTTTTGGTTCCTTTCTTTTTTATGCTTTTGTTCATAAAGCTGTGTGTTATTTGGCTACTGGTCTTACTTTTCTTCAGAAAAAAACATAATTTCTTCTACACTCAGAAAAATGATAAATAACAATTGTTATAATTTGAAATTTGTGTTGGAGATAACCTGACATGATACGTTTTTAGTCTTATGATTTATAATACTTAATTGATTACGAGTAGTGACATGTTGAATAATGGACGAAGCCATTTATTTAGAATCGGTCCATGTTTAGACCTACATATAAAGATTCGCAAAAATTGCCTTGATCACACGCTACAGGTCGCAAATATAAAGATATTTTAATGAAATTTGTTATGCTAACTCACATGGGCCCAAGGACAAATAATTATGATTGTAGATAGAATCGGTTTATAATTCTAGCTATCGCTCAAACGAACTATACGATATTTCCAATTTTCTCTTAAATACATCTAACATTAAGTATGTTAAAATAACAATTTCTTACCGATTTTATAATTTTTTTTTACCATTTTATAGACAAATTTCTTATGGATTTTCCAATTTATTTCCATTTTATAGACTTTTTGCCTCCCAAATACCCCTAACTGAGGGCCCTTGTAAATCCGGAAAAGTCTATATAAAAAGATTACAAACCTCAGTTTGGCAACATTTCTGAAAAAGGAGACACGTAAGAGATTGGAAGATAAAAAAATCTATAAATAGAATGTTTGTATGTGTCTGTGTTTGATCACTTCTGAGTAAAAACAATAACAGAAAGCGGAATAGGAAAGAAAACCATGAATTAGTTACATTGCATTCAAGGCCTTACTTGGGTGAGATTTCTAAGAGGTCGCACTTTAGTGTAGTTATTTATTCTTCTTCTTAACCCCAAACCTACTAAATTAAAATTGATAATATGCATATTAATTACAATACAATATTAGTTGCATGACGTTAAAACAACACTATATTACAAAGTTTACTTTGACATTTTTATACAAGGATTTTTTTGCGTGTATGCACCAAAATGAACAATTTCTTTGGGGATTTTGCCTTAATTATCAAGAAAAATTATACAGAAAACTTGTTTCGTCCATTATTTGTTAATGGAATTACCTTTAAGAAACAAAAAAAAAATGTTATAACATGCATGAAATACATGTGGAGTTTGAAGTGGTTTTGTGGACAGACAAGCTCTTCAAAAAATATTGTTTTTTTTTTGGCTACCACTTTATAGCGTTACGCAGCAAAAGATTTAACAATGTTAATAACTATGTGGCTTGGTTCAACTGTCTGTCCGTCCTCCCGTCCATTCAGATATGTGTATGTTCGCTTGATTATTATAAATGCCTTCTACTTCCGCTCAATCATAAGTTAAGAAAAAAACAGAAACATTGAACGAGTTTTCTTCTTATGTTAGCAAGATTACTTTTTTACCACAAAATTTGTTAAAATTGTTATGACATTAAATAGTCATTAATTTTAAGAAAAAGTATTTTTTTCATATAAAATAAAGTAGGAGTATAATATTAAATTAAACATTTTTCTGCTCCAGGGGAAAGTTAGATAAATTGTTAAATTAAAAATAAAAAGTCTATTCTGTATGCACCGTGAAATCTGTCTCGTTAATATACATTTATAATATATTTTTCGTTTTATCCAAGGAATTTTCAAATTTTTTTAGTTTTGATTTCCCCTTTATCGCATTTTATAACTTTGCCTGTCATTTAAATTAACTTTCTTTGTTTAGACACGGTCCTATATAGAAGTTATGACCTAAAAAGTCGGTTTTGTTAAAACTCTACAAATATTTGCTGAATTTGCTATATGTATATCACCAATTTTAAAATTTACTTAATAAATTTTATAATTTTGTTTTCTTAAAAAATATGATCTGTTGATGTTCATATTTTATCAAAATTTGTCAAAATAAATAATTGAAAACAGTGCTAATAAAATACATTAAAAAACTGAAAAAAAGAAATATTTCTTGTGCTCAAAGAATGTTTTTGTTAATTTATTTTTATACATATAATAGTATACTCAATAATATTTATAATTTTCTCGCACATACCACTACACTCAGAGAAAAAAATCTTCATTATATTTATGAAACAGTAACATTGGATGAAAATCTATGAAGAATTGTTTTATCTATGAATTTTTCCTAAATATGATGAAACTTTTCATAGGGTTTTATGAAAAATTGTTTATGACATCTTCACCATTTCATAGAAATATTTTTTAATGCCTCGAAAGCTGGTAGAAATAGAAATAGATAAAATTGGTGCAAGTCCGGTTGGAGTTTTAAAACGCATCATCTCAACAATATTTTTATGAAACGTTTCATTGGTAAAAAACTATGAAGTTTTCATCAAGGAAGGTTTTCAAAAAAAATTATACAGATTTTCCTTTGAGTGTAGCAACATCACTATCACCACCACCACCAAATATCAAACCTACCAATGAAAAGTGAAAACATTTTTGGCAATACATGAAAACATGTCATAATAAAATTAAAATTATTTTTTTTTAATATGCAAATATTTCAAATTCCTTTGAAAATATGCGAGAACGTGAGTGACATGAAAAATATAAAAATAAATAAACAAAAAATTCAAATTATAAACAAAAACAAGCAAAGCAACATTATTTAATTGAAACCAATTAAAAATTATTTAGAAAAATTCTAAAATATAAATGATGAACGCTTAACAATGTTTATTTTTGTTAAAATTTCAAAAGTTATAATATATAAGTAATCAAATTAGAAAAGCAATAGATGATAAATTACATGCAAAAGGTCCATTTTTACCTAATATTATTCACAATATTCGTACACTGAAAAAAATTTGAATAGTTTAAGAGGATTACTTTCCCAATCATTACGGTAAAGTGTTGTGGTAATTGCGATAATAAAAATATTTATACCGGCATTACAGCACATACGATATGTTGTAGGTATTTTATATTTATAAGAACACTTTAATTTTCTTACCCAGCAAAATAAAAAAGAAATGCAAAACACGCGGTCACGCTTCCTTTCGAGTCGATGCTGTTAAATTGCTTAATACAATTTTTAATTTAGTTAAAACTACTAAAAATTAGTTAACAATGACGTTGCAGAAAACACTGCTAAAATTAACAGATTATTTTTGCTATATACTAGTAAAGCCCGTATGACCCTAGTTTTTTCTTCAATTTTTTTTGACTTTTTAAGGGGTTTTTTTTTTAATTTTTGCTTATTTAAAAAAAAGTTAAAAAGGAATAGAAAAAAATTTAAATAAAACCCCTAAAAAAAGTGAACAAACGAGCTAGTGGCATACGGACTTAAGGAACAGAAAAATTAAGACTTAAATATACAGAATTTAAGTTATATTTGAGTTAACTTTTTGTTAATAGAAAATAGCAACTTAAACTGCTAAAATCAGCAAACAATTTTGCTAAATAACTATACATATATTTATTCCTTTAATTCCCAGTGGAACATAGGGCCGCAAAATAATTAGTAGCCAAAAAAATTTAAAATTTTCGACGTTTTTTTCGATTTTTTTTTAAATACAAATAAAAATCGAGCCTTTTCAAAACTGCAGTTTACTTTTTTTAGGAAATATTTCTGCTGATTTTAGCAGGATAGATTGCTATTTGCATGCAACTTAAAAATAACAAAAATTTTGTAGATATAACAGTTTGTTTTTGCTATTTTTAGTCTGCTAATATTTAGGATAAATTTCTGCAATTAACTAATAGTTAAATAAAACTAAAATTCTATAAATATAAGTTTTATTTTTGCTGTTCTTATTTTACTAGTATTTAGCAAAAAAAAAAAAAAAACTGCTAATTTCAGCAGTTTTTTCTGCAACGTCATTTATAAATAATTTTTTGTTGCTTTTCCTGCTATTTTTACAGATTTATTTCTATGAGTGTAAATATTTTCTGAACGGCAGAAAACAGCTTTTGAGTGAACGTAAGTGTTGTGAGTGAACGTAAGTTTTGTTTTTCAATTTAGTGAATGTATTTTTTTTAATTCAATGAACGTATTTTTTTTAATTTACTAAACGAAAATTAAATTGAACAAATCCAGTGGTGTATTAATTAAGAAAGGAATTTATTAACTTTTTATCCGTTCGATTTATAAAGCTGAACGCGTTTACTAGTGACTTAATTCATTTGATTTAATAAAAAGAACTATAGCAATTGAATTAATTTGTAATAAAAGAAATCTAACGAAAACAAATATGAATTAATTCAATAAATATATGTATGGTGTTTCGTGAATTAATCATTGAATTTTTAATTCGCAATTCAAAAACTGCGTTAATCCTCTAACCGGCAAGCCCGCCTCCAGGCGGGGTATTTATATATTAAATAATAAATTAAGCTTTTTCAAGAGAAAACTAAATTTATACAATTTTTTGTGAAGAATTTTTTTGCATACAATGCACGGTTTGGAAGCGAGAAAATGTCAAAAATAAAATTTCGTAAAAATTCGAAAAATAAATATTTTAAAACAACCAAGATTTTTAAAAGTCTTAAAAACGTTTTTAAATTGAATAAAAGAATTGATAATGACCACAAAGTAAGATTGAAGCTTAAGTTATTCAAAACATTCTTTACTTATGTTCAAGGACATACAGGATTCCATAGGGATACCTTTAAAGGACATCGCCTTAACTTGAAAACGAATGGACGGGTTTTTCTAAAATTTGGTAGGAAGAATATATTTGGTATAAGCATCAAAGGTTATAAGTTTGAATAATATATATTGAAGTTGTGATGCGTTTTCGCTCAATTTGGCATTTTTCGAAAAACGAAAATCGCTACATCCTCTTAAGTAACAGCACAAAAAATTTAATTTTTTTTATTGTAATTACTCTTGGTAAGAGGAATAATTTGGGCTTAAATCTAGTAATTTTTATGCGCTAGTTTTCGAGATTCACTCCTAACCTATTTTGGCCCATATCGTCTATAGTAGGCAACGAAACAAAATGTTGTAGAAGAACTTAATATTTGTTTTTCGTCAGGAACACATGGTATAAATTTCATTGCAAAAAAGCTTAGGCCGGTTAGAGGGTTAGGGATTAATTGTTCAAAGTTCTGTTAGGAATATTGTCCCGGTAGCAGACAAATTTAAGTATGTGGTTTTGAGGAGTCAAAAAAAAAACGCTGACTGATTTTGATTCAGGACCCACAACTCTATTAATTAATTACTTTTTTCGACAACTGTTATTTCGATATAAAATTAATTCTTTCAAACCTCTGATTACATCAATGTTGTTACCGCATAAAAAATGTTTGAGGGGGTATAACTCGTATATTTTTGCAACAAATAAAAAATAAATTCATCGTTTTCGAAATAAATAAAAGTGTTGGCTGGTTTGATGTTCGTTTGGTGTCTTTTATTTTGTTTTAATATTATGAAAATTGACAACAAAGCATTGTTTTGCTTCGAGTTATTTTCTAAAGAATGCTTTGGGGGTCGTGTTGATTTGTTGAATTACAATCATGTCATGTTGTTGAAGACATAGTATTATGAATACGTTGCAGAATACATTTAAATGAAATATAAACTTAAAAGAAATGCTGCTTTACATTTACTTTTTTTATGTATATGAAATTTCTTATTTTTCGATTTAAAACTTAAACAAAAGTATTCATTGGTTGTATTTTCGCAACAAATGCATGTTTTATTTGATAATATTTGTGATTTTTTTTTCTTATTTTGCTTCTTACCATTTTGTATTTCGTTTGAGTGAATAGTATTTAGTATTTACGCTATATTTGCTAAAATAAAAAAACATGAACAAATACAACAAATGTGCGGTTTGTTACAAATATTTGGCCTGTATTTTATGATTAAGATAACAATGAAAGTGTAAAATAAATATTGAAATTTAAACAAAACACGAACAACAACAAAATGACAATTGTCATACCCCAGCAAACAAAGATGATCATTAACGACTCAGAAATGAGCTCCAAAAACATAAACATTTTTCCAATTTTTCCTATGAAAGTGGTCCGTCCAAAAGAGCCCCCTGTGTACTCAGAAATGATTCTGAAAAAATAACGTATAAAATCGAAATTTTCTTCATAAATTTAAATAATTTTGGATTCTTCTTTGAGTCCGAAAAATGAACCCTCGTTTTGAGACAGCTTTTTAGATTGTAGAGACAACTTTTTGGATTGTTTTCTGAGGGTTCATATTTTCTACCAAAAAAAAAAAAAAAGAGTGTTTTCAAAAAAACAATCATTTCTATGAGCCATTTAAAAATCTTATTTATGAGCGCTCCGAAATTGCTGGCTGGGACATCAAATAATAATGAGATATACAATATATATGAGACATTTCACACCAATTGACCACCTCGTAAATAAGATGGCAAATTAAAGGCTCTATTGGTCTGGTAGTAGTGTAAAGTATCGTGTCAGCAGTTTACTTTAAATTCCTGATATTATAACTGTTAAATTTGGAAGTAAATTTAAAGTAAGAAAATTTATTAACACATCGGCTGAAAAATCCGTAGGATGACACATAGGTGATACCTGTCAAAATTGAATGACAATTCGTTCATTAGTGAATTTCGGGTGTTGATTTATTATTGCTTTTTAATGGGGAAAACACCTTTCAAAGCTTGGCCAAAGCTTGGTCAAAGCTTGGCTTGATAAGTGTTATTTGGACTCTGCTCCATCGAGACAAATGGCATAAAAGTAGTTTGCTGACTTTAAACGCGGTCGTGCAAACACCGATGACGTCGAAAAATTGGTCGCCCAAAACATCAAAAAAGTTCACAAAATCGTTTTGCAGACCCTAAAGTGAAGTTGCAGGAGATAGATGCCACCTTAAAGATATCGAAGGAACTTGTCGACTTTATTTTGCATGAACATTTGTTCATGAGAAAGCTGCTTTCGAAATGGGTGCCGCGTTTGCTCACAGTGCACCAAAAACAGCAACGTGTCGATGATTCTGAGAGTTGTTTGGACTATTTTCGTCGTCATGTAACAATGGACGAACCTTGGATCTGCCACTTCACTCCAGAGTCGAATCGGCAATCAGCTGAGTGGACAGCAACTGGCGAACCTCGCGCGAAGAAGTCAAAAACGCAACAGTCAGCTGGTAAAGTTATGGCGGTAGTATTTTGGGATGCGGCTGGAATTTTGTACATTGATTACCTTGAAAAAGGCCAGATCATCAATAGCGATCGCTACATGGCCCAACTGGTGCGTTTGAAGGAGGAAATCGGCCCCATATGAAGAAGAAAAAAGTGACCTTTCACCAAGACAATGCGCCGTGGCTACCTTGGCCAAATTGCTCCCAGCGATTCTTACCTGTTTTCAGATTTGAAAAAATGGTCGCTGGAAAGAGATTTGGTTCGAATGAAAAGGTGATTGCCGAAAAAGAGGCCTATTTTGAGGCCAAAGATAAATCATTCTATAAAAAAGTTATCGAATTGATAGAAAGGCATTGGCGTGATTGTATCGCTTTTGAATGAGACTATGTTCATGAATAAAGTCGAATTTTGCCAAAAAAAAATTGTTGTTTTATTTAGGTTACGCCTTAAAGTTGTTATAAAAACTTTGAAAATTATACGTTCTTTCACTCATTAGAAAATCACAAACATAACAAAACCAAATTTCACTCTTTCCCGATATTTTCAAATGGTCTTACCACTCAAGAGAAAATTATTTCTTTAGATGAAGTTTAACAAATATTTTCGTAACAAATGAACAACATTAAAACACAAAACAATGCTTTTGATTTCTTCTTAATTCATCGGAAACTGAAAATTTGTGGTAAATATTTCACAAACTCAATTAATGCAAATATCGACTAACCCCCTGTTTTTATAAAGCGAGCGGAATAATTCCGCCCGAGCAATGTGTGTATTTTGTTATTGAAACAAAAACAAAATACACACAATTCCTCTGGAGGATTAATTCCTTCGCTTTATAAAAACAGGGGTAACTTTCTTTTATTAATTAAATATCTCTAAGAATGAATTAAGGAAATTTAAGTTAAAAATGCAATTACACAAAAATGTAAATATTTAAAAATTATTCAAAGAATGTGTAAGTATTTAGTCCCATTTTTGAATAATTATTCGAAAATAATTATTCTAACCAATTCGTTAATGTTTGTTTTTATGGAGACCTCATATATGGAGGCCAGTGAAACAATTAGATAAAATTATAACGATTTTTTATTATTATGATTTTTGCAAGTTAGAAATTTTTGAAAAGGACAACTATTTTTTTTCTCTTTTTATGAAAGTATCTTTGTGGAAGGCTAAACTCAGATTTTCTGGCGGGAAACCACACATTGCATTTAACTTGGACTCAATCTCTTTTTAGTTTAGCGTTTAGTCAAGATTTACAAATTCCTTCTTTAGTTTATTTTTTATTAAATCTTAATTTATAATTTTTAAAATATGCAAATATGCAAAATGTGCAATAAAAATCATAAAATATTCAAAAAATATGCACATTCAGGCTAATATGAAAAAAAAAACATTTGTAACACAATATGCAACGACAAATCGATGCCATTTTGTTGCAAATTCCTTAATTCGGAAAAGTACTCGTATTTGGTCGAAACCGTTTTTGGCCTACTGACTACAGAGATTTGCATGAAAGTCGTAGCCCTGATAATAAGTTATACTTTACATACACTCGTAATAAAAGTTAATTAACTATTACTTGTAAGTACATAGTCAGAAATCGCCAGTGGTACAAAAAATCAAGCACTGGCATACCACTGTGTAACCACGGTGTTAAAAATAAATGACTGGCAGAATACTCATTTAAGACGCATTGCCAGCATTTGCAAAAAGCGTTTTGGCTGTATTTGTTTTACAAAAATGTCGGTGGTTTATAAAAAACCAATGTCAAATGATGGGCTTGGAGTGATATGCCAAGGTTTGCAACCAGTGGTTATCCAGTACTATCTAGTCAGAAATTGTAAACGGTACAAAAATCAATTCACTGGTAGAGCAGTGATTTTGTAGTCCGAAGGTTCCGAGTTCAAATCCGGTTGAAAGCAAAAAGATTTTTTTTTTTGATTTTTTTTAATTTGAAAATTTTTTTGTTTTATAAAAATCAATTTATTTGTTTGTGGAAAAGCTCCTTTAGAACCAACTTTTTTTTTTGCTCTCCCAACGCTGGAATATTAGTTCCAAAAAACTGTTTGCCAGTGCTAGCATTTTAGCACAGCCAGTAGTTGTCCAGCTGTTATCACTTATTTATGTGTTTGGCCATCAAGTATTATATGTCTCGTTAGCTCAGTGGGTAGAGCAATCGTCTGCCAATATGACGGTCTGGGTTCAAATCACGGCAGGACCAAAAAAAATACATATGAACTTTTTTAAATTTCATTTTGGAAAATATATTTCCAGACCACCTATTTATTGGTTTTGCCAGCGACTTGCCAACGTTCCCAAATTTTGTTCCTCCAGTACTTTTCCGGTGCTTTTTGAATAGCCGGTCCTTTTATCTAATGATGTTATCATTTTTGGAATGGCAAATCACTTTTTGCCAGTACTTGTACCACCTGTTAAAGTGATTTGCAATCGCTTTCCCGTTTGTATTTTTCTGACTGGGTAGGTACACAAAGGGTTTTGTCATTACTTTTAAATTTTTATTTGGAATTAACTATACCCGATATAAAAAAAAAATTGCATGACAATGGCGTGCGTTGGCGGAAGTTGTTGCATTTCTGTGACTTTTAATGTCGTAAGTACGATTCAGTTTTTTTATATGTAGATTGTTTAAAGAAATAACAATAAATTTCAAATTATTCGCATTCCAATGGAGGTAATGGCTTCGTTTTCTTTTTTATTTCATTTACAGCAACTAAGTTGATTTGGCACATAAAACCGGAGCTTACAAAAGTATTTTATACTTATATGTAAAAATAATAATGCAAATTTGTTTGTGTGTAGTAAAAGAATGTAAGGAATGTAAATGAATCATTTCGATAAATGTCAATATCCAAAAAGGAATTTTATAAAACTTTAAGCTTTAAGAAACTGAAGTATGAGTAATGATGTATCAAGTTGAGTTGAATTTAAATTAAAAGAAATGTTTGTACATTAGGGTGACATAATATATATAATTTTAAGTAGCGCCGGGTGGAATTTAGTGGAATTTGCTCTAAAACGTTAATGTTGAAAATTTGGGTCAGATTCCACAACGTTAAGCCTGGATCAGCCAGACGTAAACGTAAACGTATCTCTGCATAGCTGAATTAATAAGTTAAATAAGAACAGAAGATGTGTTGTGTTTTTTGTTTCATTCTTATGCATTCAATATAGAGCAAACGTAAATGCACAACGAAAATCTGTTGTGAATATATTTTTGTTGTGTATTTACGTTTGCCCCATATTGAATGCATAAGAATGAAACAAAAAACACAACACATCTTCTGTTCTTATTTAACTTATTAATTCAGCTATGCAGAGATACGTTTACGTTTACGTCTGGCTGATCCAGGCTTTAGACTCTTAATTTAAGTAAAGGGTTTTTTAATAAGAGCGCTACAAATGTTTTTCCTGTGAAAGTACGTTCGATGCCATTATGTATGGAAATCGATCTCTTTTGCATGGCCACCACGGGCACGCTTGCAGAAGTCCAGACGCTGAACCCAATTTTCGACGGTTTTCAAGCATAAATAGGCCGATACTGCTGCAATTTCACGTTCGATATTCGTACGAAGTTCATCAATCGTCACTGGCTTGTTGGCATAGACCATAGATTTGACGTAGCCCCACAGGAAATAGTCCAACGGCGTCAAATCGCACGACCGAGGCGGCCAATCGACTGGACCATTTCGTGAGATAACACGTTCTCCAAACTTGGTTTGCAATAAGTTGATTGTGACATTCGCTGTGTGGCTTGTGGCACCGTCCTGTTGGAACCACATGTCCTCCAAGTCCATATCATCCAATTGGGGCCAAAAATATTCGGTTATCATTGAACGGTAGCGATTCCCATTCACAGTAACTTGCCGGTCTTGATCATCACGGAAGAAGTACGGCCCAATGACGCCGCCGGCCCATAAACCGCACCAAACCGTAATTTTTTCGGGATGCAATGATGACTCATGGAGTACGTGTGGATTGCTGTCTGACCAATAACGCATATTTTGTTTATTGACGAAGCCATTCAGCCAGAAATGAGCCTCATCGCTGAAGATGATTTTTCGATGAAAATCCGAATCATTTTCAAGTTGTTGCTTAGCCCAATTCACGAACATACGACGCTTCTGGTGGTCAAGCGGCTTCAGTTCTTGCACCAATTTCATCTTGTAAGGATGTAGGCCAAGATCTTTTCGCAAAATTCGCCACAACGACGTCACAGAGATGCCCAACGCTTGAGAACGACTTGTGAGAGACACATTTGGGCTTTCTTCAACTGAAGCCTCAGCGGCAGCAATATTCTCGACACTACGGGCACTTCTTTGTCTCACTGGCACGGGAACATTTTGTACTGTGCCTGTGGATTCAAATTTTTCCACTAGACGCTCAATTATTGATCTGCTAGGACGATTATGACGACCATAAATTGGACGTAGCGCTCTTAACGTTGAGGCCACTGACTCCGAATTTCGGTAGTAAATTTTAATAATTTCGACTCGTTGTTGGCTCGTATATCTTTCTATCATGAAATAGCAAACCTTACTGAAGAGAAATGTCAAAAGAGCGGCAAGAAATATGGCGTCGTTTGCTGTCCCTGTCTTTCTACTTTTGTAGCGTCCCTGTTGAAAAACCCTTTATAATAATTTTTATAATAAATCAAGGGCTATAGCGGTATTTTTCGAGATTTTTGGAATATTTATATATTCGGCAAAAAGTTTAGTGATTTCAGCAAGGATGATTTTTTTCATTTGCAATCCACTAAGTGTTAGCAAAACTTTTGCTGAGATTACTATTTTTTTGGTAAAAATCAGCTCGCTGATTTTCAGCAAAGACCTTTTGCTGAAATTACCAACTTTTTTACAAGCACGCTCCTGACTAAAAATTTGCTGACACATCAACCGTTTTTGCTGACTTTACTGACTTTTTTGAGTGTAGTGTACATATAAAACTTCATTTTATGCTATTCTCTTAAATGTTGTCTATATTCTGATTATACTTAAGTAAACAATTACAATAAAGCCATTTGTCTTTTGTCAAATTTTTTTGTTTGACCATTAAGATTTTTGAATGTTTTTGTTTGCTTTCAGTAAGAAATATTTTGAACGTTCGCGCGCCTACTTAACACCCACTTATTTTAGAAATGAACAAATATATACATTAGGGTATCCCGATAAAAAATAATTGATAAAACGCAATATAACTTAAACGATGCGTATTAATGTGCTGAATACAGGAAAAATCAAGGCCGTGACAAAAAAAATATTTAAATGTTTATTTTTAGAAATTTTGGTCCATTAGCATTAGATTCTTTTATAGAAATTTACATGCATGTAAATTATAGTTAAACAAAAACTATAACTTTTGTAAATAAAATTATATTAAAAATGTATATATTCTTAAAATTTTGTTTACCCACATTTTTTCGTACCTTTAAACTTGATTCACACGCTATCCATCCCTGTCCATCCAATACTATTTCCCAGTATTGGGGATACAAAATGTAATTTTCTAAAGAGAATTTACAAAAATTTAACCATTCCTATTACCAATATTGGGTAAAAGTAGATAAGGGTAGTCAACGAGTGAATCGTCCTTTACACCTTTACAAAATATTTCCATACCGGGTCTTTTAAAAAATGTATTTTATTTTAAATCGGTCCACTCTAAAATACATCGACATTAATACTCTCGTATAGACGTAAATATTTATTTATACATGTCTCTTTGGTATGCTAATTTTTGAGGAATTTTATTTATTTTTGTATTTCAAATGTCATTTTTTTTTATTTTAAAACAATTTCAATATAATGAATGACCACATATAAAATTAATAAATTTTTAATTTTTCAAACAAAACACCCTGCAAACATTTGGAAGTAATGTTGCCAATAATGGGTCATATGAATAAAACTTAGCAATTACTTTGAAGTAATTACTTTTGGCTTAGGAATGACTTTTAATACCAAATTTATCCATAGACTTGTAGAACGGCATGAAATATAAACGAAAATGGAAAAACAAAATTTTAAAGACTTAAATTGCGAAGTAATTGCTTAGTAATATCTATTTTTTATTCATACGAGCCAATATATTGCTATTATATCTTCTTTTTATGGTTATAATAAATGAACGATAAAAAGAAGAAAAAAATGTTTTGGAGCATTTATATCTTTTATAAAAAAAAATGTTCATATTTATAATTTTTTTCAACAATTATTTTAATTTTTGCATTAAAAAATACAAAAATTTTTTTCTCTAAACCTTTTTAATCACCCAGGTAGAAAAATATAAACGGCACAATGTCGGCCCTGTATGGGTGACGGTAGTACATGTACTGGCAATGCGTCGGATTTTAAACTTTCACTGTACTGGCATGTTGTCGAAATGATAACACCAATAAACGCTTGGCCGTAGATATTTCCCAACGTTGGCGCAAGCTTGGGATTTTATTTTTTTTTGGTATTATCTCAGTAAATTTAATAACAAATTTATTAGTTTGCTTGTAATTTACTGCCCTTTTAGTGTACATCACGGATTTTTAATATATTCTTTCGAAACTGCACAAGAAAAGAATGGCTATGTCTCTCTTACATAAATAATTGTGTAATAGATGCAAAAATACATAAACTTTATAAAATAATAATTTTAATAAATTAAAAAAAGCTCGGTAATTTTCAGACATCAGTACTGGCAAAGCACGTTTTAAGTATTACCGGCATTTCGTAAAAAAAAGTGCTCTCCCAGTACAATTTTTGTTGCAACGTCGGCAATTTCTATCTGGGCAGCAATACAAAAATATCAGAAAAATTCAATAACTTACTTTCAGACAATGACTAATCGTAATTTTCAATGTTTAAGCTACTTTTCAAGACAAATAATACCGTAAGTAAATTGATAATATTAAAAACCTTGGAAAAATCATTAATAAATGCATATTTTCTAAATTTTAAATGCATATTTCTCGATTAATTCCGAGCACTAATGATCAGATTAGGTTTAGCAAAAATAAAATAAAAATAAAATTCCGTTAAACAAATCTAATAGATTTCCTATAAAGTTTTTAGTTTTAAAACAAGAAATCGTTGGAATTAAATTCATTTGTTCCAGAAATAATTCTAAATTATATCGTAATTACATTACAATAATTTACGGGCATATTGCATACATAATATCAATCAATAAGATTTTGTATGCATTCCGGTCTGCTAAACTCAAAAATCGTATTAATCGAACGGAGTATTTTTAAATTTTTGTTTTTTAATTAACTAAACTAAAATTCTGTATATTTAACATTTTTAATTTTGCTGTTCATATTTTACTAGTATTTAGCAAAAAAAAAAAAAAAAAAACTGCTAATTTCACCAGTTTTTTCTGCATCATTTTTAACTAATTTTTAGTAACTTTTTCTGCTATTTTTACAGATTTATTTCTATTAGTGTATATATAACATATAATTTTAATTATATACATATATAACAAATAATTTCTCTAATTTTTTTAGTAAATTTTTTTTTTATGAAATGTATACGAAAATAAATATCAAAACTATTTAACAAATATTCGGTATCCGCTAAAGTGAATTTACTATTCCTTACATCTCTAATTCTAAGGTCTTCAAAGAATTTTATGTTACGCACAATTAAACCATAATGGTTAAGCCACCTTATATTTTACAACATACAACTGTCATAAGTTGTAATTCTACTTATTGCCATTAAAATGTTATATTAAACATATTTTTTATTTCGTAGTAATTTTAGTAGGAATTTTTTTATTTTTTTTTTTTAATTTTTAAACCAAGCACTTTAAGGTACAGGGTATTACTATTTTTTTGTTGATTTTTAAAACTAACAAAAATAGAAAAAGAAAAATCAGAATAGCAATGTCCCTATGAATTTAGCTTAATCTGCCATAAGTTACTTGTAGTTCTAGGTATCTTTTATATATTTGGTTTATCAATGTAAAATGCTCCAATAAATAAACTAAACCTTTCTTTGTCTTCCGGAAATAAAATCGCCATGATGTACATAGGTTACTTCCTAATCCGTAAGAATTTTCTTACATATGATAAAGTTGTTCTATTTTGCAGCTGTTACTTTTCGTTGTGACATACGAGTCAAAATCTTAAGTCACCTTTCTTGAAATTCTATAATTTCTTTTAACAAGAAAATTATTTTAAAAACATCAGCAATAACTAAGACTATTTTCATGTTAAAACATTTTTTGTTTGTGTGTGTAATTAAGTGGAAATTTGCTAATTGAGGTGATAATACAAAAATATGCTGTGTATGTGCATAGTCGAATGACAATAAAAAGAAATATAAGAAGGGTTCTTGAACCACATAATAATTTTATGTAGCAGTAAGTAGTTAGTGTTGTGTTTGTAATTCTTATTAGAATGAAAGGTCAACTTAAAAATGTCTAAAGGTAAATTGTTGGAAATTTTTTGATACACTTATAGAATAGACAAATTTAAATATGCTTAAATGGGTTTAAGAACTTCGCTGTATTTTGTGTTAACAAAGTCTTAATTACTACAGTGGGAAGCAAAAGTGTAATATAATTTGCTTTGTTGAGAATCTCAACTTGAGATACACAATATATGTAGGGCAGGTTTAGTGAATAAATTAGGCTAAAAAGAAGTATTTGATTTTCTTTCATAGTTAAAAAGTTGATTCTATATATTATATAGAATAAATTATAATTTATTCACTAAACCTGCCCTTTATAATTTCACTCATAGAAATAAACGTATAAAAATAGCTTAAAAGCAAAAAGAACTGCTGAAATACTAGCAAAATAACAACAGCAAAATTAAAAATTTTAAAAATTTTAGGCAAAACTGCAGTTTATGGGGTTTCGTCAAAAAAAATATAAAACGAGTAAAAAGGTTAAAGTCGGGCATGCCGACTATACAATACCCTACACCAGTTTGGTGTATTGTTTGGATCCGAAATTCGAATGGGTTAAAATGGGGCTTATGTCAAAATTTTCTATAATGTGAGTCAGCGCACCAAATTTCATTAAAATATCTTAATATTTGCGACCTGCAGTTTGTAACCAAGCCAATTTTGGGGGGACCCTTATATGGGCACTAGTTCTAAACATGGACCGATGTTCACCAAAATCAATAGGCTTCGTCCTTGGGCCAACATAGGTCTATGTACCAAATTTCATCAAAATAGCTTAATATTTGCGACCTGCAGCGTATAAACAATATAATTTTGGGGGGACCCTTATATGGGCACTAGTTCTATACATGGACCGATGTTCACCAAAATCAATAGGCTTCGTCCTTGGGCCAACATAGGTCTATGTACCAAATTTCATCAAAATATCATAATATTTGCGACCTGCAGCGTATAAACAGTATAATTTTGGTAGGACCCTTATATGGGCACTAGGTCTAAACATAGACCGATGTTCACCAAAATCAATAGGCTGCGTTATTGGGCCAATATAGGTCTGTGTATCAAATTTCATCAAAATATCTTAATATTTGCGACCTGCAGCGTATAAACATTATAATTTTGGTAGGAGCCTTATATGGGCACTAGGTCTAAACATGGACCGATGTTTACCAAAATCAATAGGCTGCGTTATTGGCCCAATGTAGGTCTGTGTACCAAATTTCATCAAAATATCTTAATATTTACGACCTGCAGCGTATAAACAGTATAATTTTGATAGGACCCTTATATGGGCACTAGGTCTAAACGTGGACCGATGTTCACCAAAATCAATAGGCTGCATTATTGGGCCAATATAGGTCTGTGTACCAAATTTCATCAAAATATCTTAATATTTACGACCTGCAGCATATAAACAGTCTAATTTTGGTAGGACCCTTATACGGGCACTAGGTCTAAACATGGACCGATGTTCACCAAAATCAATAGGCTGCGTTATTGGGCCAATATAGGTCTGTGTACCAAATTTCGTCAAAATATCTTAATATTTACGACCTGCAGCATATAAAGAGTATAATTTTGGTAGGACCCTTATATGGGCACTAGGTCTAAACATGGACCGATGTTCAAAAAAATCAAACTTGTTCGTCCTTGGGCCAACATAGGTCTGCGTACCAAATTTCATCAAAATATCTTAATAGGTGCGACCTGTAGAGTGCGCACAAGATTGCATGGACAGACAGACAGACGGACGGACGGACGGACGGACGGACGGACAGACGGACATCGTTAAATCGAAATAAAAAAAAATTCTGAACCGATCGGTATACTATAAGGTGGGTCTACGACCAATATTTTTTGGTGTTACAAACATCAGCACAAACTTATAATACCCTGACCACACAGTGGTGTAGGGTATAAATATATGACCCCCTCTGGAATTAAAAAAGAAAAAAAAACGAAATTAATTTTGCCCGTTTTTAGTCAAATAAATTTTAAATTGGATTTTCTTTCAAATATTCTAAAAAATGTAATCTGTCTTTTATTATCAACATTTATTTATGAAGTTTGTAAGTCCGAATCCCGTTGACGATTTTCAAAAAAAAAATTTCTTGTTTTGTAGTAAATTTTTATTTTTTAAACATTTGAACATAATCATTTCCATGTTTGAGTTATTAGCCCAAAAACGATTTTCACCAAAAACTTTACGAAATCAAATAAATAACAATATGACATCGATTTGCATATTTTATTATAACTGCATATTTTGATATTAAGTGCAGTTTTTTTTTGCATATTTTAATATTTTAAGTATGTTCGACGTCGTTACCGCCGGTACCCGCGGGAACATAATTTGCACATAATTTTGACAATAGAAACCCTTTCTAGTAAAATTGGGTACCCGCGGTAATGTACGTGGAGCAGAGCTTTTATTGAATACTTTTGCATATCATACATTTAATTGCATTTTTCTAAAAAAAAAAAAATTAGAAAAATAAAACAGAAAGAATTTGCAAACCTTAACAAAGCATTAAACTAAAAACAAAAATATAATGTTATACACGCAGAAAAAAAGCAGAGGAACATTATCTAATCATTATGTAATTATGCAACTACATAAGTTCCAAGTCGGATATTTTTCACTACACATGTATATATTTTGCAAGGATTGTATACATTTTACAAAACAATGTGCATATTTTACTAGAACATTGTAAAACTATCTTTAAAATTATGTAGTTGTATAATTACATAGCTCTTAGGTGATATTCCCACTGTGTTTTTCTGTGTGTAGACATTTTTGTAAATTAGTGCATATTTTTTTTTTTTAGAGCACATTTCCGTTTTGGTGCATATTTCAAGCACATTTTTTAAAATCATATTTGAATGTCATATTTAAAATTTTTTAGTGCAGTCGCTACCCTGCTGATGACAAAAAAATATACAATTTTTTGTAAGAATTGTTTATAAAATTTTTGTAAAGAAACTTGATGCATACTTTTGGGCTTGCATTAAGAAAACAATGTAACAAAATATTGCAACAAACAATTTCAACTTACCATTTGCATTATCCTGTACCATTGTGGCTGCACGTGATAAAACATCCAATGCAGATTCCATAGTATAAAAGTAAATTTAGAAGTTATGTTTTTCTTCCTTGTGCTTTTTATAAATTTTCTATAACAAATAGACTTTTTTACACACTTTCACTTTATGGAATTTTTGTAATTTTAAAATTTTTTTTTTATCAAAAACAAGTTTTTCTTTTTTAGAGGGTGGTGGTACAACCAAACGAAGACATTTAAAGAACGAAGATCTTTTTTTAAAAACGACGTCAAAATGTCTGGCGATGAATTTTTATTTATTTTTTCTACAATTTCTGTTCAAGTATTTTTATGGGAAATTTTTTCATATTATCGATGAGTGGGTTTAAATACACACGAACTTGAATAAAACAATTTAATATAAAATAATAATATGAAACGCGCGTAACATTTCCAAAATAAAATAATTAAATACTGCGATAAGTGAAGAGATTGTTGCTGATTGTGACGACGACTACAACGAAAATTTCAACATTTGATAATTATTTTGCGTTAAGCCGAAACGTTTTTAATACAAAGAGAGCAAGAGGAGCATTTTCAAAAAATTTCACAATGTTGATTTTATCGTACGATGGTGATTCAATAAATTCCTATCGGATGTCAACAAATATCTGCAAATATAAAACAAATTAAAACATTTTAGAATTGGAACTCGACTTGTTGAGACTCCCCCAATTAGTTTAAATATAAACAATAATAATAATAATAATAAAATTGTGTTATGTTTTACCTTTGTGTTTAATTTGCTTGCTGTTGTTTCTGGTGGTTTTTTGTATTATGTGCTTGGGATGCAACTCCTCAACAAACAAAACTTGTCGACAGTTAAACAAAATTGTACAAGAAAAACGAATGAACGAAGAAACTAAAAAATGGCAGCAAAAACCGGCAAACAGGCACAACAACAAACACTCGCGCAACACACTTGAAGAAAGCACCAAAAGTGGCAAAGCAGTTAAACATACAAAAACAACACACATCCAAAACGAGATACAAGAACAGAGACATTACAAACCGGAGGAGTATATACAAAGCAACAACAGAGCAAAATTGTTGAGGGAAGGGAAGAGAGAAAGGTCTATAATACAGAGTTTATGGCGGTGGTGGTCGTCGTCATCGACATCGCCGTATGAAATCAAATAAGCTGGTATAGCAACAAACCAACCAACCCATATGGTAACAACTTGTTGTTGTTACTGGTGGTAGTTGATGTTTTGTATAGTCTTTATTCACAAAAGTAATATACCCAACAAAACGAGAGAATTATAAGTTTGTTTTGAACTCCATTAAGCATTTTCTTAAGACTTTAAGGGCCAGTTTTATAGTCAAAACTAAGGTCGATTTGTTTTCTAAATATTTCTTAAATTAGAATTTTTCAAACAAAATTTTTAACTTAGAAAATATTGAAGACTAAGCTCGTTCTTAGTTCTGACTATAAAACTGGCCCTAAGACCTATGATTCCCTAAAAATTTACTGAATCCGGGTTAAATTAACCAAAATAGTCAAATTAACCAAACCGAATGCAATAAAACTAGAGTGTCCAAAACCGTAACCGAAACCCGGTTAACCGGTTTTTTTAATTTCAAAAAACTGACCGGTTTCGAATAATTTCTAAATTCGAATAAACCGAAAACCGGTTATTACTTGTCGGTTAACCGGTTTTTTTAAAAGATGTTTTTATCAAAACTATTTTTAAGCTAATCATTCGAAAATTCTATATTTCGACTGCATTTTATTTTTAAAGACTTTTAATAAACGAAACTGCAGTTTTGTTCTCCTTTATAAAAAAATAATATCTTCATATGTATTCAAACAAATAAGATACGAAAGTCCTTTGGGTGACTAATGAATGTTGCTACAAAAAACATTATTTTTTTTCCTGCGTAATTAATTGGTTCCATTTAAGAAAAATATACGATTGGATGATGAAACAAAAACTGTTAAATCTAAAAAATTTTAGTTATATTTAAATAAATTTTAGTTGAATACAAATAGCATTCTATCCTGCTAAAACCGGTAGTAAGTTCTGCTGTCTTTAGAAGAGTAGATTGTCTTCCCATTAAAAAAAAATATAATTTAAATTTTGGAAATGTAATTGTTTTTCTGTGATGTTATTAATTTAATAATATTCGGCATTTTTTCTGATTTCAGCAGTGTAAAATGTTCTTTGCAATTAACTAAAATCAAAATTTTTGTCTAAAAACATCTGGTCGTGCTATCCTTGGCGCTTTTGTATGACTCAAAACTCGCATTATTTTCGGTTAGCGCTTTTTATAGAAAGGTGCTAGTTTGACGTTTTTCTATTTTTTTTTTTTTCGCTTTATGGTGAAACCTTTATTTTGATACAGTTTTATCCCGCTTTAGAAAACAGATTCAGCTGATTTAGTAGTTATTTCTGCAGGGCGCTTTTAACTAATTTTTATTAGATTTTTCTGCTATTTGTACAAATTTATTTTCATAACAAAAAAAAAGCCGAAACCGGTTTTTTTAAAATAGTAATTTTCGAACAAACCGAAACCCGGTTTTCCGAAATGGCCGGTTTTTTGTACACTCTAAATAAAACTATAGTTTACAATTTTAAATCACTGCCCAGGTAGAAATTGCCGACGTTGCAACAAAAATTGTACTGGCAGAAAACTGTTTTTTACTAACTAACTAACTACTTAAAACATGCTTTGCCAGTACTGTTTTCTGAAAATTATCGAGCTTTTTTAATTTATTAAAATTAACAATTTATATATTATTTATATATTTGACAATTATTTATGTAAGAGAGACATAGCCATTCTTTTCCTGAGAAGTTTCGAAACAATAAATTAAAAATCTGTGATGTACACTAACGGTGGGTCTTATACTGTAGGCTTAAACTTTAGTTAATAGTTAACCCAAAAATTTGTTGTTGAAAGAAAAGAAAAAAGAGAATAAAGTCACATTTCCTTGATGAGAGTTTCTAAGACTCCTTTTTCTTGCAAATTTTTACTGCGGAAATTTTTGCCAGTAAGAATTTGCAAGCAGAAGAAAACATGATTCGAAAACATATGTTTGTTTTTTGTAAATATAAAAAAAATATATACATATATTTTACCATTTAGTTATTTTATGCAAATGCAAAATTAAAACTTGCAAAAAAAAAATTATGGAAAAGAAAACCTTCGAAAATATTTCTGCTTAAGATTAATATCAAGAATTCTCTTTTTCCATACTGACCAGCTAAAATGCTTTTGTATATGCATATTGTGTTACAACGAGCTGTCTACAAACTTGCAACTTGTTGCAAATTTTCTGTTCGCGTTTGAGAATAAATCTTGTCTTACTCTCTATTGGTTTGTACTGAGTAATTCTTACTGGACTTGACTGAGTAAAGTAATGGAATGGGCCTTTTATCTTCTTTTGGAAATATTATGAATTCGTTAATTTTTTTTCCTTTGAAATGAAAATCCGACTGTGTGCAATTTATTTACTTAATTTGGAAAACTTCATATCATTTTTTTGCTGGGAAACAGTATTAGTATGATGAAGTAGGTGAGGATGATGAAGCCGAGGTAGAGAGGCAGTCATTATACAAGTCAGGCAGCTGTTTCAAACTTTATGGATGTTGTAGATGGATGGGTAACGAAACAAAGTCAGTGGGGCGTTAAAGAAGTAATAAGCACGATGAAGTTTGGACAGGTTTGTATATTAAAACAAAAATATATACAAAATAAAACGAATTTTAAAAGCAAAAGAGAAATAAGTAAAGAGTGGTATAGCCAGCTTAAATGAATTTTGTTAAACGCTACACGATTTTAAAAATTTGAAGCAGCTTTTGAAGTACTGTATTGTAGTAGATTTTATTAATCATATATGGCCCTCAGGGATTTGGTTATGTAATTTCAAGTAAATAAATTCTGTATTTATTATAAATAAAAAAAAATAATATAAAAAAATTTTTAGCGCCATATTTATAAAGGTATCATAAAGATTTGTTAAGCAAAATTTCCATACAAAATTCGTTAAATAAACCAATTTTTTATTATCATTAGTCCGATTTTTTCGGATGTCAGTTAAACTTGGTTTAGTTAAATTGAAAACGAATAATGCCTGCCATTTCCGAGTTTATTAACAAAAATTTGCCGGAACAAATTTTTCTCATTTATAATTTTGGTCTTTATTGAAATAAAAAAAAAATAAACCAAATTTTAAAAACAGACACTGTGTTAAACTAAGTTTAAAGATAATCTACATCCTAAAAACTGGGTCTTAGACTTACAAACGTCAATAGGATAGAATTTAATCAAAACTAAACAAACTCGATGGATTGAAGAAAAATCTCTGTTTCTGTCGAAAGAATCAGACAAATTCGTTAAAAAATTTGTATGAAAAACACTTATTTTAAAAAGTTTTTGTTTCAAAAATTTTGCACAAATTTGATAGGACATCTACATAATATTACGTATTACGTCATTTTCATACAAAATTTGTTCAATAAACCTCCTATAATTTTACAAAGCATTTATGAATTTAAGGGATAGAATATATGTGGTTAAAAAAATTTAAAGAAAAATGTTTTTAAGATTGTATTTTTCACACAAATGTTTTTACAAATTCGTCTGATGCTTTTTATAAAAACAGGCAGTTAATCTTTTTTGTAACGTATTAAGAGTCAATTTTTAGGTCAATTTTTAGGGGACCTTCATATGGGCGCTAGGTCTAAACATGGACCGAGCTTATTGTAACCAAAATCAATAGTCTTTGTCATAAGATAAGTCAATGTACCAAATTTCACCAAAAGAATACATGGTCAGACACGAATCTGTTGGTTTTCACCGAAACCGACAGAAATAAGTCAGTTTTTAATATATACTTTAAATAATAAAAAAAAAATTATTAGCAGTTTTTTAACAATGATAGTTCGTATTATTTTAAGTAGTGAATTAGCATTTATCGTAAACTTTCTTTAAGATAAACTTCACAATTTATACTATTTTACAACGATAGCACATTAGCACTTAAACTGTGAATTCCTTCAATATTTTTATTCCGAGCTCTTTATTTAATTTGATTTGTTGAAATACCTTGTTATTTTTCAATAATATTTAAACTTATAATGGAAAATCTACAAATACGCATCAAATTCCATGCTGTTGCATAGTGAATTTCGAAAAGGGTTTAGCTCCAGTTTTTACAAAATTTGAGTTTTTGCATATTTGGCATGCATGGATGGTAACCGAAACGAATGCGGTTATTGTTAGGGTAATGATATTTTATGTTATTTCGGTAACGGTATTTTAAGGGGAACGCTATTTCATTTATTTCGGTATCGGTATTTTAAGGATAACGGTATTTGAGTTAATTCGGTAACGGTATTTTAAATATAACGGTATTTCAATTATTTCGGTAACGGTATTTTAAGGATAACGGTATTTTAGCGGTATTGCCTGCCAACCCTGGAGCAGAGAACGAAGCCGATATTAAATTGCCGCCGGCGGCGGCTATACAAAAATAAAGTCGGCGGCGGCTAAAAGTCGACTAAAGCCGGACATTTTTCGGCGGCGGCGGCTATACGGTAAAAAACTCGGCGGCAACTAAAAGTCGACTAAAGCCGACGATTTTGGAAAAAAAAATTTTTATTTTTGAATTTTTGACGATACCACAGTAAAAAAAAGTTATATTGAAAATCTTATGCTGCGAATTCAATGGGGCTAAAAGCCGACTACAGCCGATGGATTCTTAGAAAATTAATTCAAGTAATTTTTTGTAATCAAAATTAATTAATTGTATAAGAAAGATAAAAAAATCTCATTTCTACCGGCTTAGCTGCTACAGTCGGCTAATATTTTATAGCCGAAATTAGCCGAAAAAGTCGGCGGCGGCTCGAGTACCTGAAAAATGGTCGGCGGCAGCTAAGCCGCGGCTATAAGCCGATCGGCTTCGTTCTCTGCCCTGGAGAGAACGTTTGTGGTTTTCACTACTTCGAAAAAACATTATTTTCAAACAAAATTTCTAACTTGAAAAATATTTAAGACAAAAATCGTTTTTAGTTCTGACTATAAAACTGTATCTGAGACTCAAGTTATTCCTAAGATTTGTCAAAATAAAGTGGTTTAATTCTTGTTAGAAAGAGATCCCAATTTTACCAAAAAGCGTTTTCTTACTGCACAATTGGGTAAATGAGAGCTGTCATGAGAGAGTAATATTCTTGTTCTTCTTGCCCGAAGAAGCCCAAACTTTTTTTTCGTGTATGTTTGGGTAAATTGTTTTTAACAGCTGTTAAGCTGCCTACACACTAGGGAACATGGTTGAGGGAACAAAAAATATCAAAAAATTTTGTAAACACGAAATGCACGCTCTCAACACGCACACACACACAAAAGCACTCACACATTCACAAAAAATGCTCTCTTTTTTTAAGTATGTTCCCTAGTGTGTAGGCAGCTTTATATCATCTGTTGGATTCAACTAGTTCAATTGAACTATTCACTTATTTAAACCAAAGACCTAGTTCACAACTAATAGCTCTTTTCGTTCAATCAATCATTTTATTCATTCAGAAAAATATGTGTATCATTTACAAAAATTAACGTAAAAGTTGGAAAGGCATATCGGTAATGTTACAACTCCATAAAATTACCGACAATTTTTTTAAGACGCTTGTTTAAATATGTTAAAGAGATAAATATATATACATATATGTAAATAAATCGAACCTTTTGTTTAAAATTAAAATTTTTTCCAGATTTAATAAACTATGTATTCCTTTTTGTATATGAAAATGCCTGAGAAGGAAATTTTTTTTAAATTTTTTATTTAAAAAGCGGTTTAACTAGAAAAGCTATCTAGATTTTTACAACAAATTTAACAAGAACTAGAAAGAGCGCTCACCAAATCGAACTATAATGCACAAATCTATTGATGTTTGTTTTTGGGGCTTCAAATATGGTTTTTCGCGTTCGTTTACTTTTGGGCATTTTTGTCACTTCGTGAGAGTATTTCTTGTTAACTCTCATTTTACCGAACTTTACTAAAAAAGTAAAGAAACACACCTATTGTATACACTCAAAAAATTAACACTTTCACACTCATAAATATAAACCTGTAAAGAGAAGCGAAAGCTACTAAATATTAGTTTAAAATTACCTAGGGCGCCGCAGTTGTAGGCGTATAAAGACTTATAATAGAATTTTTTTAATATTACCGAAAACAGAAAAATTACTGTAACCGAAACTCCACTTTTGACTCGTCTCAACAAGGAATTAACCTATTAAGGGACAAGTTTAACATTTTTTAAAGGGGGAAAAATTAAAACCGTTATTGAGATTTTTTCACTTCTCAAAAAAATTTCCAAATTTGGAAAGAAAAAAATTGCGCCAAATCAACTTAAAAGTACTATCTGGGAATAAAATAGTTGCAAATAAAGTATACTTGTTTCGAATATTCTACAATTCTTTATTTTTTTATTGTTAAATAAATATTATGAATAATTGTATATTCTATTGTTATTTGCAAATATTTCGAGGTCACACATTTTTTAGCTTCCCCAACTCTGAACACGTCTAGAGAGGAACAAAAGTTTACAACAAAATTTCCTCAGAATTTGCTTGAAATTAAGCCCCCCCTTTATCGTTGAGTTAATTTTTTAATTCTTTAACAAATGTTTAACAAATTCTTTAACCGTATAAAGATGAATATATTTACCTTTTAAACAAACGAATAAGTTAGCACATCGACTAAAATATATTTAAAACTTTTTTATTAACGCGGGATGAAGTGTTTAAAGAGGGGCGAATATTTTTAAAACTCAATTTTTATTGTTTTTCTTCGTTATTTTATTTTACCACAGCTTTATTTATCTATATAATTTCTTTCCACAATTATTTCTTTTAAAGAATTTTTAGCACAAATGTTTAAACAAACTACTTCAATAACAAAAACTTGTATTTTCCTCTACGAATTTTATAATGGAATGTAAAGAATGTCACCATTAGAGCTGTAAAAGTATTTAGTAGTTGCATACCGCCTGTTTTTTTTGAGTAATCAATAGCGAAAAGTAACTACTTAATCAGACCTTTAAAAACGTAATTCTTTAATTAGATTTCTAAATCTGATTCAATTTTATACTAATTGATTCGATTCAATAAATATGTTTTTAAAGAATCAATTTGGCTTTTGTTTATTCTTGTCATAGAGTCAAGCGAATTTATTCAATTTTTAGAAATCATTTCCACCAAAAATGGGTAATTTGATTTATACTTTGAGAATCGTTTCATAAAACAAATTATCCAATCAAATCAAAATTGTATCATTAAGCGGCGAATACATACCGGAACATTGAGTAGGGAACAAAAAATATCAAAAAATTTTGTAAACACGAATTGCACGAATGTCAACACGAACATTAACATACACAAATCAACATTCGTAAAAAATTTACATTTTTCACGAATGTTCCTTAGTGTATTCCCAGCTTTAAAGCTGCACCGTGACATTTCATGGCAGGCATCATTGCAAGAGCCGCTTGCATGGCTGCGATATTATGATATTGCAATAAAATTGAAATTGAGTGTTTTCACTTGAGATGAAATCATGATATCGTTGACATGCAAGCGGCTCTTGCAATGATGCATTCCATGAAATGTCACTTTTCGTTTTAATTTTAAATTTATAATAAAAAAACAACAGAAAATTTGGTGAAAAAGAAAGGGAAATTGTTTAATTTCTTATTATTTGTAGATAAAAATTAATGTTTGATAAAATTTCGAAGAAAAATCTATGATATTTCTTATCTATGAAATGGACAAGTGTTCTCCACCACTTTGCAATTGATATCATTTTGACGTTTTACTGAAATGGTTTTGACATTTCATATTATATAATTTATTGCATTTGAAGACACTGGGTTAGGCACATCTACACGGTATAGAAATCTCGTAGTTTGCGCAAAATTTGTCGGGTCTAATAATGTTGTCACTAATTTTTATCGTAAAAGTACCATCTCCAGTTGTCAAGTATTTCTTTCAAAGAATAATTTATTCTCAAAATACCA
This sequence comes from Leucophora obtusa, assembly GCA_949987735.1. NCBI lineage: Eukaryota > Metazoa > Arthropoda > Insecta > Diptera > Anthomyiidae > Leucophora > Leucophora obtusa. The sequence continues at coordinate 2,951,667 of OX465296.1, forward strand.
AAATGTGAATTTAATAAACTGAAATGTTCAGTACTATTACAAGAAATTTTAAAAATTGTTAAACGCACATAATAAAAAGTGGATAATTGCAGTAGTACTTCGGTAAAATACAACTTCAAAAGTTTTCTGCTAAGTTACACAATTCTTTAATTGAAATATAATATTTTCGAAGACAATTTATAAAAGAAAAAACTTAGGTAACTTAACATATTTTGAAGTACGTGAAAATGAAATAGATCAAAAACTAAGGCAAGTTGACAAAAACCAAAATTTGATAAATCTACATGTATTTTTTTACTAACTTATAAAATATACTTTTGAAGTTGTATTTTACCTAAGTACTTCGATTATTATACACTTTTTATTTTTTCCGTGTAGTAATTAAAGAAATTGTGCATTACAGCAATTGTCAATGATGTAGAGATAACATTTCGTATAATTGTACAGAGCTGCATTTTCATAAAGGCTCGCGAGTTTTCTATCCCGTGTAGTTGTGCCTTTATTAAACATTTAAAGTATCAAAGAAAAAACAACAACAAAAAAACTTACCACAATTGGCTTTGTCATCTTCCAATTTTTTTTGATTCACTTTATTTAATTTTAAATCATTGATTTTAGTTGATTATAAATTATTCACTAATTCATAAAAAAATCTAATTTTATGCGAGTTGATTCTAAAAAAATTATTTTTTTCAAAATCCGTTGAAATATAAAGGTGATTAGAAGGAACTCGTCCCATTGTCAATAAAATAATTACTTCAAATGAACTAGTTCGCTCACGAAATACACAACAATAAAAACATTCAAACATGTTTGATGCAACTTTTGTTCCTAGAATGCAGCAAAATAAAACAATTTTACTCTTTTAACGAAGATGGCGGAAAAAGAACAGAATAGAATATGATAAAGATGTGAAACAAAATCAACAAAAAACACAACTCTGTAGAAATTAGTGTTGCAATTTTGTAAACAAAAATTTTTGACACAGTCAAACAGAAACAGACCCAGTTGGCTCTGTCTTGAAGACATCCTCGACGCTGGGTACACGACCATAGAAATTCGTAAACGACATATTAGTGACAGTCCATACAAATCGTTGACGACGTTTTCAAACGATTGTCCGCAAAATCGTACACGACCACCTGAGCGACATTTTCGTTGAGATTGTCCTTGAATTATATTTGACTATTTGGGCGACATTTTGCCCCACTTTGTCGTTGACGACGAAATAGATGACAATGTTCACAATGCTAACGTAGATGACCTTCCTGGTGATAGCTTCGCCTAGATGGTCACTGACAACACTGATTTCTTTATTATTTTTTCAATACAATTTAAACTAAAAATTTCTCATCGAGTTAATATTTTTATTTACTTAAATGTGAAACAAACGGCGCAAAAAAACGGTTTCTAATTTTTTTTTTTGCATATGTAAAAATATTTTTTTTTATAATTTAAATTATATTTATTATTTGCTGTTAATTTGAATTTTTATTTAAACAATTTAACTCATTTAAATAAACAACATTTCGTTTCAAAAATTGCTTTATTAATTTAAAAATAAAGCGCTTGTATTAAGCAATGTTAATACTAAAAGTTAATATCAAAGATTTATATTTAAGCAATAAAATGATGAACTAAATGAGAATTTCTAAAAATAAGACATCTAAAGACAATGTCGCTCATCTTGTCGTCAACGGAGTCGTAAGACGACAGTAATAATATTTTGTCGCTCACCATTTCGTCAACATAGTGGGTTATACAACAAATACATTATAATGTCGCTGAACTTGTCACCAACAGAATGTTATACACGATCAGCTAATATTTTGTTCATGCAGCTAATCGTTAAAGATGATTTCCTTTACATAGTCTTTCGAGACAATTTCAGCGACAAATGTCGTTAGCGAAAAATTCTAAAATGTCTTAAAGAAATCGTTGACGACCATTTCATAGATGATGATTGACCAACTGGGGAGGCCTTTAACACTTCTATGTTTAGTGATATCCCACGGTGGGATATCAAATAAATGACATTCAGCAAATACATGAGATTCAGCCATTGACTTTATACCGTGGTTTCCAGACTAGTGTGGACTGTGGTAATTACTTGCTATAAATATGGAGTGCACACTAGAGGCCAGTATGAATTTTTGAAAAACATTCACAAAACGTTTTGTTATACAACACCAACATTTTTGTTTGTTGTTTTATTTATTTTTTTGTTTTAATGATCTAAATTTTAATATCTTCTAAATTAGTACAAATAGGCTAAATTGTCAATTTTTGTTATATTTAGTATTAAAAATCGTCAAATATGACATCAGCGCATTCAAGAAAATGTTTTGTAAAACATTCATTCAGCTCTTTAGTGTACACATAATTGTTAAATCGCAAATAAAGCCACATTCACAATGATAGTGCATTCCATTCTGCAGAGTGGATTTTGTTCCTTTTTTTCGCATTTACATATTTTTTGTATCATGCTGCAGAGTGGAGTGTTCCATCATTGTGAATGTGGCTTAAGGATTATTTTATAAAATCTCAGATGACGCCATACTTTTTTATCGCTTTGAGGTAGAGATTTTTTTAAATAAAGGAAATAATGTTAGTATTATAAAGGCGCATCTACTCGAGAGAGAATATTGCTAGAGATAGAGCAAAAACACCTCTAAATAGCTTAAATCATTCACAATAGGGCTAATTAGAGGTGTTTTTTGCTCTATATCTAGCAGTTTTGTCTCTCGTGTAGATGCAACTTTATAACAATGACAAAATTGTGACAACACAGACCATTCACCAGTTTTGTCATTGTTATAAAGTTTAGAATAAAGCACCGTAAGTTGTTTTTCACGTGGAAAAATTTCACTCGAACTTTAAATGCCTCAAATTGCAATTTAATTTATAAAAATTAACAATTTTTTTAATTTTATAACAAAGACACAATCACAGTAAACACAAAATGTCATTTTTCCCAAGAAAAATAATAGTCTTGTACATTAAATTTGTGTGAAAACTACACAATTTTCACGTGAAACCCATTATCGTGAAAAATCATTTTTTTATATGGAGTATAACAGTATTTTCACGTGAAATCGTGAAACAACTTACGGTGCTTAACTGCGAAATTCATTTGGAAAAAAATTAAGTGATGATAAATGGGTGTTTATTACATTAATAATTGTTGTTACTTATTTTACAGTAGTAGTTCTATCGCCAGTATAATAAATACCTCAATTGAACTACTTCGTTCACGAACGACACAACTCTTAGCCGTTCAAACATGTTTGATGTAACATTTGTTCCTAGAATTGAACATAAAAAAAATTTTCTCTTTTAAAATTAATTAAAACGAACGGAATAATGCAATTTAAAAGTTTTATCCTGATTTTTATCTAAAATAAATATGCTGAAACTTAACTAGTTATTCCAAGAATTAAGCTTTATAGTTAAGATTGTAAACCGGCAAAAAACAAGATAAATTGTAGGAGTTGTTTATCACTGTAGCAATTGGAAAATTCAAAGTATCGCAATTGGAAAAACGCAAGGCATTATTCAAACGAAAATTCCATGTATTAATTAAGGAAAAAAGTGAAAGCGTGTGAACTACTTTATTACTGCTTGCATTCTTGGGTGTGGGTATCTTGAAGAGACGGATACAATAATATAAACAAAACTGCACATAAAAATGGCCATTAGTTTCGAGAAACATCGAAAACAAATTGAGGCCGCCTGGAAAGATGTCTTAGATGACAAATCTTCTACAGATTGGTATGTATTGATTTTTAAAACGACACGCCATAATTTTTGTCAATTTTATGATTTTTTATGTTTTGCAGGGCCTTGTTTGGCTATGAGGGTCAAACTAATGATTTAAAACTTGTGTCCAGTGGCGAAGGCGGAGTCGAGGAATTGTGTGAGGATTTGAATAGTGGCAAAATTATGTATGCTTTTGTTCGTATTGAAGATCCAAAAACGGGTTTAAAAAAGTTTTTACTTATCAATTGGCAGGTAAGTTTGGAGGTTATTTTTGCAATGTATAATGTGACCAACCGTTTCAAGAATGCCCCGCATGAACTATTTCCACAACATTCGCCGTTACAGTATCAAAAATACAAGTTCATACAAAATAGTCGGCGGCGGCGGCTCAGAGTCGGCTTAAGCCGATGTATTTATAATAAATTATTTATTAGCTTTAAATTATTGGTTTAGTTTGTTTATAGCGCTAAAAAGAATATATTTTCGCTTACACACCTTGCAGGGATCTTCTAAATTCGCCTTTTTATTTTTACGCTTACAACTTTCAGATTTGCTAATGAATTTGATATTATCACTTACTAAAACTTCATATCAAGCTTCAAATATTTGAAATCTAATCAAAATTTAAAATCAAATTAACATGCAGTTAACATTGTTAACATTATTAAAATTCAAATAGCTTTATTTGCAAAAGATGACGTGAAAGATTTTTAACGGCTGATCCAATTTGAGCAAAACTACTCTAAAATTTTCTAATGTAAACGACACGAATTTCAAATTGGAATCCAGTGAAATTGAAATCTAATAAACTTTAAAACTTCAATACAATCGCGTGTAAATGTGCCTTGTATCCTTCATAATATAAATGAGTTTTGTGCTCCAACATTAAATAAAATTTTGTTTAGAACAATTTTTAATTTTGGCTATTTTTTAAGGTTTCCAAAAGAAAATGTTTTTGTCCGATCGAAATCCTATTTAGCTTTCAAATTTTGTAATGTAAACGATATGAATTTCGAATTCAAATCGAGTTAAAATCAAATCTAGTGAACATTTAAAATTCAATATTAGATGCTTCGACAAGCTAACAAAAATAAGCACAAACTAGCCGTTTACTTCGACATCGGCTAGGCCTCGAATGCTTCAAAATGTGTAGGTAGCATCACTGCATCAACAGATTGTTGTTTTGCCAACCCTGTGCTACTTCGCTCTGAGGCGAAAATTTCCTCTACCGTGAGTTGAAAGGAAAATAGATGAAAGAAGAAATTTGTATGCAAATTTCCTTTACTTTCCTCTATGGCGGAATGGAGGAAATTAACAACCCTGTAATTGCATTGTTTGTTTCAGTTTGATTCAAAATAAAAAAAAGGTGGCATTCATGGATATAAATATATGCCCAGCAAAAAATACCTGACCAAAATCCGTCCATGTTGTAAAGAAAAACATTTCAGTAATATTTGCATAGATTGCAAGAAATATAACTGGTTAAAATAGTATAATATAGCTTTTATAAATAAATAGATAATTAAATATATTCAAACTTCTGAACAAAACGTATTAATAAATCAGTTATTTTCACGTAATATAGTGTGTATCAAAAATGATACCTAGCTAGAATTATGAAGTTTTTTTTAAAGCTCGATTAACGGTTAAGAAGTGATATTTATGAGATACTTTTTGTAAATAAAATAGTTAAATAGTTTTTTATACATAAAATAAATTAATTTCTCCTGTGTTCAAGGAGAGAGGAAAAGTAACTTATTGTGAGTTCATTCAAAAATATATTTAAGAAGTGGTGCTTGTGACATGTCCAATTAAGTGGAATAATAAACCAATTAAAAAATTTAATAACTCTAGAAAAATAAAATTGCATCACTCGACTTGAATCTCTGCACAGTATACGTAGCTCATGAGAATGTGTTGGACATACGTGTTATACTTATACAAAAATATTTGAATGTGTGTGCAAAAATGTGTTTGTTGACAAAGAAGAAGAATATTATATATCTATGTAATCTATGCCACAAACTCAGCAGTCAAGTACCCCCAATCTAACATATGATTTAAATAAAGTTTAACGAAATGGCTCAGAACTCTATAAAACTTTGTCCATCGTCTAAAATGCCCACGCAGAGTTGAATGTTACATTTATTATTTTCTTTTTCGATCATGCCATGCCCCTTTAAAGTGGGCGAGTACACGGAAATTAGAGATGCTTTAAGCTTTACGCAGCAAATGTCGTTTCGTACATATCACGAACTAAACCCATAAGCCTGGACAAAGGCCGATCAGAGGCTTTTTGTAGTAAATTCTTGTTGAGACACGGCTTTATTTAAGCCACAAACTTTTCTGATTCATCAATAAACTTATAATCGTATAGTAAAAGAAATTGCTACATTTTAGTAATGCAGTTTATGCTCAATACATTTAAGTTCAGATGTAACTTTTCTATGCCAAATAGATGAAAACACGGATCGATTTTAACAATTTTCAATATGATTCATCCTTGTCGCACTAAAAACTTATGTTCCAAATTTCATCCAATTAAAGATTGTATTAAAGAATTTTTAAGGAAAAAATGTTGCTCATGTTGTTGCTCCAATCATCTGGATTATAAAGACAAATTGTTTGAAATTTGTTTGTCATTTTTTGAAAGTAAGGAATGATGAATTCGTTGAAAATTCAAGATTTTTACTACGTGGAAAAAATCGGATAATTTATTTGTTGGTCGCGTTGTTTTTTTGTTTAGCAAATTGTTGCCTTTGCAAGCGGTTTTCATCGCCTCTTTCGAACATTGACAATTTGTATCGAAAAATGTTAGCCTTTGCAGACGTGTGTAATTCTTATGGCTGAATTTTCGATACAAATTAAGAAGAGAGTGATTTAACAGAGGTAGGGAGAGTTGGATAGTCTTTTAATTATATAGTCGTTGGCCTTTGTATTGCTTATAAGTAGGGCAACAAGAAATATGCTTTTTCCTGTTCGTTGTATTGAAAAATGGATAAGATATTTATCCGTTTCAGAACAATGAACCAACGAGCATATAATTTAAAAGAGGTACCAACTCTCCCTACCTCTGTTAAGTCACTCTTTTCTTAATTTGTATCGAAAATTCAGCCATAAGAATTACACACGTCTGCAAAGGCTAAAATTTTCGATACAAATTGTCAATGTTCGAAAGTGGCGATGAAAACCACCTGACTGTGGCATCCTTTTATTAGAGCATATTTTCGCATATTTTTATGTTAATAGCATATTTTTGAGGAAAAACCTAATTTTTGTCAACACATTTTTGGATTTTTTCAGATCAAACTCATATTTTAGAGCATATTTTTTGATTTTTTTGATTTGTGCTTTTAAAAAAAATTTGTTTTTCAGTAAAAAAAAAAAAATACAAAATATTTTATGAATTCTATTTTTAATTCATTGCATTTTTTTAAATCGTTTCTGGGGTTCGCAATACTGATTTTGGAAACTCGAGCTATTGTATAAATTTTAAATTCCTTTTCAATTTTAAATGTCCGAACCAACAGTTTGGCCAGAAAATATTACCCCATTATCCAAATGTTCATTCGGACACTAAACATGTAATAAGTTTGACAACAAAATACACTTGTATTGAAAAATAAGTTTTGAAACCAGAATTTTTAAAAATGTTTTTAAGAGCATATTTCCGTTTTCAGAATATTTTTGTGGGCATAAAATGGATTTTAGAGCATATATATGTATATAAATTTTTCTTCAATTTCATAACCGATCCCTTAGGGCCTTCTTACATGGTTAAATAACTATTAACTAAAAAACAAACTTTTAATTATTACCAATGAATGTTTTTTTGTTTGATTTGAAATCATACCAGTATACTGGTAGAAATGTATAATTAAACATTCTCAACTCTTTCGGCAAAGCATTCCAAACTCTTGACACCCGAATCTGAAATGATTTTACAAAAATATTCAAATGCCTTATAGGTGGTACATATTATCTGGGGATTTCTAATCGAAATTTCGGGTAAAACTAAATTGATCAATTATATAAACAGGGCAACTATTAACAATGGATTTATAAAAAAACAATAATATCCTGATGCTAAAAAAATTATCAAAAGACAATCCAAGAAAATTAAATGTATATTGAGATACATGATCTCTCCTTTTCAAATTAAAAACATAACGGATAATCCAAGGTGATTTTTCCGCAAGGCATAATTCCTGGTTGTCCTGCTTAATAGTTTCGTTTTAGAGTGGACATTTGTCCCCGATGGGTGGAACTTCTACAATAAGAATATGACGATTGTTGCACTATTATTTTTCCTCCAGGCGAAACGATTTCCAAACTTTTTCGTATTGCATTGTTTGCAGGGATAGATTAGAAAATAATTTATAAAATGTTGATGAAATATTAAGAAATTTGTATTAATTTCTTTTATGAAAAAAGGGAGAAGGGGCACCTGTTTTACGTAAAGGCACATGTGCCAATCATATACATGATGTAGCCAAGATTATTTCTGGGGCCCATCTAACTATCAATGCACGTAATGAAGATGATATAGATGTGGAACGTTTATTAAAAAAACTAAGCGCTGTTTCGTCAGCTTATAGCTTTAAAGAACCCCGCACAGTGCATGAAGAGCAAAAAACTCCTATTGGTACCAACTATACACGTGTCATACCCACAAAGGAATTGAATGCATCGGTCATGCAAAATTTTTGGAAAAAGGAAGAGGAAGAAGAAAAACATCGTTTGGCTGCTGAAAAGGAACAAAAACGTTTAGAGCAAGCCAAACTGGATAAGGAGCAAAGAGCACGTGAAGAAAAGGAACATTTGGAAAGAGAAAATAAATTACAAATGGCCAATAAATTACAGCCAGCTCATGTACCCATTAAAACGTAAGTTGAAGTTTAATGAGAAAAGTTTTAACTTAATATCTTAATTTATCTAATTTATTATTTATCTTAAAGATCACCACAACCTTTGAGTCCCGAAAAAACTGTAGGTAATACTTTTGGCAATACTTTAACCGAGGCCGAACGTATGCGTCAAGAACGTAGCCAAGAAGCTAGGGAGTTGATTGGTTCGCGTGTTGGTGCAGCCAAGGCTATTTTCACTAAACATACTAGTGAGGGACAATTGCAAAGCAAGTAAGTTAAACAAATTTTTCTATCAAGGAAACTCTCAAAGGTAACAATACAGATTTGGATATGTGATGGAGGATAAGTATTCTTTCTTTTCGGACCAACCTCATGCCTAACGAGTTATTGTTGTTGTTGTTTTAATGACTTAAAAAAAAGAATTTATAGTTAATAATTTTTGCTTAAAGCCGGAGTGGCAATTCTTTCTCGGATAAATTTAAAAACTCGAATACATCGGAATTATTCCAGCACACAGTTCGAATGCCGTCCATACTCAGTTGTCAGAGCCTTGTCAGCGGTAACAGGGGACACCATGTCCAAAATGTTCTGTTGATGAGGTTGGCATTTGATAAGATTTCCATTGACCGCCATGTCTAAAGTAAAAGAAAGGAAAAAAAAACTGAAGAATTACTTGTATGGGAACATAACTAAAATATACAAATTTAAATTTTTTGTACATAGGATTAAAGTACTCTAAAACAGACGAATTTTATATTCATACCCAGCAAAAAAAAACCGAATGCATTCTACAAGAATGCATTTTTCACTGCATATAAAGTAGCTATATATGCTGATTTCTTACTTCCAATAAACGTATTTTAAATGACTGCCAAAATGCCATTAACTAAAAACTTTTTTTACTTCCCAGAAAAAAAATATCTGACCAAGATCCGGAAAAGCACCTATACTGTTCGGCACAAATGCGTTCAAATTGAGGTGAAAAACGCATTCTTTTAACATTGGCTTGAAATAGGAGAGAAGGTGTTTATGATACTTTAAGTCAGAGACTATTAATTATAGAGATAGGAAATCAAAACTTACACTACTCGCCGGTAGGGGGCGCTGAAATTTAGTATCACCTGAGCAACTATTTAGTATCACTTTAGTATCAGCTGAGCCTATATTTAAAAACTCAAAAATTGCTGAAAACTGCGCAAAATAAGAAAAAATCAAGCGCAAAATATTTTCAAATAATAAAATTTGAGAATTCTTTTTTTTTATTTGCTTTTTTGTTTGTTATTATTTCAATTTAAATAAAAAAATAAAATTGTCAATTTTTTGAACAAAGTGCCATCTAGTGATAACGATGTCGTTATAACTTTTGTTTTTGGTGATGCCATACCCCTGCTTTAAGTCTGCTTTGCACGCCATAAAAATGAGTGCTTGGATGTTCTTTTTTATATAGGAAAGCAATTCATTTTTGTTACTATCTAAGGAGAGATGAAAAGTAAATTCTTGAGAATGCATTCAAATATATATTTAAGAAGTGATATTTATGACTTTTGAATGCATTCCCAAGAAGTTACTTTTCATCTCTCCTTCGATAGTAAAAAAAATGAATTGCTTTCCTATATAAAAAAACAAAATCCAAGCACTCATTTTTATGACGTCCAAAGCAGACTTAAAGTAGCATAAACACCTTCTCTCCTATGACAAGCCAATGTTAAAAAATGCCTTTTTCACCTCAATTTGAACGCATTCGTGCCGAACAATATAGGTGATTTTACGGATCTTGTTCAGGTATTTTTTTGCTAGGTATTGCCTATGATTCAAATACAGAGTTTCCACAAATTTGAACTATTAAATATATAGGTGTAAATAGAGTTTTGGGAACAGTCGGCTAAGACTCGAAGTTTTTACGAATATAGAAAAAGCCGAAAATCCACTAGCTTAAATTGGGAGACATATGAAATATATAAACTTGTTTACTGAACAAATATATGTAGTATATGGATATAGCTGTACTTTGGATTTTGGTAACAGTATTTTAAGGGTAACGGAAGTCAGTTATTTCGGTGCATACCGTAATTTTTTTTTTTTATCAAAAAACAGAAATAAAAACCAAAAGAAATTAATCAACTTAATTTATTTATTTTTTATTTATTTTATTTCGGTAGCTAGTATTTATATATTTTTTTTGGTATTTTAAAGGTATTTTGTACAAGTTTTTACTGGAAGGTGTTTGTTTACACAATTACTCAGTAAGGAGAGGAAAAATAGAGAGAAAAGTGACAGTTCAATACCAGAGAACTTACAAGTTTTTACTGGATGAATTTTTGCTAGTAAGAATTTGTAAGAAAAAAAAACATATGGTTGAAAACATACAGAGCTTTGAAGAATTAATTCCTTTTTGAATGAATTCACTACCAATCGAATTCAATTTTCTCTAGAATTGAATGAATTCCTTTTCTTAAGTAATTCACTGAATTCGTTCAAATGAACGCGTTCATCAAACAACAAATTCAAAGAATTAATTCAATTGCAATAGTTCTTTTTATTAAATCAAATGAATTAATTCACCGGTGAACGCGTTCAATTTTATAAATCGAACGGAAAAAAAAGTGAATTAATTCCTTACTGAATTAATTCACTACTGAATTCCTTCAATTTCATTTTCGTTCAGTGAATTAAAAAAAATAAAATTACGTTCAGTGAATTAAAAAAAAAAATAATAAGTTCACTGAATTGAAAAAAAAAATAAAATAAGTTCACTGAATTGAAAAAAATAAAATAAGTTCACTGAATTCAAACTTGTTTTCTGCCGTTCAGTAGAAGAAAACAATAACGTACAAATACAATTTTTAAATAAGCAATTTTGCAGCGTGTGCTAGTAAAAATAAATAAATTAGAAACCGGATGCCGTTTATCAACCTACATGATTCAAAAATAAAGCCTTTTACTATTAAAAATAAAAACTTTACTTTTATAGATAAATTTGGAAAAAAACTATAACTATTAATTTTTCAAACCAGTTATATAGTTATATTTTTTTTCCAAATGTATCTATATCTGTAAAGTTTTTATTTTTAATAGTAAAAGGCTTTATTTTTGAATCATGTAGGTTGATAAACAGCATCCGGTTTATAATTTGCTTATTTTTACTAGCACACGCTGTAAAATTGCTTATTTAAAAATTTTATGTGTACATTATTGTTTTCTTCTACTGAACGGCAGAAAACAGGCTTTGAATTCAGTGTACTTATTTTATTTTTTTTTCAATTCAGTGAACTTATTTTATTTTTTTTTCAATTCAGTGAACTTATTATTTTTTTTTTAATTCACTGAACGTAATTCTATTTTTTCTTAATTCACTGAACGTAATTTAATTTTTTTTTAATTCACTGAACGAAAATGAAATTGAACGAATTCAGTAGTGAATTAATTCAGTAAGGAATTAATTCACTTTTTTTCCGTTCGATTCGTAAAATTGAACGTGTTCACCAGTGAATTAATTCATTTGTTTTAATAAAAAGAACTATTGCAATTGAATTAATTCGGAACAAAATAAATCGAACGAAAGCAAATATGAATTAATTCCATTCAATATATGGTACTTAGTGAATTAATTCATCGAATTTTTAATTCAGAATTGAAAAATTGAATTAAGGAATTAATTCTTCAAAGCTCTGAAAACATATGATTGAAAAAAAAAACATTTGTCTAAATAATTTTTAAATAATTTTTTGTAAAAATCAAAAATATTTAAATATAAGCTTATTTACGATGGAAGAAGTAAGTAAGTGATCATATTATTAGGTTTTATTTATTAATCCAATAATTTGAATAGGTTTATATCGCAATCAGCTATTTTAATAACTGTTGCCAATTTAGCTATTTTCTCGGCAAATCTAGCGATATTTAAACTTGTTTAGCGGGATAAAATATAATTTAGCTATTAGCGGGAAAACTAACGATTTGACATTTTCTTAGGATTTTTTTACATTTATTTCCTTGAAAGAATTTTTGAATCATTATTATTCAGCGATTTATCGCTAAATTTTTATGGAAAACTTAAAAGTTCGAAAAATTTGGCGATGTATCGATAATTTTTTTAAGAAAGTTTTAAGAAGTTTGAAAAATATAGCTATTTTTGAGAAATTTTTCAATAGAACCTGAAAAGTTCGTGAAATTTAGCGATTTATGGCTAACTTTTTTATGTTTTTTATAACTTAACTATTTTCTAGTGGTTTTTAGTTTGATTTAGCGATATTTTTAGGAAAGAAGTTGGCAGCAGTGTTTTACTAATTCTTACAATTTTTCTGTTTGCGTACATTTTTAGATATTTTTCTTTTTGAGAGTAAATTTTGCCTTACTCTCTTTAAATTTGTTACTGAGTAATTTTTACTGGACTTTACTGAAAAAGTAACCAAACACACCTAATATTTCATTTATTTCGGTGTTTGTATTTTAAGGTATTTTTTTATTTCGGTAACGGTATTTTAGGCATAACGTTAGTAAGTTGAAACGGTATTTTAGTGGTATTGCCTGCCAACCCTGATTTAAAACAGTTATGAAAATTCTTCCAAAAACTATTTTTCCAGCCATTTTTAACCACTGAACATGAGAATGTGTTATAAAGAAAATACGGGTCCGTCATTTTTTGAAACCTTTATCACATATCGGAATTAAAGTGAAATCGATATTTTCACTAGGAAGAGTTGCCTTGTAAGTTGCAGTAACTTTTTCCATAACTTTTTATTTAATTTAAAACATTTTTGATTACAATTTTATATTTTTTTTAACTTGCTTTAGCTTCAATTTTACAATGTACTAACTGGCACTTTAACTGCAACATTTGTTGTTTTTTATATAAAATTTAAATTTAACTCTTGGTTACAGAACATTCGATAATCGGGGCTTAAAGAATTTATTACTAAAAATAATTTTCTTTTCACCAGACTAAATACAGCACCACCAGCTAAACCTGTTCGTAATTCAATAACACAACGTATAAATGCCTTTAATCAACCCCAATCACAAAACGATTCACCAACGGCACCAGCACAATCACAGCTATTGCCAGGCAAGATTACTTTACCCAAACTATCAGAAGTTGTTGCAGCTGAAACCGAAAATAAATTACCAAATGAACTGAAACAAGAACAACCCCAAAAACACGTGCAGCCACAGACTGCGAAACAACAAGTTGAAGCCCATATAGAACAACCAGTTAAACCTGAAATGACAGCAATAGCCAATAATGAAGAGGATACACATAATATCGATGATTATCCTTTAGAACCAGATAGTGAACAGTATTCGACTATTAAACGATCGCCACATAGCAAATCGAATTCATTACAATCACCCGATGAGACATCATCATCAAATAATACTGATACAGCTCTATATCAAGACGATGAAGAAGAGGAAGTAGTACGTACTAAAGTTTCGGTAACAGTACAACAATCTCAGTCACAAACGGGCGCAGTAACAGCAAAAAATGGTTATTCAGTGGATAGAAATGAAAGTAAGTTGAGATGAAAATTAGTAACATAGTTATACCTTACACCACTACGTGCACAGGGTTTTATGATTTTGAGCTGGTGTTTATTATATAGCATCTTATAGTATACTGTCTACTCAGAATCACTTTTGGAGCCGAGTTGGCAATGTCCGTCCGTCCGTCCGTCCGTCTGTATGTCTGTCCATGTGTTCTTGTGCGCACTCTACAGATAGAAAATATTTAAATATTTTTATAAAATTTGATACACCTACATATGTCGGCCCAAGAATCAAAAAATACTGATACAGCCCACTGATTTTTGGTTTAAATCGGTCCATATTTAGACCTCATGCCGCAAACATAAAATATATTTCAAAGAAATTTGGTACACTGGACAAAATTTCTTTGAAATATAGATAGAATGGGTTCATCTTTGTTTGAAGGTATGTCCAGTTGATATTTTAATTGGCAAATTAATGTTCTTTGTCAGATTAGAGATCATACAAGTAAACTACAGAGAAGAAAAATTTAAAAAATCTCAAATCTGACAAAGAACAATCATGTATTTCTTACTGTTTTTGTAATTTTATACCAATTTATAACCAAATTTTGATACAAGTCGATTTCAATCCATTAAAATTTCTAATCCAAACATTAGTTGACTTTCAACCCCACTGGTGTAGGGTATAATATAATTGGAATGAAAAAAGTTTTTGATGATTTCAAATGTACTTAAGATTTTTTTTTTCAATAAACTTTTCCACAGACAACGTTTTGAAGAGTGAAAATATTCTCCACAGCTTAAGCAATTCAAAATTTGCAATAATATCCCCTGTTTTTCAGCATTTTTTGAAAATTTCACAATTTTAATTGAATATTAGAAATAATATTTGGAACTATTTGATTTTTCTACTCCTTTGTTTTTTTTTTAGTCAACGATTTGGTTAATGAAGATGATTTTATCTGTCAAGATACTTTGGGGGATTTAGGTTTGAAAGCACGTGCTTTGTATGATTATCAAGCTGGTATGTTAAATTTCTGCAAAATTTGTTAATTTCCATTAATCTAAATCTTTGCTTTAGCTGATGAATCTGAGATAACATTTGATCCCGGTGATATTATAAGTCATATCGATCAAATTGATGAAGGCTGGTGGCAAGGTCTGGGACCTGATGGCACTTATGGACTGTTTCCGGCAAATTATGTCGAAATTATAGACTAAAACTTATTAAAAAACAAGTAACTTGAAATAAGGGAATTTATTAACCTAATACTAAAAAAGAAAACATTAAAGAAAATCAATTTCAATACAAAAAATTACTTTAAACAATAAGCAATAGCGAAAGAAAATAAAATCGATTTTTTGGCATGACAAAAACACAAAAAAGTTTCACAAAAGTATTCGACACAAGTATTTTAATGTCTAAATTTTATTATTAAATTTTTAAGAACTCTAATTTTCTTTGTTTTAATCTGTTAATCAGCTACCTTATTCTTAAAGTTTTATTGGTGCCAACATTCTTCTTAAAGCATTCATAACTTTTTACAACTTTTTACATATGCAGCATTTAATTTTATAACTTTTTATTTTTGATAATTTGTTAAATGTTCATATCATTAAGAGATTTTGTTAAACAGAGATTTCTAAAAAAATTGATTATTAATCTAATACACATTTTTGTTTCCAGCGTCCTTATTTTTACTATTGCGTCCTGTTATTATTATTTTTTTATATCATTAAAATGATTATAAGTTTGATATATATAAACTATAAAAACGAAAAATTAACGCTTAGCGTATATTTTATATTTTTTATTTTATTAAAAACAAAAAAAAAAATCCACTTACTGCAAAACAATAATGTCCTTTTTATATATATTAATGAAAAAAAAAAAAATCTTACAAAAAGTATTAACGGAAAATTTTTGAAATTATATTAAAACTAAATTATAATCCCCCATTTATATACATATATACAAACCCAATTATTATACTTACTTATAAAGTCAATAAAGTCCTTTTTTGCATTCAATATATATTTGAGTAGAATAAAGTCAAAAATTTTCACTCACACACACATTAAAACAAAACACCCACAATAACATATACAATTTTATTGTGCAACTTACTTCAAATAAAGAAAACATAAAAAATATTATGAAAAAATTTTGTTAGTTCTTTTTTAAATCTGACTTAAATTGAAATAAAAAAAGTTGTTAAGAAGAAGAATAAACCTTCTTAACCTCAAACCTACTAAATTAAAATTGATAAAATGAATATTAATTACAATATTAATTGCAGCTGCTCTATATGACGTTAAACCAACACTGTACTAAAAAAGTTGTTTTGTCTAATTTTTTGTCTAACGCTTCCATCCCTTCATGTAAAATTTTAGGGTGTTGGTTATTCTTGAACACACGAGGGAGTATAATCAGTATAATATGCATATTACTCATACATATTGCCCGTTTCGCACCATATATAATCAGATCCAACTTGATTTTGGCTTTAAATTAAAATCAAAGAACTTATAAATTGATTTTCTTACATAGTAATTTTTAAAACAAAATTTGCTTGTACATTTTTATTTTGATGCCAGCTCAAATGGATAAGATTTGGTACCAGATCTGGTGCCAAATCTGGGCAGATCTGCTCATATTTGGCCATAAAAATCAATCAATTTTCCAGATCACTTTATATATGAACAGATCTGGCTCTAGATCGGATCCAATCTGGCCATAAAGTGTATCACAGAGCATTTGGCAGACGAAGAATTTTAAATTAGATGATTAGAAGGGTTTCATACCTTTTAGTGTACACAGTGAAGAATATGCGCAATTATAAGATTTATTGAATACAAAAATCTTGGAAAATTTTCTTAAGTCGACTTAAGTGCTTCTGTCAAAAGTCCACAGATTTGTTTATTTAGGTATATTTTTATATTGTGTATCAACAAGCCTTTAAAATAACAGGTGTTTCCATTAGAAACGTTTACATATTGCAATGTTATTAATAACATAAAGAAGCCGGCAAAAAATATCCTTAGAAACCAAATTGTAGATACAGGTCAAGTTCGTTAAAGGCATTGCCATATGAGAAAATTGCAATAACTGTTTAATCGATGTGAGAATAGGAAAAGTTTTTACCAGTAAAACTGAAAATATGAAGAAACAAAAAATTGAAATTTAACAGAGAAATGTTATAACATTAAATTTAAATTTACCGTCTAAAATTTTCTCATCATGGGAAATACCGAAAGTAATGTTACTAGTGGAGTTAAAAAACAAGCTGGTGTTTCCACTCAGGCCTTGTATAAATTTGTCAATCTCAAAGGTGGTGGTCTGCTGGTAGATATGATGAAACGTGCCTGTCAAACTAAACAGTTTGCTGAAATTGATCATGCCATTAAGACAAAAGTTGAGCCTTTTCTTTATAACAAGGGTGCTGGTCGTTATTTTCCTATTTCGAAAATGGTACTATTACGCAATAAGGAAAGGGCACGCACTAAACAATTGCCAGAGATAAGAGCATTGGAAAATCCAGATGATGATTTCAATATACATGACTATTGTTCAGAGGTATCGGAAGCTGAATACATATCAAATCCGACTGCTTATCGTTTCGTGTGTTGGAATTTAAATGTGAGTATTTGTTTTGATTATTTTCATGAACAATTTCTTATGCCGAGTTTTTCGGATGTTGGCTAAACTTGGTTTAATTAAACTGAAAACGAATAATTTTTCGAAAGACCTTTCACTCGTTTTGAATTTTTGTCTTTATTTAAATAATACAAAACAAGCCACATTTCAAAAGCCGTATTCCAGTTAAAATTTACATATTTCATATATTTATTTCTCCCAAAAATCACCATTAAAATTTAACAGCTAACTGGATACTAAGGCCGACTAAAAATGGCAGACAAAATAACTGCAATTGACACTGCTTCAAGAGTAAATTAATATTAGCTGTGTTTTCGACTTAAGACGAAAACTAACACATTACTTTTCGTACTTTACGTTAACTTTCAACACGGATAATTATGAACGTTTAAAACTCAACGTTTATACATTTTCACATCTAAAGTATTTCCAAAAAACTTTTGCTGACGTACGTTCGATTATAACGGAACAATTATAAACATAACCTGTTTCAAATTTTTTTTATACTACAATCGGTTTAACGTATATTTGCTTTAAATACTTAACGTTGATAGGCATGAGACAAAATACAGCTATTTTAATAATTTTTAACTAATAAAATTCAATTAACAAATACCGGAAAATGGCAAAATTTGGAGAAAACATTTGATAAATTTAACTTAAAAAAAAAAACACTGACGAATGTTGTAAAAACAACCAACAATTCAATTTCAGCTATATAATTCTGATTAGTCTTTTTTGACAGTTGACTTTCATAAAAATCAGCAAATGTCTTATATAGTTGACTAAAACTAAATATAAACTTAAGCCTGAGTTACTCGAGCGTAAACGCACCTCTGCGTAGCTGAATTAATTCTTATTTAAGTCATTATTTCAGCTAGATACGTTTACGCTCCAGTAACGAGCCCTGAGGTATACATACCTTTAAAAGTTCTATGATTGGAGTTCTGACAAAAGAGCCATGATTAAAGATCTGAAAGTATGATCTGAAAGGATCCACGATTTTAATTCCAATCGTAAGGCATTTTAAAATATCCTTGATTTGAATTTTCTTTGGCCACGATTGTGCTATATACATATTATTATCCCCTTAAATTCCTGCGTTTTTTTAGGAAAGAGGAGCTGTGGGAGAAACAATTTTACACTTGTGCTTACTTAACGCCTCTTCTTTACATGCTGATTTAGCTAAGAGACTCTTGAAATTTTATCCCAAACTTATTATGGATATTTATCTAAGCGATGAATACTATGGAGAAAGTGTTTTACATATAGCTATAGTCAACGAGGATCCAGCTATGGTTAAATACCTTTTAGATGCTAATGCATATGTCGAAGAAAGGTACATTACAATTAAGTATATAGTTAGTATACAGGATACATGTGTATAGAAAGAACTGCTTAAAAGAATATTCTATACTTTTAGATGTTGTGGTGCCTTTATGTCTGCGGAAGATACCAAACCTTCTCGTTATGACTCTCCGGACCATGAATATGTTGGTATACAAGCCATGACCAACTATGATGGCTATGTTTATTGGGGGGAATATCCTTTAAGTTTTGCCGCTTGTCTGTCGCAGGAGGAATGCTTTCGTTTGGTATTAGCTCGTGGTGCCGATCCTGATTTACAAGACACTAATGGCAATAATGTTTTACATATGATGGTCATATATGAAAAAATGGATATGTTTGATGTGGCCTATGAGGTGGGCACAAATGTCCATCAAAGAAATGTTTTAAATTTGACACCGCTAACATTGGCCGCCAAGTTAGGAAGAGTAGAAATGTTTTTCCATATAATGAGTATAGAACGCGAAATCTATTGGCAATTGGGTAGCATTACATGTGCTGCTTATCCTCTATCAAAAATCGATACAATTGATGTAAAGACGGGTAATATAAATAAAGATTCAGCTTTAAATTTTGTAGTATTTGGAGTAAGTTTTAAGTTACACCGATAAGTTTCTGTATCTTTTATGTTACTCTGTCTTCTAGGATAAATTGGAACATTTGGAATTATTGGATGGAGTTGTTATTGATCTTCTGAAAACCAAATGGGATACTTTTGTTAAATCTCGTTTCTATAAGCAATTTTATATGTTTTCATTCTATTTTTTATTTTCTTTGGTAAGTTTTATATCTCGTCCTGGTCCCGTTGAAAAGGACGAAGATGACGATAATCAGGAGAAGACTATCGAGAAAGCCAACACTTCTTATTATGTTCAACGATTGTCTACTGTTACTACCAATATGGAAAAGAAACTTCCTTATAGTAAGTTAAGCGAATGAAAATTCAAAAGAAAGAGTTTATAATATTCGTAATTTTATTTTCTTTTTCAGAAACATTTTGGCTTAACTTTAGCGAGTATATAGATGATGAACGCGATAATGTAGATTTATCATCATGGTGGGCCAGTTATGAGGAATGTCCTTTAATGGATATGGAATCAGATTTAGCCAAGGTAATTTTTTAGGTCTGGCCGTTCGGAAATGCATTACCGCTTTGCAATTGTCACATGCTTCAAAATGTATCACTAAAGCAAATCAGCATCGCAAAATATAATCACAGGTTTGCATCAGATGCAGAGCAGTGATGCGTTTCCCAACAGCCTCGTCTATAATGAAATTAATTTTTGATACGCGGAGAGAATTGTTCATCAGCAAATGAAATATGAAATATGTATGCATATAATTGCCAGAATGTACAAAAATGTAAATCTGTTTTATTTTTAGATACGTACTGCAGCTGAAATTGTTATATTTTTTGGAGCTATTTTATACTTGTTGGCCGCTTTAAGAGAAGCTAAATTTTTAGGCTATAAAATGTTTGTTGAAAATCTGGTAAGGTTAAAAGCAAAAACTTCTCCTACCCCATATTTGGTTAATTTTTGCAATTTTTAGATGACAGCGCCATCTAGAGTAATGTTTTTATTCTCATGTTGCCTTATGATGACAATACCCTGGTTAAGATTATCCTGTCTCACCGAACTAGATGATCATGTTGCTGTGTGTATAATGTTAACAACAGCTCCCTATTTTCTCTTCTTCTGCCGGTAGGTTCAAAGTGGTCATCTTTATTTTCGCTCTCTCAACACAAACTTTTTTCAGAGGCTTTAAAACTGTTGGTCCTTTCGTAGTGATGATATATCGTATGGTGATGGGTGATTTGATACGTTTCGTTTCCATTTACTTGGTGTTTGTTATGGGCTTCTCCCAGGCGTATTACATAATATTTCTAACATTTGATAATCCCGCTACACCGGAAGAAATTGATGATACCGGTACAAATCCTATGCCTTCACCTATGGAATCGGTAGTTGCAATGTTTTTAATGTCTTTAACTAATTTTGGTGATTATTATGGTGCCATGGTCTCCACACAACATGAGGCTGAAGCAAAAATCCTCTTCTTCCTGTTTATGGTCATTGTCAGTGTTTTGCTGGTCAACATGTTGATTGCTATGATGGGTAATACTTATCAGAAGATAGCAGAGATACGTAATGAGTGGCAAAGGCAATGGGCTCGTATTGTATTGGTAGTAGAACGCAGTGTGCCACCGGCTGAGAGATTAAAAAATTTCATGCAGTATTCTCAACCCATGTCAGATGGAAGAAGAGCTTTAGTTTTACGTTTAAATATGAGTGTTAGTATTGTATTTTAAAAATTTTAAAAGAATTTAAAAATGTTTTTTGTTTTGTTAATGTTTGCTGTTAATTACAGGATGAAGACAAAGAGGAAATGAAAGAGGTTCAGGAAATGAAACGCATACATGAACGATTTTCTAAAAAACGCCAACAAGAACGAGAGGCTCGTGCAAAAAAGAGACAAGAGGAATACGAAAAATTCTTTGGCGCCACTTCCACAAATAATGAAAATAATAATCAATAAAGGCTTTAAATTAAAAAAGTGTTATACAAAATATCGTCTATTTTATGAGAAATCTCCCAAAGTCTGATCCTGTAACTTTCAAATTTCAATAATAAAAAGTTTGCACTTTAAGAAAGAATCAGTTTAAGAAACCGCCAGTTTATGATTTTGGTTCAAAATTTCGGAAAAGTTTGTTAATTTGAAGAACCACGTATCTGAGATTTCTTTATATAAAATGCTTTCATTAAAAATAGTTTCATAGAAATTATGAAGCTTTTTTTTAAAAAATATATTCATTAGTTTAAAGAAAAATTTCATTAAAACTTGCCTAAGAAAATTTCCTCCTTGAAAAAGCAAGCAGCTGATGCTGCTTTTGAAATTATAATATTATTATAATTTCTTAGCAACAGATGAATATGGGTTTAGAAACAATGCTTAATCAGACGCTCTTCATTCATTTAGCTCTGTGTTGCTTTCGAAAATGCGCCAAAGTTTGCCAGAATTTGATTTTTGTTGTGTTTAGCGGCCTATAGACGATCAAGCATGTTGTACAGCATGTCTTTACAGAATTTGATAATGTAATGCCTTATTTGATGGAAATTACAAAAACAATTATCAAGCCAAGCTGTGCAGCTCGCTTGATCATATATGGGCCGCTTTTTAATGCTAACAAGAAAAGTCTCCCAACGAGAACCCGTAGATCTTAATGAACTGACACTTTAGAAAACATATTGTATTATTTTCTATTGTTGTTGTTTATACATGAATGGATATCACTACATTGCTAGCTCTGTCAAAACAACAGAGTAGTATATTGGAAGATGACAAAGCAAATTGTGGTAAATTTTTTTCTCTTTGATATTTTAAATGTTAAATAACGCTTCTAGACGAGAATAAGAAATTCTCATTGAGTTTGTAATTTAACTTAACAAATATTTCCAGAAATTTTAAAAACGTCGTCCCCTGACGATTTCCTTAGGCAAGAATGAAATCCGGATAGGGACATACCTTCAACAATTTGCCGAATAAGTTTTGGGATTTTAGCACATTTAATTCCTTTAATGCGCTTAATAAACTTTGTTGAAGAGGAGAAATCTTTAAAGGACACGTATTTTTTTAGCTGCCCAGTGTCATATTAAAGGATTAAGAAATTGGGGCAAAAAAGTTAATTATTTTGCAAAAAGACATATACTTAAAAGCTTTTCTTTTTTATAGAGAAACAAGATTTTTAAAAATGTTTATTTTCCAAAATAACGGAAAAAAATATTTTGTGTGAAGCAAAATATGAAAATGTGTGTTTATATTTTTTAACAAATAAAAAAAAAAAATGCTACTTGAAATGCAAAATATGCCAAATATGTATTAAAAAGCTCAAAATAAGCATTAAATAGGCACGGAATATGCATTTGAAGTCAAAATATGCAAAACCATGCATTTTTGTTAAAATATTCAAAAGCATGTAACTAAAAACCGATGCAATTTTGTTATAGATTTGACAATTCCGATAAATAATAAGTCATGTTAGTTTTAGACTATCGTGGAAAACCATGCATTTGCATGGAATTCCTTACCCCTTCGATATTTTTTGCGGTATAATCGAACTGTGTCAGCAAAACTTTTTTAAAAGTAACGCGAAGAGTTACATTATGGTTGAAAATGTAAAAACGTTGATTATTAGCTAACGTGCATGTTAGCCTAAAACACATTTCTGTGTAGTTTGATATTGTATAACTTATACATACGGATATAATTAAGTCGAAAACATTGTTTAAAATCAAGTGAATTGAAAATGTTTCACTAAAATTTGCGAAAGTAAATTTCAGCAAATATTGAATCAAATTTGATTCGATTGGATCAGAGTTAATCTCACTCGATTAGATTATATATGGGAGAAATTTCGGATCAGATTATATTTAATTGTATTCGTCCATTTCTCGGAAAGTTATGCCAAAGATCAGCACTTTTTCATTATCTATATTTTCGCCTTTCGAATTTTGTAAATTTTCAACAAATTCACGTTTCCGAACATAATCAAAATCACCGTGTAACCTATTAGAAGCATTCAAGAGAAGTTTCCCGAGATTAAAATAATACATACCTCGGATGCTGCACAGAGAAAGCAGATTTGTTTAGGCTGCATCAAACGGATTTTTCGGTTTTAAGTAGTTTTTTACGTCATCGAAGTTTTGTTGGGATATCAGCTATTTGTTGCCTAATTTTCATTTCATTCGATTGTCAACAAATTCGGTTGTCGCACCAAATTGTTTTTCTCTATGTAAGTATAAAACGCAATTTCATTTTTTATTTTATTGTTTTATAGAATTAACAAATATATTTATCTTTATTGTTATCGTACATATATTTTTAGTGATTTAAATATAAGTGAATTTTATTTCAATTTTTTTTTATTCTAAATAATATCGATTCCTAACATTTTTTAATCAAAATAATAAAGAACTACTAAATAAATAAAAGTACATATTGCTTTTTAAAATAGATCAATAGCCAGCTGTTTAGTCAATTGAATAAATAGTTTAATTAAATTTTTTATTAAATAATAAAAAGTAAGCAAAATAATAAAATCAATATAAAAAACACTTAAGTAATTTTGACTTTTTTGTTTGTTAATTATACGAAATTTTGTATTACATTAAAGTAACATTTAAAGCCATACCATACATATAATTTGAGACATTTAGAAAAAATTTATTTTTTTCTTTAAGGGCCAGTTTTATAGATCGATTTTTGATTTAAATATTTCTTAAGTAAGAAATTTTGTTTGAAAATGTATGTTCCAATAGAATTTTCACACTGAAAATCAAGTATCGATAAACAGTTTTGATATGCTAAATTTTCACATACACATTTTCAATATTTTCCTCAATTCAAAACAGTTTTTTGTTACTTGATTTTCAATGTGAAAATACTGTTCGAAAGCATTTCCGTTTCGAATCGAATTAGATAATACCCTAACTATAAAATTGGCCCCAAATGTAAAAAATTTAAATCAAATCTAAACAAGCATAATTTATAAGAAAAAGTAAAATAAATTTTAAATATTTTTACTAAATATAAAAACATCTAAAGATAGAAAAAATATCATAAGAATTAGAGGCACTTTTGAATTATTCTTATTATAATTATTACTAATGATTTAGGTAAAGCATTTTGTTCAATTTCTTTTGATATTTTAAATATTCAATATCGTTGCAAATTTCTAATGACATTTTTTTTAGAGTATAGAAGTTTTTAAGCAGATATTTTAATATTGTTTTTTTAGGTTTAGAATTGTTAGAATAAGAAGATAGAATATTAAATGTATAAAAATTAAGAACAAAAAATTATCAGTAAATTTTGTATGATTATAATGTCATTATAGTTTATAGATTTGATTATTAACGAGTGTAACGAGAGTAAAAAGATTTTAAAACTAAAATTTTGGTAACTAAATAAATTTTAGCATTACAAATAGAGATGAGCGATTAATTATTTAATTAATTCTACACAAATTTGATATTCACAGCTATTGGTAAGCACTAAGCTCTGGTTAATCTGAAATGGGCTAGCCGACCTAAAAGTATAATAAATTTTATAATTGTGATTAATTATTTGTTTGATCGAAAATTTGATTAATTTACAAATATATCAAAAATCTTAAAATAATAATTATTTATGAACTTCGTCTGTAAATACCTTAAATACTATTTTATAACTAATCAAGCTTTAGGTCTATTTTAGCCATAAATTTAATAAACTTCTTTTCAATATTTCGCCTTTAAATACTGGAAGTTGCTCTGCAATGTTTGAAAGCGAAATATTGAAAAAGTAAATAAAATTTATTGCTAAAGCAGACAGGCCTTAAGCTTGATTATTTATTAAATAGTATTTAAATTCTTTTATTTCGACTAATTAATTGATTAATCGAAAATCTGTTTGATTCATTCGTTAAAATAAAATTTTGATTAATTTTTTAAATTAGTTGATAAATCCAAAATTATTTTAATAAGACTTTAACATAATCAGTAACATAATACAAATTATTGATTATGTTACTTCAAATAAATATTGATTAAACAAATTAATTTTGTTTTTGACTAATACCAATGCATATTGATTAAAGAGTTAATCGCTCAAATCCGCAATTTAAAAGTATTAATATTAAAACTACAGTTTAAAATCAAAAAGCAAAAGAAAAAATAATTGCCATATATGTATGTATATTATGTGGTTTATCCCCAGTCTCTCTTTATGCAGTTATTGTTGGTTGATTAAATGTTTCGAATTTTGTCAATTGTGAATTTTAATGATATTGTTTTGAAACTGCAGTTTTATAGGTGGCCTTCCTATAGCTGGTTTTCTGTTGTAATTTCCTTTCAAATCATCATTTAGTTTCAGTTGAACACTCCTCGTTCTTCTCTTCGGGCTTAGGTGATGATTCTTTTTTCGCTTCTGCCGTATCATCTTCGGGACAATCTTCAATTTGAACCATATTAAATTTCTGACTTTCTGGTGGTGGCAGTGGTATAGGTTCTTGTAGCTTACAAGCGTCCACAGGTTCTTCAGGTTGTGGTGCGACTTCCGGTGATTGTGTTGATTCTTTGGTAACTTGTTCACCTGATAAAGTTTTTTGTGGTGTTGCTGTTTCTTGTGTTTCTGCGGATTCCGACTGTACACTTGAACCACCATTAGCAGCAACGGCTTGAGCAGCCTTTTTATTTTCTTCAGCTTTAGCTTCCAGTACATTTATGGAGGCTTCTATACATTTAATGGCTTCTTTGCGTGCCAAACGTATACTCTCTTTACCATTTGTATCGATATTATCCAATTTCAACAGATTTCTGGTTAACATTTCATCTAAATAAGCGTACTCCTTGTCGGCTCGAGTGCCAGTAAATTGCTCTACACGGGACATTAAGGCCAAAACATCACGTTGTATATCTTGGATTTTATTTATGGTATCCACTGTATGGGGAGTTTGTGGTGGTAGACCACCACTCTGCTGTTGTTGCTGGGCTGTGGGTTGTTGTTGAGTATTTAAAGGTGTTGGACGGTGTGATTGTTGTGGTTGTTGCTTGGGTGGTGTAAAACCTCTAGCAGAGGCAGATGATGGTAAATTTGGTGGTGCATTTTGATTGGGTATTTCCTTATTATTTATTATCGGTTCAGATCTACCCTCTACAAAGATGGGTATGGTACGTATATAAGTGCCACCTGGAGTTTGGGGTGGTGGAGGTGTTTGCTGTTTTTTTTGAGGATGAGATTGTTGCTGTGGAGCATAGTAAACCTTTTGGAATTGTGGTGGTTGACCGCCAAAACCACCAGCTTGTACCTGAGGACTAGTTTGTGTGCCAAATTGATGTTGCTGTTGTGGAAGTGGTGTTGGACGTTTACCATTAGGCGGAATTTGTTGTTGCTGTTGTGTATAATATTGTTGCTGTGGCTGTTGCTTCATCTGTTGTTGCAGCTGCTCTGTTGGTGGAGCCGACGAAGAACGTATACCCTGCATTTCATTTTCTAACGGGGATTTAACACCCATATCCATAGTATTACGTAGACCATGTTGATTGAGATTTTCACCACTGTTTACGGCACAATCAACTTCAGAACGTCCTGTGGGATCTTCAGTTTGTATAGCTGCATCACATACGTTCTTTGAGGGTGACTGGGGCATGGTATTGTAAAACTGTGCTGGGGGTTGTTGCTGATGCTGTTGTGCTGTGGGGTGTTGTTGCTGTTGATGGACACTACCAGAAGCTGTACCTGGTGAACTCGCCATACCACCTGAAGCTCGTCTATGTGCAAAACTTTCCGGTATATATTGGCGAAATTCGGATGGCAAACGATTAAAGAAGTCATCGTCATTGTGGGGATTAACACGTCGACGTCCAAGAGAGTTAAACTGGGGAAAACCGAAATCTGCACCATCATCAAAATAACGAGAAAAACCATCAGTACGAAATTGGGGATCATGTAAACTAGTACGCTTACGTGTGGTTCCGCCAAAATCACCAAAAGGATCGTGTGTCATTCGTCCTAAACGGCTGCGGGGAAACATATCCATACCCATGTCTGGTTCAAAATCAAAATCCTGCTAAAAAGAGATAAACAAAAAGAAACACAAAAGTTAGTTTTATATTTATGGATAAAGTAAAATTAAATTTCATTTTAAAATTTTGAATTAGTATTATGAAGTGTTGGCTAAAAAGACAGCTAAAATACCGATACCGATTTAAAACCGTTGATTTTGATCATTGCCGACAAAACAGAAGAAACAATAAAAAAATTGGGTGAAAACTCAGAAGCAATTTCTATTAAATTGTTAATAAAAGTGTATCAAAATAAGCACAATAACTGCAATTACTGATAAAAAATAACTACTGCATGAATGACTAAGATGTAGAGATGCAATTTTTTTCTGATTTTTAGATGTGTAGTTTTTTTTTAAAGCAAAATTTCAATACTGTCTATAAACAATTAACATAACTTTCATTTAAAATCAATTGAAAATTTATTTAATAACTGTATACTACACGCTGGCAACAGAAATGAAGCAATTTATCAGGTTTTGCAATTTTTGCAATTAGTTTTTAGTTTGTTTATCTTTAATAAAATTTTGTTCGATTTTATTTGTATGTGAATACAATAAATTTTAAATTCTAAAACCGGTGTACAACTTAAATCTAACTTAATGCATCTCTAAATGAAATGTTATATCATCCTTAAATAAATAAGTAATTATTGAAATTTGAATACTTTCGTTGTTTACATTAGGGGTTTTCATATAAACTCGTAAATTCCTTGTAATTAGAGTGGAATTATTGAAATTTGAATACTTTTGTTGTTTACACTAGGAGTTTCCATATAAACACGTAAATTCCTTGTAAAACTTAATTACAAACCATATTTCTTATGTATGGAATTTAACATTATTTACGAGTAAAATACAAGTTTATATGAAAACCCTTACTATTTTATATTTTCATTTAAAATAAATCACAAAATCAAATTGTTTTTTTTTTTAATAAAAACTGACTACGTTCAAAAACGAGACGTATTATGTGCTATAAGAGAAAAACAAGTGCGGCCCACATAAAAAAACACTCGCCAACAAACAACAAATATTTTTAGCAATGATTCATTATTAACAAAATAAAAAAATAATAAAATAAATACAAAATATACACGACACTTAAACAATACAATCAAACAACTCGTTAATAAACCTTTAGATTGTAAATTAAAAAAAGTATATAAAAATCCGTAAAAAATTAAAGTCGGGCATGACGACTTTATGATACCCAACATCTGTCTGTTTGACAGTCAAGTTACGTTTGAGTTTCAAAAATGTGTCTTTAAATTGGTAAAAAAAAAAATTTTTAAAATCAATTAAAATTTTTTGATTTTGCCAAATATTTGGTATATTTATGATGGACCAATACTATTCTTATGATGTGTAATTATTTGCCGGATATGTTTACTCAAATATATTCTAAATAGAATATCTTAAGGCTCATTTAGCCATACGTAACGTAACGTGACGAATCAGCTGATTCGATCCTAAATAATGAGTAAAAAAGAAATAGACTGTCAGCTATGCTCTTTTGACTCATTAAATTTTCCATAAGGAGACTCGCCACGTTACGTCCACGTATAGCTAATTCTACCTTTAATATTTGCCTTTAGCGTGCGAACAATGTTGCCATAACGGTGATTTTCTTCTCAGATCTAGTGACTTTATCTTGCCCCTAGCCAAAAATCGAACGATTTTTTTTATCAGCTATAATATAATTTTTAAAAACCGGTTTTATGTTGAAAAACATTATAAAATTCGCATATTCATATTCTTTTATTATAAAAAACAAGTTCTTAAACGACTTTTCATAAAAACTTTCTAAAAAATACACATTTCGATAAAATATGTGTATGTAGTTTTTGAAATTTTGTTGGCAACACTGCGTGCGAAAACCAATACATGGATAGACAGACGGATGTACAGCCGGATGCACATCGCTAAATCGACTCAAAAAGTAATTCTCAGACGTTCGGTATACTAAAGAATCTAGGTCCAACATATTTGTTTTTTTTTTAACAGCAGCACCCTGAACCCAAAGTTGTGTAGGGTATAAAAATTTAATAAGATGAACAACAATCAATGACGTAAATACAATATTCAAGTATTCAAAAATTATCAGAAATATTATATTAGGAGAGAAAAACAATTTTGAAAAAAATCATGTTAATTTATTTATGCATACAAGTTGAAATTTTAACAAAATAAGATAGTTTTCGGTCTTTTTGATAAACAAATTGTTGTTAGTGGGTCACTATTTTTATGAAAAATTGATTATTAAATATTACGTCATAACAGAAAATACAATAAATTGTCTACAATCAAGTATAATATAGAAATCGAGTAAAAAGGTTTAAAATTCAATTAAATAAAAAATCATATACAGCAGAGATGGAAAACTAAATTTTAGTAGTGAAACTTTATTAAAACTGTTATTTCTTTAACTTGATGGAACTTTATTTAAAAAAAGGAAAACTGGTTGAAAATTTCTTACTTAGTAAAAATTCTTCAGTATAGAATGAAAGGTCATACTCTGTTATCTGTGGGTGAAATATTATATTTAGGTGTAGTCTTTGATGCCAAACTGTCATTTTGAAGTCATTTAAATTGTTTACTACCTAAAGCTTACTTACTATTAGCTTTTATATAGCGTAAATCTTTTTTTTGACTATTTTACAAAAAAAGTTTTATTTGCTTCTTTTGTTAGATCTAGACTGGAATACGCGTCATTTATTTGGAGACTTAATGTGGTTAATTATAAAAGCCTAAAATTAAATTTGTTAAATTTGCTCTTCCTTTCTTTAATGTTTTAAATTTTACTCTTCTCCTATTCCTACATATTGTGGATTTTGATGATTTTTAACACAATGCTGCTAGGGAGAGAAACAAACAACCTAGCTATGATCTGTAGTCCTTGGCACCATAATTTTCAAATTTATATATCTGTTCTTTTAAAAGCTAACCTAGAAAAACGGCTAGCACGACTGGATTAAGCGTACCCGAAATAGTTTTACTCACTGGATGCCCAGCTTGTCGGAAAAAAATGTCTCCGATTCGTGCACAGTGCTATTATACATGGTACCAGTGTTGTCATTTCAGTGTTTTTTGGTGCTTTTTTCCTTCCCGTAGCCGGTGATTTTTTACAAGTACCCTTTTAAAAAAAGCGTGTATTTACAGTGCTTTTTCAGATTTCTGGCAGTGCTTTTAGTGCTTTCTGTACATTTTATATTTTTAGTATTTTTTCTTGTTGTTTTTTAATTTTTCTTGAATTTTCTGTCAAAGTTGAAAAAATGTACGAACTATACAAAAAGTACTTTTTTGTACAATGTTTGTAGTACCATTTTAAATAGCAACTTCGTTATATTTAATCTTCAAAATTTTGAAATGTTAGTTTGGTGCTTTTTTACCCATTTTTTGACTATTTTTTGAACCTTTTTTTTTACGATTTTACAAAGCTAAAATGTGTTTTTAAATTCTTGACTTGAAATTTTAATTAATTTTTACCCTTTTTACCCGTTTTCACAATGCTCACGGTGCTTTCCTGCCTCCAAGAGTTGGCAACACTGCATGGTACTCGTATTACTCGTATATTCTCCTGAATTATTAAACTTAATTAAAATCTATGTCCCTTCTTGATCCTTAAGGATTATAGATAAATTCTTCTTTATCGATTTTTATAGAACTAATTATGCATTGAATGGACCTCTTACTAAAGCATTGAGATTATTTAATAATTATTGGTATCAATTAGATATAAGTAACTGTTCCTTATTCTTAATTTAAAGTTTTATTATATATGTAAGTTATTTTAAGTTATTTGGTACACTGAGAGAATTATCTGCATGATATTAATGAATTTTTGCACAAAACCAATGAAGTTTCACTAGAACTCGTCCATTGAAACTTTTCGTTGAATTGATGGAATTTTTCATAAAATGTGAAAAATTTCATATTATTTATTAAAAGTTTCATACACTCAATGAAAAAGTTACATTAAAACTAGATTCATAAAATATATGAAGCTTTTTCACCAAATTAAAGAAATTTTTAATTTATTTTGTGCAGACATCTTCATTAGTTTACTGAAAAATTTCATTAAAACTCGTCCAGCAAAATTCTCTCTGTGTATTGTTCAAGTAGCTAGTCTATAAGGATAATTACTGTGTCCATATACTGATGAGATTTCTATATTCACAGCTCTGAAAAAATGAAATGAAGGAAAGCTGGCATGAGATGTAATACCGGTCGAGCGAAGTCGACGTCTCATAACATCAATGCGCAATCGATATGAGCCTGTGATGAAGCAAAAGGGATTTGCAACAAAATATTAAGTAAGTACTTTAACTTAACCCTTATTATCCTAGCATCGTTATATTACGACACAACATGAAGTACCGATATTTTCAAAGCGGTAATAGCTCAATAAAAAGCATAAGATGGTATAAAAGTTTGGCTATAAGCAGAAATAGAAAAATTTTAGATTATCTTTACACGGTTGATTTTGAAAACTTAATACCGAATTTTTTTAAAAAAGCTCAAAAAAAATCACAAATCGATATTAAAAAAAAATCCTAAAAATTACATATTCATTTTTTTTTTTGAATTTTTGATTATTTACCTACGTAGATCTTAATTTAGAGAACAAATTAAAAACATGATTTTGAAAAAATCTCGATCCATTGAAGAACGTCAGAATGTGAACGTTTTGGACTTTGGTTGCAAATATCTCCGCTTCGGCTGCAAAAAAATCTTATTTCGTTAAAACCCGTACGATTTCTTAATTCAGGAGAATATGGGTTAATACCATATTTTTTTTATAATATATTATTATCGTTTCTAACTAGATGTCGCAGTCAAGTTTCATACAATATATCCACGTAGAAAAAAAAAACAAACGGCACAATGTAGGCCCTATATTGAAGACGGTACGTAGTACATGTACTGGCAATTCGTCGGAATTTTAGCTTTTACTTTACTGACATATTGTCGAAATGATAACACCAATAAACGCTTGGCCGTAGTTATTTGCCAACATTGGCACAGCCTTGGGATTTTATTTTTGTCGTATATCCCAGTACATTTAATAATAAATAGTTTGCTAGTAATGTTAATACACGTGACAGATTTTTAATGCATTCTTTCGGAATTTCATAAATAATTATGTAATACATGTAAGGTTAATAAAATTGATAATATTAGTAGGATAGAATACGTATTTTCTGGTCCCGCTACAGACCCATCCTCAGTATGTGGGTTAATAATTGATGATGGTCTACTTATATTGAAAGTGAAACAAAAAAGATTCCGAATACACAACTCATTTAGACTAACACCAACAAAATTTTAACAATGCTATATTTATCCTCTGTTATTACTATTTTTGCTTTGCACTTTAATTTTTAAAGTATCGCAGATGGTTCTATTCAACTCTGAATCGCAGATTTTATTGAACGACAACGAACCGTTAATTTTAAATTTTAAGTGCATATTCCAATTATTTTTAACCTACATCATAAATCCATGTTGATAGTAAACAATTAGGCATATTCAATTATATTTTAACTGTATCTAAGGTTTGTTTTATTCGAATTTTATACCTATATCTATAACGACTTGTAAAAAAACGACTATCCGTACTTACCCAGCAAAATCTTTCATTACCAAATAAGTGGTTATATAATAGAAATTCATAGCTCCGCACAACTTATTTTTTGGCGTCTAAACTCATTATTTTTGTTTGGCGTGGTCGTTTTTATAAGTAGTCACGCTTACCCGCTCGCTTACGAAAAAATGAGAAGTAAGTAGTTATGAGATTCTGAATAATAAGTGGTTACAAACATGCTTACAAAAAGTTGAATTATAAGTGGTTATCCGATTGCTTACTTGATGCTTCAGGAAATACATTCAGAGAAATTAAAGTTTTTGCTAGAATGTAATTTTAGACCTAGTCATAAAAATTTTAACACAAAACATATTTACATGTAATAAATATAAATGTATAAAATTTTACTTTGTAAAAAGTACTTATTTAAACTATTGCGAGTAAGTCATTATTTTATATTTAAAAGCAATGACTACAATAGGCCGTTATTAGGAAGTCATTATTTTATATTGCAAAATAATGCAAAAGGTAATGATATATCATTATTGGTAATGCAGACAGCAATGAGGTGTCATTACCAATATTTTGCTGGGTACCTGATTTTCTTTTATTTTTTGTAAATAAACAAAATTTAAACATTTGCGGTAGCCTTTGTACAAAAGCTGTTTTTGCACAAAGACTTCGCCGGAACTCGAAATGGAGCAATAATCTTGTGTGCCCTGCTGTACCTTTACCAAGAAACGCATAATTCATTTGTTAGCTTTTGTTGTTTCAGATATTTTATGAAATAAAAAATTCTAAAATTTCAAATATTTTTATGACAAATATTTTTGTTTACATTTGAAAGAGAAAAGCCAAGAATTTTTAAGACTTGGTAGCATTTTTATAACTACTTAATTTTTAAGAAGCTAAATTTATACCTACTTAAAATTTTTATAAATGCTTAAATTTGTATGGAATATTTATACAAAATTCGAAAAAAAAACAAACCTCTAGTGTGTTCATATGTATGAAGGTGTGTACAGTTGATCTTTTAATTGGTAAATTAATGATTTTTTGTTAGATTTGAGATCATACAGGTAAACTACAAAGAATAAAAATTGAAAAAAAATTTTCAAGCACTGGTATACCACTGGGTAACCACGGTGTTAAAAATAAATGAACACTCATTTGCTAGTGTTTGCAAAAAGCGTTTTGCCAGTATTTGTTTTACAAAAATTTTAGTGGTTTATAAAAAATACCACTGGAAAAGATAGGGCTTAGAGCCCTTTGCCAAGGATTGCAACCAGTGGTTATCCAGTGCTACCTAGCAACATCAATATTTATCTACTGTAAAAATTTCAACGTATTCCGATTACTCTTTCATCTCGAATATATTTAAATATATTTTCAAATGGAATTTCCTTACTATGATATATTCGGATTTTGAAATTCTCTTGAAATGTAACCACAAACAGTTTTTCACCTCTACTGAAAATTTTAAAATTTTGAGTTAATACCCTCTTGTTGATCAAGTGCGATATGAATTTTTTTTAAATTTTATTTTGGAAAATATATTTCCACTTATTTACTGGTTTTGCCAGAGTTTTGCCAACGTTGAAAATTTTGTTTCCCCAGTGCTTTTCCGGCGCTTTCTGAACAGCTGGTCCTTTTGTCTAATGATGTTATCATTTTTAAAAATGGGAATGCACTTTTTGCCAGAACTTGTACCACCTGTTAAAGTACATTGCCATTGCTTTCCCGTTTATATTTTTCTGACTGGGTTGTTTTCTTCGCAAAGACAGAAATTTGCACAATTGCCGTGTTTTTTTTTGCATTCAACAAAAGTTAATTTTGCTTAAGGAGAATAGTGTAATATTTTACAAATTTTTTCCTAACTGCAATTGGTGCTCTAACAATATTTTAAATGTATTGTAAACTAGTGTGATTTGTTTGTCTTTTCCCATAGCTTCCTACATTTTCCCATGAATAATTTTATTTCAATGAAAAAAAAAAAATTCTTTGTCTAATGAAAAATTAAATAAATTTTTGTTAAATTTGTGGCTTTAAAAATACTTTAGATACATCTAATAATTTTCGGTGTCCATAATATTAAGACGCAAAAATATAAATTGTAGAAAAATGAGTAAAGAGTTTCTCTTTCCCAATATTTTAAAAAATAAATAACAATAAAAAAAAAAATATAAAAAAGAACAAGTCACCATAAATACGAAAGATTTTCAAGGTGATTTTAATCAACACCAAAAATATTAAACACAATATTTTTCACAAAGAAAAAATTTTACTTGTTTGGGAAAAAATTTGACATACTAAAAATTTATCTTAAAAAAAAATATAACGGCAGTAAATATTTACAGCAAAATTTGTATTATTTTTCATTTTATAGACACAAAAAAAATAAAGAATTCAATGTACAAAAGTATTTTTCAGGTTAACCCCTCCCTATATGAGTAGGAGTCAAAATTCTAAGATGTTTTTTTTTTAATAGGCAAAACCATAAAATCATTTACAACGAATAACGCGTGGCTTTATAAACATTTACATTATTATGCAGAAACCAATCATTTAATAATTTCCTATAAGATATTGTAAAAAAAATAAGAGGGGGCAAAATGTATACACATTTTGATTTAAGAACCAAAACGTGACGTTTGAATATAAATTTTTCAACAATTGTTAAAGGCAGACATAAGACAAAATAAGACACCTACTTATATGTACTGAATTATGTATAAATAAATTAATGATTTTTTCAATGGTTTTAAACATACTATACAAAACTCAATAGAGATTTTGAAATTAATATAGCCCTAACATAAAAAATCCACATAAAAGTAATATATTTATGGGTGAAATCAAAAAATGTGATAAGTTTTTCGGTCAAATCTGTGAAAAGCAAAAAGTATTAATAGTGGTAAAATTTTCTTCAATTTATTAGTTTTTCGTATTTAGTTATTCAATATGCTTTTCAATAATATACAGTTGGTGTTTATCAGCAGTTTAGGATAAAAAACTGATAACTTTTTTTGATTTAACGCAAATTTATTAGTTGAATCATCTTTTGACGCATAAATATTAGTTAAATCACCTCTATTTATGGTTATTTTCAATTATGAAAAATATTCTTCATTCTTATAACTCCCGAATTTGGCGATTATAGTCTGTCTGTAATAATTATTGCTCTAATTCCGAGAATATACATATATGTATATATTTTTAATATCTCACAGCAGTTTTGTATTGCAAATTAGAAAAATCTGTCAATGACTATAATATAAATGGGTAACGTTTTTAAGTTGTTCAAAAAGTTTTAAATATTACAAATTTCATGGGACGTAAAAAAATTACCGATGGTCTTTTTTTTATGTCTCTAAAATTCCAAAAACCCACGATTTTATTCCACTCCAGAGTCATTTTTTAAAAAATTAAAAAAAAAAATTATAATTGGTCTGACTTTGAACATCCACAGTTCCATAACACAGTACAACAGCCAATCTGGGGGGTGAGAAATTCCAAGTCAGGGTGATGGTACTAGGTCAGTATAGTAAAACCCTCAAAGGGTTTGGCGTTCGTATGTGTCATTTTTTTTTATGACCTTTTAAATTTTTTCCTTATCTTGATGTTTTTTCGCTTAGTTGTAACTCGAGAACCACTTGTCCGATTTTGATGAAACAAATTTAGAAAAATTTAGAATTACAATTTCTTTAATCCGTTCATATAACATTTTTCTTTATAATCAACAGTTTTGCCGGTAAAAATAAATTTGTGGAGAAAAACAAATATTTTTTTGCCTAAAAATTAAAATTTTTTATGAATTTAAAAAAAAAAAAATTTAATTTTTAGGCAAAAAAATATTTTTTTTTCTCCACAAATTTATTTTTACCGGCAAAACTGTTGATTATAAAGAAAAATGTTATATGAACGGATTAAAGAAATTGTAATTCTAAATTTTTCTAAATTTGTTTCATCAAAATCGGACAAGTGGTTCTCGAGTTACAACTAAGCGAAAAAACATCAAGATAAGGAAAAAATTTAAAAGGTCATAAAAAAAAATGACACATACGAACGCCAAACCCTTTGAGGGTTTTACTATACTGACCTAGTACCATCACCCTGACTTGGAATTTCTCACCCCCCAGACAATAATCCCAAAAATGTTCCATAGTGTAATAAGTTGCAATAATAGTTTTTGTTCACAAATTCACTTGTAATGCAAATGCATTTTTTGAGTGCATTTTTCAATTTGTTCTCCACTTTTAATTTTTTTTTTAAATTAATTTATTTGAAAACCTTAACATTTTTGCTGCAAATTAAATTCATCGCCATTAAAATATTTTAAATTATATTTTTAAAAACAGTCACCATATTTTTCAATATAAAATGCTTAATTTTTAAAAATTCTTTGCGAGTATAATTTGTACACAAGTAACTTTGGAATGATACTTTTATCCTTAAGGTGCGTTTACAGTGATGGAGTACTCCAATCACTGATAGAGTAGAGTTACTCTATCATTGTGAAAGCACCTTTATTTGAAAAAAATTTTTAGAAAAATATTTTTAATTCGCAACTACACTTTAAATGCACGTTTAGTTTTAGAATGCATTTTAAATTTTATTATTATATCCTGAAATTTTCTTGAAATCGTTTTTATTGGAAAGCCTATAAAAAATAAAAGGGAATTCGGATTTAAAAATGCACTCAAAAAGTGCATTTGCATTAAAATTGCATTTTTGAACAAAAATAATTTTAAAACTAGTTAACTACAAATGCAGACGACTTTACCATCAAAAATGTTCTTGAGATATTAGAGTCCGACAAAACCTATGGAAACTGTGGCTGTTCAAAGTCACGCAAATTATATTTTTTGAGTTTTTCCACATGGAAATCGTGAATAAAATAGCGAGTTTTTGGAATTTTGAGGAAATAATAATGGCTCCATAGAGCATTTGTGTGCTGAATTTAATGCAAATCAGAAGAAGTGTGGTCAAAAAAGCAAATTTCTTTTATCTTTCCTGGAATTTATGATGTGTGCTTTTACATATCAACAATAACTGAAATCAAATTGTATATTCAAATTAATAATTTTACGCCTACAATTTATTTCATACGTAAATTATCAATAAACAACAACTTCTTATGGAATGACACATCGAAAAGTAACTTTCACCAAAGACTATAGCAGTGTTTCCCAAAATTGGGTTCAAGAAAAAGCAACACTACACAGAAAGGATTTTATGGGACGAAAAATAATGGAAGTTTTTAGTAAACTTAAGAAATTATTCTTCACAAAGTGAATGAAAACTTTCTTAAAATTAACGAAAAGCTTCATAATTTTTATGGAACTATTTTTTTAATTAAACTTGTTTATTGTGTTTATGAATTATGAATATTTAAATAAAATGCTATTTTTCATAAATTTTGTTCAAAGCTTAGACAGATTTAATAAAACGTGTTAATGCATGAACTCCATGCAAAAATTCATTAATATGAATAAGAAAATTTTTCCAGTGTAAAACAAATGTCAACACGACGAGTTCCATTTCCCATTTATCAAAGTTTTTGTGCAATGTTTTGTGTTCACCGTTTCTAAAATAAGTAGTGAAATATAAAAAGCCCGCCAGTATTCAGATATTTTTTTTAAGTTTGGTTCTACCATTGGGTTTCTATCCATCCTGTCTTGAACAATCCTTGCTCTATTTATTTGGGCGCGTTTTTATGTCTTTTAGTTTTCTTATAAATTTCTCTTTGCTCGAATTTGCTGCGAAGCCGATAATTATCGAGAGAACCGCGAATAGCATAATTTTTCTATAAAGTCTATACTCTTTGGTTTTAAATGAGGTCCTCAGGATGGTCGTTTGCTATTGTGTTTGTCTACTTTTTTGCCATATATACAGATTTTCCTCAAAAAGTTCTTTAAAAGTATGACAGCCTTATCTCAAGGTTTAAAAAGCTGTTAACATATGACCATCGATATATTGTATCACCTAAATAGTATGTTAGGCGACATGGACGTTTTTGTAAATTAAAGTGGGGAACCACTTAAAAAAGATTGGGAACCACTGGAATATAGGCAGCTAGCAATACAAAACTATGACAAAAAATACTGGTAAATAATACTAATATATACTGAAATTAATATTCCATTATGTCTTTATATGTTTACGTTAAAACGTCAATTATATTTAAAACAAAATTTTAAACCACCCACGCTTAGAATCATGAAAGAAACACATTAAACAAAATAAACAACAGAAACCACGTAAAAACTGCAAACCACCATCAGATTATTGTACAATGTCTATTCGGCATCTAAACAACAATATTGTGACGCAGTGATGGTATTTGAGAATTTTCGTTTGGTGCCTAAATGAAGCCAAAAAAGTGCCAAAAAAGCTTTAAAAGTGCCAAAAACAATTAAGCAACATGCAAATGTTTCAAAAATTATGTTCAGCTTTTATTTCAAATATTTATACATTTACACCCTTATTCTAAACTTTATAACAAGTGTCACAAAACTGGTGTGAATGGAAATTATTATAATTTTGGTATTCTGAGAAAAATTGTCACAGCAAAACCTTGACAAAACCATGTAACAAAAAGCACATAACAAAAAAATATTTT
This sequence comes from Leucophora obtusa, assembly GCA_949987735.1. Classification (NCBI taxonomy): domain Eukaryota; kingdom Metazoa; phylum Arthropoda; class Insecta; order Diptera; family Anthomyiidae; genus Leucophora; species Leucophora obtusa. Next base: position 2,991,599 of record OX465296.1, read on the forward strand.
CATTTGTCAACAATTTAAAATATAAAAATTTTATTTTCTTTTGAAGAATTTTATAATGTTTCTTCACAGAAATAAAATATGAAATACCTAATTCATATTTTGAGATATTATTTTAAGATGCATCGAACCTTTTACCGATTCTAAAATTCCTGCAAATTCCTCCAAAATATTACGTATTAACATGGGATTTTTGGGGCTAAAGTTGTTAGGAATAAGCTCAGGATGCTTGATGCTAAAATTTAAAGGAAACTCCAAGTGCTTAGAAATAGTTCTCTTGTGTTCTGCGGTTCCTGGACATTTTTTTAAGTTTTCATTTCATTTAAGATTTCATAAAATTATCGAAAAATTCGTAATTTTTTACAAATTACAATTTTTTGATCGTTTTATTTTATTTTTGGCAGAAAAAGCTTTCACCATTGTATGGTGAATTTTTCAAAAATTTTGCTTGTCATAAAAAAACTAGAATACCATAACAAATTTTTGAAAAATTCCAGTGACAACAATAGAATCAATTAAAGTTTTTCTAATTTTATCCCCATTGCTTTTATTTTTAAAGATCAAAATAATGATTAAATTGTCCCCGAAGAACTGGAAGCTGGTCCAGAAAATTGTAGAAATTTTTAGTGTAGCGATTGTTTTTTAATTTTGCTACCCGTTCTAAGTAGGCATGGATTTAATGAAAAACCAGCGATATTGACCTTTTATTAAATTATATAGAAATTTTCTTAAAAAGTGCCAAAATTCTATAAAGAGTGCCATGGTGTCATTGAACATTCAATAGTGCCACAAATGGCACTTTTGTGCCACTTTTACCAACAGTGTTGTGACGTTTAAATGAATGAGCAAATGAGAGGGAGACAAAAGTGAGAAAGAAATGTATATATGTATTTAAAAAAACTAAAGAGATAATACCTTTTTAAAACAAAAACAACTCAGTATCTCGAGCTGCGAAAGACTAGTTTCTATAATCTGAAAATTAATCCGAAATAGAAAACTTATCTTAAGCTCTTTTTACATTATCACATCATTTATGCCAAGAGAATTGTCGTTAAAATTACTGCAAATGCAGTTAAAAAAGTGTACACTGTAATTGCATTTAAAATTAACTGATATTTTAGTTACTTTAACTACAATTGCAGTTAAAAACAACTGAAACTTAATTAATTTAAATGCAATTGCAGTGTACACATTTTTAACAGCAATTGCAGTTAATTTTAACGAAAAATATCGTTGCCAATTAATTGGTAATTATTCGAATTATTTTGCCTAATGTTAGGTATATTAAAAACAAATATAGTACATAGGTCCAACAATATACCGATTATATTCGAAAATAGGCTTTGCCCTTTGGGACATGTGCATCAGTATACAAAATTTCATTAAAATATCTTCATATTTCTGACCTGGAGCGTGCGCACAAACATAACAGCGAAATTTTTTTATTATTGCATTTCTTGACTCGTCTTAAACCTTTATTATTCTGCTATAACGGCTGAATAAAGCGATAAATAAATTAATATACTTCCACTTAAATATTGTTTATTTTATATGATTTTATTTGAAGTAAAAAATTAAAATTAATTTCTGTAAATAGTATATGCAATATTTTGAGTGCAGAAATTCGACGCACCAAGACTTTACTGTTTTTAAAATGATTTTTGATTACAAACTCTCAAATTAACTATATGCAGGTTACTAAAATGTTCTACAAAACTGAATACTCACTCACATTTCTCGAGAATCTATTTGTCTAGAGTCCAATTTTTTAGTAAATAAAATAGTCTTATCAAAAGCTTATCGTTCACATTTGTTCATAGCACAAATATAATAAAATTGATATAAAACAAATAAAACAAAATTTATAAGCAAAAGATAACTTGTCATAAAAATTAAGGCTAGTAAAATAAAAATTATTAAATTTTTCATTTAGAGGTTAGTGTTGTATTATTTCTATAGTAATTGTTTTTGTTGCAAATAATAAAAGGGGTTTTTTTAAGTTTCTTTTCTTTATATATAAAAAAAAAAAAAAAAAATTGGAGGAGATCGCCTACCAGCGGTTACAGATGCCAATATTTTAGCTAAAAAAAAGTTTTGAATATTTTCACGAAATTAGTCTAAAAGGTTGCATAACAACGAGCTTGTTATAATAAAACTATTAAAAAATATTAATAGAATAACTATAGGCCACCATTGGGTTAATGAGATGCAAATTTTGAAGTTTTTAATGAAATGGGTTTTTTGTATAATCCCAGTAAAAACAGACATTACCAAATAGTTAAGCGAGTAAGTAGCACTCAAAGGGTTTCACTACTTACCAGGCTATTTACTCGCAACATTACTTTTGTTCGCGATGTCCAAAAATTCATGGGTGGTCATTACCCTCTCGCTTACAAAAAAAGTGCGAATAACGAGTTACCCATAGTGAAAGAATAAGTAGTTACTCACCAAGATAGAATAAGTGGTTACTCAGAAGTTAGGAAATAAGTGCTTACCCTACATTGTGAAATAGTTATAGGTAATATGTAGTTAATAGGTAATATTGGAAATATAACTTTTTACCTCGGAAATGTTCTATTCAGTTGGGAAAATATTCGAAATAATTTAATAAATAAAATATTAAATTAAAAAACTAAATCAGTACTTATTTAATCAATTACCAGTAAGTGATTACTTTGCGAGTATATATAAGTACTTCTATAAATTATTATCAGTAAGTCATTATTTTGTATTTTCAAGTAATGCAAAAGGTAATGCCCTATCATTACTTGGTAATCCGTATGGTAATGACCTGTCATTACCATGTTTTTGCTGGGATTCTACATAGTTCACATTTCCGTTTAAAATATTCGTCCCCTGGAGACAAAAACATAGATGTATCATACTTTAAAAAGGCGACTCCTACGTTCGGCAAAAAAATTTTTTTTCCTTGCAAAAATAATTTAGATTCGACGGTGTACGGCGAACTTTTTTTTTGGTACGGTCTAATGTACATTAACAGCCATTTTCAATTGACCAATTTGCGAATCCTCTCATCCAACTGGATTCCCGTTATTCTCAAAATGATAACTTAGAAATAAAAAATCTGACTAGTCGGTTTTAAAAATTTTTCAAAATTTTCCAACTACTTACATCTATGTATATGTATATGTACTTGTGCATGTCTAAATATATCAATATCAAATTATTTTTAAATTCCATATAAAAATCTGGTCATTCAGTTTATGTATTTTTTGTTGCTGTTGTAAACGACCTTCACGCATCATCACATTAAATAAAAATAAAAACAAATACACGGGTTTTTTTTACTTTAAAACTAATGACCTTGGGGAGTTTACAAAAATATTGCATCATAATAAGTACAATGAACATTCTCACGTTTTTGTACACATGACATAGTTGAAGAAAAATAGAGACAAAATACTCCAAAAAGTGAAACAGATTTTTTAAAGCAACCAACCTGAAAATGTGCTGGAATTTGTTGTTGTGGATGTGGTTGTTGCTGCGCCGCTCTAGCATGTGTACCGGGTGAACCATATGTAGTTGGATGTGGATCTCCAGCGACAAAATGTTGAGCCTGTGTATGATATTGAGGTTGCTGTGGACCACCAACGTATTCATGATTTATGGATATTTGAACACCACCATTGCCACCAGGTCCTTGTGGACCTGCAGAGGCTGAAGCATTTGCATTTGATATCACAGTGGGTTTCATATTTTGCCAACTAATTTATAAATAATAAACAGTGAAAGAGATTTTGAATATATTGTTGCCTTAGAGAATTTTTTAAGAACGCCAGACTTAGTTTTAAAGTATTTATTTTTTTTTTATAAATTTTTAAATAGAAAATCGTTATATTTTTTAAATTTTATAATTTTCGTTTTAAATTTTAAAATATTTAGTTATTTGCTTTTTAGTTATTTGCTTTTGATGGTTTCTTGTTTTTATTTAAATTCTCAATTTTTGTGTTATTTTTCTCTTGCCTTTGTTTAAATTTTCCTTAAGAATTTTCTTAAATTTTTATTTGTTATTCACGGTTTTTATGGCTACAATAATATCGTTTTATCGTCGCTTCGTTTTTTCTTTTTCTCTTCTATACCGATTATATGAGCCAAGTGTTTAAGGGGGGCAAAAATATTGACCGCAAATATGCTGTATTGCTTTCTAATGGTGGAAAATTCTAGGAACAATTTTGTGTTTGTATTATAACGTATAAGTGATTTTCTATTTTATTTTAGGGTTTGGTTGCAAAATTTTTGTTAACTTAAATGAACAAATTTTGTATAATCATTAAGTTTTAATACAATTATGATGATTACTTTTTCAATATTTTTTTTTTGGTTTGGTTACATTTTTTTTTTAAATTTCCAAAAATCACTTTTTTATCTAACAAATATGGATGACAATGTTCATATAGTATGACTTTTTGCAATACACTCGTCCACTACTCGGTTATTATTTAATTGTATTGATTTCACCTTGATAAATATGTACGTATGACGTTGCGAATTTTCGTGTTCAAATACTATATATATTTTTTTGAAACAAGTAGAAAAGTGTGTTAACACATCGTTTAAAATGAATTTTTATATATGTATGTATATTTTATCGGTTTTTACTGTTTATGGAAATATTGTTGAATCTCAAATGCCAAAAATAAAATTTTAAAACGTTTTGTTTAACAACTTGTTACCAACTTTGCTTTTTTTTCTTACAACTTGTATTAAGTCAAAAGAGTGACGTCACTTGCAAACTTTCATTTAAAATTGCCAATATTTTTTTTTTTTTTTTTGCTATTTGAAATAATTCGTTGTTGGAATATATATAGATTTTTCTTTCATTAACAACTTTTCCTAACGTATTGTAGTCTTCTCTTTTTAACATTAATATTTTTTATTGTTGTTGTTAAATGTATCTGCAGTAAAAATTTTTTTAATTTATTTTTTATATTTTCTTTCAATTTTTTGCTTCCGTAATACCGTGTTTCATATATTTCACACTGTCTATTTCCTATGCACACCTCTATTCGCTACAACGTTACTAGTAAAACTAAATATTAAAGCCATAATATGTTAATACCTTGTTAATATATATCGTAAAAATATATATTATTAATTCTCTCTCTCTCTCTGTCTTGTTCTCACTTATCTTTTCTTCTCTTTTTTGTTGTTTTTGTGTGTTGGGTTTATTAAATTTGGGGCTTTGTTGTTTTGTTAAATTTGTGTCATTTAATGTTTATTGAGATTTTTTATTTCATTCGTTTTTAGTATCTGTATGCATTCATCATATACGATATGTGTGTAACAGAGTTGTCAAACATGGCAATTTTTCTATATTTATGGCAATTATAGAATCGATTTCCGATATGCGGATTATTTTTTTTTTTTTTCAAAAATAAATGGGCTTTTTAAGGGTTAAAATGTGTAAAAACAAAAAATTCATATTCCTAAGAAAAAAATCCTGATAATCGTACATAACGTATGAGTAATATTTGAAGCCAATATTTATTAAAATATTACTTATACGCAGTGTTGCACATTTAGCAATAGATCTATCATTTTTTAAATTCATTTAGCGTGAAAAAAAATCATTAGCATAAGCACATTTTTCAAAAATAATTTTAACATTTTTTAGAGTTTTTTTTGTTATAATAGAATTTTTTTTTAATAAATTCGTAGTTTTTCACTATGAATTATTATTTATTATGCTTTTATGCATAATAAGTACATACATACATACAAGTTTCTAGGAATATATCAATAATAGCAAATATAAACTAAATAAAATAAATAAATTTTTTATTTTTTAAATAACTAGCAAAAATAACTGTTTACTGTAAAAATACTGTTTTGGTAGTTGTTTATTATCATATTAAAAATGACTACTTGAAACAACTGTTACAAAATTACAGTGCTTTTCATTAGTTGTTTTCTTAAATAACTGTCATAACTTTTATTTTGTATATTTCCATAGACAAACAAAAGTAATTACAGTTGAAAACAACAACTACTGCTTACTACACAAACAACTGTAATGTAGTAACTGTCAAACTTGTTTGAATGTATTACTAATCCAAAGCGATTCTATTTCTTGACTGAGATAGAATACGATCGCTACTTTAAAGTTATTTAGGAAACTGTCGAAAATCTATAAAATTTCTCTTGATTTTTTTTTTACAGATTTACTTATTAAAAAACTTGGTTATTTTTTCCAAATTTTATTTTAGGTCAAATGTTAGATGTACATATATTGGGGATTTTTAAAAGCAAATTTGTAATTTTTTCCCAAAAATATCTGACAATCATGGTATGTGTGTGAGTGTTAAACATCTAGTAGTGACGAGAAGTTTCCTGATTTAAAAGCAATCCCCATATTTTCTTTCCCTCACAATAAACCGTTTGAGTTAAAAAAAAATCTACGGAGAAAACTAAATTGAGAGATATATAGAGAGAGGCACGCGTATTAACCTATTTTGGAAATACCTAAGGTACAGTGGGTAAGTAAATAGTAAATCTATGTACATATAATTTAAAATTAAATTTCAAGCTGATGTTGGTGTTTAACCCATATTTCGCCACTATCAGTTCCCGTCGACAGATATTGATAAAAATTTGTATCAAAGCTATTCTGGGTCCAATTAAGAAAATTCTAAATTTTTAAGTCAGTGAATTTTCCAATTTTCTTGAAAATTAGTGAAGACTGTAACCACCATTGCGGAATATGTATACACGCCTGATATTTTTGAATTGTAAATGAAAAGCGCTTTTATACTGAGTATATCATAAAAAAAACAGGGCCCATAATAATTGATACAAACAATAAATTAAATAAAAAAGCATTTTATGAATAGTGAAATTGCTGGTGATTATAATCACCGGTCGGCGAAAAATGGGTTAAGTAACATGTGTAAAATTCAAGACTTTAAAGAATTAATTGTTTTTTGGAATAAATTTCCTAAAATTTAATTAAATTTTTTATTTCAAGAAATCAATTCATCAATAAAAAAAAAAACAGGGATTGATTCCTTTGAATGATTTTAAAGAATTAAATTTAGCGAATGAATTCTCTGACCAAGACATTAAGCATTAAACTAAATAATTCATTTAGTAACGAGTTCATCAAATCGAGTTTAAATTTTTGGTCAAAAAATTTATTCCTTATGGAATGAATTCCCTAGGAATTCATTCAATATGTACTTAATTCACTGAAGGAATTAACTTTTTCGTAAAATTTCCTTAAAAGAATAACTTTTTCTTTTAATTCCCTAAGGAATCAACTTTCTCTTTCATGAAATTGTTTAAACAAAAAGAACATTTTATTAACCCTGCAATGTCCTTTTTACTGATAGCGATAACATTTGTGCTATATAATTGGCATTAAAAACCTACTATGGAAAAATTATTAAACTTTTGATTTATCGTTTTTTTTTAGGCGATATACCGCAATAAAGATTAAAGACAAATCAAGATCAAATCAAATAATTTCAGTTTTTGCTTAAAATTGTAAACTAAAATTACATACCGAAAATTGTTAATCTGGGGTTTTTATTTTAGAAGTTATGGCGATTTTCGCTTTTAAAATTGCGAAATTTAGCGAAATCGATAGAAACCATCAATAAATTTAGACTAAATTAATTAGCTTTGCTCAAGATTAGTTTACATTATAGGATTGAGTGTTAGGTTTTGTGAAAAACAGTGTGCTTAAGTTTTTTGGCAGTCATAACATTTCTTATCGCATTTATTGTTTGAAATTGCAAAAAAAAAAATCGTTTTTTTTCATAATATTTGCACACACACCGTTATCTCGTTTGAGTAGACCCTCTCACTTTAAAAGTCTTTGATATTTTATTTAGTGTTATTATTCACTTAAAAAATTATGACTCAATCCTAGAGATCGACAGACTGCTTTTAGGGGACCTGCAACAATCGAAAAAACTTTGCTATTATAAAATATGGGGAAAACGATTGAAATAATATTTTTTTTACAAAAACTAATAAATACTCCATAGAGTCTTTCAGCTTTCAAAATATTCTCTCCCATTATGAAATGAAAAGTGAATCATTTCGGGGATTTTTCACTTCCCCATCATCAGTTCACTTTAGAAAGTATTACAATCATCAATAATACACATTTCGAAATTTTTAGCCATTGACGACAATGAAAAACTCTATGGAGCTTTTATTAGGATATCGTGACTTCGAACAAGTATACATTCTTTCTCATTGCATAATTATATGTAGGTCGATAAAACTATTTTTATTTATGTAAATAAATAAAAATTTGACAAACCATAATATTATGACAAACCATAATATTAATTATTGAAGTTATACATGATCGCTGATCTCATCCCACTGTACCCAACACCACTGCCACTCATTGATTTAATTTTTTAATACCGTTTTTTTAAGACTTTGTATGATTAAATGATCAGCTGCCGATATATGAATAAACAAAAATTGGCAGATACATTTTTGACCAAGAGAATCTCAAAATAATTCTGAGTTTACTTTATGCTCAGAGGAAGACGATTTCATACTCTGTAAATACACATCAGAGTTTAAAAATAGAATTTTAACGTGGGAATTGTAGTTGAAGTGTAGAAAGATGGCTAAACGACAAAAATTGTAAAGAAAAAAAATATTTAAACAAAAAATATACATAGATCTAAAATAATTTAATATTGCAGTATTTAGTGTACTGCACAATATTTATTGTAAACAAATAAAAATATTAATACAATTAGTGGGAATTTCGAAACTGTGAATAATTATTCACTCAGATAAAAAAGTTAGTAAATAAATTTGTAAACAGTTTCCAATCGGACTTTACTATTTTTATACTGATTTTTAGTACAATTTTTTGTAGTAATCATTTTTGCAATTCTCTTATTACAAATTAAAGATTTTTTTACTAATTCTCGCTGCTGATTTCAGATAAACATTTTACTAATTTTTCAAAACCGAGTGCTAAATTTAAAAAAAATTTTTTTTTTTTGTTTTTTTACAATTCTTGGTTAGTTTACACAACAGTTTTGAAGCAGGTATTATTTTTGCATTAAGTGTACGTACAAATTTAAGTGCTTATGCATAATAATTATAAGACCCTATAACACGATTTTAAAATTAATTTTGAATAAAAAATTTGCTTTATAAGCAATTTTTAATTTAAGAAATTAATTATGCAATGACCCTTAAAAATAAATAATCTGAATACTATTTGGAAAATTACTTTAAAAGTGTTTTGAAATTTATACTTTTTCCTAAATCGTGAATAAAGGTCATTGTCTTTTGTAGATTTAGTTGCCAACAAACATACAAGTATGCATGTCAGAGTTGGAAAACTTGAATTTTAAAATAATATTGTCAAATAATAAAGAACTTTTTTGGAAACAAATGTACAAATATTGACTGGAGCTTGAGAAACTTTTTGGGCCAGTTTTATAGTAAGAACTAAGAACGAATTATTGCGCAAATATTTCTTAAATACGAAATTTTGTTTGAAAATTTCATACTTAAGAAATATTTAAAAAAAAGTCTATCTCAATTTTGACTAAAAAACTGGCCCTAGGCAACGTTTTTCTAAATTATTCCACCCGTTTAAAAATGGTTTTAATAAATAAAATAGTGTATAATTTTGTATAATTACATCTTATTAGGTGAAATTATATATATATTTTTTTAATTAGAATTTTAATTAAATATATAATTTCATCAACATTAATAAAATTTTACGACTTGCATTTATCTATAAATATTGAATCCTTTTCCGAATCAAATTATATAAAATTTATATATGGTCTAACAATTTATATATGCTTATATACAATTTGATAGTAAAATTGACCCGAGTTGTATAATTTTATTTATATTGATGAAAGTATATACAATTTTATCTGATATCATATTAATCACACCAAATTGGGGGAAAAAATATATATTAAATTATACAATATTTTATTAAAACATTTTTATACAAAAAATTATTGAATTATTTACAATTTAAGAAAAGTTACTTATTATTATGCTGCGCTATAGTTTTTCTGAGAGTGAAAAAACATTAATTTCCCCATCCCTGATGTAGGCATGTAGCAGTGTGCTCTTTGTTTTTCTTTTTTTAATTTAGTTTTTATAAATGCATTTGATTTTTTGTTTAAGTTTCTTTCATGTAGGCCTAACATACATATGGTAAAGTGTGCTTGTCTGCCGGTATATTTACAACGCTATAGTTATGCGGAAGTAAAGAAATTTGCATGTAACTTTTTTTTTTTTGATGAACAAAACAAAATCAATGATTTCAATTGAATTTATATCATTTCTTATGTCTCACTTTCTAATGCCAAATAATTCGAAATGTACGTGTTCATTTTATTTAAGTAAAAATGAATTAATTAAAAAGAGCTTGTAATTTAAATTATATTTATATGTACAGTCGGGAAAACATGTCAGTTGATATCACTAAAAAATCAGTTAGTTTAGCAGTAAAGCGGTATAAGTTTAAATGAAACTGTAGGCAATTCCTGTAACTTTTATTAGTTCTTTTCGTTCATTCGTTCGTTCTTTTTATTTATGGAAACCAAACCATTCTCCTATAAGTTTATCAAGAAAAATCTTTGTTGTAAACAAAATTTCAACTTATTGTTAGATTGACGGAAGTTGTACATATTTTATTTACTTTCATACGATTTTGGGTGTATCCCACCAAAATCACACATTACTAATTAACGTATAAAGTAATTTATAGCCATATGGGTCCATACGTTACTTTACACCTTAAGTCATTGATGAATTTTACATGCCGTAAACCACAAGGTAATGTCATGGGCCATTTGAGGTGATAAAGTTAATGAGTACTTCTATGGTTAAAACCATTACCAAAGAATTGCTGGGATATTCAATATTTTTTTTATTGGTCATCTTTTTCTGTTAACTTAATGTACGACCTAAATCAGTACGTCGGCGTTAGACGTGTTTCAAATTTGACAAAAATAATATGTAAAATAACAACAATTTTGCACTTTTACGTACGATTTTCTTTGATTTTGGGTGAATGGTGACGTTTCAAAATTTATACGTAGGAGTATTTGTTTTGAATATTTTTTTTTCAAAAGGCAATTTTTTAATTTCTTGTCTTAAATTGATTTTAAAAAATAATTTCAAAACTTCCATATTAAGTTATATTTGTTTTTTCATTTCTTCTGGATTATTTGAGAAAAAAACATTGAAATCCATAAAAGTTAGTTAATAAATGTGAATCATATAGAAAATTATAATTCCAAGAAATGAAAGTTGCATGTTTGTGTTGTATGATGTATTGTATAAAATTAAGTGGTTTGCTCAGCAATTGCCATTAAATGAATTTAAAAAAGAAAATTATTGCGCCTACTATTATAGGAGGAATACAGTGGCTGATAATACATTTAAAACTTAAAAAATTTAGTTTTGATTTTAGAGTTTGATGATTTTGAGTTAAGTCCAAAAATTATATAATTTTTTTTATATAACAAATTTCTCACTTAATACAAAATGAAATATAAACTAAAAAATTATCGTTAAGTTTGTGGTATGGAAACCTTTTAGGATTTTGTGGAGGAATTTATTTTAGCTACAAAAATGGGAGCAAAAATTATAGAATATGTGTTAAATTTTCGGCAATTATTATCTAATTTATATTCTTGACGATTATCTGATAACTTTTTCGTTAAAAGTTAGCATTTAAATTCTGTAAATAAAATAACCAATCAGAAAATTGCCAACGGTAAAGCGATGGCTAGGCACTTTAACAGGTGATACAAGTACTGGCAAAAAGTGCTTTCCTATTCCCAAAATGACAAAATCATCAAAAGGACCGGCTCTTCAAAAAGCGTCGAAAAATCACTGGCGAAACAAAATTTTCAAAGTTGACAAAACGCCAGCATTAGCTATATATCCTTTCTAAGCTAAAGTTTATTTAGTCAGCATGAAAAATTTTTAAATTAAAAATTATGTATCGCACTGTATATTTTATGTATCACAGAATATTATTTTTTGGACAAGCATTTATTCTATTTTTGATGTTTTTGTAATTTTTTTGTTTACCTTTAATAAATAATTTTGTATACACATTTTCCAAACTTAAACGATGACTCAACTTTGATCTGCTTTTTATACATCTCTTTTTTATATTTCATTTTATGCAATTTCAACTCATTGAAATGCACACATACACACACAAAACATCAAAAGCAGCTGCTTAATGACGTGTAATAAGATGTGTTTATATTTAGCTTATATTTCACACAGACTTACACAGGCGCGAGTAAAAGTATTATTAAATAGTATATCCTTAAAAGGTAAAAACATGGTTTGAGAATACATATAAAAGAACTGTGTGACTTAATAAAACCAACGCTAAGAGAGACTTGAAACTTGTTAAGTGTTTACAGAACAGTGAAGGGGGAAATTGTATCACATTTAAAATACTTAGTTTAATAATAAATATTTTTCTAATTTAGTAGTTAACACTTTCGTCAATATATTCACGCCCAGGAAAATTTTCTGTTCCAAATAATCGGTTGTACAATAGCTACTTTTTATTCACAACCCCTTCTACTGTCGATTCTAACACCGATTCTTTTTGTTTGAAATTGTCCCAAAAGCAACCCCTTCTATAGCCCCAAAGTGGAACCGGTTGCTCTAGAATCAGTTCTGGAACTGATTCTACGTCACCCACACCTTCTATATAGGATCCCAGGAACTGGTTCCGGAACCAGTTCCATGGAATCGGTTGCAGTGGAACCAGTTGTAGAATGGGTGTGGTTGGCTAACTATTGTACAAGATTTTCCTAGGCGTGCTAGTTTCTATTTATTGTAGTTTTATGAATTTGAATTATATTTGAATACAAATGAGATTATTTGAATTTTTTTATCAGTTTTTCAAAGTAAATTTAACTTAAACAGACATTGAGGGGGTCAACAATGTTGTATTGATAGATACACCCACATTGTTCAAAAACAGAAAATAATATTAACAAAGACATGCATGTAGATTATATTCTTTATTTTATCGTTTAACACAAAAAATATATAAATAAAATATGTGGATTTCAACAAGTTTTAAAACAACATTAACAAAAAGAAAACAGCAACGAAATATTTAAAAATTATAAAATATACAAGTATGTATTTAAAATTTTTATATATACAATGATAAATTGACACAAATTGCAAAAAGAAAAATATCAGAAAAGAAATTCTTAGGCCTATATTTATAAAACAATATGGAAATACATGTTAAGAATTATCTGATAACTTTGAGAAGCCAAAATTAAATACAAAATTATTTCTTATTTTAGTTCAGAAGATTTCGCATCGAAATCTCATGTCCAATAAAGAAAGTCAACAAAATTTTTGCTGCAAACAATAAAAAATACCTATTGTACTTAAAAATAATAGCGGATTTACACTATGATCGAAATCGAGTTAAAAGTAGATTTCGATAGATTTCGACAGAAATCGAATAAAAAATTTGGGCTTTCAAATTTCAGATTTCCCATACGAAATGAAACCCAATTTTTTCCCCATATTTGCAGAAAAGTAGGATAGTTTGCAGAAAAAGTGGCGACATTTAGCAGAAAAATAGGGAAGTTTACAGAAAAAGTGGCAACATTTAGCAGCTGTTTATGTCGTTAAAAAATTTATGAATAATAAATTTTATTAACTTAAAAAAGTTAAGGAATAACATAACAAATCTTTTATTTTTTAATTGAAAGAAATATTAAAAGCTAAAAACGGTTTTTTTTGTATTTAACGAAGAAAAACTATCAAAAATCATTTGGCCGGCAAGACGACTAGCATTGAATATTTTCTCTTTCTACTAATCATCCCTATACTAAAACATATTTCTTTGCAAATATGACATTATATATTGAATAATATAAATAATTTTTGTGTTCCGCCATTAAATAAAATGCTTTTTTAAGAAAATCTTTTATTTCTGATTATTTTTTAAGGTTAGTTTGTTTACAAAAAAGTTGTTGTTGGCCGATCGAAATCCTATTCATCTGTCAAATTTTCTAATGTAAACGATATAGATTTCGAATTGGATTTCAAAACGAAATCTAGTGAACATTTTAACAATGTAAATTCAATATAATACTTTATTTAGACTGAGGTAAAACTACCTATTTTTTGGCTCTTGCTAGTTTTTAATTGTCAAAACGCATATATAAAAAACAAGCAAAAACTAGTTTTGTACAAAAACTAGATATCTTTTGCTCAGTCTAAATGCAGTGTAAAAGACAATACTACTGTTTTCCAATTTGAATCTCTCAAAAAAGGCTACTGAGATCATAGAGTAAGAATACTATAGAGGGACGGTAAACCTCACGGCCCCAACAAAATTTTATGTAGATTGCAAAGGTTCGGTAACATGCCCCCCCCCCCCCCCCCCCCCCCAATGCGAGAATTTCCCTCTCTTTTGAGCAAATTTCCGTGATTTCAAAGCAAATTTGTCTGCAAACTGAGAGGATTTCTTTGATTTCAAAGCAAATTTCCCCTATTTAAAAGCAAATTTGAGCAAATTTCCCATACCGAACCTTCGTAATCTGCACATACAAAAAGCAAGAGAACGATTTTTGCAGCGTGAGCGAGAATATCAGCCTGTGTTGAGATATTTGTTGGCTAGGGAAACTATTTTCGATAATTAAGGGACGTGTTATTTTGAGTGTCTACTGAAGATTTTTGGTTTACACATTTTCACTAACAAGGAAATCTACACATGCGATTGCGCTTGAACTTGGATACACTCTCAAAACAATTCCGTTGTAACAACCGAATTTTTTCCAACCGTATTGCCTCGGTTGCTGCAACTTCGGAAGTGTATGAGATAGAGAAGACAAAACTAACGCACCCCAATTTTTTCCGATCCTCTCAATCTCATATTTGTTTGGAGAATTTTTTTTAAATAGCTCGTTTACTCGTATATACACTGAGAGAATTATCATCACTTCAGTAATGAATTTCTTCCAATGAAAATTGTCACTGGAACTCGTCCATTGAAACTTTTCATAGAATCTATGAAACAGGTTTCATTAAAGTCAATGTTTATGAAAAGTACATAAAATTAATGAAACTCTTCTTAAATTAATATGTCACTCGTCCAATTAATAAATCATTCAGCCAATGAAGAGCTTCATAAAATCTATGAAGCAATTTCATTTACTATTATTTATTATAGTTGGATGTTGTCGTTGCTAAGCTGGACTGGATAAATAAAAAGTTCTTAGCAAATGCAAAAGGCGTACTAAAATCGTAGCATATTTTACGGATGTACAAACAATTTTTAAGGAAAAAATTCATTAAATTAAAAAGTTTCATAAAAAAAGTTTCGAAAAAATTAATATGATTTATAAAAAAATTTCATAGTCCAAAATTAATAATAAAAAATTATATAAAAAAAATTATAAAAGATTATTCTCTCAGGAAATGACGATATTTTATAAAAAAATAAAAAAAAAGTAAATACTATTGAAGAATTTCATATATATAAAGAACATTTTCATTAAATTTATGGAGATCTAAATGAAATTCAATGAATTTTTTTAATGAAATTATGAAATTTTATCAAAGAAAAATTATGAAAAATTTCATAATATTAATTAAATATTATATACATAATGAAATTCTTCATTGGTTCTACGAAAAAAAATTCTATGAATTTATATCATTAATATCATGAAGGATAATTCGTTCAGTGTATAAACTCAAAATTCGTAAAATAATTTTTTATTAAGCTCAATTTACTAGTAGTTACGTTTATGTTCAAGTAATTTGGACTTTGATCTATTCGTTTTGATTTTTTTTACGTGTTTTCAAAAAAATTCAAAAATGTTTGTATTTGTAACGAGTACAAATGCTTTATACAAATTGCGCTACACGTAAATTTGAAAATTCATAAAATCAACGACGCATATACATACATGTTGGTATATAATGTTAACATTAAACGGAAATCCATGTTGGACCAAACGCAGGAAATTTTGTCCAGTTTCCGTTTTCATAATTCAAAAAAAAAAAATCTGTATAGACTATACAACTCATATCATGCTTGATTGTCCACCAGCGAATGGGTGTTACACATGATATGTACTACAAACAATTAAATTCTAAATCTTTTATTCTTTTTTCCATCATACTCGTGTACATACCAGTGTATTTAAACTTATTGCATGTGGGTGAATAATTTGTGCATGTTTTTACTCCCCGTATTCGTGATTATAGTCGGTCATATACAATAGTTAACTTATCTACTTTACTATCGTTTATCCCTTACATACATATATCACACATGTGCATATAAATGTAGATGTAGATTGTAGCCACTTGTTTCGCCCGTCTACTAAATATTCATTTGATATAATTGATGTTTGTTCATTGACAAGTTTATATGCATTTTTTTTATTATAACTGCATGTATAATTGTAGGTAAGAGTGAGTTAGTGGCTTGTCATCATCAACACCTTTTTGATTTTAAAGAGTACTAAATATGAAATGTACAGACGTATGTTCATTCCAACAAATAGACGATGTAGAGTTATGTAAATTAGCAATAAGTGTTTGAAAAGTATATTAAAAAATCAAAATAACAGTTTTTTGAGTTGTTTGTTATATAAGTTTGTGCTTAGTTTTGGAGAAGAGAAAATTTACTCAAAGCAGGGTTCGTTAACAACTTTTATGACAGAAATATTTTGTATCTCTATGAACATCGTTCTCTATGATGATGGTGACGATATAATAATCGTTAAACTAAGCTTCACAAACTTTTGCCCAATAAAATATTACATTGAATTTGTAAAACCTTTCACAAAATTTGATGTAGGTTACTTTTTGAAGATATTCCTTTCCTCCATAAAGACCGCGATACTGGCATTATCATGTTTGTTTTCGAAAAATATTCATAATGAAGCTATTCTGTGAGTTATTGAGTATGAGTTATATGTAATTAATAACTAAAATATTATTCATACGCACCCAGGTACTCCAAAATAAATTCATATTGGACAATCCGTACTGTTCTCACCTCAGTGCTTATAAATGGATATATTATTTTTGCTGGCTAACTACAATTTTTAAAAAAATTATCATATTGACTACATTAATAAATGTATTTTTTTTATAAAGATTACTATATACCAATTTAAATTTTTACCCCTCAATTCATAAATGCTTTGTAAAGTTATATCAGGTTTACAAAACGTCATTTTCATACAAAATTTTTTCAATAAACCTCCTATAATTTTACAAAGCGTTTATGAATTTATAGATTAAACTATATTCACTTGTTTAGGATTCATAGCAAATTAAAAACATTTCTCAACCTATTTTTTACCAAACATAGAATCCGTGGTCCGATTTTGTTAAAATTTTAAATACTTAGCCCTTCAATATGAAAAAATTTCACAAAAGATAAAAAATCAAATGTCTGTTTTCGTTGGAATGGAACGTGACTTTAAAGATACGTTGGTAAAATGTGTTAATAATTTTTTACCATGTTAAGAAAAATTAGAATTAAAAAAGGCCGATTTTAACAAAACTTTTTGAGAAAAATCATTTACATCTTTTGTAATAAATTAAGTAAAATAAAACTATGGATTGGGTAGAACATTAATATTTTAATTTTGGAAATTTTCCAAACCCTGCACTACATTTAAAATCTGCGCAAAACAAAAGAGCGTAACAGTGTAAAAAAGAGA
The DNA here is from genome assembly GCA_949987735.1 of Leucophora obtusa. Lineage (NCBI taxonomy): Eukaryota > Metazoa > Arthropoda > Insecta > Diptera > Anthomyiidae > Leucophora > Leucophora obtusa. The sequence continues at coordinate 3,009,328 of OX465296.1, forward strand.
GTGAGAGTTTTAAAGCTTAAATCTGTATTAAAATCTGATTTGTTTTTTGATATACCATCTACCCACCCAGTTTATGTGATTTTCCCAACTTGGTAAAACCGTTAAATTATCTTAGCCATTAATCTTATTCTACTAATACATAGTTTGTATTGTATTTTTATTTGTCGTTGTTATTTATTCCGTTAAATGATATAAAGGGAAATATATACCAATGTAGATGTATTATGTTTATGTTATTAAAGCCGTAGCAGTAGCATTTTTTGCAATGATGTTTTATTTAGAAATTACGTTATAAATCATAAAACACAAAGTGATTTATAAATTGTTTCGAAACATTTTTTTGGCAACCATAGGTATAAATTAAATTTACACCTTAAAATAACTATAACAAAGCAAATAGAAGTATAATGAATATTATTATTAATTTAAATCCCTTTAAAGGTAATTGGCAAACATGATAATAACATGTTTGGTTAAATATCTGTTAAAAAGTTAAATTTTTAATCTCATTGTATTAATTGGGTCTTTTCTGTTGTTAGTTTTTACCCAAATAAAGTCTTAAAAGTCATTTAAAAGTCCTTTAACAGTAAAAGTAAAATTTGTCACGTTTTGTAAATTAAAGTCATTGCTCTTCTTAAGGCGACAATTTTTTACATCATTAGATATGAAATGAAATAAATTAAGCTTATGAATTGCTAGCAACTTTTTTTATTCAAACATTCAAATGTTTCTGTTGTTTTTTTTTCTTTTTTTTGATGAAACAGTGTGACAACGAAACAAATAGTTCAAGGTTACTCTTTTTACATACATAGATAAACGACTAACTTAAGGGGTATTATTTTATGCGTCAGGTAGTCTGTGTAAATTTTGAAAATAGTAAGTGTACCATTTGGAAATATCGTGAAGACGTCTTCATGACGGCTTAGCGACATGTCGCTGCCATTGGTGTCCCATACAACATACCTAAAGACTCCTGCTGACGTTTTCATACACCCAGAAAACACTCTCAGTTGTGGGCAACGAATTTGTTGCCAATCGAATTCGTGCGGTGACGACAACTATATTTATATTAAACTATATTTTTCGTCGTGAAAGCCAATATTCGGTTGTCTAATTCAATATTATATTCCACATAAATATTATTATGTTCCACAAAAATTATAATCATATATTATTATAATCCACACACTTACCCATTGCACCACAACTACTTTTAATTTTCTTAGCCATATTTACTTTTTATACTTAAGAATATTTTATTTTTATTAAAAAAACAACATCTAAATTTTTGTCTTTTCCGGGATTCGAGCCCGGAAATCTGGCGTACTAGGCCAACTCCGCACCCACTAAACCACAAACACTTATTAACTTTAATGTCTAATTTTGAATTTATCTGTTAAGTTTGGAAAAAAAATATAGGATAAACTTCGTACACCAATACCAATTAATAGTTGAGCGTGTTATCAATACAATCCACAATTCGGTTGGTTCTACAGAAACTCGATTTTAAGATCTTATTTGATTAGGATACCCGTATTTGTAGGTACCACTTTCGAATATTGAAATTTTTTTAATAAATGTGATAGATAACACCAATTTTCATGTATATTCACTAAATAAATGGCTGCTTCTACTGCATAGAATTACTAAACTGATACTAATTTTAAAATTGATTGAAGATACCAATAATTTGTTAAAAGGATTATTTTTTAGTTTGCTTTCCCTATTTTTAATACCTAGTAAAATATTTTTGGTGTAGTATTCAATTACAATTGCGGCCCTATGTTCCACTGGGAATTAAAGGATTAAGGATTATATATATATATATATATATATATATATATATATATATATATATATATATTCAATTATAGGTAACTCCAAATAAAATAACGTCCTGGCAAATTCATTTTAATAGTTCTGATCGAATTCCAACCAATCTTTTTCCTGGGTGTACAAATGTAAAAAATTGCTAAAATTAGCAGTTTTATTTTTGCTGTTCCTATCTTACTAATATATAGCAAAAATAATCTGCTAATTTTAGCAATTTTTTCAGCAACATAATTTTTAACTAATTTTAGTAGTTTTAACAAAATTTTTTACAGATGTTTTCTATTAATGTACTGCTAAGAATTAATTAATTAATTTTTGTGCTGTTAAGAAAATGTGTCTGTTTTCGTTTTTCAAAAAATGCGTTATTGAGCAAAAATTGACGTAACTCCAATATATGTATGTTGTTGAAAAATACGAGATTTTCCATTAATAATAAATTTAGAGCCAGTTTAAGTCAGAACTAAGAGTGATTTTTGTTTTTAATATTTCTTAAGTTAGAAATTTTGTGTGATAAATTCTGACTTAAGTTTATAAAAAAGTCTTTCTTATTTCAGACTATATGTCAAACTGGCCTTTATTCTTTTTGCTAAATATCATAAAAATTAGTCCATTCCTTTAAAGGTATCCTGATAAAATCCTCTATCTTATAAAGGGAAGGAATATTCTCGAAATTTATCCGAATTCGTCTGAATAAATCTATCAATTAATTTAATAAGTGCACTACTTTCGAATTTGAATTAAAATCACGAAATATCTAAGAAAATATAAATTCTCTTACCTAATAATTCGTATATAGTTGTTTATTTTTCCCTAAAGGAGTGTAGGTATTTAAATTTTCTATGTTTGTTATAAAAAAATCCAAAATATAAATATATATCATTCATTCATTCATGATTTTTAAAACAAAAGCTTTTATTTTATTCTAATATAATAAGCTTAATTTAATAAAGCTTTTGTTTAGCTCCCTCTCTTAATCTCTTTGTGTTGCTAAGACTTCCAAAATTTCACTCCAAGCTTGAGTGATTTTTCAAAGAAGAGTCTTAAAAGAGTTTTGTTAGTCGTTGTATTTAGTTAGTCCTTAATGACTCGGCTCGCTGTAAAAATGTGATTATTTTGTTTTGTTATTCGTGTATACGGTGGAAAATATTTGTATTTAAATTTGTAGCGGTTTCTATGATTTCCTTTATTTCAAATTTAAACTTCAAAACAATAACAACAAAGGTTATTTATATACGACAACAAAAAATATTATAATATATAAACAAAAGTTTGAAATGTTAAATGAAATCTAAACAAAATAAAGTAGAATCCTTTAAAAAAGGAGGAGATTAAAAAAAAATAAAAACTAGATGAAGGTTTATTTTATGAAAGCTGTGATATAACCATTATTTTTAGTGTCTGTGCGTGTGTGTAAGAATTTATATTATTTATTGTTTAGCTGCGTTTTAAAGTTTTTAACTGCTTTGTTAATTTAAATGAAATTCAATGAATAAATCTTAAAATTGGGTTAAAATGTATGTATACTTTTTTTGTAAATAAATTTTTTATTTTCCTTTACTCAAAAAAAAAAAAAAATTAAGTGGAAAACGCCCCCTTACAACTACAACATTTCCCTTTCTTTTTTTTCAAACGCATGCACTTTTTTGTGCATTTTTTTTTATTTTCTACTATATACATAAGTGTATAGTAAAATATTGGTAACCAAGGTGAAATTTTTGTAATATATGCTATAAAAAATTTTTATATACATATATGTAAGTTGTGGGAAAAAAGACAAATATTTTATTATAAAAACAATTAAAATACTAACAATATTACAAAACCAATAACATCAATGTATTTGTAAACATGAAAAAATACCGCTTTTTTACAAAACTTTTTAAACAAAATACACAAGCAAACTTTTTTTTTTTGCAAATGAACACATACTAGAAATATGGATTGTTTGAAGGTATATTAGTTAGTGAACGGTGTATATTAGGGTGGACTAATTTCGAATTTGTATCGAATTTCGTTCGACATTTATAAATCAAATTTATGTGAAAACAAGTATGAAAACACGACTTTGTATAACTCTTTCGTAACTCTGCAACCTAGAAACGCAGTTTTAAAAGTTCTTAAATAATCATCAAATAATCTTAAATAATCATTACCAGCTTAAGACGACACAATCACAACAAACATAAAATGTCAATCTTTCACCCGAAAAATCAGTCTTGTACGTTTCACATTTTTTGATTCAACAAAAATAAACAATCTTAAAAACCTTATGACCCATGGAAAATCTTCGAGTTCTGTGTCTGTTTGCAAAATAACTAACTTGAATATATTTTTAAGGGTTAAAGTGCATTATTTTTGCAAAAATAATAATTTTAGTGCATATTTCTTATATTTTTAATGCATATTTTTCTATTTTAGCCGCATATTTTAGGCGCATATTTGCCATTTTTAAGTGCATCTTCGAGTTCTGTGTCTGTTTGCAAAATAACTAACCTGAATATATTTTTAAGGGTTAAAGTGCATTATTTTTGCAAAAATAATAATTTTTAGTGCATATTTCTTATATTTTTAATGCATATTTTTCTATTTTCCCGCATATTTTACGCGCATATTTTCCATTTTTAAGTGCATGAAATTCCTTGCCCTACTTATTATACTCCCTACACAAAAAAAAATTTATCTCAATTTCCACTTCAAACTCATTATCGGGATAAGCTTTTTTTGTGTAGGGAGTATAATAAGTAGGGCAAGGAATTTCATGCACTTAAAAATGGAAAATATGCGCGTAAAATATGCGGGAAAATAGAAAAATATGCATTAAAAATATAAGAAATATGCACTAAAAATTATTATTTTTGCAAAAATAATGCACTTTAACCCTTAAAAATATATTCAAGTTAGTTATTTTGCAAACAGACACAGAACTCGAAGATTTTCCATAGGTCATAAGGTTTTTAAGATTGTTTATTTTTGTTGAATCAAAAAATGTGAAACGTATCAATTTTTTATATTTTTTTACAAAATAAAAAATGCTCCTAAAAATTAAAAATATGCACAAATATGCATTAAAAAGCACAAAATATGCATTAAAAAAGCACCAAATATGCATTTAAAGTCAAAATATGCAAAAACGTGCATTTTTGACAAAATATGCAACTACATATCGATGCCATTTTGTTCTAAATTTGATGATTCGGATAAATATTTAGTCCATATTAGTTTTGGACTATCGAGAAAAAACATGCATTTGCATGAAATTCCTTGCCCTAATAATAAGTTTTTCACATGAAACCCAAACAAATTTCTATGCTTTAATTAATTTTTGTTTACATTATCTCTCAGGCAATGTGCATTTCATGAAATTTTCCACAAATGCATGAAATGACGAAATTTAAAACTCTTGTTGTTTACTTTCCTGCCGAAAGCATTCATTGCATAAAAGCGTAGGCCGGTTTGAGGGTTAATACTTTTATAAATATTCAATGATTTCACTTTTGCATGGATATTTTATTGTATATTTGTGAGGGAAGGGAAAGAGAAGAAGAGGGCTTTTTTTGTAAACATCATTACTACTCATATATTTAGTTAGAATATTCTTCTACCTCAAGTCCAAATTCTAATATGATATTGTCATATTAGATTTTTATTTGTTGTTTCAAAAAAGGGTTGATCATTTTCATGATAGACAATACAATTGTTTCGTAGACATCACTCTACTCTTCAGTTGTCCGCTAAGAAAATGATAACTTTCCTACTCAAAACGAGACATTACATAAGGTACAAAAATTCAACGGGATGAGAATTTTGTACTTTCGTATATGAACTGTCTGATTTGGTAAAACCAGTTATAAATCAACTCCTTTTTGAAAGCAACAATTACATAAAAGTACCCTTTGGGTACTATTTATATGTATGTCTGTTGTCAATACATTTTGTAAAAACAACTAATTTTAAACTCAAAACAAAATAAATATTTGAATGAGATTTTAGCCGTGGTGTGCTTATTTTCAACAATTATTTTAATTTTTGCATTAAAAAATACAAAAATTGTTTTTTCGGACTTTCTATATTTTCATATATTTAGTTAGAATATTCTTCTACCTCAAGTCCAAATTCTAATATGATATTGTCATATTAGCGGACAACTGAAGAATAGAGTGATGTCTACGAAACAATTGTATTGTCTATCATGAAAATGATCAACCCTTTTTGAAACAACAAATAAAAATCTAATATGACAATATCATATTAGAATTTGGACTTGAGGTAGAAGAATATTCTAACTAAATATATGAAAATATAGAAAGTCCGAAAAAACAATTTTTGTATTTTTTAATGCAAAAATTAAAATAATCATTACTACTCTAAATATTTGTATTATACTAAAGTATCAGATATTTAGTCCTCAACAGAAATACTGTTAACATTGTAATTAATTGTTATGCTTTTAATTACTTAAGTTTACTTTTAAACGGAGCATTTCATTTGGTTACAATATATGGTTTTCCAAAATTCAAAAGGTTGGAATTTTCCTGCTGAGATAACTACGAATTTCATAAATAGAATAGTCATTTTCGCAATAACTGACTACAAATTTAGCAATGGAAATACTTTTTTTAAGTTGCTCCTTAGCTTTTTTCTAACATATGAGATCGATCCACCCTAATGTAAATATATGAATATTCATGTTCATGCATAAATGCCTATATGATTATAATATGAATAATTTCATGAATATTTCATATACATTTTTAGTATTACCTTTAAAATTTCGTTTGAGTATAATTTCGTTGTAAAAAACATAAACAACAATAACAACAAAAATAATAAAAAGACAACCTCACGTGTTTTTCTGTTAATACAGGAATTTCCGTACTATTTATATATAATACGTATGTTTATTTTTTATATAGGTGTTTACTTTCTACGTGTTAGGACATTTTCTGCTTTTTTAGGGTTAAACTCAAACAATAATGCAATAGAGTTTTGTAAAAAAAAAATTATAGAAAATACTTATTTGTCATTTAAATTTATATAAGTTGCCAGAAAAAGCTATCATTACCAAATAAGTGCATCCTCATAACAATTCCGTTGTGACAACCGATCTGTTGCCACAATATATTTATTGAAATTAAAATTTTTTACTACTCAATGTAAATTTTATTTAAATACTCAATATAAAACAAATTGCAATTTTAAGAAAAAAAAACACGTATTATTTTAAGGTTATTTGTAACCAAGAGGTAATAGGTAAGCGTAACATGCAAGTTCAGAATAACATATGATATCACTAGTAGAAAAACGTCAGTAAAAAAATTAGTTAAAACTACTAAAACTTAGTTAAAAATGATTCTGTGTAAAAAACTGCTAAATTAGCAGCTTATTTTTGCTATATATTAGTAAGATAGGAACAGCAAAAATAAAACTGTTAAATATATAGAATTTTAGTTATATTTAGGTTAAATTTTTGTTAATAGATAAAAGGAAATTAACCTGTTAAAATAGCAAAAAATTTTGCTAAATAATTAAGTAGTAGCCTAAAAAATGACAAAAAAGCTAAAAAAAAATTTAGTACACTTCTAGAAATAAATCTATAAAAATAGCAAAGAAAAGCAACTAAAAATTAGTTAAAAATGATGTTGCAGAAAAACTGTGAAAACAGCAGATTTTTTTGATAATTACTGGTGAAATAAGAACACCAAAAATAGAACAGTTATTTTAGTTATATTTAAGTTAACTTTTAGGTAATTGAAAATAACAAATTGCACTGTAAAATCCGCAGAAAATTTTGCTAAATATTAGTGGACTAAAAATAGCAAAAACAAACTGTTATATCTACAATATTTTTATTATTTTTAAGCCAAATTTAGTTGAATGCAAATAGCAGTATATCCTGTTAATTTAAGAGAAATATTTGCTAAAAAAATTGTAAACTGCTGTTTTGAAAATGCTTGATTTTTATTGGCATTTAAAAAAAATCTGAAAAAACTTCGAAAATCTAAATTTTTTTGTGATTTTTTAGGCTATTTTATTTGACTAACTAAAAGTCTGTTCATATCTCACTAATATATAGCAAAAATAATCTGCTAATTTAGCAGTTTTTTCGGCAGCATCCTATTTAATTAATTTTTAGTAGTGTTAACTAAATTTTTTACAGATTTTTTTCTATTAGTGTAAGATAAGAACAGCAAAAATAAAACTGTTAAATTTAAAAAATTTTAATTATATCATAGTTACATTTAGTTATTATATTAGCAAAATAGCAAAAACAAACTGTTATATCTACAAAATTTTGATTGAATGCTATTAGCAGTCTATCCAGCTAAAAGCAACAGTATTATTTACTAAAAAATAGTAAACTGCTAATTTAAGTAGCTTAGGTTTTTATTTGTATTAAAAAAATCGAAATAAAACTTTGAAAATAAAAAATTTTTTGCGATTTTTTAGTCTACTAAATATTCATCGAAATGTTTGCTGATTTAAGCAGGTTAAGATGTTATTTTCTATTGACTAAAATTAAACTCAAATATAACTAAAATTTTCTATATTTAAAAGTTTTATTTTTGCTGTTCTTATCTTACTAAAATTTAGCAAAAATAATCTGTTAATTTGAGTTAATTTTTTCTAATTTCTAGTAGTTGTAACTAAAATTTTTACAGACTTTGTTTAATTAGTGTACGGGTGTCTATTCACTACATTTATTGCATTTAAATTGAAATTCCCTTTCCGAAATTCGATCCTGTTCCCCAAATCGAACTGTAGTATGTAGAATTTCATGTAGTTAGCATGCCGGACTTTAATTTTTTATTTGGTTAATAACAGTTTTGCAAAAACAAACAAAAAATGTCTGCCAAAGTTTTACATTTTGTCATCTTTTAAAGTGTGATCTTCTAATTCCAGAATATTGTTTTAGCTCCGTTCATATTTGCAAGAGGAAAGCAAATTTAATATTCCAAAAAATTGTCGATCTTTCACTTTAAATATTTGACGTTTCCAAAAATGTATAAATTTATAAATTTTTAAAGGAATTAAATATGCAAAAATCCCAAACGTATTTTACAAATTGTGAAAAATAATCTGTTGGAGGCATGTCCCTATCCGGATTTCATTCTTGCCTAAGGAACTCGTCAGGGGAGGATGTGTTTTACTAAATGCGTATTCCTTGTCAGTAGTAATACAATCATCTATAAAGTCATGAATATTTATTTATTCATTGTTTAGTTAAGGGGAAATTTTGTTACGAACATTGTTTTTATTAACATTAAGACATAAATGTTCGATAAGACATACTATCGTTTTATTATTATGTGTAAATCTAATGTGTAAAGCTAAAAATAAAAACTAAAAGCCTTGAACTTTTGCATGTCAGTTTTAAAAAAATTTTCATTCTAATCTACATAAATATTTGTATTGAAATATTTTAATCTTAGTAGTCACTGTAGAAATAATATCTATATTATGTTTTAAACAATAAATAACTTTAAATCTTACTAATCGATAATAACAACTTTTTGTTTAATAAAACTAGGATACCAGCATGCAAAGCTCAAGGCACATATCAACAATCATGTCTATGGATATTAAAAATACTCATACGTACACGACGTATATATACTCACAATAAATACAATTTGTTTTTTATTATTATTATTATTATTATTATTATTATAACAAAATGAAAAGTAGTTAAGCTAATGGCTTACAATATTTGTAATTTTCATTTCAATCCTTAATATACAGCAATTTGCAATGTAACAAAATAAGTAATATAGATTTTCAAATAATGATAAAAATTCAATTTTATAGAAAACTTTTATCAAAACTAAAACGCAAAAAACTACCTAAAACTGTTCAACAATTTAGATGATAATCAAAATAAGGAAATGTGTATGATATAAAACATTTAACACAAAATGTAATGATATTTTAATGGTCTTATTGACCATTTCAAGCAATTATTTGCATAGAAATTTCAATCTTAGAGTGAAATGCCTGTTTTTGTAATTACTTAAAATTATACCAACGATTATTTCTAAAGAAAATTAGAATAAGTCAATGACCAAAAACAAATTTCCCTTTTGTTGCCCAGTAATTTATTTGAAGGATATATGTGTGGATATTTGCTTGAGTAAGCTAGTGTGTTTATGTGTGTTAATTTAGATACATTTTTGTTTACTCTTAAGAAAATGTATTCAAAAGAAACTACAAAAAACATCAACAAAAGTATGGTCTATTAGAATTGATTGAGTTTGATATTCTAGGAATTTATTTGAAACACAACATGCATTAGGCATAAAGAAATCATTGTTAAAAGCAAAAGGAAACTCAAAACAAAAGTTTTCGAAGGAATTTCAACGACAACACAAAAGTAGATATATATCAAAACTTATTCATTTAAAAAACAAGAAAAAGTAATTTACCTTAGTATTTGGCTTTGTTGAATATTTAAATACCCTTCACAAAGTAACATGTTCACTCAAAATAACACTATTCAACAAATTTTAAGATTTTGCAAAATCTCCTCTTGCAATAAAAATTTTGCAATAAACTATGTTACTCTGAATCAGAATTTGGCAAGAAAAACATTTTTCAATGGTCCGATTTTGAGAAACAGAGCTTTGAAGAATTAATCCTTTTTTGAATGAATTTACTACCAATCGAATTCAATTTTCTTTAGAATTGAATGAATTCCCTTTCTTAAGTAACTCACTGAATTCGTTTAACTGAACGCCACAAAAAAACAAATTCAAATAATTAATTCAATTGCTATATTTCTTTTTATTAAATCAAGTGAATTAATTCCTTATTGAATTAATTCACCACTGAATTCATTCAATTTTATTTTCGTTCAGTGAATTAAAAAAAATTAAGTTCAGTGAATTAAAAAAAAAATTACGTTCACCGAATTGAAAAACAGAAAATTACGTTCACTAAATTGAAAAACTAAAAAATTACGTTCATTGAACTCAAAAGCTGTTCTCTGTCGTTCAGTACACAATGGAGTGTTTCCAAAATATTTTGGCAATAATTAAGCCATTTCTTATTTATTACTATTCTTTATATAAAAATAGAAAAAAATTTGAGATAAGATGAAAAAATCCCACAACTCCCAAAACACGGTGAAAATTTTCCACAAATGGGATGTTTTACTCGAATTCGGACTGGTCTGGGGGAAGAAAAGTTTACAAGTGGAGAATATTTTTGCCATTACGTCCATCTAAAACAAGTATGCTTTCAGAAAAATATAAATACTATTTTTTACTTTTAATATGGAGGCAAAATAATCTTGCTATCGGCGTAGAAAGTTTCATCTCATACCGAACAACCAATAACGGCTGAATTATTTCGAAAATATTTTAAAAACACCCCACTGTCTCCTGAACGGCAGAAAACAGCTTTTGGATTCAGTGAACGTAATTTTTTGTTTTTCAATTCAGTGAACGTACTTTTTATTTTTCAAAACAGAGAACGAATTTTTTTATTTTTCAATTCAGTTAACGTATTTTTTTTTAATTCACTGAACGAGAAATAAAATTGAACAAATTCAGTGGTGAATTAATTCACTTTTTATCCGTTCGATTTATAAAATTAAACGCTTTCACCAGTGAATTAATTCATTTGATTTAATAAAAAGAACTATAGCAATTGAATTAATTGGTAACAAAAGAAATCGAACGAAAACAAATATGAATTAATTCCATTCAATATAAAGTCTTTCGTCAATTAATTCATTGAATTTTAATTCAGAATTCAAAAACTGAATTAAAAAATTAATTCATCAAAGCACTGTTGAGAAATATTGTTGGTTTTGTGTTGGTTTTTAGGGCTGTTGTATAGTGTAATTATAAATCGGATTTGAAATCTCCTCATAATAATTTTCATTTAACTGCTAAAACCGCAAAAATTCAATAATTTTTATCACTTTTGATATATACCTAAAAAGCTACTACGGGGTAGTTTACTATCCTAACTAATTTGTTTTTGAAATAAATTTTTAATCGACAGCCTGGCCCTCAATCCCCATATTTATTATAAAAACTGTTACCGTTGCACCACTCCTTATATTATAAATCAACTGCTTAAGTTAACTTCGATCTTCCTAGTTTTTAGTTGCCAAAACGCATACATAAAAACAAGCAAAAACTAGTTTTGTACAAAAACCAGCCATTTTTTGTTCAGCCTAAATTCAGTATTAAGTATGAAGTCATAAAAATTATATTTTCCGGAATTATACATATTTCCGATCAATAAATATATACTAGGGTAGTAAACTACTCCACGTTTACGTGATTTTTTGTAATGGTACACTCAACAAAAAAATACTGTAGTGGCTATTGAAAATTTTGCTATTTTTCTAATTTTAGCAATGCATGTCTACTGAGTTGTGGTGCAATGAAATTAGTAGACAGAATTAGTAACCGCTATTAAATTTTAGTAAAATTATTGTAAACTGTAATTTAAAATTATTTGCTAAAATTAGCAATAAATTTTACTATATTTTAGTAACGCTCGAAGAAAAACGTCCACCATATTTATAAAAAGCTTCATAAATGTGATGAAAAACAAAAATAAAAATTTTACTAATAATATGTTTATATTTATGAAATTATACAATATTTGTGATGAAAGTTACTGCCAATGTCGATTGTTTCGTAAAATATAAGCATTTGTTGAATTTTAAATTGGAAGAAAATCTTTTAATATCCCTTTTTTAAATAGTAGAATCATATGTTCATTTTACCAACACGTTTTTAAAAAAATTAAAAAAAAAACATTTTTTATTACAATTGAATTTGAATTCACAACTCATGTAGTAATTTAACCTTCTGGTTATTCCAAAAATGATTTAAAATTATATATTAAGACATTTTCAATTTAAGTCTTAAGTTAAGCTCTACATAGTTCTACGTTGAGTTTATTTGTATATCTTCAGTAGCATAATAGCAAAAAAAAAATACAAAAGTATGTATTTTTACTAACAATTATTATAACAATACTGAAGTGAAATACAAAACTTTTCTACTAACATTTTTTTCGGAGTGTTGATTTAAGTGTTAAAAAACCCTTTGAGAAAGTTACTTTCCTTTCTTATATAAATATTAAACGTTGTTTAAATATTAAATATAATAATTTAGTTTTTCCTACATTCAATTAACATTTTAAATGATGACTGTCTTCGTTTAGTACAATGGTGTTGGTTGAATGGTATAATATTTAAAATTTTCATTAATTTTAATAAATCGACAACAAGTTTTATAATTTCCCCAAAGGGCCATAAAATACAGCAAAAACAATGTCTTCACTTTTATATGCATTAAAAGTACAAAAAATAGTCCTTAAAATTAGTATGCAGCTGTTTTATTTAAAACTGTTTTAATAGTTTTTTTTTCTTGTAATTTTGTTATTTTGGGCTGTTTGCCATTTGGCTGCCTTGGTTTTTGCCGCAAGTGACAATTTACACCAACTGACAGCTGCCATCATTATGACCTTTGTCCAAAACATATTTATATGACTGAATTGAAAGATGGATGAAGCGATATATAGATGAATGAATGAATGTTGTCTCAAAGTGTAAAGGGATTTAAGTGTTAAGTGATATTAAATGCGCAAAAACAAAGTTACAAATTAATCAACGTTTTTATCAAGGTTAAATATGCTACTTGTATACAAACTAAAATGTAACAAGAGAACTCTTTATTACTTGTTCTTCATTATATTTTGTTACTACAAATTACTTTTTTGTTTGTCAAACATGATATTAATTATAATTAACTTTAATATGGTGTAATAAAAACCCAACAAGTTTTTTTATTAAACACATTTCCTTTCTAATAAACTAAGGGTTTACCTAACTAAGCATTTTGTTTAAATCCTTCTGGAGTTTGTGTTCACTGATAGAATATGTAAAAAAACTCATGAATATGAGATTTTATATAAAGATTATGATTTTCACTCATTAAACAAAAGTTTATAAAGTACATACGCTTTGTTTACCATTACATTTATTGTATTTTTTATTTTTTTTTATTTTCCTAATTATCCTTTGAAACACTGTACCGCACCTTTAATTAAATATCCTTACAGTGATAACATAAATTTTATTTAAAGGCGTGAAAAGATTTTGAATTTTATTAGGTAGACAATAGTCTACCCTTTATTAAATCCGTCATAGTGAGTAAATATACTGCATTTAAAGTATAATATGAAGCCTATAATATCCCAGTAAACAATATGCATGATTTTGGAAGAACTGCGGAAGTGCAACTTTCTGCATTAATTTGTGCTCTAAAATTTGAAAATGCATTAAATATCTTCTTATTATTACCATTTTCTTAGAACAGGATATATATTAAAATTAACTTTAGTGGGGTGAACATTCATACTGATTTAATAAGTATATGTATTTATTTCAGGGTTGGCAGGCAATACCACTAAAATACCGTTATCGATTCAAAATATCATTACCGAAATAACCGAAATATAGTTATCCCTAAAATACCGATACCAAAATAAATAAAATGTCGATACCCTTAAAATGCTGTCACTGAATATATCCTCATCTGTAAAGTACCGTTACCGTTATTTTTAATTCTCTGTTTTTGGTAATTGCACGTGGTTATTGAGAATTTTATATAAATTAAATTGATAAATTTGTTTTGTTTTTATTATAGTTTGTTTATGACAAAAAATAATAATAGTATACAATGAAATAACTGACTACAGCTACCCTTAAAATACCGTTACCAAAATAACTGAAATAGCTTTACTCTTAATATACCGTTACCGAAATTATCTAAAATAGTGTTAACCCTTACCAATAATCACATCCTTTCGGTTACCATCCATGATTTATTTTAAGACACATGTAAAAAATGTAATTATTTTATTTTTTTTATATGGGCATATATATGCATTAAAACGACCCAGTCAGAAAAATACAAACGGGAAAGCGATGACAAAGCACTTTAACAGGTAGTACAAGTACTGGCAAAAAGTGCTTTCCCATTCCCAAAATGATAACATCAGTAGACAAAAGGACCGGCTGTTCAAAAAGCGCCGGAAAAGCACTGGAGAAACAAATTTTTTTAACGTTGGCAAAACTCTGGCAAAACGCTGGCAAAACCAATAAATAGGTGGTCTGGAAATATATTTTCCAAAATAAAATTTAAAAAAACTTCATATGTATTTTTTTGGTCCTGCCGTGATTTGAACCCAGGCCGTCAGATTGGCAGACGATTGCTCTACTCACTGAGCTAACGAGACATATAATACTTGATGGCTAAAAACATAAATGAGTGATAATAGCTGGACAAATACTGGCTGTGCTAAAATTCTAGCACTGGCAAAAAGTTTTTTGAAACTAATATGCCAGCGTTGGGAGAGCAAAAAAAAGTTGGACTTAAAGGAGTCCACAAACAAAAAACTTGATTTTATAAAACAAAAAATTTTTAAATTAAAAAAAGATGATGATAGTAAATTGGTAACACTTGAAAATGCATTAATTGACAACCATTAAGAAAGGTGGTGGTGGAAAGTTTTTTCATAAATTTTTTCTCTATTTGTTGTAAACTAAATTGTAAATTCAGTTTGGAATTTGTCATATTTTTATTAAAAAAAATCCAAACAAATTTTTTTCTTTGCAACCGAATTTGAACTCGGAACCTTCTGACTACAAACCGTTTTTAACGAAGCGTCAGCATTTTTATAAAATCATTGCGCTACCAGTGAATTGGTTTCTGTACTACTGGTAGCATTATTATTCTCGATCCAATTGCAATTCTGTTTTCACAGTCAATTTAGTCCGGTCTCAATTGGTTTCCTGCTGTCACAACTGAAAAACTCGGCCACCACCACCGAACCATTCGTTTGGCTACACATGCTGTTGTCACCACCGAACCTGTTTTCTGGATGTGTTACTTAGTATAATTTTTTTTCTCAAATTTTACCTAAGAGGGAAATTTCGTTTGAAGCTAAGTTATTAATTCAAAATATTACGAAGTACTGACAATAATACGGGCGCTAAAGGTTTTAGAAAATAAAATATTTTTAACCTGAAATTTAAACCAGCCGGCAAAAATCGATATATATCGATCTATACAAATTTAATGTATGATCGTGCGTGCTCAAATGTTTATTATTTTTCTTAACCTCAAACCTACTAAATTAGAATTAATAAAAATACATATTAATTACAATATTAATTGTATTTGGTCTATACGACGAGTTTGAAAAAACAACACTTTACTAAAAAAATAAAAATGCCCTGTTGGCAGACCGTCTCCAATATACACAAATTGCCTGCACTTGTACGTAAAAACCATACGTCAGTGTGGCAACATTTGCGAAAAGGTGACACGGAGGAAATAAGAAGATAAACAAAATATCTAAAGTAGAATGTTTGTATATGTCTGTTTGATCACTTCTAAAAGTATATAGAGAAAATCTGACAATAAAAATATAAACAATAATACAAATTAAATGGAAAATCACTGATGAAGCCTGTCCATAGAAAAATGCAGAAACTGGACCTAGTCTGAGTTGCAAATTTAATGTGTTTATAACTTTTGAAGAAAATGTTTATTCTTTTTCTTAACCTCAAACCTACTAAAGTTCTATTTTTAGTTTTCTATTTTTATAAAAAATATTTTGAATAATTTCGTTTTTTTCTGTTTTAAAACAAAAAATTCAAATATTTTCGGTTTTCCTTTTTGTTAAAATAGTTTGTTTATATACAAAATTATTTCAATTCAAATTACAAGAAATCTTTACTCATACACACAAACATAGCCAATAAAAATATGAACGTGTGTGTTGTGTGTGTAGTGTTTTGGAAATTCAAACAAAAAAGAAAAATTTCAAATATGAAAAAACAAACTACATAATCGTTTCTTTCTAACGTTTTGTCAGTTAAAAATTGAATATTGTTTTAACAGACTTTTCAATTATTTTTATTTCTTTTATGGATTGTTTAAATAATGTTTGAAAATAAATAGCAAAATGGTTTGAATATAATGAAAAATCAGTAGTCCTTTTTTAATTGTGTTTTCAATTAATTTAATATGTATTTGAG
Organism: Leucophora obtusa; assembly: GCA_949987735.1. Lineage (NCBI taxonomy): Eukaryota > Metazoa > Arthropoda > Insecta > Diptera > Anthomyiidae > Leucophora > Leucophora obtusa. Next base: position 3,026,231 of record OX465296.1, read on the forward strand.
GTTGTTTTTAAGGATAAAATATTGTGAGTGTATCCATATATGTGGATTAATTAAATTTGAGGTATATATATGATCACACATATTTATATATGTACATTAGGTGTCCCGAATTCTGAGTAGCGTTATTGTTAGCACTCAAACGATGGGTAATTGCGGGATTACGGAAAAAAAAAAATATAGACTTCTATAAGCGTTTGCAGTGGCCTTCCAGTGCATTGATTTTTGTACCTTTGGAAATTTCTGACTGGGTACTGTCTACTGAAAAACTCTTTTCGCAAACGTTGGCATAGACCTCTACAAGTGTTTGAAGTTTGACATTTCGCGGAAAAAAGTTCTCATAATTTTTATGAAATCAATGGCCTTTCAGTGCATTTATTTTTGTACCACAGGCAGTTTCTAACTCTGAAAAATGCATCCATTTTCTCACGAAAACCTCGTGCAGGAAGTGTTATACGCTCAGAATAGTATGAAGTTTGGATATTTGATAGAGAAAATAAGTCTAAGATTAACCTGTCTCATATTTTCTTTCTCCTCTGACGAACCCATTCTAACCCCATATTTTGACCACTTAATTTACCGAGGTGATCAGAAACTGTGGGATGTTCATCTTATCATTTTTGTTTCTACAACATATTGAAATTTCATCAAAATAGTAGTGTTTAGTTTGCAGTCACTACTCCCTTGTTAGATATTAACTAATTATTCCTTAAAAAAACTATTATATCTAAGATATTTATCTCTGCTATATTTTCCTATTAAAAATGCTTTTCCATTTTCGAATCAAATGCCTTCAGTTGCTTACTGAATAACTCTGTGATTTTAATAATTTTTCTTAGAGCCAGTTTTATAATCAGAACTAAGATCTATTTGTTTCTTAAATATTTCTTAAGTAAGAAGTTTCAAATAACATTTTTTATTTTAGAAATATTTAATACAAAAATCGATCTTTGTTCTGACGGTCGGAATTGGAACACTAAACACTAGGAACAAAATGGTACGGAATGTTCAGTGTTTTAATTCCACTCCTTCGCTTTTCAATTCCCGAATCCTATTCCTATTATTAATCACATTCCACTCCCATATTAGATTTTTACTAGTGCTAAGTATTGATTTAATAACTAACGTTTTGTATTATATCTTGATTATACTTTTGTTATACATATTTATTCAACTAATTTCTTTATAATTATCCAACTGGAATTTTCTTTTTTATTACTATATTAATTGCCTCTAATATAAATACATATTTTATTGTTTTTTGTAGTATGTAGGAATATTTTTCTGGCCAATTACAAAACGTGTATAATTTTAAATAATTTTAAATTCATTTAAAAGCTAAAATTATACTATATAATAACGGAATTTCCACAAAACAATTTTAATAAAATCACTCATACGCTAAATGCTTAAACATGAAAATGAAATTCAATTTAAAAACTAAATGACAGTTTAAACATTTTCCAGTTAACTATTAAATTTTTCCTTTTAATTTTGTTAGAATATGCACAATATTCCATTAGCTATATATGTAACTATGTCTTTAACTAACACATTTGTTGTTATTTCCCATGCAAAGTTTGTATTTGTTGCCTAAATTTAAACTGAACATTCATGATTAAATTAAAGTATATAGTTTTTAAATATATATTAGGGGTTTTCATATAAACTCGTATTCTACAAGTAAACGGTGTAAACCTGGTATGTTTATGAGATTCATGTCAAACTCCATACAGAAAAAAGTATGGTTTGTATTTATACAAAGTTTACAAGGAATTTACGAGTTTATATAAAAACCCCTATTGAGATTTTATTGAATTTAAAACAGAACAATTGTGCAATGTGCTTTGATAAAAATAGTTAACTAAATTTAATGGCATTCAAGTACTTATAACAATATGGTTTTATTTTTAATAAAGCAATAAAGATAAAATTGTTATATTTAAACAAAACACAACAGTTGAAGTAATAGTTTGTTATTTTTTCTTTTTTGCATTTATCAGTAAAAAATTAAAACCTATTAATATTTCCATATTTATAACAAAAATTATACATGTTATCATAAAATATTTAATAGAGAGTGTTAAGTTTTTTTTTAATTTTATAAAATTATCTGACTAGAAATCAGATTCGCTCTGGGAATCTTGCTGACTGCGAGAAATTTTCGCTTCATGATTTTCGCAAACTCCTGTATTTGCTTATAGTTCATTTATATATGTATGCTGTAATATATTGAAATCTGTAGCCAATTTGGCTAAGAACACTGAAGAGATAGTGGTAAGAACTATACAACCCACTGAGATTCAAACTTATTTCCCACAGCTTTTCGCAGTTGGAAGGGAAAAAAATTTAACATTTTTGACTTTTATAGAAACTTTATCATTATTATTGTTGTTCTTTGTTTTTTATTTTAATGTTCTTGTAAAGCAATAAAAATCTGGGTTTTTTTTATGTAAAAGAAAAAACATTCTTCCTTTATTTTTGCACATACAAATATTGTAGGCCATTGTGTAATAAATAATACACGTAGATAGATACATAAACATATCCGTACATAAGTTGTAGACAAACATTTATAAATGTCTGCCAACATGTCTGTTATAATAGTGAAAAGAAGCAAAATAAAGTACGAGTAAAGTTTTCCGCTAAAACGAATATAAAATGGTCTACATCTCTCTGTTTAATATTGCTAAAGTTGTTGTGAAAAACGAAATTATGTTATGGGTGGTAAATTGTCAATAGTAATCTCACAAAGAATGGTTAAATATTATGTTAATAATTTTTAAACTTAATGGATTATAGTAATTTTAATAAGTTCACTAAGAAAACGGAATTATTGTGACAATTTTTTTTTTCAACCAACTGGTTTGATTGAAACCACCGATATATTTTTTGGTGGCAATAGGAATTTGCTTAATACAACAGAAACTCATTTAAAACACTATATTTTAATTGTGTCAGGAATACACTTGTAACAATAACAAAATAATTCGGTTGATGCAACCAAATCATTCAGTTGGCTAGAAATTCGGTTGTCACAATTATTATTTCTACAATCTAATCGGTATTGAGAAATCGGGTAACTTAGATCATCTTAAAATTACAAAATTGTATACCATGATGATTTTTCTCAATGAGGCTTAATTTTCTCTTTAAAAATCCATATTGAAAAACTTATTTTTCACTACCAAAGTCTGTGAACATATAAAAATTTACGTTAAAACTACTAAAAATTAGTTAAAAATTACCATACAGAAATAACTGCTGAAATTAGTAGATTATTTTACTTAAAAATTAAAAGAAATGTTAAAATGACTGTTATTTTTGTTCGGTTTAATATCAAATACTACAAATCCCAAACAGAATTTACAATTTATTTTACAACAAATAGTGAAAAAACTAAAAATGTCAATTTCAGCGGTTTTTTCTGCAGATAATTTTTAACTAATTTTTAGTATCTTTTTCTGCTATTTTTACAGGTTTATTTCTATGAGTGTACGTTTGTAAAATTGTCGTTACCCTGTTTGTTAGAATTCTTGTGAACAAAAAAAATTTATTTAATTTTTGAGGAGAGGATTTTTGGAAACTAGAAGACCTAGCCAAACACATAGCATATAGCTCTGAACCTCAATCCATTCAATATCGGAGAAGTTAGGATATGAACTATTTAAACGCCTTTTTATAGAATTATACCCTGCTCTATATAATTGCTTTATGTTCCAGAAATTAATATAAGGTGAAATGGATATAAGGTGAAAAATATTACGCCGCTGCAGACAAAAAACAACAAACACATTGACTTGGGCAAGGTGGCGTATGAATTTTCTCCTTATATTAATTGCTAAATCCGCGCATGTTACACCTTTGTATAATTTACTGCATTTATTGCACTGTTAGTTGAAATTTCCTTCCAGGAATTTAATCCGCTTCCCCGAATATGACCCAAATCGTAATGTGGTGTAGGGTTTCGTATAGGCATATCCGACTTTAAATTTGTTACTTGTTATATCCTATATTACATTTATCAGACATATTTCGGCCTGGCAAATTTTGATTTTTCATGCTTTAATTTCAACATGTTAGTCAATAATATCAAAGAGGATTTAAAGGAAAGAGTTTTCTTCCCAACAAATTATGTTAACTCGTGCTCAATTATTTGTATGGATGATCTGGTTTGTTAAATTCAGTGAAGAATGTTATTCCTTCTGTTATTCCTCTGTTTCTTGCGTGAAATTTTTTGGATCATAAAGAATTTTTAAAAGCAGCTGATGGAAACCCCCTGATAATATGGCATGAAGGGTTAAGGTATAATACAAGAATAAAAAGTAGTCATTGTAAAAGTTCTTTCAAAAGTTTTTTCTATTTGTTGGAAAACAAATTGCAAATCCTATTTAGAATTTGTATTCTTACCCCTCAATTCATAAACACTTTGTAAAGTTATAGGAGGTTTACAAAACGAAATTTTCATATAAAATTTGTTCAATAAACCTCCTATAATTTTACAAAGCGTTTATGAATTTAGGGGTTAGTTTTTAATTTTTTACAATTTTAAAACTAAAAATATTAAATATCCTTCAGGCTATATGTTATTCTAAGATTTTCCATTTAAAAGAAAATCTCTTACTATTGATATATAAATATTCGAATATAAATTTGTTTTAATTATTCATGTATGACCACTAACTTTTAGTTTAGTATTTCAATGTTGTGATTTTCTAAGAAAACATGTACACTAGGGTGTCCCGAAATTATGAAATATTATGTTATAGCACTCAGACAATGCATATTAACGAGCTGATTATGGAAAAAATACCAAAACATATTTTCAAGGGAACAACCAGAAAACAGATTCGGTGCTGACAACCCAATTTGTTGCCAATTGAATGGTTAATTTGTATCAAATGAATTTTTCGGTTGCAATTATAAAATTATTCTTGATACAACTGAAAAACTTGGCTATCACAACCGAACCATTCGATTGGCTTCAAATGCGGTTATCAGCTCCGAATCTGTTTCCTGGGTGTACTTTAGGGCGGGTCGATTTATTTTTCATCAATTTCCCTACGATTTCCGTATTCTATGGGTTATTCCATGAAAATTTGCCAAAGGAACCATACCTCTATCGTTAAAATCGAGTCCCCTACTTTTTGTTGGTAGATTTTTTCCTAAATTGACGTTCGTATGAAATATTACCTACACGTTCACATCCATAACTCAAAAACTATCGATTGGGTTTAATCGCCAGTAGGCGCGTTGGAAAGGTGAGCTCATTTTGATCAATTTACAAAAAAAATCTCCAACATTGGTCCAACGGTTCAAAAGTTACGGGCATTTTTGTCCAAATTTTGCAGCATTTTTCCATAAGGGACATAAGAAATAACTTTTTCCTATAACACTGTTTCTATAATGATGTAACCAGCACCATCTAGGCACTTCTGGCAACACTACTTAATTGTGTTTACTTTAATAAATTTTGTGTTTAAATAAAGTTAAAGTAAATCAATTTCAAGGACTTATTAAATCAAGGACTTATTATTTTAACAATATTTTAACAGCGATTATAAAAGGATAATTGTAACAATATTTAATTCTTTTAGTGACGGTTTAAAAAATGGATTCAGAGCCTGGTTCATCGCAAAATCCAACAGATACCCAACGCAGTAGTTTGCAACATTTGGTCTCTCATGATGTTTTTTCTTTTGGCGTGTCCTGTGAATTACCTGATATTAATCTGTCAACTAAACGAGATATATTGAAGTTCTATTTTTTCTTGGCCGAACGTTCAAAAGCCCAAAGCAAAATGTTTTCGTATAAAAGATTTACTCCCCAAGTAGCAGACAGATTGTTAGAAATTTGGAATCAACTTAATATTGAACTTATACTCAAAGGTAGCATCATTAGAAAATTGAATAATATGCTTGACGCATATAGTAATGCAGATAAACAACGAGTAAAACGCGCAACAGAATTCAAAAAATTCGTAGAATCAACAAACCAATTATTCAACATTGGAAAATGTAAATGCAACTTGAAAGAAAACGACTGCTCATGTGGATCTATCCCAGAAAACTTAAAAGATTTCATGCGCGATCAATATAATGACAGAATACAAACGATACCGGAACACGATAATGGAAGTGAAGAGACGATACCAACGGCTATACCAACAATCTCAGTGAGCAACGATCCTACATACGAACCACATTATGACGAAATGGAAGTTGATGTGAGAGGAGGTTCAGAATTAGTTCTACCACCACAAACATACACTCCCAGATACAATACTAAAAACTATGCAATGATGTGTGACAGATTTGGTGTGTATGATAGGATGGGGTCAGCATTGGCAACAGCTCTGATGGAAGACCTGGGCGTAAAAGATGGTCATGACAATCTTGTCATCATGGATAAAAGTAAACTTCGTAGAGAAAGAGAAAAATGGAGACAAGACGCACTTCGTAAGCGGTATGATGGCTCGAATTTGATATCATTTTCATTCGACGGCAGGAAAAATGATGCTCTAACTGTAGAAAAAATTGATGAGAAATTGCATCCAAGGATGGTTAAAGAACCTCATCTAGTTGTTTTGAGGGAACCAAAATCTCAATTGATAGGCTACACAAAACTAGAAAGTGAAACTGCGGCAAGCAAAGTCAACAAATTGATCGAATTCTTCCAAGAAAAACAATTGTCTCTAGATTCATTAATTGCCATATGCGCTGATGGTGAACCAACAAATACTGGCGTACACGGTGGAATTTTGCGACTATTCGAAAAACAGTTAAAGAGACCACTGCACTGGTTTGTGTGTCTTCTGCACTTTAACGAGCTGCCGTTTAGACATTTGTTTGACACTTTAGACAAATCAACCACCACTGGACCACGATCAACTACCGGAAAGTTGAGCTCAAAAATTGCTGATTGTGAAAATCTTCCGGTATGTAATTTTTATAGCTGATTCTTTACCATTTTTTATTCTATTTTTTAGCTTTTATGTTTTCTTTTCAGGTGGTAACCGATTTTGAGGAAATCGCTTTGGAAAATATTCCTCCTGGTGATTTAAATCCAGAAGAATTATCTACTGATTCGAGGTACTTGATGTTAATGGCCAATGCAATTTCTAATGGTGTGGTTCCTGCGGATTTGTCTCACATAAAACCAGGGCCAATTGCACATTCTCGTTGGCTCACCAAAGCCAATAGATTATTACGGTTGTATGTGACAACTAATAATCCAACTGAAAATTTAAAAATTCTGGCTAACTATATAATAAAAGTATACACGCCAATGTATTTCAATGTTAAGTATTATAGCTCTGCCGCATACGGTAGTACATTACTTTTTAAATTTATTACTTGGACACGATTTTTACCACCGAATTTACTTGGAGTTGTAAATACAGTAATTCAAGATAATCCATATTTTGCACACTCAGAAAATATCTTGCTATCTATGTTATTTGATGATAGAATGGAAAAACGAAACATTGCTATAAAGAAGATTTTACATTACCGAAGAGATATTGTCGACCCAACGGAACTTAGAGTTTATAAAAAATCTCTTATAAACTTTAATTGTACGGAATATACAAATATGATTGATTTAAATGACGATACCATTTTATTCGAACCACCGTTTACGCAAAGTTATTCGTATGAACATTTGGAGGAATATTTAAATTACGAAGTGCCACCGTTCGATGATCCACAAATTCCTTTACACATTCAAGGAACGGAAAGACATGTCCAATTGCTGGCTGCCACTGCTAAACGAGTTGCAGGAAAGAATGTAGAAGGCGCTATGGCGACGACATTAGAGAGCCGTACGAAAACACCCAGACTTGAAAGCAAACAAGACTTTCAGAAAAAATAATGGTTTTTTTCACATTTTGTCTTTTACTACACTCAAACTGAATATATTTTTTGATAATAGGTTGATAGATACTTTATTATCTCTTAATTTGAATTTTTGTACAAAAAAAATAAAAAGGGAAAAAAAACAAAAATTTGGTTTTATGTGTTATTTTGTTTTAGCAATATCGCATGAATTAATTAACCGAATTCGATAAATTTGGGCTTAAACTCTTCGTTTTGAATTGTAAATTGAATAAAATAATGGATTGAGCCAAAAAATGGCCATGAAAGTAATATTCTTGGACAAAATCATGAAAAAAATGGAAAAATGCTCCAAAATTTGGACAAAAATGCCCGCAACTTTTGAACCGTTGGACCAATATTGGAGATTTTTTTTTGTAAATTGATCAAAATGAGCTCACCTTTCCAACGCGCCTACCGGCGATTAAACCCGATCGATAGTTTTTGAGTTATGGATGTGAACGTGTAGGTAATATTTCATACGAACGTCAATTTGGGAAAAAATCTACCAACAAAAAGTAGGGGACTCGATTTTAACGATAGAGGTATGGTTCCTTCGGCAAATTTTCATGGAATAACCCATAGAATACGGAAATCATAGGGATATTGGTGAATTTTTTTACTCCCTACAAATCGACCCGCTCTAGTGTACTTATAGTTCGCTATCTGCATTTTTTTTGGCCTTAGTATTTTAAAAAATTCCATAGAGTAGTTTTGCTACACCACAGCATAAATAGTATATATTTTATATGTGGCCAAAATATATTGTTACGTTTTTACCTATGAAGAACGTTGTTTTATTTGCTTTAAATAAACCGGGTTCTTTTCTATTGCAATCAAAATAACCAATTCCAACGCCGACATCATTTATTACATTTTACCTTATAAAAACGTTCGAACAGCATCACAAAATAACTCTTACACTTTGTTTGATTGAGCTTATACTCTTCTTTATTTACACTCTATTTAGTTTAATTTAGCTTTACACTTGTTTATTAAACGCTTTATTACTTTAAATACGACAATATAATACTCACACAAACTCTAGTGATTTTAACACAACGATTTATTCAAGCCCGACTGAATTACACAATCGCTAATAATCAACCGACTGACTAAATGACATATGGCAGCCTTATATATTTTTACTTCCGTTGTGGTAGAGAATTCCGGAAACACCTATAGTACTAACATTGTACTTAAATGTAGTGCTGCTAGATTAACCATTTTAGTAAATCCCGTTTTTCGGGATATTTTGTTCCAGAAAATTCCAGAGTTTTATGTACTAGATAAATCCAATTTCGTAACAATATCTAACATCCACTACATTTCATAAAAATAATGAAAAATGTACATTTCTAAAACAAAACAAAAAGTGACTTGTTTCAAACTAAATGATGCTGTGGTGTTCCAAAACTACACTACAGAAAATGTATAAATAATTTTCCTATAATATTCTCAGCATTACCAAACTTTCGAGCCCTAGTTTGTCAAAAAATTCGGAAAAATTATCACAAATTACACTTGGAAGGTAATAGCGCTTAAAGAATTTAAACATGCCCTCTAATACTTTTTTGATATTTTTTTGTAACAAACTCAATAATAACGTCACGAAATATGAAAATTTTTAAAACCCGTGATAACCTAATGTGTACGTATGCAGTGCTTGTATATATGTGTGTATAATATGAAGTGGTTTTCCATATTATATTGTTATTATATAGTTGAATGGATATAAAAGGATAAAGGATAAAAAAAAATAGTTTATACTTGATATTAATCGTAAAGTAAAAATAGAACACACTTAAGTACACGCTGTATAATATGAAAATAATTATATTTTTATTAAATATATTTTATCTATTTTGGTTAAATCCTTTCAATACCGACTTTTTGTTTGTGAAAGTATTATTCTTTTGAATTCAGATTCGTTAAAAAATGTCAATAAAAATACAATCTCTTCTTTTCAAAAAAAGAACTAAGTTTCGCAGTCGGTAGGATTCGAACCTACGCTCCCAGAGGGAATCTGATTTCTAGTCAGACGCCTTAACCGCTCGGCCACGACTGCTGTATGTCTAAGCAATTCTCATTCAGTTTATAAAAGAGAATTTATAAAATAATGTAATAGGGTTAGTAAGGAAACGCAAATTAGCCATTTTCGACAACGGCATAGGTTGGAAAAAGTGTCATCACGTGGACTTCATAAACATATCCCAACATAAACATATATTGTTTTGTCTAGCAAGTAATAAATATAAATCTGATTAAAAGCAAGTCTAGACGATAAGAATTTTCATAAGTAATTCTTCTCTATACAAAATTTGGGAGGTTAACTGTAGATAATTTTTTTTTTAGTAAAAAATATGTGTTTTGATAAAGATACTTGTGGCTTAAAAAAAAGATCTTAAACAAAAAAAAAATGTTCGCAGTCGGTAGGATTCGAACCTACGCTCCCAGAGGGAATCTGATTTCTAGTCAGACGCCTTAACCGCTCGGCCACGACTGCTGAATACTTAACCGCTTCTCATTCTGTTTATTAAAGAGAATATATTTAGAAATATATGCAATAAGGTTGGTAAAAAAAAAACGCAAATTGACCAGTTTGGACCAATGTCATGTGAACATATTCCCCAATTTCAGTATGTGATTTATGTCATGAAATACATCGAATCACGAATAGACGATGAAAATTTTCATAAGTAATTCTTCTTTGGGAAGTAAACTGTATATCAGTGTTGCCAGGTAATTTTTTACATTCTCCCTAAACTACAAAAAAAAAGATAATAAAAAACTTCGAGGGCTAATTTGCAAGAAAAAATATAAAAAATTAATTATCTACAAAGCAAATTTATAAACAACTGATTGTTAAAAGTTTAGTTTAAGTTTAGACTGATTGAAAATATAAAATTATATTTTTCCAAGACTTTGTATCCACAAATATATTAAATAAGGCAAACATTTATGAATTTTGCTTTATTTATAAATTTTTTCACATTTGTTTTGAAAAAATTTCCCTAATCAGTCCCTGAAAACATATTTTTTTCCCTTCAACATAAAAAATTCCCTAAACTAAAGAAAATTCCACATTTAGGTTGAAATACCTAGCTGGCAACACTGATGTAGATATCTTTTTTCCAGTTAAAAATATCAGCCCTACTAGGAAGTTTTCAACTATCTCTTTCGAAGATTGAAAAATGTTAGCCTTTGCAGACATGTGTAAGTGATATGCTTACATTTTTCGATACAAAAAAAAACAGAAGGAGTGATTTAACAGAGTTTGAGAGAGTTGGGAAGTCTTTTAATTTCATGGTCGTTAGCCCTACTAAATAAAGGTTCACACTATATATTTTTGTTAAATTTGACTTTAGTTAACATTTTGGGTCGAAGTATGCTTTCTCTTGGTTTGTTTTTTAATTATTCTGATTGGTTTAATTATTTTCAACCAATGAAAATGTTTGAAAATATAAATACTTTTGTCTTCATACACAAAATGCACAAAACCGTATGTTTAAAAATAAAGTTGTCTTTAAATTTAAAATGCCTTTTTATAGTTAGGCCCTAAGCTTTTTGATAAAAAAAAAAATAATAGTTATATAAAAAAAAAATTCGCAGTCGGTAGGATTCGAACCTACGCTCCCAGAGGGAATCTGATTTCTAGTCAGACGCCTTAACCGCTCGGCCACGACTGCTTTATAAAAAATGCTTTGCTAAAGAGAAAATTTAATGTGTATTTTCTTGTATAGACTAAGAGCGTTATTTATCTTCGTGATATTAATGAATTTTTTCATAAAATAAATATTTCGTTGGTAGGTATTCAGCAAATGGATTTTGTCATTAATTATTTATATAATTTTATATATAAAGGGTCATATAAATAATCACTTTTAAAATTTATAAATGACTTATAAAACAAATTTTTCATACAAAATTTATTTTATATGTTAAGTGTGTTATAAGGTTTTCAAATTATTATGCATACGCACTAAAAAGTTTCATATATCAAAAAAATTTGAAAAAACTACTATGCTTTTTATTACTGTCAAAATATATTTCCCATATTTTGTACAGAAAGTTTTCATTTATTTAATGAAAATTTTCTATGAATGAGGGAGACGGAAATTATCTATATAATATTACTAAAAGTTGTACAAAATAAGTGTTTTAAAAATAATATATAAAAACATATTTAATAAAAAAAAAAAAAAATAGTGGTGTCTTAACTATATATAAAGGTATAAAAATATTTCCAAAAAAAAAAACAATTAAAATTCTTTAAAAAAAAAAATAAATATTTTTCGCAGTCGGTAGGATTCGAACCTACGCTCCCAGAGGGAATCTGATTTCTAGTCAGACGCCTTAACCGCTCGGCCACGACTGCTTTTTGCTATATCACGGCAAATGAATATCTTACATATTTTTCTTAAATATTATATAGTGACATATCATCAGGGCTTTTGCGTTCCTCTCTTTTATTTTAACATACGAGCATGCGAACAGCATCAAACCTGTTAAGATTAACGGCATGCTGTAACAACCTCTGTTAAGAATTTTATTTTTAGTTTTTATGGCATAAACCAAAATTTTTTATATAATTATATCAAATTTTATGAATATTTATTAAAATTTAAACAAAATTACTTCAATTAAACCTATTTTAAACTAAAGAAGCATAGATCACAGATATGAACATTTTGTTTTTGTTATGAATACAAAAAAATCTTCGCAGTCGGTAGGATTCGAACCTACGCTCCCAGAGGGAATCTGATTTCTAGTCAGACGCCTTAACCGCTCGGCCACGACTGCTAATAAAATCTCAAAATTCACAACAATATGTGAAATTGATAAAAAAAAAAAACGTTATGGACGAGTAACTTATTTCCAACATAACTAAGGTTAAACGACAACCACAGACAATCCCATATACATTTGACATTCATAACTATGGTTAAGCACCAAACTCAGTTTATTTATAGATAAGTTAGCAGGTCTATAAGTATTTGTTTTAAAAGCAAAAAAATTTTAAATGTCGAGAATAAAAAATTATTTATAAAAATTTAATACAAAAAGTTTTGAAAAAAATTTTCATCCTTAACAACAATAAAATCCCTCTATTACTTGCAATTTAAAAAATATCGTGGGTATAAAATATTTATTTAAAACTTTTAAATAATGTATTTATTTGAAAAAATATATATGTATATTAAAATGCGTAAAGTAGGCTATTATTAAAAATTATGTATTATTAAAAAATCTTCGCAGTCGGTAGGATTCGAACCTACGCTCCCAGAGGGAATCTGATTTCTAGTCAGACGCCTTAACCACTCGGCCACGACTGCTTTTTAAAATTTTGTGCTAAAATAAAGTTTTAACACTAAACACTACGCAGTCTATAAATAAACTGATCGCCAGCAGGTTTTGGCTTAATTAAATAATATTTATGTATTTGTTAGTTTATGTATCTTTTTATTTATACAGTTGTCATCAATTTGTTTGAGTATCTGGTGTTTTACATTTTTACTTGTCATTGATTAGTAGCGGTAGCTAAACAATGATAATGTTGGGGTTTTTATTACAAAACTTCTGAAGTGTTAAGATTTGTGGTTGATTTAATATTTATTTCTTCGTCTTGTTTATAGCGATACTGTGAACGGTTTTCATATACATATGAGGCTTTCCAAGCCAACTGTTCAGCTTATAAAAAAGTTTATCGTATCAATGTTAATCTTACACTATTTATTATACACTAATAGAAAAAAGTCTGTAAAAAATTTTGCTAAAACTACTAAAAATTAGTTAAAAATTATGCTGTAGAAATTAGCAGATAATTTTTGCTATATATTAGTAAGCTAGGAACAGCAAAAATAAAACTGTTAAATATACGGAATTTTAGTTATATTTGAGTTAAATTTTTGTTAATAGAAAATAACAAATTAACCTGCTAAAATCAACAAAAAATTTTGCTAAATAATTTGTAGCCTAAAAAATAACGAAAAAATTTAAAATTTTCTAAGTTTTTTTTCGATTTTTTTTTAATACAAATAAAAATCGAGCCTTTCGAAAACAGCAGTTTACAACTTTTTTAGCAAATATTTCTGTCAATTTAACAGGATAGACTGCCATTTGCATTCAACTAAATTTAGCTTAAAAATAACAAAATTTTGTTGATATAACAGTTTGTATTTGCTATTTTTGTCCACTAATATTTAGCAAAATTTTACAGTACAATTTGTCATTTTCAATTAACTAAAAGTTAACATTAATAATTCTGGAAATTTAACACTTTTAATTTTGCTGTTCTTATTTTACTAGTGTTTTTTTTTTTTTTTTTTTTTTTTTTATAAAGAGAAGCAACACAGGAAATTCTTCCTATTAATTAACGTGTTGCTTTCTTTGGAAAGGGGATAGAGAAGAAGTGAAAGGTGGTGAAAGATAAAGGGCTTCAAATATGGTAACACGTAATTGCGCGAGATGTTGAATTGTAGAACAGTTGTTGCGTGCCATCTGACGGTGAGTTGGCGAACTTTGTTGAAGCTTTTTAGTTCATAGCCCTGTTATATTATTTTACTTTGGTGGGGTTAAGTGCTATGGGAACACCGAAAGAAGACGCTGCGATATGTATGAGGGATAGAAAAAACTCATACATATTACTATATTACTATTTTTCATAAATTGATGTTGCCTTGGTTGGGGCTCGAACCCGCAACCTTACGTGTAACAGTCCAACGCGCTAACCATTACACCACAGCGTCCACAAAAAATTAGCAAAAACTCTGCTAATTTTAGCAGGTTTTTCTGCGGCATCATTTTTAACTAAATTTTAGTAACTTTTTCTGCTATTTTTACAGATTTTTTTCTATGAGTGAATAAAAAGTCTGTAAAAGTTACAGAACAGTTAACTAATTTGAGCAAAATTTGTCTCTAATTATTAGTAAAGTGAACGTGGTAGAAAAAATTAGTATACATGACTAAAATTTAGTAAAATCTTAGTAAACACTTGATCGTAATCCACTTGCTAAAATTAGTTATTTTTTTTAATAACAATTAACTTGTGTGTGTGTGTGTTATTCCCTCAGATTTGGATGAAATTTGGATATGTGATAGAGAAGATAGAAAAAATAAGTTTGTGTACCTTTTTAGCCTCCCAATCACATATTTGAAGGTTAAAAAGTGGGTTAAAAAATTATACCCATTTTTGTTTTATAAATACAAACTTAATATTAACAGAAAGGTATTTCTAAGATGTATTTAACGGTGTACTAAAAATATTAAAAAAATTTCAACCAAAAACTTTCGAACAACTTTGCTTCTTTGCTGCTTTTTAGCCCCTAAATATCAATTTGGGCAGATATGTTTAGGACAGAAATTTATTTAATTTTGTGCCTTCTATCACATATTTAAATTACATTAAAATCTGTAGGAACCCAGAATCAGAATATCCTTGTAAGTAATTAGTACACTGATTTTCCCAAATTTACTTTTAATATCCTTTGACGTTTTGCTTAAATTTTATATAATAGTTTGATAAAACAGCAATGAAAATTGGGATTTTTCGTAAAAATAATTTTGTACTAAAATTACGAGTACAAACACTGTAAAGTGGAATGTAAAACGTTTTACTAATTTTTATACAAAATTTTTTATTTGAGTATAAATTTCATAAAAGTATAAAAACTTTTCATTAATTAAATGAAATTTTTGGGTTACTTTGTGAAGAAAAGTCTTATTAGTCTACTGGAAATTTTTATTACTTTTCGTTCAATAAAATTCTTTCTGTGTAACTACAAAAAAGAAACCAAAAAAGGATTCAGATAGTGGCCCTTAAATAGGTATCTCCTTTAAGGCAAATTTACACGCGAGAGAAAACTGCTAGATTTAGAGCAAAAAACACCTCTAAATAGCTATATTGTGAATGATTTAAGCAGGTTAGGGGTGTTTTTTGCTCTATCTCTAGCAGTTTTCTCTCGCGTGTAAATGTGCCTTTACAACAATACGACATTTGTTTATAAACCCTTGATATGAAATAGCCAAAAAAAAAAAAAAAAAATGCCCCCGACACGAACTAAAAGCGCTGAGGAGGAATTTTAAATTGTTTTTTTCTTTATCCCATATCGAATTATCTGCAAATTCGTAGTTGAATTGGAAGAGCATCCCCTGAATATATTTATTTCTTTCCTATATGGTTTGAAGTTCATTTTATGGACACATGATAGCAAAGCTATTTTTATTTATGTATACGTATCTATTTAGTTTCCTCTTTTATTTTAATACAAGTCTGTTGGAATATGTAAACTGAATGTATTAAGATATGGGTGGATATTGTATGTTATGTTTAGATATTTGTTTAGGAGCTTCATAAAACAATCTACTGCCTTTATTTAATTTTTTGTATAATATATTCCTACACATATTTACATTCAAAATATACGTAAATGATATTACTACATTTGCAATACAATAATCTGTAAGTAAGTGGAAGGACAAGTGCTGATACAGTAGTTATAGATGGTATACAAATTTCATATACATTAACTCCCGAGTAAAAAAAATTATACATATATTTTTTAAAATTAAATGATTGCATGATAATAATGTATGCGTCCTTATATGTTTTTATATAATGATATATTAGAAAAATGTTTAGAAATTTTCTCATATGTAATCATATTAAATCATATATCAGTTATTGCTTTATCATAAATTGTTTATATAGGAATTTTTAATTGATAAAATTTTTCAAAACTTTATATATACGAAAAATATTTTCGATTTATATTTATATAGTAAAATAAATAAGTTAATCTCGGAACCGAGATCGAAACTTAGATTATCCGACTAAGCCAAAGGCTATTTTTTTGTAGGTTTACTTAATTTTTTCATTGATATAATTTTTCTGAGCTTTTTTCTTTTCTTTTCTTTTCTTTTAAAAGTTATTTTTCTTTATTTAAAAAATCCAATTTGAAAATAATGCACATTAAAAATCATGATATATTTGAATGTATATATTCCCAATATGTAATTGGATATAATTGTATCAAAAAGGATATAATTGTATTTACAAGGATACAAAGTTATATCAAATGATATGGGGTAATAAGTTCAGGCAAGTTGTATACCATTGGTACCTATCCAACGACATATATTTTGTTCTGGTCCGTTAAGTTTTTTGTGGAGAAATAAGCCATTGAATATTTTAATATATAATATCATTTACAGCTCTATAACTCGAGAACTATGAGCCCCCAATAAAAGGAAGTGCATTGCCGTGCTAAAGTGTTAAAGTTTGAAAAAAATTCTAATTCGAAAAAAATCGAATTTTTAAAAGAATTCAACAATACCGCATTGTAAATTAACGTCTTTAAAGTTACACATTATTAGGGCAAGGAATTCCATGCAAATGCATGTTTTTTGTCGATAGTCCAAAACTAATATGGACTAAATATTTATCCGAATCATTAAATTTAGAACAAAATGTCATCGATTTGTAGTTGCATATTTTTGCATATTTTGTCATAAATGCATGCTTTTGCATATGTTGACTTTAAATGCATATTTGGTGCCTTTTTAATGCATATTATGTGCTTTTTAATGCATATTTTGTGCTTTTTAATGCATATTTGTGCATATTTTTAATTTTTAGTAGCATTTCCAGAAATTTTTGTAAAAAAATATAAAAATCTCAAATTTTTATATTTTGATTCAATCAAAATAAACATACTTAAAAACCTTATTGACCTATGGAAAATCTTCAAGTTCTGTGTCTGTTTGCAAAATATCTAACTTTAATATATTTTTAAGTTTTAAATTGCATAATTTTTGCAAAAATAATAGTTTTTAGTGCATATTTCTTATATTTTTAATGCATATTTTTCTTTTTTAGGCGCATATTTTAGGCGCATATTTTCCATTTTTAAGTGCATGAAATTCCTTGCCCTACTCATTATCAACAGTAGCCTGTGGCTCAATCAGAATGTTGTATGTTCATTAGAACGTACCACTTTACAGGCAAAAAAAGTGCGCCGTACACCCTCCAATATGAAGTATTTTTGCAAGGTTTAAAAAAAAATTTTTTTTGCCGAACGTAGGGGTTGCTATTATACATTTTTCCTTATATCTTTGGCATTTACAGTCGGATCTTAAAGTATGATAAAGGGTTCTTCAACAGGGACGCTACAAAAGTAGAAAGACAGGGACAGCAAACGACGCCATATTTCTTGCCGCTCTTTTGACATTTCTCTTCAGTAAGGTTTGCCATTTCATGATGGAAAGATACGAGCCAACAACGAGTCGAAATTATTAAAATTTACTACCGAAATTCGGAGTTAGTGGCCTCAACGTTAAGAGCGCTACGTCCAATTTATGGTCGTCATAATGAATGGCTTCGTCAATAAACAAAATTGGTCAGACAGCAATCCACACGTACTCCATGAGTCATCATTGCATCCCGAAAAAATTACGGTTTGGTGCGGTTTATGGACCGGCGGCGTCATTGAGCCGTACTTCTTCCGTGATGATCAAGACCGGCACGTTACTGTGGATGGGAATCGCTACCGTTCAATGATAACCGAATATTTTTGGCCCCAATTGGATGATATGGACTTGTAGGACATGTGGTTCCAACAGGACGGCGCCACAAGCCACACAGCGAATGTCACAATCAATTTATTGCAAACCAAGTTTGGAGAACGTGTTATCTCACGAAATGGTCCAGTCGATTGGCCGCCTCGGTCGTGCGATTTGACGCCGTTGGACTATTTCCTGTGGGGCTACGTCAAATCTATGGTCTATGCCAACAAGCCAGCGACGATTGATGAACTTCGTACGAATATCGGCCGATTTATGCTTGAAAACCGTCGAAAATTGGTTTCAGCGTCTGGACTTCTGCAAGCGTGCCCGTGGTGGCCATGCAAAGAGATCGATTTCCATACATAATGGTATCGAACGTACTTTCACAGGAATAAAGAATTTCATTGATATCCAAAACCGTTTTTGTTTGATTTAAAAAATCTTTTGTAGCGCTCTTATTGAAGAACTCTTTACATCGATGTTTTTCTCTCGAGGAGACCAGTGTTTTGCTTTAAGGGCCATTGACCTCAAGAATCCCATTCTAGTAGTTACCCACCAGATCTCAGTTGCTACAACCCTAATGTCAGAAAATTAAAGCTCGCAAAAAATCATTAAACTTTTGCTAAGGAAGTTTTTCAATAAACCCATTAGAATTTTTTTGCCGAACGTGGGGGTCGCCTTTTTAAATTGTTTTTGCATTGAATTTTTCCTTTATAGCAAAACACTGGTCTCCTCGGGTCAAAAAAATCGATATATCACACTTTAAAATCCGACTTTAATTGCCGAAGCTATAACGAAAAATTGAAAAAGCGACCCCTACGTTCGGCAAAAAAACAAAAAATTTTTTTTAATTGCCTTGCAAAAATACTTCATATTGGAGGGTGTACGGCGAAATTTATTTTTTTTTGTGGTTCATCTATGCTGCCCTCCAAGGCAAAATTTGTTTTATCATTTAAATTTAATAATTAAATAATTTAATGACGTATATTGGGACAAAATTCCGATACAAGGGGATCATTTAATATAACTTTGTGCACTTATAAATACAATTATATCCGATTTGATTCAATTTAATATAAACACTTTTTGGATGAAATTATTTTCAGTTACATATTGCTAATATATCCATCCATACACCCAGAAAACAGATTCGGTGCCGACAACCCCATTTGTTGCCAATCGAATGGTTCAGTTGCGTCAAAGGAATTTTTCGGTTGTGGCTACCGAATTATTCTTGATACAACTGAAATTCCGTTGTCACAATCAAATTGGTTTTCTGTTGCCACAACTGAAAAATTCGGCTACCATAACCGAACCATGCGATTGGCTACAAATGCGGTTATCAGAACTGAATCTGTTTTCTGGGTGTATATATTATATTGTATAAACTTTTTTACTCGGGTTGTCAATAATTTAAAACGACACTGAATGCATTAAAATTTAAACTGACAATGAGATAAGGCTTAGAGAAAGACATACAAACATTATCAACATTTAAATTGGTTTCGATAAGGGATAAACAAAATTATAAATGAAGTTGAATGGAAGATATCGAAGTTTGGCAAGACTACACTCTCAGAACAATTCCGTTGTGGCAACCGAATTTTTTGTCAACAGATTTTATTCGGTTGCCTCAACCGAATTTAGTTGTGGCAACCGAATTCGATTTCAATTCGGTTGCGACAACCGAATTGTCGGTTGCCAGAACCGAATTCAGTTAGGGCAACCGTAATAAGAGGTTGCAGCAATCGAATCAATTCGTTTGGAAAAAATTCGGTTGTCGCAAAGGAATTGTTTTGAGAGTGTACCGAATTAATATATCGTCAACCAGCCTGCAAAATGTCACATGTGTTTTTTAATAGATTTTCGGGAGAGCGAAAAAACTGTTACAAAATCTACTTTTAAGATATTTTATTGCATCATATGCCTTATTGATTCACGACCTCGTTTAGTAAAATCATCATTAAGGCATATGATGCCAATAAAATATCTTAAAAGTAGATTTTGTAACATTTTTTTCGCTCTCCTGAAAATCTATTAAACAACACGTGTGACATTTTGCAGGCCGGTCGACGATATGTCGGTACAAGGAACATACAAGCAAAGAAGTACAAACTGACTGTTCGGCGGCTTGTTCGGAAGATCGAATAAGTTTATTGAACACAACCAAAGAGGCGTTCACGACACATTTTCATGTCGGTCGCGAACGCTTCTTAAACAAATCTTTTAAAAATGTTTGGGTATAATCACCGTTGCATATGGCTCCGGTCATCATGTTACAAGTAAATTCATTCATTTAATATGCCAAACATAAACAAAACTTTAGTTTCAAACATGAAATTTCTACACTTCTATTCCTTGCACACATACATTCCATTGAATGCAAATGTTTATGATTGTATTAATGCAGTGTGTGTACGTTTAAATGTGAGAATGCTTGTATATGTGTTTGTCCTTTCAAATTAAAAACGATCAAAATATATATATGCAACCCATATATGCATACTCACATCGTATATTCAATGTCATGTGCATTTTAAACAAACTTTTATGGCAAACAATAGAAAAACAATATTTTGAGTGAGAAGATTTAAGTTGGTAATGAAAGAAGGGTTCAAATCTCCTTTATAATTGATGTCTATTGTTTCACATGAGTTAGACAGCTTTTATATTTGCCATTGAAACTATTTTTGGCTTTATTTTAGGCTATATTGTTTTTTTGTAAAAAAATAATCAAAATTCAGTTTGATTTAGAGCTAAAATATGATGCTCGTAATATATTGTGGATTAATAGCCCGATACTTCGTTACCGGTACTTTTAAATATCTAAATGTTTTTAGAAAAAAAGTTGAATTATTTTTTCTTAGGATTTTCATCTTTAAAATTTTTTTTAAACCTTTTTGTAGTGGATATCTAATTTTTAAGTTTCAGATTTCCTTTTAAATCTCATTTTAAAAACAAAAAGTGTAGTACTAGTGACTTATGTGTCTATTGCTATGAATAGTCTGTAACTCGTAGTTGTTACTGTATTTCCCATGTATTTGTTGTTGAAAAGTCACAATAAATTGTATTTATTAAAATTTTTGTTTGAAAATTTCAAAAAAAAAAAATTAAGACCTGGTATCGATACAATCATAAAATTGAAAAATAAAATTTGAATTTTATTGTTGTTTTGTGTGAAAAGCAGAGTAGGAAAATAAACTGTACATAACATGTAGGGTAGGGTACGGCTAAGGAACACATACCGTATCTATCATTTTAGCGGTTGTGTGTTTGTACACAAACCGAATGCGGTACATTACGATTGTCTGATGAACGCAAACGCTACGATTATGTACTGTACTTTAAACACATATTCACACCCCGTAGTGTACCGAATTCGGATTGTGTGTATAAACACAAACACTAATTGGAGAGAATAGCGTATGTATTTTCTACGCAACCAATATGTTTGTGTACTGTGTTCGCGATGTGCGGTACGCAACCCTAAAAGTACGGTTCGTTAGAGTTTATTTTCCTACGCTGGTGAAAAGTTATGACTCTCAGTCTTAAAAACAGTCTTATGACGGTCACAATGAGTCACAAGTAGGAATAGGCACCTTAAGCACCGTAAGTTGTTTCGATTTCACGTGGAACAACTGTTATACTCTATATAAAAAACGATTTTTCACGACAATGATTTTCACATGAAAATCGCGTAGACTTTTTTTCGCGCAAATTTATTGTACATTCAAAAAAAAAAGTCAGTAAAGTCAGCAAAAAATGTTGCTGTGTCAGCAAATTTTTAGTCAGGAGCGTGCTTGCAAAAAAGTTGGTAATTTCAACAAAAGGTTTGCTGAAAATCAGCGAGCTGATTTTTACCAAAAAAATAGTAATCTTCAGCAAAAGTTTTGCTAACACTTAGTCGACTGCAAATGAAAAAAATCCTTGCTAAAATCACTAAATTTTTTGCTGAATATTAGTATACTGAAAAAAACTCCAAAAATTTCTAGCGAAATTTTACTTTAGTTAATTTATTTGCTGAAAATTTAAATATAGAATATGTGTAGAGTTGTTTTTCTTTTTTTGTCATTTCCGTTTCCAGACAAGCTGTGACATCTACATCTTGTCTATCTGGTTGTCGTCCACGCTATGAATGCGGTTATCAGAACAATTTTTGTAGCAAAATAAATAAGTAAAACATTAGTTCAAAATTAGTTTAGTGCTAAAAAAATATAACTAAAATTTTTGCTGAAAACGGAATTTCAGCAAAAAAATTGCTGAAAACTAGTACACTTGATATACAAGACGTTTTACTAATTTTTCTACAAAATTATTTTTTTGAGTGTACAAAACTATTATTTTTCTTGTGGAAAAGTTACATTTTGTGGTTATTGTGTTTGTGTCTTTGTAATAAAGTAAAAAAGTTAATTTTTGGATTATCCCTTCCAATATTGTAGAAATCGAGATTTGGATCATATACCGCACTTGTTACAACTAAAAATATATTACACGGACTTGTTTTCTTATTACACCTAAGTATTATTATTATTGGACCGTTAATTGAAAGTCGCTTCTCAAAATTTAATTCAGTTCCCGAAATACGTCCAAAATCATACTGTGCTGTGGGTTATTATATGGCCGGCATGTTCGGCTTAACTTCGTTTTATTGGTTGTCTGACACAGTAACAGCCTACGTGGTAAATTTCAAGTTCTTAGCTCCAGCGGTTTCTGCTCGATGATAAAGATTTCACTTTGTCCATTTTAATCACGTTCCTAATGGAAATTCAATGTGTTTACAGGGAGAAGGGGAAGGAAAATAATAAAACTAATACTCATATATTTACATATGATATTGAACATTATTGTTCTTCCAACAATTTTTCCTATTTTCTTCTACACATCAATTATAATTGCTGTGGTATTATAACACACTTCAATGTAATTCAATTATGCTCTTGAGGTGTGATGATGATGATTTCAATATGTCGATACCTTTACATATACTCTACATCTATACATCATTTGTAGACAATGCCAATAATACTCGTACTATAAATAAATGCATTATATAGTCCAATGTACTATGAATATTTGCTTATTCTCTTTAAGGGGTTTACTCTCTTTAGAAATCAATAAAAACGGCAATATTTAAATAATTAAATATAAAGAAATGATTTATTAAAAAAATTCTTTTTGTTGCAGAAAGACACATTATTATATATATTATTTTTAATAAGAATATGTAATTCGGTCGGCAATGACAATCCTAGTAACCATATTATTATACAGCTTTTTTTAAAGGCAAAATCGTGCTGTCATCAGCAATAATCTGAAAATAAACAGTTTATACATTTCTTACAGATAAAAAAATTCTTACTTCCCCAACGTGGCAGCATTTTTAAAATTTTGATTTGCATAAAAATAGTAAGGGATTAAATTCAAGAGTTTAAAAAACAGGAAAAAAATCATAGTTTTTTAGTTTTCAAAAAGAAGGAAGAGAAAAATTTTTAAATGACTCTACGTCAAGGACTTCAAAGACAGATCGCAAATCAGTTCACCCGATTTTCAATACGTTGTTTTGAGAAAACGCAATTTAGAGTTCAAAGTAAAGTTTTCTAGTAAAAAAACTAAAACAAAACTTTTAACATTGTTAGACTAAAAATTATCCCTACTTATGTATGTATTTTATTAACTGAAAATTCTAGAAGAACGATGGCTTATAAAGCTTTTGGTTTCGGATGAATCCAAAAATTTTAAATTTATTTATAATAAAAATCGTTCATTTTGTTCAAAAAACAAAAAAAATAAAAAATAAGCTGAAATTATGAAAAGTCCATGAAAAGAAATCTGTAAAAACTTTAATTTCTACTAAAAATTAGTAACAAATTTGTATAATAAAATTTCTTTACTAAATTTTTTTCTGACTGTACAGAAAGTTTTCAATTAATGGCATTAGTATTAGTCGCAAAAGTGTCGCGACTCGCATTTATTATTAAAACCTGTGTTTTCGCGTTAACTATATCCGTTAACTAATAAAACACTAAAAGTACATAGAAATGCGTTTTAGGCAAAAACTTACACATTACTTTCCTTATGCACGGTAACTTTCAACGTGGATAATTATCAACGTTGAAAACTCAACGTTTATACATTTCACTTCTAACGTAACTTATTCGCGGTACTACTAAAAAAATTCTTTTGACATACGTTCGATTATACCGCAAATTTTATAAATATTAACTGTTTAAAAAAATTGTTTACTTTAATCGGTTTAACACAGATTTGTTTTAAATACTTAACGTTGATAGGTGTGAGCAAAAATACAGCTAAAGTTGTTTTGTAAATGTTTTCCATATTCACTGCAATAAAATGTAAGAAAATATCGTATTAGGAGTTTCTTTATCGTGATGTAACTTTTTATGTGAACGAAGTTTTCATCAAATTTATTACAGCATATAGAAAAAAGTTCAAACTATTTAAATAAGAAAAAAAAATCAATAAAATAAAAAAATCTAAAGAGAGAAAACCCCTTAAGTAGTCAAAGTTGTTCTTTTTATGATTTTATTTATAGAAAGTCTTATTAATGGTCTTAATTTGATTTATTTCTTATCATACACTTATCAAATAAATAGTAAGACAAACTGATCTTACATTCAAACATGAGTTATTTCTACAATTAGCTTTTCTTCTGTCAAGGATATAATCATTAAATGTCAGGAAACGTGTGTTATCTTGTGTACCTACATATGTACTCGTATATATACGAGTATCTACTATTACTATAATATATCTGTCTGTTGGTTTCTCTCTTGCAATGTCTGCCTATACAAATTTTAAATGTGATGAACATGAGTACAATTGCCAAAAAAATTTTCATTAAATATGAATGAATTCAACGAAAATAGTTTACAGTTTTACATTTTCGTTTGGAGCACATACTTTTTAGGTTTAATAGAATTTTTATAAAAATTTGTTGTATTCATTTAATTTTTTAATCTACGGAAAAGGAAGCTGATGCATATGAAAGTTAATAAAAAATTATTTATAACGGAATTAAAAGCTTTCATTTCATTTATACATTTTTAGTAACATTTGTTAGTAACTGCACTGGGCTGTGGCTTTAATGCAATTCGGAATTAATAAAATATGCAATGAACATGCAATAAAAATATTAAAAATAAGCATTTTTAATAAAATATTCTTTAATTCGGAAATATGTTTGGTCTCTTTCGTTTCTACCCTACAGACATCAAACATTCATTTGTATGAAAATTGCAGCCCTGATAATTAACTATGACTTTTTATGACTACAACTCTCCCTCTTTGTGTGGGCTTAACATAATTTGACTGCATTTACTTTTTATTTTCAAGCACAAAGAAAAATTGTATACACTCTTTTTAAGAAAGGGAAAAAGGCAAACATTAATTTTATAAAAGGAAACATTGATTTTCTGTTTTCTTTGTGTACACCCTGGAATAAACTTAAATTCGCCCTCATACCAAGGAACATGTAAACCAGGAAGTACAAACTGAATGTGTTTCGGTTTGTTTTCCGGGTTGAATTATTTTTTAAGCGTTCGCCAAGCGTTCGTTTAGCGTTAGCCCACATTCAATCCGCAGCCTGCAAGTACACTCTTAGAACAATTCCGTTGTGGCAACGGAATTTTTTGCAGCAACCGAATTCAGTTGTGGCAACCGAATTCGATTTCAATTCGGTAGCGACAACCGAATTACGAGGTTGCAGCAACTGAGCCAATTCCGTTAGAAAAAATTCGGTTGTCACAACGGATTTGTTTTGAGAGTGTAATAGCACTAAAAACTATTTCGTGAATAATCCGGTTAAATTGTAAAAAATATGGAACAGGTTTATTTGTTGGAGTTTTTTGTTAATTTTTATGTTTTTTCGAAAATATATTTCCTAATATAGTTCCTAGATTTAACGGTTTATGGTATTGATAGATATCCACTTTTCACGAAAATCTTTGACATCTCTGTTGCCTTAATTTTCCTTTTGACCAGAGCCCAGTACCTTTCAATTGGGCTTAGTTCTAGACATTTTGGTGGATTTGCTTCTCGAAGCACCAAAAGCACATTATTATTGAAGTATTCTACCCGTGGTCACGAAAGACTTGTTCCTTCAGATAGCTTGTCATACCGGGAATTTTCGAGAAAATTTCGATTGCCTTTTAGTCTTAAATTTGTCGTCCACATTGCCCCGTGAGTCTGCAATGTATAATTCCTGGCCCGGAAGTTGTGAGAAGTTGGCTAATTAAAAAAAAAACCTTTTTTCAACAATTATTTTAATTTTTGCATTAAAAATACAAATATATTTTTTGTCGGACTTTATATATTTTCATATATTTAGTTAGAATATTGTTCTACCTCAAGTCCAAATTCTAATGTGATATTGTCATATTAGATTTTCTTTGTTGTTTCAAAAAGGTTGATAATTTTCAAGATAGACAATGCAATTGTTTCGCGATTTTAATTTAATTTTTTAATTTTTATTTTTCTTAATTTTTTTGCCTTATTCTGGTCTCAGATGACCTTTTTCTGCCATAACCTGCCTTTCGAGTGATCTGTAAGTCATTCTTCTTTAGAACTCTAGAAACCGTTTTCGGGCCAACATTTAGATCTCAAGCTATTTTTTATATGTCCACTGAGAGTGGTTTTGAAAAGTTTTCGCAATGTTTTTTCGCTTGCCATTTTGAATCGAATAAAAGCTTCTAGCAAAAATTTAAAATATGAAATTTTTTTATATTCATTTCAAAGCCTAATAAAAATTTTTTCAATTTGAGTGATTTTTAAAAAAGTTATTGCAAAAAATGTGATCGGCAATTTTTTTGAACGCAGTCTTTATTTCGGTAGTATGGAATTATCTTCTGTATTCTGACCTGTAATTTGATTATAAGGATCAGAACAATATTCCGATAAAAATCAAAATCTTCGATCGAGTAGTTTTTGGAAAAATTTCTTTCGAATTTGAAAAAATTTAAAATTTCGAAAGTATTCCTTGGGAGAAATCCAATTACATGGTGTACTCTAAAATGTTCATTCTAATATTAAAACCGCCAAAAATTTTAAATTTTAATTCCCGATATATTACGAAAGATGTTACAAAAATATTATTAAGATGATTCGAATGTTCTGAAAATAGTTACATATCAAATAACTATTTTCAGAATGAAAGATTTTTTTTTGGAATATTAAAGGTTTTTTTTAGAATATTCGAATCATCTCAATAATACAATATTTTTCTATTTTTTTTCATAACACATATTTGCGAATAAAAACGTAAAACTTTTGGTTGTTTTAAAGGCACTTCTACACGAGAGATTAAATTTCTAGAAATAGAGCAAAAAACACCTCTAATTAGCTCTATTGTGAATGATTTAAGCTATTTAGAGGTGTTTTTTGCTCTGTCTCTAGAAATTTTATCTCTCGTGTAGATGTGCCTTAATAAATATTTGTAGAATCAATAATTTTCACTGGTGTTTTCGAACTGAGTGATAAATTTGGTCACATGTTGTAATTTTTGTGTCATTTTTCGAGGCCTAACTGTCTTTAAGTGTATTTCTCACATATTTAGTTAGAATATGTTTTCTCACTCTGAAAACTTGGAATTATTCATGAAATTTTTATTGCATTTCTTAAGAAAAATAAAAGTATTATTTTTGTATGTATTATGCAAATTGTATTATATGGAAATGTTGCGAGGAGTAACGATTATTATTAACAAAAAAAAAAAATTAGGTTGTGCTGACAAAACACAGATTTGTTAGAATTTGTTTTTAAAATATACAATATTTGACAATAGTATGATGCAACATTTTAAGGCATATCAGGTGTACCAACGCAAGGCGTTGCGTTTTACAAAATAACCCCCTATGTTTAAGTAAACTAACAAAGAGTAAACCAAACAGAAAATCGTTGTTAGAGTAAAATAAAAATATTAACAACTCTGCCTTTTAGTAGGACAATAACAACACATACAACACTTAGAACACCTTGTGAACTCCTTTAATGTTTCGTATAAACATTAATTAACTCCCACCGAACAACCGAACGTATGAGTATTATTAAATTGCTTGCACATAAAGTATACGCCGCGGCGCGCCGCAGTGAAAAAGACCTTTGAAGAAATGTCATAATAAGTATTTATTT
Source organism: Leucophora obtusa (assembly GCA_949987735.1). NCBI lineage: Eukaryota > Metazoa > Arthropoda > Insecta > Diptera > Anthomyiidae > Leucophora > Leucophora obtusa. Next base: position 3,054,811 of record OX465296.1, read on the forward strand.
AAAAGATAATATACACATATAATTAGCAATCAACTTTTGAATGAATTATATTTCTATGTAGAAGTCTTAGTTTTTATTATAATTATAATGTTTTGTTTTATATTTTATTATACCATATGACATGCTTAGTATTTAACCTTTAAAAGTTTTGTTTAACCCTGACAAAAAGATGTTTACTCTTGCTATTACTTTTATTCCACTTTATAATAAAATTACGACCATAATAGAAAAATGAAAGTGAAAACAAAACAAAAGAACAGAATACAAACAATTTTAATGTCTTTTGTTGTCACTAACGATGGAAGACACCCTACGCTTACACGCCGACGTGAAAGAAAGAGGTCTATATGTAAAGAATAAAAATCTAAGGGTTCCTGGTTTTTATGTGCCATCTCCAATGTTTTGGATTGAAAAAAGTCTTAAAAATTTCTTGCAAAGAAACTATATAAAAAGTGGTGTTAATGGAAAGAAATTTTAACTAGCAGCTTAGTTTGTTACTATTTATATTGTTGTCTAGTTGTTGTTGTAAAAAAACATAAAATATTTGGGACTTTAAATTGGGATATACCCCAAGAATTGTGAAACTCATTTATATATTCAAATAGTTTTACAGTTACTACATGACAGTTGTTTGTGTAGTAATCAGTAGTTGTTATTTTTAATCGTAATTATAGTTGTTTATCTATGTAAAAATACAAAACAACTTTTATGATAGTTATTTAATAAAAAACTAAAGAAAAATACTTGAATTTTGTAATAGTTGTTTAAATAAGTTAATTTTAATATCATAATAAACATCTACCAGCGCGGTATTTTTACAGTAAGCAGTTGTTTTTGTTAATTTTTTAAATAAATTTTGTATTTTAAAAATTTGTTATTATTTGTTATTATTGATATATTCTTAGTTTACAAGTAAAGATAATAAACTTGTATTGTGCATAAAAACATATAAACTGGAGAACGGTTTGGAATTTTTTCTTCAAATTTAAAATACGCTGAAGTAATTACACATATTTTTGTAATCGAAAGAATACCAAAAGAATTTTATAATAACAAAAGAATTCGCTGTAAAAACTAGACTTGGGCATTCTAGTTCTTTTTGGTGACTGCTCTTTCTAGTTCAATTTGTTGTAAATAACTAGTTCGCTCTTCTAGTTCAATAGCTTTGACAATTTTATTAAATCGTTCTCAAAACAATTTTTATCGCTCGTTTTACAATTTTGAATAGGTAGATAATTCATGTAGATCGTCTTTTAGTTAACAAAGATATAATATATCAGACAAATTAAGAATTTTAAGCAAAAAGAAAAATCTTTAGAAAATATTTTTAATTTATAAAAAGAAATAAAATTATCCCCGGCCAAAGGTAATAAAATGAACAATTGAACTAGAAGAACGGTTAGAAGTGAACTAGGCCTTTCGATCAATTGAGTGACTTGTTCAATTGAACTAGTTCGTTCACGAACGACACAAGTCTAGTAAAAACAGTAGTTTTACCCATTTTTTGAGTTTTTTTTTTAATTTTTGTAGTAAAAAGAATAGGTTTTTTCCGTGTTTGTTTCTTTTTCCGATATTCGTCATTTTTCGATTTTTAACGAACTTGTGCCGAAGCCGTTTTTTGCTACTTTTTCCAACAATTTGGTTAATCAGTGCAAAGACATACAGAGTTACTAAATAAATGATCACAATGTAAGCTTTTTTAACATAGATTATAGTTAAAATTTTGGGTCGAAATTGTTTGTGTTATGTATTCTGTTTTGTTAATTTACTTCCAACCAATCGAAATGTTTGAAAATATAAATATTTTTGTAGTGTTTTTATGCACAAAATGAACAAAACCGTATGTTTGAAAAATCGGCTTTAAATTTAAAATACTATTTAGTAGTAAGGGCCATAGTCGATATGAATATGTATATAAAACTTTCCTTTCGGCGAATACATTAATGAATGCCGATTGAAAACTTTCGATATGCTGCCGCACGAGAAGGTACGAAATATGTATGTTGACTTTTTCTACTGTACTTTTTACCCCCTTAACATCAGATATGGTTCACATTTGATTTAGATTCTCTACCATATATCCCATGGGTGTGGCATCACCAAAAAATAAGTTATAACAACATCGTTATCACTAGATGGCACTTTGTTAAAAAAATTGACAATTTTCTTTTTTTTATTTAAATTTAAATAATAATAACAAACAACAAAGCAAAAAAACAAACGGATATCTCAAATTTTATTATTTGAATATATTCCGCGCTTGTTTTTTCCTTATTTTATGCAGTTTTCAGCAGTTTTTGAGTTTTTAAATATAGGCTCAGCTGATACTGAATAGTTGCTCAGCTAATTCTAAATTTCAGCGCCCTCTACCGGTAAGTAGTGTAAGTTTTGATTTCCTATCTCTATAAATAATAGTCTCTGATATATCCGACTTTCATCCAATTCAGCGTGTAAGTGTTAGGATGCTTCCCTTGTAAGTAAATATTTTTGTTAGTCTTTCTGTACTAACGTGTGTTTTTTATTGCTACTTACTCTACCCGACCAGGGTAATTGGGAAATAGTAAGTGGTTAAAACATATTCTATTCATTTTTTTTAACGTAATCTAAGTTTAAGACCAAATTTGATATTAATAGTTTTTGGTTATTTCCAAATAAGTTAGCAGGCATTAGATGTTCTAAAATCTATGAGATTTTCATATAGACATACGCTAGTCTAAAAACTACTCTTTTTGTAAGAGTTATATTCAATGAATTAAAGATTTTAGCTTTCAAAGGGTATATAAAATTCGTAGTAACTGTTTTAGCCATTTTATTTGATATTTTTTCTTGTTGCAAATCCTTAAAGAGTACTCTACTGTACATTATATGTTTTCTTAGAGCTCTACTTGAGTTGCATCAGCCACAACAGCAATAGTAGTCGTTGTCGTCATACAAAAAAAAAATCAAGTGATACTTAAAATGCAAAAGTGCGCGGTTTTGTAGACTAATACAAGTACATAATACACAGAACAGCATCATATAATTTTGAGTGTAAAAATAAATGTATATTAGGGATATAACTTTTTGCATTTTCTGCAAGTATCAAAAATACCATCGCATACCGGTGTGGAGCATCAAAAATATTAAAATCTATGTTATCATTTTTTCTCTATCGTGAAAAAATTGCCGCACCGAAAGCGTTGAAGGTTTTAAAAAAATGTATATACCCAGGAAATTTTTTCACAATCGGTTGACAACCAAACCAATTCTGCAACTGATTTCATTGCAACCGATTCCATAGAACTGGTTCCGGAACCAGTGGTTCCACAGGTTCCACTTTGTAGCTATTTGTAGAAGCGGTTGCTTTTGGGACAATTTCAAACAAAAATCATCGGTGTTAGAATTGACAGTAGAAGGTGTTGTAAAGGAAAAGCAGCTTTCTACCACCGATTCTCTGGAACAGAAAATTTTCCTGTGTATATATTTTTTTAATTAAAATAGTAACTCTTGCCTTAAATAACTTACTCTTTTTTTATATTTTTATATAAACTTCAAGGAAAAGCAGCTTTCTACCACAGATTCTCTGGAACAGAAAATTTTCCTGTGTATATATTTTTGTAATTAAAATAGTAACTCTTGCCTTAAATAACTTACTCTTTTTATATATTTTTATATAAACTTCAATACCAAGCCATTTTTCACAAGTCTAAGCAAAAGTTTTATCAAATCGCGATGTGTTAAGCAGGCAAAATGTTTGACATTAAATTGTTTAATATTTATTTTTTTATTTATATAGATTATTGGTTTAGAATCGCTTCAAAGCGGAAGGTGTTTTCACCAAATCAATATAAAAAATAGTTTTTTATTATCAGTACAATATTGCTCATATGGTAGTGGAGTGAAATTTTGCACTAAAAAAAGTTATGTCCCTAATGCATATACATATGTATGACATTCCTTTGGGGGACTTTTATGTAATTGTAGAAATTTATTGCTGAGTTTAGGTTAATATTCACAAACAAAACAATTTTTGAGGTTTTAGTTTTTTTTACAAGAATTTCTTTTTTCTTTTTTAATAAACATAAAATGCATGGTATTAAAAATGGCTCGTTGTTATTTTCATTGCTCGTGCTAATGCATGTTGCATAGAAATACAAGAAAGAGACGAAAAAAACAACATCTGTGTAAACAATGTTCTATATTCAATGTCATCTTATAAGCCTAAAACTAGGCAATAATAAAAACTAACAAGTCATAAGCATTAAAGTCAACAACAAACTGTTGAGTCAGCTGGCTCACAAACAACATTGGCTTTAAAAAAACAACAATAGTAGACAGATGCTATCATTCTCATCATCAAATGGATATAAAACCACTACAACAATATTAAACAACCACAAAAATATTGGCTTTGTGTCTATAAAAAAATTAAAAGTAACATTTTAACTTAGACCCCCAAAAGTATGCAATATTTGACAAAAATCTTATTGTCTTGTACATTTCAATATATTTTCTTTACAAAAAAAACATACTTGATGACCTATGACTTTTCACTTAAAAGAATAAAAAAAACCCCGATTTTTTTTAAATTCAATATTGATTTCCTTAAAATAAAAAGAAAGGTAAAACCAACAACTAACAAAAATGCTTGCCAAAATAGTTTCTTTATAATAAAAATTATTGCTTACATGTTTTTAGAAGGCTGGAAAATATTTTCTTTTGAAATTCTAAAATAGTTTCTTTAATAAAGCAATAAAGATATGGCTTTTGTAACAACACTCTTAAAGGAAGGACACATTCCTTAAAAAAACCATAACAATGTATTTCAACAATCCAAACTTAATAAAAAAACTTACGAATAAAATTGTTGGACAATACAAAATATTCCTTATTGTTAATTAAACCGAAGAGGCGTTAAAAAGCAGTATACTTTTGGGGGTTTTGAAAAAAAATGTTTATACTTTGAAATATGGTACCAATTGTCAATCATATCTCAATTGTTTATTCCATTAAAGTCTTTTTTTTATTAAGTGATTTTTACTCTATATCTGCTCTCTCGTATGGATGTGGCTTGAGGCAGGCAGTTTTCATCTTGCACTTTCGAAGATTGACATTTTGTATCGAAAAAGTAGCCTTTGCAGACATATGTAATTCTTATGGCAAAATTTTTCGATACAAATTTAGAAGAGAGTGATTTAACAGGGGTTGGGAGAGTTGGTAACTTTTTTAAATTATATGCTCGTTGCTTGAGGGTTAATAGATAGGATATAAACATTTTTATTTTTCCTTTTGCGGAAATCTTGGCAACATTTGGTAGTTAAAAGCAGATATGGGCAACAATCATTATCGTTATCATTACCTTAATAATAATGGTAATGGATATTTTAGCTTAAAAGTAATTGTAATGAAATTTTATTTTAATTTCCATTTCCATTAATTTTTTTCTGTGCAATGAAAAAAAAATTTAATAAGTTTTTTTTTCATTGTAATGAAATAAAAAAAAGTCTATTACTTTACTAAGGAAAAGTACGTTTGATTTTTGCTATAGGCATGCAGTGTTAAAAATAGTTGGTGAGAACATATATTGGCATTACAATTGACCAAGAATTTAAAATTAAGAAAAAAAATTTAAAATTCGTGCATTTCTTATCTTATATTCGCTATTTCTTAAAGTTTACATTACTAGAGGCTGATCCGTTTATACCAACCAGTGTTAAAAGAAGAGTGATCAGCACTATACTTGATATAACTTAATAAAATAGCGAATATTTATAATGTTCATAGCTCTGAAATTTTATATTTATACCCTACACCACTATGTGGTCAGGGTATTATAAGTTTGTGCTGATGTTTGTAACACCAAAAAATATTGGTCATAGACCCACCTTATAGTATACCGATCGGCTCAGATTTTTTTTTTTATTTCGATTTAACGATGTCCGTCTGTCCGTCCGTCCGTTCGTCTGTCTGTCCATGCAATCTTGTGCGCACTCTACAGGTCGCAAATATTAAGATATTTTGATGAAATTTGGTACGCAGACCTATGTTGGCCCAAGGACGAAAAAGTTTGATTTTGGTGAACATCGGTCCATGTTTAGACCTAGTGCCAATATAAGGGTCCTACCAAAATTGTATTGTTTATACGCTGCAGGTCGTAAATATTAAGATATTTTGATGAAATTTGGTACACAGACCTATATTGGCCCAATAACGTAGCCTATTGATTTTGGTGAACATCGGTCCATGTTTAGACCTAGTGCCCATATAAGGGTCCTACCAAAATTATACTGTTTATACGCTGCAGGTCGTAAATATTAAGATATTTTGATGAAATTTGGTACACAGACCTATATTGGCCCAATAACGCAGCCTATTGATTTTGGTGAACATCGGTCCATGTTTAGACCTAGTGCCCATATAAGGGTCCTACCAAAATTATATTGTTTATACGCTGCAGGTCGTAAATATTAAGATATTTTGACGAAATTTGGTACACAGACCTATGTTAGCCCAATAACGTAGCCTATTGATTTTGGTGAATATCGGTCCATGTTTAGACCTAGTGCCCATATAAGGGTCCTACCAAAATTATATTATTTATACGCTGCAGGTCGTAAATATTAAGATATTTTGATGAAATTTGGTACACAGACCTATGTTAGCCCAATAACGCAGCCTATTGATTTTGGTGAACATCGGTCCATGTTTAGACCTAGTGCCCATATAAGGGTCCTACCAAAATTATATTGTTTATACGCTGCAGGTCGTAAATATTAAGATATTTTGACGAAATTTGGTACACAGACCTATGTTAGCCCAATAACGTAGCCTATTGATTTTGGTGAACATCGGTCCATGTTTAGACCTAGTGCCCATATAAGGGTCCTACCAAAATTATACTGTTTATACGCTGCAGGCCGTAAATATTAAGATATTTTGATGAAATTTGGTACACAGACCTATATTGGCCCAATAACGCAGCCTATTGATTTTGGTGAACATCGGTCTATGTTTAGACCTAGTGCCCATATAAGGATCCTACCAAAATTATACTGTTTATACGCTGCAGGTCGTAAATATTAAGATATTTTGATGAAATTTGGTACACAGACCTATATTGGCCCAATAACGCAGCCTATTGATTTTGGTGAACATCGGTCCATGTTTAGACCTAGTGCCCATATAAGGGTCCTACCAAAATTATACTGTTTATACGCTGCAGGCCGTAAATATTAAGATATTTTGATGAAATTTGGTACACAGACCTATATTGGCCCAATAACGCAGCCTATTGATTTTGGTGAACATCGGTCCATGTTTAGACCTAGTGCCCATATAAGGGTCCCACCAAAATTATATTGTTTATACGCTGCAGGTCGCAAATATTAAGATATTTTGATGAAATTTGGTACATAGACCTATGTTGGCCCAAGGACAAAGCCTATTGATTTTGGTGAACATCGGTCCATGTTTAGAACTAGTGCCCATATAAGGGTCCCCCCAAAATTGGCTTGGTTAGAAACTGCAGGTCGCAAATATTAAGATATTTTAATGAAATTTGGTGCGCTGACTCACATTATAGAAAATTTTGACACAAGCCCCATTTTAACCTATTCGAATTTCGGATCCAAACAATACACCAGACTGGTGTAGAGTATTGTATAGTCGGCATGCCCGACTTTAACCTTTTTACTCGTTTTGTCTTAATTTCCTTTTTTTAAAACAATTTTTTTTATACAATGCTTTTTTCTTCAATTATGTGTACATTTCATTACCATTGTTTTAATCAATGCCAATTGAAAAAATTTCATTGGCATTGAATGGTAATTAAATTTTTTGGCATTGGCAGTGAGATCAAGTAATGTAATGTAATTAAATTTCAATGCCAACGAAAACTTCCCAAGTATGGATGAGAAGCACTGAAGTGGCATTCTACTGCTTCAGATTTCAAAATTAAAGTTAATTTTTTTATTTAGGTTTTAAGCGAGGAATCGCCAAAACATAAATTCAAATTACATAAGTCATGAAGAAAGAAGAACATTTACCATTGTATAAAATTAATGGTAATGGAAATATACATATGTCTGATTTTGTAATGTTAATGAAAATAACATTTCACTATCATTATTTTAATGTAATTGAAATTAAAAAATATTTTATTAAAAACAATGAAAACAAAAATATTGTTAAAAATATAATTCTGTATAAAAATTCTACTTTTTAATTTATCCTAAACCTTGTACACTACACATAAAAATTCGAAAAGATTTTAGCTAAAACTTTTTTATTTACGAAATGTACAAAATTTACGAATTCGAAAATTTTTTTTCGAATCGAGTTACGTGGTAATCCCCTTGAACTTTCTTCACTAGAATTACGTTTATGCAATGTTAATGAAAATACAAAATAATTAATTACATTACAAAATAATTAATTACTCCCAACTTTGATTGAAATAGATTTTGTATACAAATAGTTTAAATTTATTTTATGGTTTCCTTAGAAAAGCACGAGTCAAATTGAAACTGACTGCCTGAAAATATACTTTAAATAAAAAATGCATAATCGTGCATGCAAGTTTAATAACAACATTATTTAATATACAACATATCACAAACGTCAAGCTTTGCATTAAAATTTCTCTTGTCACTAAAAAGAAACTGTTTATATTTAAGTTGAGTGTGTCAAAAGAAAAATTGTATCATAAAAGTATTGCATATTTTTTGTATGAGTTTTTAATCAAGTTTTTTCATATCTCTAGGGGATGCTTTATTTTTTTAAGTGTTGATTTCCTTTTAACCAGAACTTTTTTATGTCGAAATATTTAAAAAAAATTCATCACATAAACATAAAGTACATCTTTGAGCATACATATTAATTTTAAATTAATATTATTATTCAGGAATTTGCACTTCAATAACTAAAAATTAGTTTTTTTCAAATTTTGTATCTAGATATCTTGCAAAGGCACATCTACACGGGATAGAAATCTCGTACGGTTTAGGCTAAATTTGTCATCTTCAAGGTGCATTCAATAAATTGAAATGTTCAATAATAGCTGTATTTTATCTCATGCCTATCAACGTTAAGTATTTAAAGCAAATATACATTAAACCGATAGTAGAATAAAAAAATCTAAAACAGATTATTCACCACAGTGTTGTCACATTTTTGTCATTGTTATAAAGTTTAGAATAACACCCTATGTTTATAATTGTTCTGTTACCAGGTTGGCAACTGATACCTTTATAATACCGTTATCCGTTTCAAAACCCTTTCAAATTGATAACCGATACCAATACCGAAACTATTAATTTTAAAAATTACTGGTATCCAAAAACCTTTTCCCTTAATACCGGTATCGTACTGGTATTGAATCCGTTTCTAATAAAATAATTTTTTACGTTTTTCACAAAAAAATATGAATTTTTTATACAAAATATGAAAAATTTTAAATGAATTGAATTCTATCTGTGTTTCTAATAAAAAAGCAGGCGTATTGCTATTATTTTTTAATTTGGTTTAGCAACATTGTGTTTTTTTACAACAACACATAATTTATTGTGAAAACACAATTCAGAGAATATTAATTAAACCCTACGGGAAATTTTAACAAACTGTCACCGAACTTGCCCCTTTGTATGGAATAGACTGGTTACTTTTACATGGCGTTGTCATAGGAGGGGGAAATTGACCCCTTGTGACATGTCCCCCTTGTGACATGTCACAAGACAAATCCTAGGACAGGTTACTGAACTCTCATAAAAAGCAAAGTTCAGGGACCTGTCCCGGGATTTGTCTTGTGACATGTCACAAGGGGTCAATTTCCCCCTCCTATGACAACGCCATGTAAAAGTGACCAGGCTATTTCATATAAAGGGGCCAGTTCGGTGACAGTTTGTTAAAATTTCCCGTAGGGAAGAGATAAGCAATCAAAACTTACTCTACTTACCGGTAGTGGGCGCTGAAATTTAGTATTACCTGAGCAACTATTTAGTATCACTTTAGTATCAGCTGAGAAATGATGGCTAGCAACCCTGATTCATCAAAATTTTGTTGTTACTGGGTTATTTACAACTGTTTAGATATTGAAATTTGTTTAAAGTGATTTACTAATCTTTTCTAAACACTTAAGGGAGGTTTCTAAATTGTGATTCTCTGCCTATTTAATTTTTTTTCTATAACTTTCGCAATTTTTTAAAACCTTTAATATTTGTTTATTATTATTAATCTTCTCTTTTTAGATATTTAACCCCCAATTTTTATTTCATCAACATTGTTAAGGAATTATTTAAATGATAAAACATGGGAAATGGCATGAACAAGGTTAGTGTAGATTACAAGCAAAACAAATTTTTAGAAAGAGCTTTATATGGCAACTCTTGAAAAGCTTTTTCTTCTATTTATTAGCAGTGTTGCCAACTCTTGAAGGCAGGAAAGCACCGTGAGTATTGTGAAAACGGGTAAAAAGGGTAAAAATTTACCAAAAATGGGGTAAAAAAGCACGATACAAACGGGGAAGCGGTGGCAAAGCACTTTAGCAGGTGGTACAAGTACTGGCAAAAAGTGCTTTCCCATTCCCAAAATGATAACATCATTAGACAAAAGGACCGGCTGTTCAAAAAGCGCCGGAAAAGCACTGGAGGAACAAAATGTTTAAACGTTGGCAAAACGCTGGCAAAACCAATAAATAGGTGGTCTGGAAATATATTTTCCAAAATAAAATTTAAAAAAAGTTCATATGTATTTTTTGTGGTCCTGCCGTGATTTGAACCCAGGCCATCAGATTAGCAGACGATTGCTCTACCCACTGAGCTAACGAGACATATAATATTTGATGGCTAAACACATAAATGAGTGATAATAGCTGGACAACTACTGGCTGTGCCAAAATGTTAGTATTGGCAAAGAATTTTTTGTAATTAGTATGTCAGTGTTGGGAGGGTAAAAAAAAGTTGGTCTTGAAGGAGCTTTCCCACAAACAAAAAAATTGATTTTATAAAACAAAACAAATTTGAAATTAAAAAAAATCCAAAAAAAATTTTTTACATGCAACCGGATTTGAACTCTGAACCTTCTGACTACAAGCATTTTTTAACAAAGCGTCAGCATTTTTATAAAATCATTGGCAGAGCTTTAAAGAATTAATTCCTTTTTGGAATGAATTCCCAAAAATTTAATTCAAGGAATGAATTCATCAATAAGACATAAGCAGGAATTAATTCCTGTGAATGAATTCAAAGAATTCAAATTTATAGAATGAATTCCCTGACCAAAGCGCAAAGAATTAAAATTAAATAATTCATTCACTAAAGAATTCATTCAACACTATTTAATTCAATTTGAAGTCAAGGAATTCATTCAATTCTAGTTAATTCAACTTTTGGCTAAGGAATTCATTCAACTGTGCACTTAATTCAACTTTTGATCAAGGAATTCATTCAATTCTAGTTAATTCAACTTTTAGTCAAGGAATTAAATTTATTTCGTTTAATTCCCTAAGGAATTAAATTTTTTCGTTTAATTCCCTAGGAATTAAATCTTTTTCGTTTAATTCCCTAGGAATTAAATTTTTTTCGTTTAATTCCCTGAATTAAGTTTCAATTCCTAGGGAATTAAACGAAATAAATTTAATTCCTTGACTAAAAGTTGAATTAACTAGAATTGAATGAATTCCTTGACTAAAAGTTGAATTAACTAGAATTGAATGAATTCCTTGATCAAAAGTTGAACTTGAATGAATTCCTTGACCAAAAGTTGATTTAACTAGAATTGAATGAATTCCTTGACCAAAAGTTGAATTAACTATAATTGAATGAATTCCTTGATCAAAAGTTTAACTAAGTGCACAGTTGAATGAATTCCTTAGCTAAAAGTTGAATTAACTAGAATTGAATGAATTCCTTAACCAAAAGTTGAATTAACTAGAATTGAATGAATTTCTTGTTGAATAAATTCATAAAATTTTATGAAGGCATTAGAAAAAAATGAATGAATTCCTTTAATATAAATCGAATGAAAAAAAAGGAATTCATTCAATTCCTTAAGTTTGGTCAGGGAATTCACTCCCAAAATATAAATTCAGTTCAAAAAAAGGGATTTAGGGAATTAATTCTTCGAAGCTCTGATCATTGGTCTACCAGTGAATTGATTTTTGTACGTCTGGTAGCATTGGCTAGGTAGCACTGGATAATCACTGGTTGCAAACTTTGGCATATCACTCTAAGCCAATTCTTTGCCAGTGGTTTTTTTTATAAACCACCGAAATTTTTGTAAAACAAATACTGGTAAAACGCTTTTTTCAAACGCTGGCAAAGCGTCCCAAATGAGTGTTCTGCCAGTCATTTATTTTTAACACAGTGGTTACCCAGTGGTATGCCAGTGCTTGATTTTTTGTACCACTGGCGATTTCTAACTGGGCACTGTAAATACCCGCTTTTTTTAAACGGGTATTTGTAAAAAATCACCGGGTACGGGAAGGAAATAAGCACCAAAAAATACCTGAAAAGCACTGAAATGGCAACACTGTTTACTAGCATCGAAGAGAGTACCAATAATTTTGAGAGTTAATTACAGATTTGTTGATGAGCTTTTAAAAAATAACTGATAACAAAAATAAACATAAACCAAAGAAAACAACTGTTTAACTAAATTATTAATATGTATTTACTTACAATAAATGTTTTTTAATCATTTTATGATAAATTTTAAAGTTGATTTCATAAATGGAATGGTTAATGAGCATGGAAAGGATTTTATAATATGGAAATTATTTTAAAAGTTTATTAATCTACTTATTTTAAAATGTATTTGCAGGTATTGCCTGGATTGTATGTGGGCAACTATCGTGATTCCAAGGATACTCAACAATTAGACAAATTTCAAATTACCCATATTGTTGCTATACATGATAGTCCTAGAAGATTACTGCCAGTAAGTATATAATTTATTATATGCCCTTATTTAGTTATAACAAATTCGAATATTTACAACTATCATTCTTTTAGGATAAACATTATTTGTGTGTAATGGCTGCCGATACGCCTGACCAAAATCTTTCTCAATATTTTACTGTTTGCAATGATTTTATTCATGCTGCCCGATTAAGAGAAGGCAATGTACTTATACATTGTTTGGCGGGTATGTCCCGTTCGGTGACTGTAGCCGTGGCCTACATTATGACTTGTACTAATTTGAATTGGAAAGATGCTTTGAAAGTGGTGCGTGCTGGTCGCGCTGTTGCCAATCCAAATATGGGCTTTCAAACCCAATTGCAAGAATTTGAAATGTATCGTTTGGCCGAAGAACGAAGACGTCTGAGAGAACGATTTCCATCTATTGCTTTGGAACAGTTAGACCGGGCGAAGTGCATGTCGGCTTTGGATAACTATGAAGAATTACTGCAAAATAAGGATATATGTGAAGGAAATTGTGTACGAGGCGAAAAATGTCCCACAGGTGCGATGGTAGTAGATTTTAAAGAAGGCTGTAAGAAGCCAGAATATTCCAGTTCCAGTTCTGAAGCTGGTATTAGTAAGAGTTTAAGTTACACTTTATCATTTGCGGCCCAACAATGGAAAACGCCTAAGGGTCAAATGACAATTCATTTGAAAAATCAAAAGGATATTGAAAAACGGGAACATATGGATAAGGACGTAAATGATGGTGGTGTATATCTTATGCCCAATGTTAAACTTTATAAACCTTCAAATAATCGGCTAGATAAAAGACAAAGTTTTTAAGATATTTTGATAAACTCAAAATCTACACTAATTTTTTTAAATACATACCAATAAAATTCATTTTAATCCTTTACAACAAAGCAGCACGTCATCCATTATTTCATTTTTGATTTTAGCTTAAGATTTAAGGTTTGTTTATAAATGTCTTTTTTTTTAAATACCAAAAATTAGGTGTTTGCAATATGGACCCCACCAAAGGTCTTTTCCGCCGACGACCTTCATCTGCCTCAACACGATCACGCCTCCGACCACAAGCTTCTACTGGAGGTGTTACCACCGCACAATCGTGTCCAGCTTCACCGAAACACGCTACCCAAGGAGGCGCAGAATCGCGTCGTTCTTTGGGTGGTCAAAAAATACCTGAAGATGAAGAGGCCCACCTTACACCCACCACTTCTAGCGAAGCGGCCGAGTATGCAGCCGCAGTAGAAGCCAGCCGACAAGAGGCCCAAGATCGACAGCATCAACAACAACTACAAAAATCTCCAATTAGAAATCCTAGCAGATCACTTCGTGTCAGTAGTGCCGGTAGCCGTTTGACGGGCAATTCTAGACCTGACATTGCTTCAAAAACGGGGAAACCTAACAATGGTTCTGCTTCGAGCAGCAGTGCGGCTGGCAATAACGGTTCCACACACTTACAACGTAGTGCCAGTACGATAAGTGGGTTAGGTGTTCGACCCCGTAGTAGTCCAGCTGGTTTGCATTCCTATACAGGTGGTTTCATCAACCATTAAGGTTATGTTTCGATTTCTGAGTTTATCGTGTTTCATGTTTTAGGTTCCGTGCCATCGTCCGTCCATGGCTCACGTGTGGACTTACGTGATACTGGCAAAGGATCTGCTATATATTTAGGCTGCACGGCACCACGTAACTCTTCGCTGTCGCTGGCCTCATCACGTGGTTCCTCCGGATCATCAGCACCACCCTCACCATCAAGAACACCACCTGTTAGTCCACGACATGGTGTTAGAAGGTATTTAAATCGCTGCATTTTAAAAGATTTTTTTGTAACTTACATCTATTTTTTATCATCTATTTTAGATCCGTTAGTTTAATAAAAAAGACGAGATGAAACCCCTGGGTTTTTCATAAAAACCTACGCACATATTTTTGTATAAGAAAATTTTGTTTCTTGAAACGATTTAAAAGTTAAGGCATTTTTCAAATTCACCATATATATAAATTAAACTTAAAAGCTAAGTGAATCAAATTGTTAAGAAAATATTTTAAAAAGTGATCTAAAAAGAATGTTAAAATTCTGTGCCAATCTAAAAATTTCGGTTGCAGCAAACTTTTTGCTAAAACTTTAAAAATTTAAATATCACTGCATATTTCTACCAGATCAACCAATTTATTGTTTTCAGCCGAAAAATGAATTTGATTACATATATGTAATAACTAGAGCTCGTAAGTTCATCTAAATACATGTTTGTTGCCGTTATATCCAAATATCTTTGCGATCAACAAATTTGCAACAATGCATATTTCGGCATATTTTGCTATAAATGCATAATTTTTCCATATTTTGAAAAAGTTTTTTTTGATAATTTACTATAATTTGGTAATTTGCAAACTTTATATCTTTTATAAAAATAAATAAGTTTTTAAATTTCAAGATATAAATTAAGTTACTAACATTCGGACGATGATCAGCGGTAAATTTCAGCGTTTAAGACACTCGAAAATTAAGAAGTAATACTAAAATTAAGTTGATAATAATAAAACAATAATAAGTGCATATTTTATGTTTTTAATACATATTTTATGTACATAACACACGATTATAAATGCATGAAATTCCGAGCCCTAGTAATAACAAATCTATTTTCGCGACATACCCCAATGGCTTTTAAGCGTTGCAATTTAAGAAACATGAAAAAAGCTTCAAAAAGTTAATTATATTTATAAGCATAATTATGTATTGGAAAGCAATTAAATAAGATTTCAAAAATCATTTTTTTTATTTTTAAAATTATTTATAGGTATTATTACGGCAAAACTATTTATATTTATACCAACTTTAAACTTCCTTAATTATAATTATGAAAAGAATCTATTCTTAAAACAAAACTTTAACAATCTGGAGCAATTGTCAAAACTAAAAAAAACCAAAGAGAATTACTTTTTTACCTTTTACTATAAATTAAGCTTTACTCCTACAATTAACAACAAAAACGCAAAATCATGTATGTTATGGGCTAATAGAGCACTCTATATAATATTCCAGCATTTTTCATAAACTATAGACAAAAATTATTTATAAAAATACAAAGAAACAAGAAAAATAAAGCAAACTCACCGTTGGTACCTTTAAAAAAATGTTATAACAAAAAAAAAAAAAACCAAACAGTACGTATCTTCATGTTACCTGTTGAAAATTAAGAAAATTCATACTTATAAATAAATTAATTACATAAACTATGATTATAATTTGAACACTATGTAGAATGTAGCATTAAAAAGTTTTATTGGGAGAAATATTATACCCTACACTACTCGATTAAGTATAAACTGAAATTTATAGATTTAAACCGTTTTGTTTTTTTTTTATCAAGCTTTTCAATTGATTTGGAAGATTTCTTTTAAAACTTTGAATTAAAAGAAATCTTGAAAATCAATGTTAACCAAAGAGATTTATATCCAAGATAAACCAACGTCGAGAGTGTTGCCAACTAACAATGGCATCTCACTCGATAGTTTAAATATGTAAAAATTGATGAAAATAAGTAACATTTTCTTATCGAAAAATTTAAGATTCTGACGATTTCTAACATCAGAAATCTGTGAATCAGATTATATAGAGAGTTTTGATTCTATAGAGTGAAATATTTCTTCACAAAATAAATGAAAAATGTCCTATCGCACTACCGTTGACACCCGATTCTATGTCCGATTTTGACAAAAGCCCACAAAAATGATATTTTAGGTATTTATACTGAAATAGTATTCCTTTTTTATATGCACTGATAAGCATTAATCCTCCATATTTTTCGAATTTATGTGCTTTCCTACGTTTTCCATAAAATCATACCTGTAGCCAAGCTGAATGGTTAATGCCAGAGTTTGTTCAATATTTTCTAATTTTCAAAAAAATTGGGAACTTCTGTATTTATTATTCTTCTCAACCACGGTCTTCACAATCTTTAATTTATTGCTTTTTGAATAAGTTGCACAAAGAAAACAGATTCATTGTGAGAACAGCATTTCTTTACAACTAAATGATTCGATTGCAGCAAATACAAATGCATTCAAAAAAGTTTATCGGTAAAATCTACTGATAATGGCAGGTAAAACAAAGGCATATACAGTTTAAATACTGCCAAAAGTGCATTGTTGTATGTTTATGTTACAACAATATTAAAAAATATATTAAGAAAACCTAATGTTGACAGCTCAGTGGGGACTAAAAGCCGACGAATTCTAACAAACTTAATTCAAGTAATTATTTTAATTAAAATAATTTTATATTGTATTAACAAATTTTGGCTAACATTTTGTGGACGAAATTAGTCGCACAAGTTAACGGTGGCTGGAGTACCTTAAAAATGGTAGACGGCGGTTATGATTCGATCGGTTTCGTTCTCTGGTGTATATATCTAGACGCTTAGAGATCGACATGTTTTTAGTTTTGAAGTTCGCGGATAAAATCGATGCCACGGTAAAAGTATTTATGTATTTTTTATAGATTTTTAAGAAAATTCAATAGCTACTGACAAATAGGCAGTAAGTCACCGTCAATTTTGAAAATTTTTTGATGCTTACAAATAGGCAATTTGTCAGCGTCATTTTAGAAAAAGAAACAAGTGCATGTCTTTAAGTCGTCTTTTGTAAATGTCTGTACCTAATAGCTTGTCCCCTAAATGACACTGCTGACATTGTCTTTAAGGCACAATTTCAAGCTGAGATATTTTCTGGATGGTTAATATGAAATTATTGATTATAAATTCCCCCTGATTACGTAAGGCGTAGACGTTTTTAGGCGTTTTTACAGTAAAGTCTTTATAGCAAATATTTTTGCAATATTTAACCGTCAAGTAAGATTTATATTTTACTAAAATTGTATTAGATTCGCCAGGAAATTTTCACTTTTTGTTAACTTAGATTTTGAAAAATTCGATTTGTATGGAGGCGTTTTTAATAAATACATCAACGCCTTACATAATCAAGGGGATTACTTCAAAGTAGTGTACGGTATTATATTAATTTCGAATTATTTTTAATCGACAATTATTTTCTTATTGTGTTTTTTCATACAAACAAATTATATACATTTAGTAGCTTGATTAGAAAATGTTATTTTAGCAGAAATTAAAAAGTTGTTTGTTGAAAATATTGTAGATTTTTTATACCAAAATAGTAAATACTATTGTTTTTTTTATACAAAGAAAAATTGTTAAATTATTGTTAAAAATTTAGCTATAAACTAAAGAAAAAAATTGATCTGGAAGTGTTCACTTCAGTCTTCATATCATTTAACGAAAATATTATGCTTCGTAAAAAATTTCGCTCTAACTAATAATACAACGTAAACTACAGCAGCTCACCTTCTCTGACCATCCTTTATAAACATTTTCATAAATCTAAAAATTTCAAATAGAGAAAGACAAGATATATATAGAAATTTCATTCTTTTTTATACAAACTCCACATTTAAAAAAAGTGTACTCGTATTTAGATAGAAAAGTTAATCTAGTAAAAAGTCGAATAACACATATTTTAAGTTAGTTACCAGTAAATCAATATTTATTCTAATTGCAATTTCTAACCGACTGTATTTTTATTAGAGTGAACAGAATTTTGCGTGATTCGCGTTAATCTTATAGAATGCTTAGGCCGAGTTTTTAGGATGTAGATTATCTTCAAACTTATTTTAACGCTGTTTGTAAGTGGAATACTGCTTATGAAATTTGGTTTATTTGGTTTTAGTAGTAGCCAGATTAATATTTAGTTTGATTAACGGTAAATC
Source organism: Leucophora obtusa (assembly GCA_949987735.1). Lineage (NCBI taxonomy): Eukaryota > Metazoa > Arthropoda > Insecta > Diptera > Anthomyiidae > Leucophora > Leucophora obtusa. The sequence goes on from OX465296.1 coordinate 3,073,501, forward strand.
GAACAGAATAAAATATGGTTTCATCGACTTGCTTAGTGCTAGCTTACGTAGTTAATCCAATCCGACTTTTACTTATTAACTTTTCTGCCTAACTAGGGTATTACGACTGATAACTATTTTTTGGCGTTGAAGATTATAAAAGTAGACTAATTTTAATCAGTTAGATTAATTTGACTGTCTAAATGCTCTATAAGGGAGTTGAAATATCTTGTATTTTTCTGATATCAAAATTTTGTAAGGAGTTGATTTTTCTGATTTTTTCCCATCTGTTTTAAATGTACTACCAAACAAATCAATGTTTAAACAAGCTTGTGACTTATTATTAAAATTAAATTTAAATATAAAAAAAAACTTAAAACACAAAATCCTAAATACAAATTTAATACAATCAAATATCAAAATCATCAAATTGCACAGACAAATAATCTGTAGATTTATGTTATAAAAAAATATTACCATATTTTAAAAATATATTGTTACAAAATATTTATTTTAATGATTTTTATAAAAAAAGCAAAACAATAAAAAATTCAAAAAGAAAATTGTTATAATTTATAGGTTTTATTTAAACAAGGAAAAAAGCTTAAATAAAGGCAATATAAATTTAAATTAATAAAAACATGTTTTGATTTCATTAACCCATATTTTCCCCCTCATAGATCTACTGGGAATTATGTGAAAAATTGTTCAGGCGCGGTGAATTTGTTGAGTATATAGACATATTAAACGTAAAGGAGACATTGAAAGCAATTCTAAAAATAAATTACAGCATTTTGAAATGTTCATGGGTGCAAAATATAACTTGATATGTTCGCCTTGGTACGTTACCGAGGGAACCCGCGGCAACCGAAGCAACAACAACTTAAACGTAACTTTGAGCACTTAAGATGGAATTTGGTGCAATGAAATATTCTTGAGCGATATTCATTAATCGTCATTTTCTCAAAAACTAAAAGGATCTCGGGACTGAAAAGTATTTTTATTGAATGCCCTATAAATTTCCTTTCGTTTGAGTATAATTTTGACCAAAAAAAAGAATTTCTTTTTTTTTAAGCCAAAAAAATCAATATATACACTACACTCACTGTCTTTTTTTGTGGCCGAACGGACATTTCAAGGGTAATTAAACAGTATAATTATAATTCTTTGGAAAATTTGTGTGCAATGAAGTTTTCCTAATCGATATTCAATAATCAATATTCAATTCCTAATTGATTTTCGTAAATCGTGATTTTCTCAAAAACTAAAAGGAACTTGCCACTGAAAACCACTTTTATTGGATGCCCAAAACATTTCCTTTCATTTGAGTATAATTTTGACCAAAAAAAAAGAAATTTTTTTTAAAGCCAAAAAAACCAATGAAATTTCGTCCCAATGTTACCAATATTATGCTCAAATGAACGGGCATTTCAAGTGTAATTAAACAGTATATAATTCTTTGGAAAATTTGGTGCAATGAAGTTTTCCTAATCGATATTCAATTATTATAATAAATAATTCTTTTATTGGATGCCCTATAAATTTATTTTCGTTTAGCAAATAGCCTAAATTTCATTCTACCATTTGGCGAAAATTTCGGTCAATTATCTCCAACGGTTTCTAAGTTATTGCAATTAAAAGAAAATTTAAAGCATACACCATCCAGGGTTGCCGCATTTTGAAAATGGAAAATAAAACGGGGAAGCTTGAAATCAAATTTGGGTGAAAAATTCTGAAAGAGCATCGCAAATCTGGAACAGTAGGTTTTCCAGCCAAATTGGACCAGTATTTCCCGAGATATTCAAAAAACGGGGAAATCGTATGAATTTTTATTTTCTATATTTTTTTACGTATGAGTTATATTTATTGTACCTTTTCATATTGAGTATACGTAGTGGTGTACCCTTAATCGATACAGAGAACAAAATACACGGAAGGAAATTTATAGGGCATCCAATAAAAGAATTATTTATTATTATTATTATAATAATTGAATATCGATTAGGAAAACTTCATTGCACCAAATTTTCAAAAGAATTATATACTGTTTAATTACCCTTGAAATGCCCGTTCATTTGAGTATAATATTGGTAACATTGGGGCGAAATTCAGAAAAACCAATTTTTCTGTCTCAAAAAAAGACAGTGTATTATTATAGTCCATTGATTTTTTTTGGCTTAAAAAAACATTCTCTTTTTTTTGGTCAAAATTATACTCAAACGAAAGTAAATTTCTAGGGCATCCAATAAATATGGTTTTCAGTGCCAAGTTCCTTTTAGTTTTTGAGAAAATTACGATTTACGAAAATCGATTAGGAATTGAATATTGATTATTGAATATTGATTAGGAAAACTTCATTGCACCAAATTTTCCAAAGAATTATATACTGTTTAATTACCCTTGAAATGCCCGTTCATTTGAGTATAATATTGGTAACATTGGGGCGAAATTCAGAAAAACCAATTTTTCGGTCTCTAAAAATGACAGTGTGAATTTTTTGGCTTTAAAAAAAAAATGTTCTTTTTTTTGAAACAAATTTTCTAGTGTATTTTGTTCTCTGTATCGATTAAGGGTACACCACTACTTATACTCAATATGAAAAGATACAATAAATATAACTCATACGTAAAAAAAATATAGAAAATAAAAATTCATACGATTTCCCCGTTTTTTGAATATCTCGGGAAATACTGGTCCAATTTGGCTGGAAAACCTACTGTTCCAGATTTGCGATGCTCTTTCAGAATTTTTCACCCAAATTTGATTTCAAGCTTCCCCGTTTTATTTTCCATTTTCAAAATGCGGCAACCCTGGATGGTGTATGCTTTAAATTTTCTTTTAAGTGCAATAACTTAGAAACCGTTGGAGATAATTGACCGAAATTTTCGCCAAATGGTAGAGAATGAAATTTAGGCTATTCGCTAAACGGAAGGAAATTTATAGGGCATCCAATAAAAGAATTATTTATTATTATTATTATAATAATTGAATATCGATTAGGAAAACTTCATTGCACCAAATTTTTAATAGAATTATATACCGTTTAATTACCCTTGAAATGTCCGTTCATTTGAGCATAATATTGGTAACATTGGGGCGAAATTCAGAAAAACCAATTTTTCGGTCTCAAAAAAAGACAGAAAATTACGATTTACGAAAATCGATTAGGAATTGAATATTGATTATTGAATATTGATTAGGAAATCTTCATTACACCAAATTTTCCAAAGAATTATATACTGTTTAATTACCCTTGAAATGCCCGTTCATTTGAGTATAATATTGGTAACATTGGGGCGAAATTCAGAAAAACCAATTTTTCGGTCTCAAAAAAAGACAGTGTATAGTCCATTGATTTTTTTTGGCTTAAAAAAAAATTCTCTTTTTTTTGGTCAAAATTATACTGAAACGAAAGGAAATTTTTAGGGCATCCAATAAATATGGTTTTCAGTGCCAAGTTCCTTTTAGTTTTTGAGAAAATCACGATTTACGAAAATCGATTAGGAATTGAATATTGATTATTGAATATCGATTAGGAAAACTTCATTGCACCAAATTTTCAAAAGAATTATACACTGTTTAATTACCCTTGAAATGCCCGTTCATTTGAGTATAATATTGGTAACATTGGGGCGAAATTCAGAAAAACCAATTTTTCGGTCTCTAAAAATGACAGTGTGAATTTTTTGGCTTTAAAAAAAAATTTTCTTTTTTTTGAAACAAATTTTCTAGTGTATTTTGTTCTCTGTATCGATTAAGGGTACACCACTACGTATACTCAATATGAAAAGGTACAATAAATATAACTCATACGTAAAAAAAATATAGAAAATAAAAATTCATACGATTTCCCCGTTTTTTGAATATCTCGGGAAATACTGGTCCAATTTGGCTGGAAAACCTACTGTTCCAGCTTTGCGATGCTCTTTCAGAATTTTTCACCCAAATTTGATTTCAAGCTTCCCCGTTTTATTTTCCATTTTCAAAATGCGGCAACCCTGGATGGTGTATGCTTTAAATTTTCTTTTAAGTGCAATAACTTAGAAACCGTTGGAGATAATTGACCGAAATTTTCGCCAAATGGTAGAGAATGAAATTTAGGCTATTCGCTAAACGGAAGGAAATTTATAGGGCATCCAATAAAAGAATTATTTATTATTATTATTATAATAATTGAATATCGATTAGGAAAACTTCATTGCACCAAATTTTTAATAGAATTATATACCGTTTAATTACCCTTGAAATGTCCGTTCATTTGAGCATAATATTGGTAACATTGGGGCGAAATTCAGAAAAACCAATTTTTCGGTCTCAAAAAAAGACAGTGTATAGTCCATTGATTTTTTTTGGCTTAAAAAAAAATTCTCTTTTTTTTGGTCAAAATTATACTCAAACGAAAGGAAATTTCTAGGGCATCCAATAAATATGGTTTTCAGTGCCAAGTTCCTTTTAGTTTTTGAGAAAATTACGATTTACGAAAATCGATTAGGAATTGAATATTGATTATTGAATATTGATTAGGAAAACTTCATTGCACCAAATTTTCCAAAGAATTATATACTGTTTAATTACCCTTGAAATGCCCGTTCATTTGAGTATAATATTGGTAACATTGGGGCGAAATTCAGAAAAACCAATTTTTCGGTCTCTAAAAATGACAGTGTGAATTTTTTGGCTTTAAAAAAAAAATGTTCTTTTTTTTGAAACAAATTTTCTAGTGTATTTTGTTCTCTGTATCGATTAAGGGTACACCACTACTTATACTCAATATGAAAAGATACAATAAATATAACTCATACGTAAAAAAAATATAGAAAATAAAAATTCATACGATTTCCCCGTTTTTTGAATATCTCGGGAAATACTGGTCCAATTTGGCTGGAAAACCTACTGTTCCAGATTTGCGATGCTCTTTCAGAATTTTTCACCCAAATTTGATTTCAAGCTTCCCCGTTTTATTTTCCATTTTCAAAATGCGGCAACCCTGGATGGTGTATGCTTTAAATTTTCTTTTAAGTGCAATAACTTAGAAACCGTTGGAGATAATTGACCGAAATTTTCGCCAAATGGTAGAGAATGAAATTTAGGCTATTCGCTAAACGGAAGGAAATTTATAGGGCATCCAATAAAAGAATTATTTATTATTATTATTATAATAATTGAATATCGATTAGGAAAACTTCATTGCACCAAATTTTTAATAGAATTATATACCGTTTAATTACCCTTGAAATGTCCGTTCATTTGAGCATAATATTGGTAACATTGGGGCGAAATTCAGAAAAACCAATTTTTCGGTCTCAAAAAAAGACAGAAAATTACGATTTACGAAAATCGATTAGGAATTGAATATTGATTATTGAATATTGATTAGGAAATCTTCATTACACCAAATTTTCCAAAGAATTATATACTGTTTAATTACCCTTGAAATGCCCGTTCATTTGAGTATAATATTGGTAACATTGGGGCGAAATTCAGAAAAACCAATTTTTCGGTCTCAAAAAAAGACAGTGTATAGTCCATTGATTTTTTTTGGCTTAAAAAAAAATTCTCTTTTTTTTGGTCAAAATTATACTGAAACGAAAGGAAATTTTTAGGGCATCCAATAAATATGGTTTTCAGTGCCAAGTTCCTTTTAGTTTTTGAGAAAATCACGATTTACGAAAATCGATTAGGAATTGAATATTGATTATTGAATATCGATTAGGAAAACTTCATTGCACCAAATTTTCAAAAGAATTATACACTGTTTAATTACCCTTGAAATGCCCGTTCATTTGAGTATAATATTGGTAACATTGGGGCGAAATTCAGAAAAACCAATTTTTCGGTCTCTAAAAATGACAGTGTGAATTTTTTGGCTTTAAAAAAAAATTTTCTTTTTTTTGAAACAAATTTTCTAGTGTATTTTGTTCTCTGTATCGATTAAGGGTACACCACTACGTATACTCAATATGAAAAGGTACAATAAATATAACTCATACGTAAAAAAAATATAGAAAATAAAAATTCATACGATTTCCCCGTTTTTTGAATATCTCGGGAAATACTGGTCCAATTTGGCTGGAAAACCTACTGTTCCAGCTTTGCGATGCTCTTTCAGAATTTTTCACCCAAATTTGATTTCAAGCTTCCCCGTTTTATTTTCCATTTTCAAAATGCGGCAACCCTGGATGGTGTATGCTTTAAATTTTCTTTTAAGTGCAATAACTTAGAAACCGTTGGAGATAATTGACCGAAATTTTCGCCAAATGGTAGAGAATGAAATTTAGGCTATTCGCTAAACGGAAGGAAATTTATAGGGCATCCAATAAAAGAATTATTTATTATTATTATTATAATAATTGAATATCGATTAGGAAAACTTCATTGCACCAAATTTTTAATAGAATTATATACCGTTTAATTACCCTTGAAATGTCCGTTCATTTGAGCATAATATTGGTAACATTGGGGCGAAATTCAGAAAAACCAATTTTTCGGTCTCAAAAAAAGACAGTGTATAGTCCATTGATTTTTTTTGGCTTAAAAAAAAATTCTCTTTTTTTTGGTCAAAATTATACTCAAACGAAAGGAAATTTCTAGGGCATCCAATAAATATGGTTTTCAGTGCCAAGTTCCTTTTAGTTTTTGAGAAAATTACGATTTACGAAAATCGATTAGGAATTGAATATTGATTATTGAATATTGATTAGGAAAACTTCATTGCACCAAATTTTCCAAAGAATTATATACTGTTTAATTACCCTTGAAATGCCCGTTCATTTGAGTATAATATTGGTAACATTGGGGCGAAATTCAGAAAAACCAATTTTTCGGTCTCAAAAAAAGACAGTGTATAGTCCATTGATTTTTTTTTGGCTTAAAAAAAAATTCTCTTTTTTTTGGTCAAAATTATACTCAAACGAAAGGAAATTTCTAGGGCATCCAATAAATATGGTTTTCAGTGCCAAGTTCCTTTTAGTTTTTGAGAAAATTACGATTTACGAAAATCGATTAGGAATTGAATATTGATTATTGAATATTGATTAGGAAAACTTCATTACACCAAATTTTCCAAAGAATTATATACTGTTTAATTACCCTTGAAATGCCCGTTCATTTGAGTATAATATTGGTAACATTGGGGCGAAATTCAGAAAAACCAATTTTTCGGTCTCAAAAAAAGACAGTGTATAGTCCATTGATTTTTTTTGGCTTAAAAAAAAATTCTCTTTTTTTTGGTCAAAATTATACTCAAACGAAAGGAAATTTTTAGGGCATCCAATAAATATGGTTTTCAGTGCCAAGTTCCTTTTAGTTTTTGAGAAAATCACGATTTACGAAAATCGATTAGGAATTGAATATTGATTATTGAATATCGATTAGGAAAACTTCATTGTTCCAAATTTTCAATAGAATTATATACCATTTAATTACCCTTGAAATGTCCGTTCATTTGAGCATAATATTGGTAACATTGGGGCGAAATTCAGAAAAACCAATTTTTCGGTCTCAAAAAAAGACAGTGTATAGTCCATTGATTTTTTTTGGCTTAAAAAAAAATTCTCTTTTTTTTGGTCAAAATTATACTCAAACGAAAGGAAATTTCTAGGGCATCCAATAAATATGGTTTTCAGTGCCAAGTTCCTTTTAGTTTTTGAGAAAATTACGATTTACGAAAATCGATTAGGAATTGAATATTGATTATTGAATATTGATTAGGAAAACTTCATTGCACCAAATTTTCCAAAGAATTATATACTGTTTAATTACCCTTGAAATGCCCGTTCATTTGAGTATAATATTGGTAACATTGGGGCGAAATTCAGAAAAACCAATTTTTCGGTCTCTAAAAATGACAGTGTGAATTTTTTGGCTTTAAAAAAAATTTTCTTTTTTATGAAACAAATTTTCTAGTGTATTTTGTTCTCTGTATCGATTAAGGGTACACCACTACTTATACTCAATATGAAAAGATACAATAAATATAACTCATACGTAAAAAAAATATAGAAAATAAAAATTCATACGATTTCCCCGTTTTTTGAATATCTCGGGAAATACTGGTCCAATTTGGCTGGAAAACCTACTGTTCCAGATTTGCGATGCTCTTTCAGAATTTTTCACCCAAATTTGATTTCAAGCTTCCCCGTTTTATTTTCCATTTTCAAAATGCGGCAACCCTGGATGGTGTATGCTTTAAATTTTCTTTTAAGTGCAATAACTTAGAAACCGTTGGAGATAATTGACCGAAATTTTCGCCAAATGGTAGAGAATGAAATTTAGGCTATTCGCTAAACGGAAGGAAATTTATAGGGCATCCAATAAAAGAATTATTTATTATTATTATTATAATAATTGAATATCGATTAGGAAAACTTCATTGCACCAAATTTTTAATAGAATTATATACCGTTTAATTACCCTTGAAATGTCCGTTCATTTGAGCATAATATTGGTAACATTGGGGCGAAATTCAGAAAAACCAATTTTTCGGTCTCAAAAAAAGACAGTGTATAGTCCATTGATTTTTTTTGGCTTAAAAAAAAATTCTCTTTTTTTTGGTCAAAATTATACTTAAACGAAAGGAAATTTCTAGGGCATCCAATAAATATGGTTTTCAGTGCCAAGTTCCTTTTAGTTTTTGAGAAAATTACGATTTACGAAAATCGATTAGGAATTGAATATTGATTATTGAATATTGATTAGGAAAACTTCATTACACCAAATTTTCCAAAGAATTATATACTGTTTAATTACCATTGAAATGCCCGTTCATTTGAGTATAATATTGGTAACATTGGGGCGAAATTCAGAAAAACCAATTTTTCGGTCTCAAAAAAAGACAGTGTATAGTCCATTGATTTTTTTTGGCTTAAAAAAAAATTCTCTTTTTTTTGGTCAAAATTATACTTAAACGAAAGGAAATTTCTAGGGCATCCAATAAATATGGTTTTCAGTGCCAAGTTCCTTTTAGTTTTTGAGAAAATTACGATTTACGAAAATCGATTAGGAATTGAATATTGATTATTGAATATTGATTAGGAAAACTTCATTACACCAAATTTTCCAAAGAATTATATACTGTTTAATTACCATTGAAATGCCCGTTCATTTGAGTATAATATTGGTAACATTGGGGCGAAATTCAGAAAAACCAATTTTTCGGTCTCAAAAAAAGACAGTGTATAAGTCCATTGATTTTTTTTGGCTTAAAAAAAAATTCTCTTTTTTTTGGTCAAAATTATACTCAAACGAAAGGAAATTTTTAGGGCATCCAATAAATATGGTTTTCAGTGCCAAGTTCCTTTTAGTTTTTGAGAAAATCACGATTTACGAAAATCGATTAGGAATTGAATATTGATTATTGAATATTGATTAGGAAAACTTCATTACACCAAATTTTCCAAAGAATTATATACTGTTTAATTACCCTTGAAATGCCCGTTCATTTGAGTATAATATTGGTAACATTGGGGCGAAATTCAGAAAAACCAATTTTTCGGTCTCAAAAAAAGACAGTCCATTGATTTTTTTTTGGCTTAAAAAAAAATTCTCTTTTTTTTGGTCAAAATTATACTCAAACGAAAGGAAATTTCTAGGGCATCCAATAAATATGGTTTTCAGTGCCAAGTTCCTTTTAGTTTTTGAGAAAATTACGATTTACGAAAATCGATTAGGAATTGAATATTGATTATTGAATATTGATTAGGAAAACTTCATTACACCAAATTTTCCAAAGAATTATATACTGTTTAATTACCCTTGAAATGCCCGTTCATTTGAGTATAATATTGGTAACATTGGGGCGAAATTCAGAAAAACCAATTTTTCGGTCTCAAAAAAAGACAGTGTATAGTCCATTGATTTTTTTTGGCTTAAAAAAAAATTCTCTTTTTTTTGGTCAAAATTATACTCAAACGAAAGGAAATTTCTAGGGCATCCAATAAATATGGTTTTCAGTGCCAAGTTCCTTTTAGTTTTTGAGAAAATTACGATTTACGAAAATCGATTAGGAATTGAATATTGATTATTGAATATTGATTAGGAAAACTTCATTGCACCAAATTTTCCAAAGAATTATATACTGTTTAATTACCCTTGAAATGCCCGTTCATTTGAGTATAATATTGGTAACATTGGGGCGAAATTCAGAAAAACCAATTTTTCGGTCTCTAAAAATGACAGTGTGAATTTTTTGGCTTTAAAAAAAAATTTTCTTTTTTATGAAACAAATTTTCTAGTGTATTTTGTTCTCTGTATCGATTAAGGGTACACCACTACTTATACTCAATATGAAAAGATACAATAAATATAACTCATACGTAAAAAAAATATAGAAAATAAAAATTCATACGATTTCCCCGTTTTTTGAATATCTCGGGAAATACTGGTCCAATTTGGCTGGAAAACCTACTGTTCCAGATTTGCGATGCTCTTTCAGAATTTTTCACCCAAATTTGATTTCAAGCTTCCCCGTTTTATTTTCCATTTTCAAAATGCGGCAACCCTGGATGGTGTATGCTTTAAATTTTCTTTTAAGTGCAATAACTTAGAAACCGTTGTAGATAATTGACCGAAATTTTCGCCAAATGGTAGAGAATGAAATTTAGGCTATTCGCTAAACGGAAGGAAATTTATAGGGCATCCAATAAAAGAATTATTTATTATTATTATTATAATAATTGAATATCGATTAGGAAAACTTCATTGCACCAAATTTTTAATAGAATTATATACCGTTTAATTACCCTTGAAATGTCCGTTCATTTGAGCATAATATTGGTAACATTGGGGCGAAATTCAGAAAAACCAATTTTTCGGTCTCAAAAAAAGACAGTGTATAGTCCATTGATTTTTTTTGGCTTAAAAAAAAATTCTCTTTTTTTTGGTCAAAATTATACTCAAACGAAAGGAAATTTCTAGGGCATCCAATAAATATGGTTTTCAGTGCCAAGTTCCTTTTAGTTTTTGAGAAAATTACGATTTACGAAAATCGATTAGGAATTGAATATTGATTATTGAATATTGATTAGGAAAACTTCATTGCACCAAATTTTCCAAAGAATTATATACTGTTTAATTACCCTTGAAATGCCCGTTCATTTGAGTATAATATTGGTAACATTGGGGCGAAATTCAGAAAAACCAATTTTTCGGTCTCAAAAAAAGACAGTGTATAGTCCATTGATTTTTTTTGGCTTAAAAAAAAATTCTCTTTTTTTTGGTCAAAATTATACTCAAACGAAAGGAAATTTTTAGGGCATCCAATAAATATGGTTTTCAGTGCCAAGTTCCTTTTAGTTTTTGAGAAAATCACGATTTACGAAAATCGATTAGGAATTGAATATTGATTATTGAATATCGATTAGGAAAACTTCATTGTTCCAAATTTTCAATAGAATTATATACCATTTAATTACCCTTGAAATGTCCGTTCATTTGAGCATAATATTGGTAACATTGGGGCGAAATTCAGAAAAACCAATTTTTCGGTCTCAAAAAAAGACAGTGTATAGTCCATTGATTTTTTTTGGCTTAAAAAAAAATTCTCTTTTTTTTGGTCAAAATTATACTCAAACGAAAGGAAATTTCTAGGGCATCCAATAAATATGGTTTTCAGTGCCAAGTTCCTTTTAGTTTTTGAGAAAATTACGATTTACGAAAATCGATTAGGAATTGAATATTGATTATTGAATATTGATTAGGAAAACTTCATTGCACCAAATTTTCCAAAGAATTATATACTGTTTAATTACCCTTGAAATGCCCGTTCATTTGAGTATAATATTGGTAACATTGGGGCGAAATTCAGAAAAACCAATTTTTCGGTCTCTAAAAATGACAGTGTGAATTTTTTGGCTTTAAAAAAAAATTTTCTTTTTTATGAAACAAATTTTCTAGTGTATTTTGTTCTCTGTATCGATTAAGGGTACACCACTACTTATACTCAATATGAAAAGATACAATAAATATAACTCATACGTAAAAAAAATATAGAAAATAAAAATTCATACGATTTCCCCGTTTTTTGAATATCTCGGGAAATACTGGTCCAATTTGGCTGGAAAACCTACTGTTCCAGATTTGCGATGCTCTTTCAGAATTTTTCACCCAAATTTGATTTCAAGCTTCCCCGTTTTATTTTCCATTTTCAAAATGCGGCAACCCTGGATGGTGTATGCTTTAAATTTTCTTTTAAGTGCAATAACTTAGAAACCGTTGGAGATAATTGACCGAAATTTTCGCCAAATGGTAGAGAATGAAATTTAGGCTATTCGCTAAACGGAAGGAAATTTATAGGGCATCCAATAAAAGAATTATTTATTATTATTATTATAATAATTGAATATCGATTAGGAAAACTTCATTGCACCAAATTTTTAATAGAATTATATACCGTTTAATTACCCTTGAAATGTCCGTTCATTTGAGCATAATATTGGTAACATTGGGGCGAAATTCAGAAAAACCAATTTTTCGGTCTCAAAAAAAGACAGTGTATAGTCCATTGATTTTTTTTGGCTTAAAAAAAAATTCTCTTTTTTTTGGTCAAAATTATACTCAAACGAAAGGAAATTTTTAGGGCATCCAATAAATATGGTTTTCAGTGCCAAGTTCCTTTTAGTTTTTGAGAAAATCACGATTTACGAAAATCGATTAGGAATTGAATATTGATTATTGAATATCGATTAGGAAAACTTCATTGTTCCAAATTTTCAATAGAATTATATACCATTTAATTACCCTTGAAATGTCCGTTCATTTGAGCATAATATTGGTAACATTGGGGCGAAATTCAGAAAAACCAATTTTTCGGTCTCAAAAAAAGACAGTGTATAGTCCATTGATTTTTTTTGGCTTAAAAAAAAATTCTCTTTTTTTTGGTCAAAATTATACTCAAACGAAAGGAAATTTCTAGGGCATCCAATAAATATGGTTTTCAGTGCCAAGTTCCTTTTAGTTTTTGAGAAAATTACGATTTACGAAAATCGATTAGGAATTGAATATTGATTATTGAATATTGATTAGGAAAACTTCATTGCACCAAATTTTCCAAAGAATTATATACTGTTTAATTACCCTTGAAATGCCCGTTCATTTGAGTATAATATTGGTAACATTGGGGCGAAATTCAGAAAAACCAATTTTTCGGTCTCTAAAAATGACAGTGTGAATTTTTTGGCTTTAAAAAAAATTTTCTTTTTTATGAAACAAATTTTCTAGTGTATTTTGTTCTCTGTATCGATTAAGGGTACACCACTACTTATACTCAATATGAAAAGATACAATAAATATAACTCATACGTAAAAAAAATATAGAAAATAAAAATTCATACGATTTCCCCGTTTTTTGAATATCTCGGGAAATACTGGTCCAATTTGGCTGGAAAACCTACTGTTCCAGATTTGCGATGCTCTTTCAGAATTTTTCACCCAAATTTGATTTCAAGCTTCCCCGTTTTATTTTCCATTTTCAAAATGCGGCAACCCTGGATGGTGTATGCTTTAAATTTTCTTTTAAGTGCAATAACTTAGAAACCGTTGGAGATAATTGACCGAAATTTTCGCCAAATGGTAGAGAATGAAATTTAGGCTATTCGCTAAACGGAAGGAAATTTATAGGGCATCCAATAAAAGAATTATTTATTATTATTATTATAATAATTGAATATCGATTAGGAAAACTTCATTGCACCAAATTTTTAATAGAATTATATACCGTTTAATTACCCTTGAAATGTCCGTTCATTTGAGCATAATATTGGTAACATTGGGGCGAAATTCAGAAAAACCAATTTTTCGGTCTCAAAAAAAGACAGTGTATAGTCCATTGATTTTTTTTGGCTTAAAAAAAAATTCTCTTTTTTTTGGTCAAAATTATACTCAAACGAAAGGAAATTTCTAGGGCATCCAATAAATATGGTTTTCAGTGCCAAGTTCCTTTTAGTTTTTGAGAAAATTACGATTTACGAAAATCGATTAGGAATTGAATATTGATTATTGAATATTGATTAGGAAAACTTCATTGCACCAAATTTTCCAAAGAATTATATACTGTTTAATTACCCTTGAAATGCCCGTTCATTTGAGTATAATATTGGTAACATTGGGGCGAAATTCAGAAAAACCAATTTTTCGGTCTCAAAAAAAGACAGTGTATAGTCCATTGATTTTTTTTGGCTTAAAAAAAAATTCTCTTTTTTTTGGTCAAAATTATACTTAAACGAAAGGAAATTTCTAGGGCATCCAATAAATATGGTTTTCAGTGCCAAGTTCCTTTTAGTTTTTGAGAAAATTACGATTTACGAAAATCGATTAGGAATTGAATATTGATTATTGAATATTGATTAGGAAAACTTCATTACACCAAATTTTCCAAAGAATTATATACTGTTTAATTACCATTGAAATGCCCGTTCATTTGAGTATAATATTGGTAACATTGGGGCGAAATTCAGAAAAACCAATTTTTCGGTCTCAAAAAAAGACAGTGTATAAGTCCATTGATTTTTTTTGGCTTAAAAAAAAATTCTCTTTTTTTTGGTCAAAATTATACTCAAACGAAAGGAAATTTTTAGGGCATCCAATAAATATGGTTTTCAGTGCCAAGTTCCTTTTAGTTTTTGAGAAAATCACGATTTACGAAAATCGATTAGGAATTGAATATTGATTATTGAATATTGATTAGGAAAACTTCATTGCACCAAATTTTCCAAAGAATTATATACTGTTTAATTACCCTTGAAATGCCCGTTCATTTGAGTATAATATTGGTAACATTGGGGCGAAATTCAGAAAAACCAATTTTTCGGTCTCAAAAAAAGACAGTCCATTGATTTTTTTTTGGCTTAAAAAAAAATTCTCTTTTTTTTGGTCAAAATTATACTCAAACGAAAGGAAATTTCTAGGGCATCCAATAAATATGGTTTTCAGTGCCAAGTTCCTTTTAGTTTTTGAGAAAATTACGATTTACGAAAATCGATTAGGAATTGAATATTGATTATTGAATATTGATTAGGAAAACTTCATTACACCAAATTTTCCAAAGAATTATATACTGTTTAATTACCCTTGAAATGCCCGTTCATTTGAGTATAATATTGGTAACATTGGGGCGAAATTCAGAAAAACCAATTTTTCGGTCTCAAAAAAAGACAGTGTATAGTCCATTGATTTTTTTTGGCTTAAAAAAAAATTCTCTTTTTTTTGGTCAAAATTATACTCAAACGAAAGGAAATTTCTAGGGCATCCAATAAATATGGTTTTCAGTGCCAAGTTCCTTTTAGTTTTTGAGAAAATTACGATTTACGAAAATCGATTAGGAATTGAATATTGATTATTGAATATTGATTAGGAAAACTTCATTGCACCAAATTTTCCAAAGAATTATATACTGTTTAATTACCCTTGAAATGCCCGTTCATTTGAGTATAATATTGGTAACATTGGGGCGAAATTCAGAAAAACCAATTTTTCGGTCTCTAAAAATGACAGTGTGAATTTTTTGGCTTTAAAAAAAAATTTTCTTTTTTATGAAACAAATTTTCTAGTGTATTTTGTTCTCTGTATCGATTAAGGGTACACCACTACTTATACTCAATATGAAAAGATACAATAAATATAACTCATACGTAAAAAAAATATAGAAAATAAAAATTCATACGATTTCCCCGTTTTTTGAATATCTCGGGAAATACTGGTCCAATTTGGCTGGAAAACCTACTGTTCCAGATTTGCGATGCTCTTTCAGAATTTTTCACCCAAATTTGATTTCAAGCTTCCCCGTTTTATTTTCCATTTTCAAAATGCGGCAACCCTGGATGGTGTATGCTTTAAATTTTCTTTTAAGTGCAATAACTTAGAAACCGTTGTAGATAATTGACCGAAATTTTCGCCAAATGGTAGAGAATGAAATTTAGGCTATTCGCTAAACGGAAGGAAATTTATAGGGCATCCAATAAAAGAATTATTTATTATTATTATTATAATAATTGAATATCGATTAGGAAAACTTCATTGCACCAAATTTTTAATAGAATTATATACCGTTTAATTACCCTTGAAATGTCCGTTCATTTGAGCATAATATTGGTAACATTGGGGCGAAATTCAGAAAAACCAATTTTTCGGTCTCAAAAAAAGACAGAAAATTACGATTTACGAAAATCGATTAGGAATTGAATATTGATTATTGAATATTGATTAGGAAATCTTCATTACACCAAATTTTCCAAAGAATTATATACTGTTTAATTACCCTTGAAATGCCCGTTCATTTGAGTATAATATTGGTAACATTGGGGCGAAATTCAGAAAAACCAATTTTTCGGTCTCAAAAAAAGACAGTGTATAGTCCATTGATTTTTTTTGGCTTAAAAAAAAATTCTCTTTTTTTTGGTCAAAATTATACTGAAACGAAAGGAAATTTTTAGGGCATCCAATAAATATGGTTTTCAGTGCCAAGTTCCTTTTAGTTTTTGAGAAAATCACGATTTACGAAAATCGATTAGGAATTGAATATTGATTATTGAATATCGATTAGGAAAACTTCATTGCACCAAATTTTCAAAAGAATTATACACTGTTTAATTACCCTTGAAATGCCCGTTCATTTGAGTATAATATTGGTAACATTGGGGCGAAATTCAGAAAAACCAATTTTTCGGTCTCTAAAAATGACAGTGTGAATTTTTTGGCTTTAAAAAAAAATTTTCTTTTTTTTGAAACAAATTTTCTAGTGTATTTTGTTCTCTGTATCGATTAAGGGTACACCACTACGTATACTCAATATGAAAAGGTACAATAAATATAACTCATACGTAAAAAAAATATAGAAAATAAAAATTCATACGATTTCCCCGTTTTTTGAATATCTCGGGAAATACTGGTCCAATTTGGCTGGAAAACCTACTGTTCCAGCTTTGCGATGCTCTTTCAGAATTTTTCACCCAAATTTGATTTCAAGCTTCCCCGTTTTATTTTCCATTTTCAAAATGCGGCAACCCTGGATGGTGTATGCTTTAAATTTTCTTTTAAGTGCAATAACTTAGAAACCGTTGGAGATAATTGACCGAAATTTTCGCCAAATGGTAGAGAATGAAATTTAGGCTATTCGCTAAACGGAAGGAAATTTATAGGGCATCCAATAAAAGAATTATTTATTATTATTATTATAATAATTGAATATCGATTAGGAAAACTTCATTGCACCAAATTTTTAATAGAATTATATACCGTTTAATTACCCTTGAAATGTCCGTTCATTTGAGCATAATATTGGTAACATTGGGGCGAAATTCAGAAAAACCAATTTTTCGGTCTCAAAAAAAGACAGTGTATAGTCCATTGATTTTTTTTGGCTTAAAAAAAAATTCTCTTTTTTTTGGTCAAAATTATACTCAAACGAAAGGAAATTTCTAGGGCATCCAATAAATATGGTTTTCAGTGCCAAGTTCCTTTTAGTTTTTGAGAAAATTACGATTTACGAAAATCGATTAGGAATTGAATATTGATTATTGAATATTGATTAGGAAAACTTCATTGCACCAAATTTTCCAAAGAATTATATACTGTTTAATTACCCTTGAAATGCCCGTTCATTTGAGTATAATATTGGTAACATTGGGGCGAAATTCAGAAAAACCAATTTTTCGGTCTCAAAAAAAGACAGTGTATAGTCCATTGATTTTTTTTTGGCTTAAAAAAAAATTCTCTTTTTTTTGGTCAAAATTATACTCAAACGAAAGGAAATTTCTAGGGCATCCAATAAATATGGTTTTCAGTGCCAAGTTCCTTTTAGTTTTTGAGAAAATTACGATTTACGAAAATCGATTAGGAATTGAATATTGATTATTGAATATTGATTAGGAAAACTTCATTACACCAAATTTTCCAAAGAATTATATACTGTTTAATTACCCTTGAAATGCCCGTTCATTTGAGTATAATATTGGTAACATTGGGGCGAAATTCAGAAAAACCAATTTTTCGGTCTCAAAAAAAGACAGTGTATAGTCCATTGATTTTTTTTGGCTTAAAAAAAAATTCTCTTTTTTTTGGTCAAAATTATACTCAAACGAAAGGAAATTTTTAGGGCATCCAATAAATATGGTTTTCAGTGCCAAGTTCCTTTTAGTTTTTGAGAAAATTACGATTTACGAAAATCGATTAGGAATTGAATATTGATTATTGAATATTGATTAGGAAAACTTCATTGCACCAAATTTTCCAAAGAATTATATACTGTTTAATTACCCTTGAAATGCCCGTTCATTTGAGTATAATATTGGTAACATTGGGGCGAAATTCAGAAAAACCAATTTTTCGGTCTCAAAAAAAGACAGTGTATAGTCCATTGATTTTTTTTGGCTTAAAAAAAAATTCTCTTTTTTTTGGTCAAAATTATACTCAAACGAAAGGAAATTTTTAGGGCATCCAATAAATATGGTTTTCAGTGCCAAGTTCCTTTTAGTTTTTGAGAAAATCACGATTTACGAAAATCGATTAGGAATTGAATATTGATTATTGAATATCGATTAGGAAAACTTCATTGTTCCAAATTTTCAATAGAATTATATACCATTTAATTACCCTTGAAATGTCCGTTCATTTGAGCATAATATTGGTAACATTGGGGCGAAATTCAGAAAAACCAATTTTTCGGTCTCAAAAAAAGACAGTGTATAGTCCATTGATTTTTTTTGGCTTAAAAAAAAATTCTCTTTTTTTTGGTCAAAATTATACTCAAACGAAAGGAAATTTCTAGGGCATCCAATAAATATGGTTTTCAGTGCCAAGTTCCTTTTAGTTTTTGAGAAAATTACGATTTACGAAAATCGATTAGGAATTGAATATTGATTATTGAATATTGATTAGGAAAACTTCATTGCACCAAATTTTCCAAAGAATTATATACTGTTTAATTACCCTTGAAATGCCCGTTCATTTGAGTATAATATTGGTAACATTGGGGCGAAATTCAGAAAAACCAATTTTTCGGTCTCTAAAAATGACAGTGTGAATTTTTTGGCTTTAAAAAAAAATTTTCTTTTTTATGAAACAAATTTTCTAGTGTATTTTGTTCTCTGTATCGATTAAGGGTACACCACTACTTATACTCAATATGAAAAGATACAATAAATATAACTCATACGTAAAAAAAATATAGAAAATAAAAATTCATACGATTTCCCCGTTTTTTGAATATCTCGGGAAATACTGGTCCAATTTGGCTGGAAAACCTACTGTTCCAGATTTGCGATGCTCTTTCAGAATTTTTCACCCAAATTTGATTTCAAGCTTCCCCGTTTTATTTTCCATTTTCAAAATGCGGCAACCCTGGATGGTGTATGCTTTAAATTTTCTTTTAAGTGCAATAACTTAGAAACCGTTGGAGATAATTGACCGAAATTTTCGCCAAATGGTAGAGAATGAAATTTAGGCTATTCGCTAAACGGAAGGAAATTTATAGGGCATCCAATAAAAGAATTATTTATTATTATTATTATAATAATTGAATATCGATTAGGAAAACTTCATTGCACCAAATTTTTAATAGAATTATATACCGTTTAATTACCCTTGAAATGTCCGTTCATTTGAGCATAATATTGGTAACATTGGGGCGAAATTCAGAAAAACCAATTTTTCGGTCTCAAAAAAAGACAGTGTATAGTCCATTGATTTTTTTTGGCTTAAAAAAAAATTCTCTTTTTTTTGGTCAAAATTATACTCAAACGAAAGGAAATTTCTAGGGCATCCAATAAATATGGTTTTCAGTGCCAAGTTCCTTTTAGTTTTTGAGAAAATTACGATTTACGAAAATCGATTAGGAATTGAATATTGATTATTGAATATTGATTAGGAAAACTTCATTGCACCAAATTTTCCAAAGAATTATATACTGTTTAATTACCCTTGAAATGCCCGTTCATTTGAGTATAATATTGGTAACATTGGGGCGAAATTCAGAAAAACCAATTTTTCGGTCTCAAAAAAAGACAGTGTATAGTCCATTGATTTTTTTTGGCTTAAAAAAAAATTCTCTTTTTTTTGGTCAAAATTATACTTAAACGAAAGGAAATTTCTAGGGCATCCAATAAATATGGTTTTCAGTGCCAAGTTCCTTTTAGTTTTTGAGAAAATTACGATTTACGAAAATCGATTAGGAATTGAATATTGATTATTGAATATTGATTAGGAAAACTTCATTACACCAAATTTTCCAAAGAATTATATACTGTTTAATTACCATTGAAATGCCCGTTCATTTGAGTATAATATTGGTAACATTGGGGCGAAATTCAGAAAAACCAATTTTTCGGTCTCAAAAAAAGACAGTGTATAAGTCCATTGATTTTTTTTGGCTTAAAAAAAAATTCTCTTTTTTTTGGTCAAAATTATACTCAAACGAAAGGAAATTTTTAGGGCATCCAATAAATATGGTTTTCAGTGCCAAGTTCCTTTTAGTTTTTGAGAAAATCACGATTTACGAAAATCGATTAGGAATTGAATATTGATTGTTGAATATCGATTAGGAAAACTTCATTGCACCAAATTTTCAAAAGAATTATACACTGTTTAATTACCCTTGAAATGCCCGTTCATTTGAGTTTAATATTGGTAACATTGGGGCGAAATTCAGAAAAACCAATTTTTCGGTCTCTAAAAATGACAGTGTGAATTTTTTGGCTTTAAAAAAAAAATTTCTTTTTTTTGAAATAAATTTTCTAGTGTATTTTGTTCTCTTGTATCGATTAAGGGTACACCACTACGTATACTCAATATGAAAAGGTACAATAAATATAACTCATACGTAAAAAAAATATAGAAAATAAAAATTCATACGATTTCCCCGTTTTTTGAATATCTCGGGAAATACTGGTCCAATTTGGCTGGAAAACCTACTGTTCCAGCTTTGCGATGCTCTTTCAGAATTTTTCACCCAAATTTGATTTCAAGCTTCCCCGTTTTATTTTCCATTTTCAAAATGCGGCAACCCTGGATGGTGTATGCTTTAAATTTTCTTTTAAGTGCAATAACTTAGAAACCGTTGGAGATAATTGACCGAAATTTTCGCCAAATGGTAGAGAATGAAATTTAGGCTATTCGCTAAACGGAAGGAAATTTATAGGGCATCCAATAAAAGAATTATTTATTATTATTATTATAATAATTGAATATCGATTAGGAAAACTTCATTGCACCAAATTTTCAATAGAATTATATACCGTTTAATTACCCTTGAAATGTCCGTTCATTTGAGCATAATATTGGTAACATTGGGGCGAAATTCAGAAAAACCAATTTTTCGGTCTCAAAAAAAGACAGTGTATAGTCCATTGATTTTTTTTGGCTTAAAAAAAATTTTTGTTTTTTTTGGTCAAAATTATACTCAAACGAAAGGAAATTTTTAGGGCATCCAATAAATATGGTTTTCAGTGCCAAGTTCCTTTTAGTTTTTGAGAAAATCACGATTTACGAAAATCGATTAGGAATTGAATATTGATTATTGAATATCGATTAGGAAAACTTCATTGCACCAAATTTTCAATAGAATTATATACCGTTTAATTACCCTTGAAATGTCCGTTCATTTGTGTCCGAAAAAATGGTTTTTCTGAATTTCGCCCCAATGTTACCAATATTATGCTCAAATGAACGGACATTTCAAGGGTAATTAAACAGTATATAATTCTATTGAAAATTTGGTGCAATGAAGTTTTCCTAATCGATATTCAATTATTATAATAATTCTTTTATTGGATGCCCTATAAATTTCCTTTCGTTTAGCAAATAGCCTAAATTTCATTCTCTACCATTTGGCGAAAATTTCGGTCAATTATCTCCAACGGTTTCTAAGTTATTGCACTTAAAAGAAAATTTAAAGCATACACCATCCAGGGTTGCCGCATTTTGAAAATGGAAAATAAAACGGGGAAGCTTGAAATCAAATTTGGGTGAAAAATTCTGAAAGAGCATCGCAAATCTGGAACAGTAGGTTTTCCAGCCAAATTGGACCGGTATTTCCCGAGATATTCAAAAAACGGGGAAATCGTATGAATTTTTATTTTCTATATTTTTTTTTACGTATGAGTTATATTTATTGTACCTATTCATATTGAGTATACGTAGTGGTGTACCCTTAATCGATACAGAGAACAAAATACACTAGAAAATTTGTTTCCAATCTAAATTATTGGCAATTTCACAAATTTTAATATAAAATTTCGATCCATAAACAGTATTAAACCTAACGAGAATTCCATTTCTTTTGAATTATTATTGAGTTGTCGTCAAACTCTAATATTTAGTTATTTATATACTTACTTGGTCTTTCCAATTAAAATAAAAAAGCGTTTATTTCCAAAAAATCATTTTTTAAGTTATTTATTAAATATTTTATTTATTTGTAAATACGTCATGAATATGTACATTTCTCTTATGTCGATTTTTATTTTTTTCTATAGAACGGTTCAATTCAAATCGCAACTAATGTTTCTTTTATTAACTTTTAAATGAAAACACAGAACGGGAAACTCAATATGTATATCAAATTAAAGAGCATTTATTAGAATTTCAAGAAGTATAAAAGTAAAACCCAAATTTCTTGACTACACTCAGATAAAAAAGATAGTAAAAAAATTTGTAAACAGTTTCCAATCGAACTTTACTATTTTTATACTGAGTTGTAGTAAATTTTTTTTTATAATCATAACAGTATATAATTCTTTTGAAAATTTGGTGCAATGAAGTTTTCCTAATCGATATTCAATAATCAATTCCTAACCGATTTTCATTAATCGTGATTTTCTCAAAAACTAAAAGGAACTTGGCACTGAAAACCACTTTTATTGGATGCCCGATCAATTTTCTTTCGTTTAAATATAATTTTGGGCAAAAAAAAAATTTGTTTGGTTTTGGTTTAATGGATTTATCATCGTTTTTTTTCTTTTTCTGAAAACTGATTAAAAAAGCACAAAACAAAGTTTTCAACAATTTTTGTTTATTAAAATATTTAAAACAGTTTTTTTGTTAAATTTTTTTCATTGAACAACATTGAAATATTTTTACTTAAAATTAATAAATAATTAAAACATTTTCGAAACAAAGTATATAAAAGTAATAAAACTATAAATTCCTCCAGGAGGATTATTATTGACATAATAAATACCACACGATATTAAGCATTTTTAATTTGCTTTCAAATAAATACGTAAAATATAATATTAAACTACTTAAATACAAAACAGACTAGATATTTTACTAAATTTATGGATTCCAAGAATACCTCAAATATGTATTAAATTCTATACACAGCAAACTAATGCTGTTTTCTTTTCTGAACAAATTTTGCCTTTTTTGCCCTTTTTTACAAAATGAATAACGGTAATGGTAACGGTATTGAATTTTGTTTGATTCGGTAACGGTATTTAAGGCTATTTCGGTGACAGTATACCGTTATCGAAACAGCAATAACGGTACGTACCGGTATTAAAAATTACGTTAGAAACATATAAAACATGGCATATTTTTTATTTTAAGTACTGAAAATACACTAAAAAAAGTCAGTAAAGTCAGCAAAAAATGTTGCTGTGTCAGCAAATTTTTAGTCAGGAGCGTGCTTGCAAAAAAGTTGGTAATTTCAGCAAAAGGTTTGCTGAAAATCAGCGAGAGTTGTTTTTCTTTTTTTGTCATTTCCGTTTCCAGACAAGCTGCGACATCTACATCTTGTCTATGTGGTTGTCGTCCACGCTATGAATGCGTTATCAGCACAATTTTTGTAGCAAAATAAATTAGTAAAACATCAGTTAAAAATTAGTTTAGTGCTAAAAAATATAACTAAAATTTTTGCTGAAAACGGAATTTCAGCAAAAAAAATTGCTGAAAACTAGTACACTTGATATACAAGACGTTTTACTAACTTTTTTACTAACTAATTTTTTTGAGTGTACAGATTTGAGGCTACAAATTCAAGGCTGATAGTTTTAATAAGTAAAATTATTATCTATAATTTTTTTTGTAAAAAACACTCAAAATTATAAAATAAAAAAAAGTTAAAAAATTGTCATTTTTATATAAATTAATAAATATGTACTGGTAAAATACCGGTAACTACCCTTAAAAATATTTGTATTTGGAATTTTGTTTAGAGGTATTGGTAACGGTATTTTAGCGATAACGGTAACCAACCTTGAAATTAGGTATGGAATTAAAGTATTTAAAAGACATATTTAACTCTGTTTAAAATATTTCCAAGCATGATCAGCTTATTTAGTAAAACAATAAAAATATCAAGAAATGCGACAATTTGTTAAATTGCACAAAAATTGAAGCATGTTTTGACATGTTGAATATACAGTCAGATAGATCTGTTGATACCAAATTTGTATATGTTTACTTTTTATTACTATGCATTTAAAGACTGTGTAAAAAAGGGGCAGGAAAAAGGCAACATTTTTTTTCAGAAAAGAAAACGGCATAAGAGATTTGTAGATAACATTTTTGGTGAAAAGTTATGGAAAGTCTTAATAAGATTTTTAAACAAAAACAAAATGCTTTCAAAAACCTCTACACTTTCAGGAATGAAAAGTCAAAAACCTCTACACTTTCAGGAATGAAAAGTCGATCGTTTCGGGGATTTTCCAAGTCCCCTTCTTCAGTTTTCTTTAGAAAGTGGTGGCAGTAGTGCAATGCAATTTGAAGCATTAAAATCTCATATTAAATGTAGTCCGCTACATTAACCAAATGGGAATGAGCAAACAATAAAATATGTTTTCGAAGTCTCTGCAAAGCATAGCCAACAATAGAAATATTATGAAAGTTTTTTGTTTTTGTATTTCGTACCATCGGTACAAATTAAATACAAGTTTTATTTTTCCCCTCTTCTTTGTCAATACAAGAATTGAAATTGTCAAGAAATTGTCAGGAGAGTATCCTGATGAAGAAAAATAGCAGTTTTTGAAATAAGTACTTATTATGTTAATTCATAATAGGGAAATTGGCCTCGAGCTGAATTAATAAATTTCTAATTAATCAATTAAAAAGGTCAAAAAAACAATTTTTATTTTTCAAATAAAAATTAAAAAAACCAACACTTTCAAAAACAAAATGTTTTTTTTTTTTTTTTTTTTTTTTTTTTAAAGAGAAGCAACACTCAGGAAATTCTTCCTATTAATTAACGCGTTGCTTCCTTTGGAAAGGGGATAGAGAAGAAGTGAAAGGTGGTGAAAGATGAAGGGCTTCAAATATGGCAACACTGTAATTGCGCGAGATGTTGAATTTTTTAGAACAGTTGTTGCGCGCCATCTGATGGTGAGTTGGCGAACTTTGTTGAAGCTTTTTAGTTCATAGCCCTGTTATATTATTTTACTTCGGTGGGGTTAAGTGCTATGGGAACACCGAAGGAGGACGAGGATAGAAAAAACTCATACATATTATTATTTTTTTATAAATTGATGTTGCCTTGGTTGGGGCTCGAACCCGCAACCGCAGCGCCCTCATACATTAAGGAACA
This sequence comes from Leucophora obtusa, assembly GCA_949987735.1. Classification (NCBI taxonomy): domain Eukaryota; kingdom Metazoa; phylum Arthropoda; class Insecta; order Diptera; family Anthomyiidae; genus Leucophora; species Leucophora obtusa. The sequence goes on from OX465296.1 coordinate 3,098,987, forward strand.
TTCGTGAAAAATTCCCATTTTTTGTGAATGTGTGTGTGTGTTTGTGTGTGTGTGCGTGTTGACATCGTGCAATTCGTGTTTACAAAATTTTTTGATATTTTTTGTTCCCTAATCAGTGTTCCTTAATGTATGGGCCGCTTTGAAAGCGTTTGGTAACTCCTTTTGAATTTAATAAACAAACGCTGGTAAATTTGCAGAAGGCAAAAGCACTTCTAGAAAAGTACTGTCATAACTTTACTGACCCAGCAATAGTTTTTTTTTTTGTACCGTTGGCAATTCCTACATGGGTATTTACGGAATTAGGGCATAAGAGCTAGAAGTTTCAATTAAGACTTTATTAACTTGAATTGAACAATAAATTTAGCCAAAAATTTTTATTTCTGGCATTTTATCAGATAATTTAAAATCGATATGAACAATTATAGATTTTCTAACCAAATTCTTTTTTGAAACTCCTTAAACTTCTACGATTATTTTGGTTTTGTTAAATACATTAAGTACTGATTTTTCTTCTTTAACTATTTTAAAAATGAACACGTAATTTGATTAAATTAAATTTAAAAACTTTTTTGTGGTTAAATACTTGTTATCGGCTAGTAAAATTAGTCAAAAGTGATACTAATTTAAGAATTAAAATGTAAGGAGTAACAGGGATAGCATTAGTTTAAGAACTGATTTTTAGGAAACAATTTCTTGTATGCTTCTTGGTAATACCACTATCGTTCTAACTAGGTGCAGCTTTGTTCAGTAAACTTTTTTTATTTATATTTAAATAATAACAAACAAAAGAGCACAGGAAAAACAAAGGCCTATATTAAATTTTTCCCATATAATTAGCGCTTAATTGGCTATTTTGTGCACTTTTTAACTATTTCTGAATTTCCAAATATAGGCTCAGCTTACACTAAACTGATATTATGTGCATTCACAAACATCACAACTTAAACTTAAATAAAAAGTAAGAGTTTCTTTTTCACTACCGGTCAGTAGTGGAAGTTGTGATGTTTGTGATAATTAATAGTCTCTAGTTAGTAAAGCGATTTTGAAAAAAATTATTGGCGAGCTGCATTCGTTGAGAGGATACCGGATCTTAGTTGGTTTCTGCTGAAACAATTCTATTTATGGATAGATTTCGAAACCTCTTCAGTAAAATCTATTGAAATTTAGAACCACTTTTGAATAAGTTTACTGCTTTATAATTATTGCTAATTTGTTGCATTTTACTTAAATAAAAAAGTCCTGTATGTTTTTAAAATTTTTCTTAATTAGTTAAGTTTCCTTATGATTAAGCAAGAGAGGCGTATTGGCATTGGGGTAGGAAGAAGGACGTCTTTGGCGTTGAAAACTACTTAAATCCTCATAACTTTGGCAAGATAATGTTGATTCTTCATAACGAGAATGATACGAGGCCCCGGAAGAACGTCTAACGCCGGTATACGAATCGGTAATAACTTCCAAAAGAGCTTCGTCACTAAAATAAAAGAAATATGTATTGAAACTATTGAAGGAATGCACAGAATATGAGAATTTTTCTTTATAGATTTACTCAGATTCAAGACATTTTTTCACACACACAGCGAATTTTGTCAGTAAAATTAAGAAAGTGTACACTGCAATTGCATTTGAGATATTTACAATTGCAGTTATTTTTAATTGCAATTGTTGTAGAAATATCTGCAATATCAGTTAATTTTAAATGCATTTGCAGTGTTCACTTTTTTAACTGCAATTGCAGTTAATTTTACCGACATAATTCTCTTAGAGTAGTTATACAAGATTTTTGTTCTAAGAAACAAATATGATTTTTTATATAAATTTTCAGAAATTTTTTCAGACGAGACATTAAAAAATTATTATATTCCCATTAACGGCCCTATGTTCTTTATAGCAACTACTATTGTATTCCCAATGTATATTTACCTATGATAACGATGATGTTCTAATAATGTACCGGTGGCAAATCTTAGTTTTTTGGGTGATTCTAAACTCGAGGAACGAGTTAAAGAATTTCTAGGTATACTTTTATTTTTCAATGATGAACGTATACCCAGATCGTTGGCGACCGATAAATGATTCTGTTGTCTTTGTTTTATATTTCCCTGTATAAATTTATTTAAAGCCCGCGAACCTCTCCTCTGAGATCTTTCATACGTACGTTTTATTTTAGCTTCTTCATCTTCACCTATCAGCCAAAAAGTACGTTGTTCACCTTTTCCCTTCATATTTATAACACCCCTCTCGTGATAATGGTAACCACCCAGTTTTTCCAGTAAATCTTTACATTGCCAACTACAATGAATTTTCAATGGAACACCCGAAGATTCCATACGAGAGGTGGTATTGACAGTGTCACCAAATAAACAATAGCGAGGCATTTTTAAACCCACCACACCAGCACATACAGGTCCTGTATGGATACCTATACGTAAGAGTAATTTATTGTAAGGACGATGTCTGATTTTAAATTCTGAAACTGCTGCTAACAGATGTAAAGACATGGAAGCAATTTCAGCAGCATGTAAATCACCATTACGTATGGGTAAGCCCGAGACCTTCAAAGAAACGATTTATTAAAATCGACTATAAATCTATCTTTAATTGTGTGATACTTACCACCATATAAGCATCACCTATGGTCTCTACTTTGTAGACATCATAATGTCCAATGATGGAATCAAAACAGGTGTATAAATCATTTAGAAAATCCACCACTTGTAGTGGAGTACTTTCTGCCGACATCGCTGTAAATCCTACAATGTCACTAAAATATATAGAAACTTGTTCATAACTTTCTGGATCGACCTTGTGACCCTTTTTCAATTGTTCTGCCACTGGTCGTGGTAACATTTCTAGGAGCAAAGCATCAGTCTTCTTCTTTTCCTCCTGCAACTGATCTGTTCGTTCATCCACTAAAGCCTCTAAATTATTGGCATATTTTTCCATCATAGCCATCATATTATCGAAAATATTTGGTTTCATGCCTTTACGTAAAGGTCTTAATTTGGCTCGTATGGTTTTAAAATCGGGTCTATCTTCAGCTCTTTCAGACCAACATTCCTTGAGAATTTCTCGAACACAATCGAATGCTGTCTCTAAAGGTTGTAACGAGGGTCGATATGGGTATTGAGTGTCTTGCACTTGCAATACCTTTTGTAAACATTGCATTCCTGACAAACCAGTTTCACCAAAAGGACCATGACGAGTGTGGATTTCATATAAAACGATGGCAAAAGAATAAGAATCACCTTTTTGTGAACCCATTACTAAAGAAGCTGGACCTTGACGTAATAATTCAGGCGCACGATATAACAATTCTAAAAATTAAAAATAAAAAAAAATTAAATAAAAGTTTCTTCTTCGCAGTCGGTAGGATTCGAACCTACGCTCCCAGAGGGAATCTGATTTCTAGTCAGACGCCTTAACCGCTCGGCCACGACTGCCGATGTCTACCAAACGTCATACGGTTAACATGAAATTATGTACATAAAGAGCAGAAAAACACACTCTCTTCAAGCTCTTTTTATACAATAACGTCAATGATGACCACTACAGTAAAACAAAAAGCGCCAAAAATGTAAATAAGCCATTTATTTATCAATTCGGGTTTGTTTTCTCAAAAATGTTTTGAATTTTATTACAGTTTAATTAAACAAATTGACGTGCAAAACAACAACAAAAACCCTTTAATTAATCTCTAATAAGACAGCGTTTTTTGTGAATTATACCTCATTCATACTGAACCCAAAACTAGTAGTTTTCAAATTTATTTTGTTTTCGACTATCAAATCCCATACAAATTTCAAAACTAAAAAAACGAAAACTTCTAGTTTTGGGTTCAGTATAAATGAGGTTTAAGCATGTTACTATTTTTGAAGAAATATGTATTCTGGTATGAAAAAATTTGAAATCTTTTAAAAGCACACATTTTTAATTTTAAATTTTACACGTTGATTTACGTTTTGTTTTATAAAAAGTGTGTTCGTTTACATATTATTTTTACTAGCTTTTCCATTTTTACTAAAAAAATCCATTCGAGTACTAAAAAAAATAGTAAAAAAAATTAAGGGGAAATATTACTGTTTTGCTTCATAAATTTCTTCCAGCTAAAATTAGTACTAGTAATATATTTCGTTGTTTTAGAAAATTTAATTTTTCCCTGGTTTTGTTTTTTTTTAGTATTTTTTAAATTTTTCCGCCCAAGTACATTTCTCTGTTTTGATAACTTTGTGATTTTTCACTACACTCAAAAAAGTTTATCAGCAGAATCTACTGAAAAGGACAGTTAACACAAAGATATACGCAGTTAAAAAGGCAACAAATGAATTTACCTTTAAAAAAATAACTAAAAATGTAGTTATATTTAACTGTTGAAAAATAACTAACAAATGCATTCAAAATTAACTGACAAATTTTTACTATAAAAATTTTAAAACAACTGACAAAATCCCCCTGATTATTTAAGGCGTAGGGGTAGACGTTTTATTTTATTTCTTTATTCTTCAATTACCTAACCGAGGGCCATATATGGTTACAGTAAAGTCGATATAACAAATATTTTTGCAATATTTAACCGTCAAGTAAGATTTATATTTTACTAGGAAAATTTCACTTTTTGTTAATTTCGATTTTGAAAAATTCGATTTGTATAGAGGCGTTTTTACAAAATACGCCAACGCCTTACATAATCAGGGGGAATAGGTAAAACAAAAAATACAGTTAATATTCTTCATATTATTTAAGTTTATTTTATTAAAAAAATTTTTTTTCTATTATAGAAATATGTAAACCGTCCCCAAGTAAATTCATTTTTATGCATTGGAGATATAATACAATGTTCTAATTTTTAATTGCAAACTAAAAAGAATATGTAAATCAAATATAACAAATATAAACTAAACAAGAATTATAAAAAATCAACGAAATTTTTTATTTTTAAAATAACTAACAAAAATAACTTTTTATTGTAAAAACACTGTTTTGGTCGTTGTTTATTATGATATTAAAAAAACAAACTGTTTTTAATAACTTACGAAATTACAGTACTTTTCGTAAGTTGTTTTCTTAATTAACTGTCGTAACAGTTGTGCTGTATCTTTCCCTAAAAACAACAACTACTGATTACTACTCAAACAACTGTCAAACTTTTTTGAGTATAGTTTTACTAGAAATGTATTCACACAAATCTAAAATATGTGACTAAAGGTTAAATTAGACGTGCCATAACGCCATAGCCGTAACCATAACGCCATAGCAGGCAACCAAAATTCAATTGGTTTCTATGGTTACGGTTATGGTGTTATGGCATGTCACCAATAATCGTATACATTGTAGCCCATAAGATTGGTTTGAACAGCTATTTTATATGGTTATGGTTATGGCACGTCTAATTGAGCCTTAAAGCCCAAATTACTTGGACATAAACGTAACGTGATGTATCTCCTTATGGAAAATCTAATAAGTTAAATGAGAATAGCTGAGAGTTTATTTATTTTTTTACTCATTATCTTAGATTGAATCAGCCGAGTAACAAAGCCTTAAGCCTTAAGCTTTATAGATTTTTTGCTTCATTTTACTTTTTGTTAAAAAAATCCGCTTTTTATTTTCTTTGACGTGTATTACTTATGTTGATAATATAGAGCTTTAATTTAGCGATTTTACGCGTTTGTGACAGCGTAAAGCTTAAGTAAAATTGCAATGTTGGCATCATTGAATTACTCTCTCTCTCTGAAGATGCCAGAATTTCGTTTGGATAGTTTCCCCATTTGTAAGAATAAAATTCCAACTTTATTCCTATATGTATTAAAAACATCAAAGCAAACATTGATATCTTACACACGCAAAGTAAAACCTAGTGTAAAAATATCGAAGTCAATTTTGTATTTTTTTATGTACAGTTCTCCGGGTTTATAAAAGTCAAGTATAAGTTATCAATGCCGTTGTTAAAATTATAAATTCATATTCTTAGTCAAACTAACATAGCTCACTAAGTAGACACAAAGTTATCTTGTGCATTATAAAATTTAGTTACGTGTTATATCTATTATTCCATACAATAAACTTAGGTAATCTGTAGAAGAAAGTGTGCAACACGCCAAAATATAACTTCGTAGTTACCATTGTAAAACATGGTTACTTTTGACTACTCGATACTTTTAAACTGAGTACTCGATACCACTCAATACTTTTTTCCTTCACAGAAATCCATTTATTTTCTTTTTTTTGTAAAAACTGTGCTATATGTTTTTGTGTAATTTTAATGGTAAAATTACGAATTTGTGTGGAAAAGTACAATCCTAACAGTATTAAGTAGTTACTTTATAGCATTGTGTACTCCAAAAAATAGTCAGAATTGAGTACTTAGTACCCAATAATTTTACAGCATTAGTGTTTTTTTATTTACATAGGGGTTACACGATCAATTTTTGGCTTTCAAGTTTCAATACACTCACATTTTTTTACTAACACACTCACATTTTAAAAATTGAACAGCAACTTGATATCAATTTTTGCTTTCAAGTTTTGAGAAAACTTGACGGTTAAGTTTTTAAACAGCTGATCAATTTCTTGTAAATTTATTTTTCTTTTTACAAATATTGTGCCGCAATAAAACATGATTGATAAAATACGGAATGTGAATATTTCGGTATATCGACGAAATGATTTAAAAATAAAAATAAATAAAAAATTCAATTTCTGCTGACATGAAAATGTCTGTGGAATATGTGAAGAAAAAAAATAAAGTCTTTTCGAACAGCCTACAGTGCGGGCGAGCATTTTTAGTTTTCCTTGACGACGGCATCTTGAAAGCAAAATTGACTATCAAGTTGCATGCAGCCTACGTCACAGCTTCAAGTTCAACTGAATTTGACGAGCAGTATGTGTTATCAACTTGAAAGCAAAATCTTGATCATGTAACCTCACTGTTAATCAACGTTTTGTTTGGAGAATTTATATGATTCCCATATTTTTTTGACAAATAGTTTTTATATATAGATTCACATTTCCATACAATCTGTTATTGAATGGAAAGAACAACCACTTATACGCCAAAAGAAGTCGTACAAAATAGACAAAAATTGCCAGCTGTGTGGAACAAGTAAAACGAAAATATTTGAAAACTATAAATTAAAATAAAATTAACCAATTTTTTTTAATAGTTAAAATAAAAATACAACAAATATTTTTTGTTTTTTATTAAAAGAAAAAATGTTAATTTGCCTAAGTTTTTAAGTATAAATGTCATTACATTTTTTTGATATTTATTTACCCAAGGGTTTTGTATAATATGTCGTTAAACTTTTGTAGTTGTATAATATACAGAGAAGAAAGAAAAAAGCAAAATCCGATGTGTTTAAAGCAAAAAAATATTGTTAAAAAATCAGTAAAAAAGCAAAAGTAAAAAAACTTGGAAAAAGAACAGTTTTTAAAACAAATTCAAAGTTAAGAGAAAAAATATTTCTTTTGTGAGAAAAAAAAAAGTATTTTTGGGAAAAAACTCTTAAAAAAAAGCAATTCAAAGCTCAAAAATCTTAAGAAAAAGCTTTTTTAAAGCTAAAAAACGGAAAATTCAAAAAAAGCAAAGAGAAGCAAAAAGAAGCAAATATGAGTAAAACAAGCAATAAAAAGCATAAAAAGCTAAAATAGCAATTTTGTCTTCTCTGATAATATATAATATACTTAGGCAATTTATACGTTAAAATTAGTTGATTATACACTTTTCTCTTTGCGTGCAGTTTATTCAAAAAAAAAAAAATTATTGTCTCATTAAAGAATAACTGATTATTTTTTTTTTGTTGTAGTTTTGCATGCTAATTTGTTCTATTAAACTGCAATAAAGTTCAAAACATTTTTGAATACAAACCGGATTTGGGCTTTTTTTGTGAAGAAATTTTTCATTGACTTAATGAAAAGTTCAATCGGTGGAATATCTCCTCTATATAAAGTCTCATGGATTGTCTGATTCCGAATTTGTAATTGTTCCCCATAAAAGTCTTCCCCCTCTCCCAAATTAAAAGGAAAACCCGCCACTTAGATGACAAATCCCGGAGTCCGGCAACCTGACTTCTTTATGAGAAAGCAAGGGCTAATAGCTACACCAACAGTACAAAAATGTTGATACGGATGTTTTTTTTTGGCAAGAAGTACTATTAATAGCTTCTGATAATCAAAATATTTTTGACGGTTCTTGGTTAGTTTATTTGTACTTATGTATATAACCAATTTTTTATTGTTTTAATATTTGATCATTTATTTTTTTTTTTAATCCAATATAACAAACGTATGAGCAGTCGTGGCCGAGTGGTTAAGGCGTCTGACTAGAAATCAGATTCCCTCTGGGAGCGTAGGTTCGAATCCTACCGACTGCGATTGAATTTATATTTTTATAAAGGAAAGAAAACAACAACTGTGTAATTTTTCTGTTGAAAGTACCCCCGAGTATTATGGTGTTTTCTTTTCTGGAAAAAAATGTATTGCTTTTAGTAACATTGCCCTCACCCCGTTAAAATATTACATTTTTCCAATCAGAATGGAACAGAATAAACCCGGTGAAAAATGTTCATATACGCTCAAACATGTTCATATATGGTTTATGTTTGGACACATATGAACAAATGTGGATTTTTTATGAACATATATGGATTTTATATAAACATATATGGAAGTATATGTGATTTCATATATGGAAAAAGATTTCATATACAGACATATATGGAGGCATCTGTTATTTCATATATGGAAATGGCACTCATATATGGACAAATATGAAAGTATATGTTATTCAATTTATGCAAAAGGGACTTGTATATGAACATATTTCGAAGAATACATTTTTCCATATATGTAAAAGAAACTCATATTTGGATAAATATGGATTTATATTTAATGCCATGAATAAAAAAAGGAACATTTGTAGCGCCTAATTTGAATGTCATACATAATTTTATATCTATCGTACAACCTTATGTATTCGCATATATTTAATAAATCTATATGTTCATATATGTCCATATATTAACATATACTTAGGTGTTACCTCATTTTTCGGATCCATACATATATGGTTGAACCATAAATGTTCATATATGGACATTTTTCACCGGGAAATCATATACTAAATTTTTTAAACATATGTATGTGTATATGAAATATTACGTCTGTTCCCGTACTTTACCGAAGTTACCCAAACTATCCCAAAGGCGTTCCCGTACTCAAAATTGCGTGTAAATTGTTGTTGGGGCTGTTTTGGGTTCCCGCGGGTACCCGTGGTAACGTACGGGAACACACATATTGTTTACGCAAGCTATTGCTATTTAATAGCCTAGTGGTTGCGATGCATTTGATGCGGGCTGGTCACGTTCAAATTCCAGACAATGTAAGGTAATTGTTTTATATATATTCTAGTGTTTCCAATGCGGTTAATCGATTCCTCGATTAATCTCCTCTATTTCGGTTATTATCGAAACAAATAATTTAAAACTCAAAAATCGGTTAAAAAAGTTCGATTAACCGGTTACATTTTTAATATAGAATTTTTCCTTTATTTTTTCCCAAAACTTCATCTTGGCTAAAAAATTGCAAGAAACGCTTAGAAAAACAAATACTAACTAAACGAGTGAAAAGGTTAAAGTCGGCCATGCCGACTATACAATACCCTACACCAGTCTGGTTAAAAGCCAACTAATGTTTGGATCCGAAATTCGAATGGGTTAAAATGGGACTTGTGTCAAAATTTTCTATAAAGTGAGTCAGCGAACCAAATTTCATTAAAATATCTTAATATTTGCGACCTGCAGTTTGTAACCAAGCCAATTTTGGGGGGACTCTTATATGGGCACTAGGTCTAAACATTGACCGGTGTTAACCAAAATCAATTGGCTTCGTCCTTGGGCCGACATAGGTCGGTGTACCAAATTTCATCAAAATATCTTAATATTCGCGATCTGCAGGTGAAAAGTTAAAGTCGGCATTGCCGACTATACAATACCCTACACCAGTCTGGTTAAAAGCCAACTAATGTTTGGATCCGAAATTCGAATTTTTCCTTTATTTTTTCCCAAAACTTCATCTTGGCTAAAAAATTGCAAGAAACGCTTAGAAAAACAAATACTAACTAAACGAGTGAAAAGGTTAAAGTCGGCCATGCCGACTATACAATACCCTACACCAGTCTGGTTAAAAGCCAACTAATGTTTGGATCCGAAATTCGAATGGGTTAAAATGGGACTTGTGTCAAAATTTTCTATAAAGTGAGTCAGCGAACCAAATTTCATTAAAATATCTTAATATTTGCGACCTGCAGTTTGTAACCAAGCCAATTTTGGGGGGACTCTTATATGGGCACTAGGTCTAGACATTGACCGGTGTTAACCAAAATCAATTGCCTTCGTCCTTGGGCCGACATAGGTCGGTGTACCAAATTTCATCAAAATATCTTAATATTTGCGATCTGCAGCGTATAAACAATATAATTTTGGGGAACCCTTATATGGGCACTAGGTCTAAACATGGACCGATGTTCACCGAAATCAATAGGCTTCGTCCTTGGGCCAACATAGGTCTGTGTACCAAATTTCATCAAAATATCTTAATATTTGCGACGTGTAGAGTGCGCACAAGAATGCATGGACAGATAGACAGACAGACGGACGGACGAACAGATGGACATCCTTAAATCGAAATAAAAAACAAAAATCTGAGCCGATCGGTATACTATAAGGTGGGTCTAGGACCAATATTTTTTGGTGTTACAAACATCAGCACAAACTTATAATACCCTAACCACATAGTGGTGCAGGGTATAAAAAGCATAAAAAATGGTGAATTCTTTTATATACAAAAATGGTAAAAGGATTTAAAAAATTATTTTATTTTTCTGATCGATAAAATGCCGTCCAACTGACATTTAACTTTTTGGCCGTATTTATGAAGAGCTTTTGTTGAAACAACAACAATTTTGAGCAATTAAAAAAAAAAAAGAATAATAATAAATTTTAGTGTAAGTCAACTTTTTTTGCGTTCATAGTATTAAAAAAAATATCTTAATTTATCGTTACGAAATTTTCCTAAAGTATTAGTTTTGCATACAAAAGAAGTTGGCAATTTTTCGCCACTGTAAAAAGATCGGAGCAAGTAATATAGATCTGAAAAAAACTTTGTTTTGGTAATCCTGAAGAAATTTCCTTTCAGTACGCACACATGCATGTAAATATATCCCAGCGGGGTATTATTCCGGAGGTGGTCATGTACTTATTTTATTTTTCCTACGCCCTACGACCAAACCCATTTTATAAGAAGGTGTATAAGAAATGTGAAACATTTTTTTAAATCAGATGCAATTATGAAAATGCTTGTAGATGCCTATAAGTACCTAACCTAAAAAAAATATTTGGTTGCTTTTCCTGCAATCAACGTAAAATTACGGAAATTTGAGAATTATCGGGATACCCTAATGTTCATATACATATGTATGTACATATATTGATGGTCATGAGTTGACAATAAAGACCTGCATGAATGCATTTAAAATAGACTGAAGCATTCACTACACTTTTTGCAATTCAGATATACCCGGTGAAAAATGTCCATATATAAACATTTATGGTTCAACCATATATGTATGGATCCGAAAAATGAGGTAACACCTAAGTATATGTTCATATATGGACATATATGAACATATACATTTATTAAATATATGCGAACGTTGCTGTCCTTTATTATAAGATTGTACTATAGACATAAATTTATGTATGACATTCAAATTAGGCGCTACATATGTTCCTTTTTTTATTAATTGCATTAAATATAATTCCATATTTATCCATATGAGCTCCTTTTAAACATATGAAAAAATGTATTCTTTCAAATATGTTCATTTACGAGTCCCTTTTGCATAAATGGAATAACATATACTTCAATATTTGTCCATATATGAGTACTAGGGCGGGTCGATTTAATAATCGCCCATGGCTCAGTGAAAATCGTATTCTAGGGATCAAAATAAGAAACTTTGCCGAAGGAACCATACCTCTAAAACGAATTCTACTACCCCCAACTGTTGACTTTTGTCCCGTAGGGTCAAGTTTTGAAAAATCCCACTTTGACCCATTTAGAGTGCCCCAATCGAGTCCAAATGTATGACCGACCCCCACTAACTTTGGAGGGCCGATCCACCCATGCCAGTGGCACACCCCCTGGAACTCCCCTGGGGGGTTCCCCATACAAACATTTTAAAAAATCACCATTTTTGGCACTTTATTTTATTATTTTTTATTTATTTTATTTATTTTTATTATTTTATTTATTTTTTCTCTTTAGAAATTTATTTAGTCAGAACATATGTAAATGAAAAAATTAATTTAACTTAGTAATAGAAAAGAAAATAAAAAAAATTACTGTTTGAAGTCTTTTTTGCTTTCAAGTCTGGGCATTTTTTCTTTTCTATTACTAAGTTAAATTAATTTTTTCATTTACATATGTTCTGACTAAATAAATTTCTAAGGAGAAAAAATAAATAAAATAATAAAAATAAATAAAATAAATAAAAAATAATAAAATAAAGTGCCAAAAATGGTGATTTTTTAAAATGTTTGTATGGGGAACCCCCCAGGGGAGTTCCAGGGGGTGTACCACTGGCATGGGTGGATCAGCCCTCCAAAGTTAGTGGGGGTCGGTCATACATTTGGACTCGATTGGGGCACTCTAAATGGGTCAAAGTGGGATTTTTCAAAACTTGACCCTACGGGACAAAAGTCAACAGTTAGGGGTAGTAGAATTCGTTTTAGAGGTATGGTTCCTTCGGCAAAGTTTCTTATTTTGATCCCTAGAATACGATTTTCCCTGAGCCATGGGCGATTTTTTTGCCTCCCCACAAATCGACCCAGCCTAATGAGTACCTTTTCCATATATGAAATAACAGATGCCTCCATATATGTCTGTATATGAAATCTTTTTCCATATATGGAATCACATATACTTCCATATATGTTCATATAAAATCCATATATGTTCATAAAAAATCCATATTTGTTCATATGTGTCCATACATAAACCATATATGAACATATTTGAGCATACATATATGAAAATTTTTCACCGGGTAGAATTAATTCATGATTTCTATATTTAAATTGATATTCTCTGAATTTTAATTCCCAGTGTAGAAAATCATTACCAGATATATGGTTATGTAACTACATACTTGGTAACTGTAACTAGTTACTTTTGTTATTGCATTTCTTATTACCTTTATATGGCGATGTCGCGAAAAATAATGAGTTATGGTTACACACCAGCATACGAAAAATCAAAAAATATATCGTTACTTATGTGCTTACCAGTACTGACAAAAATAATGAGTCTAAAAATAGATTTTCAAAAAAATTATTTATATAAAAAAAATATTTTTTTATTGTATTTTTTTTAAATAAAATTTGCTGGTGCGGGAATCGAAACTGGGTCTACAGATTGCCAGTCAATAGCTCTACCATCTGAGCTATATCGACATGTAATATTTAATAGATAAAAACGTAATTGACCTGCTGCACACAAGGAAGCTTACTCGCCAACATACAAAAAATCAAAAAATATGTGGTTACATATATCCTTACCAGTGTTTAAAAAGTATTGAGTCTAAAAATAGATTTCAAAAAATTTTCAAAAAAATCTAGAAAATTATTTTCTATTTGAAATAATTATAAAAATAAGTCATTATAAGTAACTCATTATTATATGTTTTAAAATAATGCAGAAGGTAAGTGGGTGTCATTACTGGTAGTCCAAAAAATAATGATATGTCATTACCGTTTCTACACTGGGTTGTTTTAAATGCATGAATGCAGGCCTTTAGTTGATACCAATTAAATTTTTAGATAAACACATTTTCATTTAACTACCTTTTCTCAAGTTGTAAAAAGATTAAGAGACTTCAGTTCAGATTTTTCAACGTATGACCATCAACAATATGTCACATCTTACAAATGCGCTCACTTCAGTTATTTCTACATTTAAAAACTTACTTGTACATTTGGCTGACATAGTTTGTATGTCTGTGGAATTGTCTTCGATACCTTTTTTAAAAGCGAACAACCCGAAATCTGTTAACTTAACCACCCAGCGTGAGTCAATTAAACAATTCGAAGTACACAGTGAACCATGAAAACGTATTGGCGAATCATGTAAATAAATGACACCCTAAAGTGAACAAAAACATCAATAACGAATGAAAGAACAAAGAAATAAACACAAATAAGTTAAAGAAACAATTGTAGAAATAAAACGCATTACGTTTACGTCCATAACAAGGATTATGACTTACCCGTATTATATCGGCTACCATTGATGCAATAAACATGTTGTCCAGCTTGACGTCCTCATTTTCCAAAATGTCCTTTTTTATTTCATAAAAATAAAATCACAATAAAGAAAAAATTTTCATTTCACAATTATTATTTTTACCTTTAAACTACCTCTAGTACAATACTCTGTTATAATACAAATATTTGGTGGATCCGTACATGCTCCTATAAATGCGCATATATTATCATGTCTTGCATCTCGTAGCTAATTTATATAAAATTTTAATTTTAATTTCTGTCATTAACTCATGTTTAGAGACAAGTTCTCTTACCAATTTCAGTTCTTTTTTCATTTCCCTTGTAATATCCACACATTTTTTACGTACTTTTTTAATGGCATATAATTGTCCTTTATATAGACCAATTGGTGTAAATATTGTGGTATAACGAAAGTCAGCATCTGGATTCGAACTCAAACTAACTTGACTAGTACGTATTAAGGGATGAGTTGACTAGAAAAAAATGCAAATACAACAACAATAGAAAATGTATGTTAATTTAGATGAAAATGAATCATTTTGTCGCTGCTCCTAAGAATTAGCTATTTTTAGAAAAACGTTTTTATGAAGAGACCCACAAACCATCTTTGTTTCAACCTTACCCGACATTTATTGGAAATTACTCTTTTTTACATATATATAAACAAGACTCCGAAATTTCCACCTATAAAATAATTACTTCCAAAAATCAAGGCTAAGGCATAAAATAAAGGCGTTATTTGGATATCCCACAAATAATTTTTAAAAACAAGTAGCTAATTTCTTCGGCGCAGGGAAGATTTATTATCCCATTCCCTAAGTAAATGCATATTATGTACTGAACGTGACTAACTAAACTTAACATTCGTAATTAGGTATGTGACTTAAGCACTGTTTTAAGTACGAAGTTAGAATTTTGCCTAACTTTGACAATTTTAGAATTTAAATAATTACCCTACTAAAAAAAATTATATGTCTTTTGATATTATATATAATAATATCCGAAAAATGAGAACATCTAATTGTATCAAATTAGATCGTATTATGATCATATTAGATCTAATTTGACACAACTAGATCTAATTTGATGGAATAAGATATGGTTTGATACAATTTTATCCGGATTTTGTCCTCATCCAAATGTATCAAATATAATATAATCATATCCAACTAGATATAATGGTATATAATTCGATACAATTATACACAATCATATGAGGCATATGTAACTATATATCGGTCTATATATAATTGGATATTGTAATATGTTGCACTATATATTGTGCAATATATAACAAGATATAATTATATATTTAGGATATAATTTCGTAAAATTTTATATAATTATATCTTGGTATATATGTCCCAATATATAATTATAAAAAATTTTATATGATAATATATGACTATATCAAAACTTTTTTACTTGGGTTTCCAATCTTGTTTTTTTAATGTTAAAAAATTAACATAACTCTTAAAAATTCTGTTCTGTTGCCTTTTCTTATCTTGAAATTATCTCCTTTAATTTCATCTCAAATATAATTAGGATAAGGTTTATATCATCTTATGGTTTCAGGTATCAAATGATCTGTATTGGCTAATATAATTTACCAACTTGATTACAGTACTCTACAAGGTTTTTACACCGAATTTTGTGAAAACTTTTATAAAAAAGTTCCATAGAATTGTCCTTTTTTATAATAAATACAGTCTGTGGGTAGAGCAATGATTTTATAAAAATGACGCTTTGGTAAAAAAGATTTGTAGTCAGAAGGTTCCGAGTTCAAATCCGGTTGCAGGCAAATTTGATTTTTTTAATTCAGAGGTTTTCAACACACAAAAAATTCCGTAAAATTCTTGATTGAATTAAAATATATTTAAAACAACTAAATTGGATGTTTTAGTTATTAACAATAATTTTTTGATTAGCCTGTACATGAAAAATTCAGTATAAAATGTTAAAAACAAAACAACAATAATTTTAAGAAAAGTAAATTAAAAACTCAGAAGAAGAATTTTTGATTAATTTTGATTTTTTAGATAATGCCTAATTAAAAATTTTTATGTCGATTTTCATGTCAAATAGCACTTTTTTACATTTTAGGGTTAAAGGTTAATTTCTAATTTTTTATTACTATGTATAAAATTTGTTGTTAACAGAGTTATTTGTACAACTTTCACCAAATTCCGTAAGAAACAATACATTGGGCAGGTTTACCAGAGAAACCCGCTACCACTACAATTTATATGTAGCGCTTTATGATTACCTTAATCTGGTGAACGACGCTACTTTTGTTTTTGTTTTAAAATAAAAATATTTGTAGATGCTTCATTGATTTTTTCGAAATTTTTTATTTCTTTATAATTATATTTGTATATGTTTATTATTCTTTAAAAAAAATATACAAAAAAAAACAAACGACAGCTGAAGTATCATTAACTGCTCACAAGTAGCGTAAAATATTTACGCTACCAAAACAAGGTAGCGCTACCACAACATGTTGACTTAACAGTAGCTAATCAAATCGTTCACCAGATTGTTGAGTAGCGGATTAGCACCAGTTGAGCGTCTGGTAAACGCACTCATTGTTTTGATATATTTTCCAAAAAAATCGAAAATTATAAAAAATTTCACCTTTGTCCTCTAATGAAATTACACAAAAACTACACAAAAATGTCATTATTCAAAAAATTTGAATAATTATTCAAAAAGTAGCAACAGTGGATTTTTGAGTAAAACTAGTAAAAATGGTAAGCTAGTAAAAATGGTAAATCTAGTAAAAAATAGTATGTAAACGAACACACTTGCAGTTATTTAAGAGCCAGTATTTTCAAAAAATGCCAAAAAGGTAATTTTTCCCCTTGTAAATCGTAGTAAAAATAGAGATGGGCACGTGAGTAGAGAGAAAAATTTCAGTCACGCACAATCATTCACGAACTTTTTTCTGCTCACACTCAATCACGTTATATTATCGTGAAAAAATTAAATTCGAAAATTAAGGTAAATTATAACCCAGTCAGAAATCGCCAGTGGTACAAAAAATCAAGTAACCACGGTGTTACAAATAAATGACTGGCAGAGCACTCATTTGGGACGCTTTGCCAGCGTTTGCAAAAAGCGTTTTGCCAGTATTTGTTTTACAAAAATTTCGATGTCAAAGAATGGGCTTAGAGTGATATGCCAAGGTTTGCAACCAGTGGTTATCCAGAGCTACCTAGTCAGAAATTGCCAGCGGTACAAAAATCCATTCACTGGTAGACCAATGATTTTGTAAAAATGCTGAGGCTTCGTTAAAAAAGGTTTGTAGTCAGAAAGTTCCGAGTTCAAATCCCGTTGCAAACAAAAAAATTTTTTTGTTTTATAAAATCAGTTTTTTTGTTTGTGCGAAAGCTGCTTTAAGGCCAACTTTTTTTCTCTCCCAACGCCAGTACTAGCATTTTAGCACAGCCAGTAGATGTCCAGCTGTTATCACTCATTTACATATGTGTTTAACCCCCAAGTATTATAGGTTTGTTCCACGTACGTTACCGCGGGTGCCCGCGAGGACCAATCTTACCAAAAAGCATTTGTATTGTTAAAAATTCGGTAAATGAGAGCGTTGATGAGAGAATAATTTGTTTCTCTTTTTACCAGAAGTTACCCGTACTTTTTTTCGGGTAAAATGGTAAAACTGTCAAATCACTAGTTGTTTATAAATCAGCTGTTTTAAATTTGTAAAAATAATTAAAATATTAACAAAACTGGTAATATAAAAATGTTGGCTTTTAATTTTTATTCAAAAAACAAAAATTGTTTTTTCGACCTTTTTATTGATTAATTAGAAATTTATTAATTCAGTTCGAGGCTAATTTCATAATTAGGTTGTTCATAAGGGGTATGCTATCTGTTGTATCGTTGTATCGTCCTAACCAAAAACAGAGTTGTTAAAATTTTTATTTGTGTTTAACAACGATTTTCTATTCAGTTTTCTATCTGTTAGCACACTCAAACATAGGACACTAAACATACGTAAAAATGTTGTATCGTGCTATTCTCAAATGTTGTATTTTTTCAATTTAATTTTTAACAACTCTGTTTTTTGTTAGGATGATACAACGATACAACAAATAGTACACCCCTTGTGAAAACCCTAAATATTTCTATTGTTGGTTATGTCTTTACAGAGACTTCAAAAACATATTTTATTGTTTGCTCCATTCTCATTTCGTTGATGGAGTAGACTACGTTTAATATGAAATTTTGATGTTTCAATTTGCATTGTACTATTGCCACCACTTTCTAAAGAAAACTGAAGAAGGGGACGTGGAAAATCCCCGAAACGATCGTCTTTTCATTCCTGAAAGTGTAGAGGTTTTTGAAAGCAAAAACTCTGTGAAGTATTTGTTAGGAGAATATCCTGATAAAGAAAAATAGCTGTTTTTGAAAAAAGTACTTATTATGTTAATTCATAATAAGGAAATTGGCCTCGAACTGAATTAATAAATTTCTAATTAATAATTAATATCGTTAACAAATACCACGTTCTAACATTTTTTCTTTATTCCCTTCGATATTTTATTCTTAAAAATAGCTTTTGTTTATATGAATAACTTTGACGTTAATTTTTGGGCTTGAAATGTGGTTTTGTGCGTTCCCGGTATTGTGAGCAATTTTAGCATTTTTGAGATAATTATTTTTTTACTCTCATTTTATCAGACTTTACCCAGAATTAGAATTGGGTAGAGCAATAGTCTGCCGGTGCTTTTGTCTAATAATGTTATCATTTTGGGAATCGGAAAGCACTTTTTGCTGAAAATAAAAATTTGATAAAATTCGACTCACGCACACTCACGCAAAAATTTGGCTCACACACACACACTCACGAAGAAATTTGTTCTACTCACACTCACTCACGTTATGATTTCACTCACGCGTCATCAAATTCTGCTCACATGCACATCTCCAGTACAAAACTTCTTCGATTGAGTTGAAATTTTTTCTGGATCAGTTTTTCCAGAAAGTATGGGGAGCGGGTTTCGGAATCAGGCCAGTCTAATATGTATTTGAAATTTATAAAATTCCAATTAATAAAAAACTATACCCATATGGTGGTCCAACCATAATGCACGATGTTAATTGTGAGTCACACCTTAACGTCAAGTTTTTTGCCCAACTTAATTTGACATTTCTTTGTTTCAATGTTTGACAAATTCAACCATGGAGAGGTACACAATTGAGCAGCGCGTTAAGATTGTTGAAGCCTTTTACGAAAATGGGAAATCCACAGACATTTCAGCATGAAGATGCATGTTATATAATTGTCACCTGCAGAAATCAATTTTTTCAAAAAGTATCATTTATATAAAATATCTGGGCACTTATAAAATTATGGAATAGTAATATTTGGTTTTAGATTTTTGTAATGATTAACAAAAAACTATTGAAAACCTTGTAGTTTATTTTCCGGCGCTTGTGGAGGTTGACACTTATAAAAATATGACACTTAAAGCAGGTGACAATTATAGAACTTTTAGTGTTGTTGCAATACAATTTATTTGACACCCCATTTGCCATTGTTGCTTTGAAAGAAATGGGAAAGATCTTCAAAAAACTTCTTTATCACCCCTATTTTCGCCTCAGTTTGTACGGCCTAAAATTAAGACTGTGCCGATAACAGATATACGGGTGCGATAGGTTTTTCTGCTCTATAACAAATCCAAATTTTGGCACAATTGTTGGGTGACCTTGGCCATACCTTCTTCGTTAGTCTGTAAATAATGACTTTGTAATAGAGAAACGTTAGCAGGGAAATGTGTTAAGCAAATACATACTTATTATGTACGAGTATGTATGTACAATACTTTCTGTCTTTTATTGTTCCTCGTATGTTAACCATCATTATTATATGTATAAAATACAAAATATTATCTTTACATACATGTACTTTTATAATACATATGTACATACACTCAACGGAAGTACATACATATATGTTTATCCCTGCAAACAAACATGCATTAATACTTCAAAGATCAAGTGTTTATATTGTCAACACATACAAACAATATGCTGAACTTTGTATTGCAGCTAAACATATACAACACTTAAGTTTCGGTTAAACATAGTACAGCAAAAATCCCATATACCCCTGTCATTACTAAGCAATCATCACCACCCACCCATAAAAAAAACACTTACCCTCGTTTGTTTTTGCGTATTTGTTTCTTTTTCATTTTCATGCATTTGTACTTCACGAAAATCAATTTTCCACAATAAACTATCCAATTCTTGTTCATAACGCCAGTTGCGATATAAAACCAATGAAACAATACCCAACAATAATAAAGCACCCCCAGCAATGCCAGCCGAGATTTCACCCGTGTAACCTGTATGGAAATAGACCACAAAAATCAATTAATAAAAAATATTAAATAAATTGAAAGGAAAATGGTCATGTCAACATACTGATACATTTTTCTCCAGCAAAACCACATTTGGGTTCTGCAGCTGGACGATCAGCGCCCACCCATTCTATTTTGCCATATAAACTGAGATCCTAAAAAAAATCCAATATGATAATTAAATTATAATAACTAGTTTCAACAATTTTAATTGAACATAAAAAAAACAATATTGATGATATTAAAAGTGGACAACAGCTCACCTGCCAATAGCTCTTGTTTCGTTAAAATTGTATTTACAAAGGGTGCATATTGTTCAAATTAAATATAAAAGTAAGAAAATGTACCAAAAAGAGCATTAAGCAGTGCAGGACCAAAATTTTAAACCACAAAGGCTGATATTTACAGCAGTAACATTAACCCCTAAATTCATAAACGCTTTGTAAAATTATAGGAGCCCTAGTAAAAATGATTTTTATATATTCATATATGATTTTTATACAATCATTTGTGATTTTTTACAATTATAACTTGTCGAGTATTGTGAAACATATATTTTTATATGATTATATCGAAAGATATTAAATTATATAAAATTATACAGGGTCCGCCATCTAACGTTTTTTTTCAACTAGTGCTTATTTCGTGAGTGGTAACACTTAGCTCATGTCTGATTTGACAGATAATTAGTTTTATCCTTCCGCTGAACGAATATGGTTGTGTATACGCTTGAACAACGCTGGGAAATATTGCGACATTACTTTGAAAATCATGGTAATGTTGCAGAATGTGTGCGAAGTCAATGGCGGGCCATGTTGAACGAATTTTTGTTCACAAAAATTGAAGAGGAGGATATTGGCAGCATTTGGTTTCAACAGGACGGCGCTACGTACCACACAGCCGAAGCTACACTCGATGTTTTGCGCCCTGTTTTTGAAGATAGCATTATCAGCCGCAGAGCTGATGTCGTTTGGCCACCTCGGAGCTGCGATTTGACACCGTTAGACTATTATTTGTGGGGTGCCGTCAAAGATAAGTGTTACGCCGACAAGCCAGAGACAATTGACGCTTTAAAGGACAATATTCGTGAAGCCATTGGTGAAATACAGCTGCACACAATCGATAATGTGCTTAAAAATTGGGCCGATCGTGTAGGCTACTGCATGGCCAGCCGAGGCAGCCATATGAATGAAATTATTTTCCATTATTAACCGGAAGGATTGTACTTTCAAATAAAAAAAGAAATTTGAGAAAATATTCAGTAGTTTTTTTTTATAGCATTTTCAAAAAAAAAAAAGTTACTTGGCGGACCCTGTATTAACCAGATCCACCATTTTTCGGATCAAATAATATATTTTTTATATAATTATATTAACCCATAGATGATTTGATCCGGAAAATGGTAGATCTGGTTAATATAATTTTATATAATTGAATATCTTTTGATATAATCATATAAAAAATATGTTTCACAATACTTGACAAGTTATAATTGTATAAAATCATAAATGATTGTATAAAAATCATATCTGATTATATAAAAATCATTTTTACTAGGGGAGGTTTATTGAACAAATTTTGTATGAAAATGACGTTTTGGAAACCTGCTATAACTTTACAAAGCATTTATGAATTGAGGGTAAATATTTAAAGTATTTTTTAAATCATCGAAAAAATTCCAAAGTTGGTCATTTTATTAATTCTACACTCAAAGAAAAGACTGCATCATAGTTATGAAAACCTTCATAAATAAGATGAAAACTTCATAGATTTCGTCTAGAGTTGTCAATTATTCGACCTATTTGAAAAGCCGGTTTTCGAATAATTCCAAAAATCATCTTTTTTAAAAAACCGGTTGTCGGTTTTTGCAATTCAAACCTGGTTCGAATAATCGGTTTTCCGGATTTTTAATAATCTCAAATATATGAATTGTTTTCTGTAAAACTTACAAAAAATTGCTTTTTAGATTAAAAGTCGTTTCACAATGTTGGAGTACTCCACTCTGCAGAGTGGATTTTGTTTATTTCTCCTTTGCACTTAAATATTTTTGTATCATTCTTTCTCTTTTTATCTTGAAACCAATCTATAGCGTAGATTACTCCATCATTGTGAATCTACACATAAAATAAAATGTTGTTTTTTCTAAAGGCGATTTTTTTTTAATAAAAACAGTTTCGTAAAGATCTAAACACACAGCATTTTATTCGTGCTTTTGGAAAAATGTGTCAACGGCCATATATAAAACTTTAAAATAAAAATAAAAAATTAACAGAATACAAAGCCTAGAATTAAAAAGTCCCAAAAATAAAAATGTCTGCAAAATTGTATTGGGTGTATAACTTAAAAATGCGGGATTTTTGGCCAATTTTGGGAGTTTATTGAGAAACATTGCTATGATCTTTTCCCATCTTTCTGGCAACATATGGATTCCGCGCCAAAAGAACTGCTCATTTTTTGAGGCCAAGAACGAATCAAGCAATTTCGGATACCCTGTTCTGAAATGAAGCGCATTCCAGTAAGAGCGTTTTGCATCGATCGAAACAAATGGTAGTTGGACGGGGGAAGGTCTGAACTATAAGGCGGGTGAGGCAAAACTTCCCAACCACTATTTTCTAAATAGTTTTTAAACGGTCTTGCAATATGTGACCGAGTGTTTTCATGATGGACTATTACGGCTTCATGTCTGGTCGATATTCCGGGCGATTTTCGGCCAATGCTAGCTTCAAATGAATCAATTGTGTTCGGTACAGTTCGCCTGTGGTTGTCTGGCCCGTCTTCTTGCGCTTCGGGTTGTCGTAATGGAAGCATTTTTCATCACCAGTGATGATTCCATGCAAAAATTACTTCTTTTTATGGCGTTCAGGCAGCATTTTGGACATACAAAATCGTCTCTCGGCTTCAACTCGTATTGTACCCAATTTCCTTACTTCGGAATAAATACTGCTGCTTGCGAACGTCTTAAAATTGCTGCTTGAGTGACTCCCAAGGATTTTGAAAGTTCTTCTTGAGTTTGACAACAATCTTTATCGAGTAATGCCTCCACATCATCATCTT
This sequence comes from Leucophora obtusa, assembly GCA_949987735.1. NCBI lineage: Eukaryota > Metazoa > Arthropoda > Insecta > Diptera > Anthomyiidae > Leucophora > Leucophora obtusa. The sequence continues at coordinate 3,122,757 of OX465296.1, forward strand.
CGAACTTTTTGGCTGACCTGGGCGGTCTTTATCTTCCGTGTCAAAATCACCACTTCTAAAACCGCACAAACCCCCTCTCGCACGTTGAAATCGTTAAAAAAAACTTTGTTATTTTCACTATTTCGTTCAATGACTAACAATAAGTGAGAATAAATGACAGATGTTTACCTTCATAAACGCCCTATAAGTTATTAAAAACATAAACCATGTGTAAAAGATACGCCATCTGTTGTAAATCCCGCACTTTTAAGTTATACACCCAATATGATTTTAGCTTGGAATATAATTTCATGCATTTTAGATTTATTTACTTATTATATTTGATGAAATTTCTTGTCCGATTTTTTTTGGAAACAACAATTATATATCTGATAAAAATATTGTTAAGATGATTTGTTTCGGAATTTCACCCAGACCTATTCCAATTTTATTACCAAAATATGTTAGATGTCCAACAGACTAAAAAATCTCTCCATTTTGCCCTATCTCTCTTAATTTTCCAGATATGTGCATCCAAAAATAAATATTGATGACATTTTTTATGAAATGAAGAAGTTATGAAACATGTTTCATGATAATTTATGAAAAGTTTTATCATATTTATGAAAACTTCATAAATACAGCAATTCTTCATAGATTTTCGTCAAATGTAACTGATTCGTAAGTATGATTAAACTTTTTTTCTCTGTGTGCAAGAATCGGTTCTATGTAGAATTGAAAAAATTTTGAACAACTTTTGAAGAATTTTTGGGCAAGGTAATAGTGTTGGTTTTTCATTACTTACAGGCAATTTATCACTTTTTGTCTGACTAAATGTGCCCACTGGGATCAGACCAGGAACTGTTTTATTTTTCTGATTGCGTGCAAAACCACGCGCTAATACTGTATAATTACCAGCCGCATCACCATTTTCATCAATATAGACGTGATAACTGAAACGAAAAAATATATTATTCATAATAGCTACACTCATAGAAATAAATCTGTAAAAATAGCAGAAAAAGCAACTAAAAATTAGTTAAAATTTATACTGCAGTAAAAACTGTTAAATTAGCAGATTTTATTTTCCAAATACTAGTAAAATAAGAACAGCAAAAATAAAGCTGTTTAATTTACAGAATTTTAGTTATATTTAAGTTAACTTTTAGTTAATTGAAATTGATAAATTGTACTGTAAAATCTGCAGAAAATTTTGCTAATAATTTTTGTAGACTAAAAATAGCAAAAACAAACTGCTACATCTACCAAAGTTTTGTTATTTTTAAGCCAAATTCATTTGAATGCAAATCTATAATGTTAAATTAACAGAAATATTTGCTAAATAAAATTGTAAACTGCTGTTTTCAAAAGGCTCAATTTTTATTTGCATTTAAGAAAAATAATCGAAAAATAAACTTACAAAATTTTAAGTTTCTTTGGGGTTTTTTAGGCTACTAATTATTATGCAAAATTTTTGCTGGGCTTAGAAGTTTAATTTGTTATTTTCTATTAACAAAAATTTAACTCAAATGTAGCTAAAATTCTGTATATATTTCCTATTTTACTAATACATTAAAAAAATTTGATTTTGAGCGACTATATTTGCAAAAGTTGTTGAAATATTGACACACACTTGAGTTTGAAAAACAGGGCATGGAATTAAGCTTAAATTGTGTAAAGGGTTTTCTTTTTGGAACTATAGTTACTAAATTATAAATTTTTTATTGAAATAATTGGTTATTTATTTATTTATTTATTTATTTATTTATTTATTTAATTGATTCCATTTCCTGTACAACAAGACTGAGTCTTATATTTATAGTACAGGAGCGTATTACGTTACAAAAAATTATTTTCATATTATTAATAAATTATAAATTATTAACGTAACAAACTTATTACAAATATAACTAACAATAGCTGTGTTTGTGCGGAAAACTATCAACGTTGGCTTACGTCATTCCCATATAATTTTGACATCAGCCAACGTTTAGTGTTAACCTCTAAACGTTACTAATGTCAAATTTGTATGGGAATGGCATAAGCCAACGTTGATAGTTTGCCGCAAAAACACAGCTAATATTGATAATCAAAAAGAGAAGAAAATAAAAATTATTTGAAAAAATTAAATATCAATGTTTTGAAACTATTAGCATTGCTATTTACTTGTTGACTTAGTGGAAGATTATTCCAAAGACGAGCGGCATGTACATAAAATTGCCATTCAGACATTAGGAATTGATGTCGAGGTATTACAATATTTCGGTTTCGTGGCGATTGGAAAAAACGTATTTTGTCAAATAAATACCTGGAACATCAGGGTGCGAATTTTTAGCAGATTTTCGAAAGAGACTCCGTAAAAGTTATTTGAAACAGAGGAAACATGATCAAACCTTTTCAATCCATACACATATCGAATAATATTGTTAAATAAGACATTTAGTTTTCTATAGCTAACTGAATCACAGCTTCCAAATAATTCACAACCATACATCAGGGAGGGAATCAAGTACGTCTTGGCAAGTAATGGTAAAAATGGAAGAAATTAAAATCGCGAGTTGTGCAAAATCTATAGTCGCAAAGTTTTGCGACTTATAAATATTGTCTTATTTTGTCGAGCTGTGCAATCAATAAAAAAAATTCTATGAAAAATTTCATTAAATAAGTAAAAACTTTTATTTGCTATAGTTCAAACTAAGCTTCATCGATTTTATGAGACAGTTCATTAATTTAATGTAAACAATTATATCACTGAACTTTTTCTATGCAAAATTTTTTGTACAAAAGGTTATAAATCAGAAGTTGACTGTAGTTTCTTACCCCATAGCACTACGATATTTTGATCCTTTAATAGCTTCAATTATGGATGTGCCATTTTTTGATTTGCCACCGCCTTGTAAAACTTTAATCAAAGCATCTGCATACAAATGTATGGCATCATACAAATAAGCTGCCTCAGCACTTATCTAGAATACGAAAAAAAAGTAAAATAAAATTGTATTAAAATAAAAGAAATCAATCAAATCAAAAGATAAAGGAAAAAACTCATAAAACGCTACAAAAGAATAAATTTTATGATACTATTAAAATTAGTTTTATCAATTTTACATTTTTTGTTCAGAAGTACACACATTGGGGTGTCTCGAAATTTAATTCTTTCGTAATAGAACTCAAACGATGTGCGTTAAAGAGGCGATTATGTGAAAAATAACAAAAAAATTTTCGAGGGTACTTATAGTTCGCTACCCGCGTTTGAAGATCGCCTTCGTGGTATATTTTTTTCTAATTTTTTCTCAAGTGTTTTGACAAAATAGGGCCCAAACGTTAAAAAATTTTAAAGTGAATAGTTTTATGCTTTTCTTACCACAATGTAACAAATCAGCAAGATTTTTTTTACGTTATAGTAAAAGGCATTTCATGTTAACATTTCAGTGTTGTTAACTTTCTTTTAAAATCGCTAAAAACAAATAAAAATTTGGTCATGTTTAAAGTGCTGCAATTTTAAGTCTGGTGACTATTTGTAGATAAAACTAATGCAAAACTTATGGAAATTTTATAGGATTTCCAAAAATATACAGTTTGTACAGAACCGATCAGTACTGCCTAAATTTTACTATGTAATTTGAGAAAAGGTTGATATCGCTAATTTTTAGTTAAAACCCACGCCCACTTAAAACAAGTGACAAAATGAAAAAACAAACATTACGTTGAAATTCTGTACAATTTTCTGAACCATCTCCCTGCCTTTCGTGGCGAATTTAGCCACTATTTTGATCTTTAAAAATAAAGGCAACAACATTAAAAATTAGAACAAACTTGAATTGACTTAAATTCGTGTCCACAACTGTATTTTATAATTAGCCAATTTATTTCATGAAGAAGTTCAAGTATCTAATACTTTTTTAAAGCTAAACATATAACAATTACTTCTTTCAAATAAAATTATGCTGTGATGGACAAAAATTACTCTACAGAATTTTTAAAAATATTTATCCCATAATATGCTCAGCATTACAAAACGTTTGAGCCCTATTTTGTCAAAAAATTCAATAAATTTTTTTTTTTAAATACAGTACGAAGCCAACTTCAGGCGCGGGTAGAGACTTAAAAGTACCCTCGAAAAAATTGTTCGTTTCGTTTTTCCATAATCAGTTCAATAATACGCATAACTGAGTGCTATTATGTCACGAAATTCGAATTTTTTTTAAATTCAGGACAACCTAACACACATACATAGAAAAACTTGGTGTTCAAATGCTTGTTTGTAAGGAATGTTTTACTCTACTTTTTATTAATACTAACCTGTTTGGAGCCTCCAAAATAGCCCAAAGGATTGGGAAAATTAAAAGGCGGTTGTTCCATATATTTGTTGACCTAAACACAGTTTTCGTAATTACATTAAAATTAATGAAAAAAGAAAGGAACGTGAATTTTTAATAATGATTAATGAGCTTTTTATTACACTTCTAAAACTAGATATGAAAAAAAGAAAATATAGAAAATATATTGATTACGCAGTAGGGTTATGACTAGGGCAAGGAATTCCATGCAAACGCATGTTTTTTTTTTTCGATAGTCCAAAACTAATATGGACTAAATATTTATCCGAATCATCAAATTTAGAACAAAATGGCATCGATTTGTAGTTGCATATTTTTGCATATTTTGTCATAAATGCATGTTTTTGCATATTTGGACTTTAAATGCATATCTGGTGCCTTTTTAATGCATATTTTGTGCTTTTTAAAAATTGAATAAAAATTGATACATTGTCATATTTTGATTCAATAAAAATAAACATTCTTAAAACCTTATTGACCTATAGGAAATCTTCGAGTTCTGTGTCTGTTTGCACAATCACTAACTCGAATATATTTTTAAGTTTTAAGCTACATTCACAGTGATGGAGTTCTCCACTCTACAGAGTGGATTTTGTTCCTTTCTTTTTCGCACTTACATATTTTTTGTATCATGCCATCTCTATTTTAGTACACTCCACTCTGCAGAGTGGTGTACTCCATCACTGTGAATGTAGCTTTAATGTACAGTATTTTTGCAAAAATAATAGTTTTTAGGGCATATTTCTTATATTTTTAATGCATATTTTTCTTTTTTAACTGCATATTTTAGGCGCATATTTTCCATTTTTAAGTGCATGAAATTCCTTGCCCTAGTTATGACTAATTTTTAACAAAAATTTTACCTATCACCACGTGATAGGCAATACTAAATCGTGTTTGCCGGTCATTTTGGAAAAAAAAAGCTTCCGCACCAAATGCAATTTCTAAAAATAGTTTTTGGAATAATACATAACGAACTATTACAAGAATTATTTTAAACGACAAAAAATGTATCCAAAACTCCCTTCAAAAAGGTTTCGTAATTTTTACCGTACATAGCTTTTAATACGCATCGTTTGAGACTCATTTGTTTAAAACTTCGGAGAAATATTTTAATTAAACTAGAAAAATATAGACCAAATTTCAACCCTTTCGGTGCGGAACTTTTTTGACAGCAGCGTAAGAATGTGTTTCTTAATATTTTTTATGGTCTTTTTGGCTAAGGCATGTAAAATTTGATATTTGCAAAAAAAAAAATCAAAAAGTCATAACCCTATTACGCAGTAGTGGGTTCGTTGGGGCAAAACTATGAATAAATTTTACGTTAATTTTTGGGCTTGAAATATGGTTTTATGCGTTCCCAGTATTGTGAGCACTTTTACCATTTTTTTAGATAATTATTTGTTTAATTTACCACCAAATTTACTACCCAAAATTAGGCCGAACAAACCAATTATCACCATCTAAAGATTTTTAACACATTTTTAGTTTTGAAACGTTGACGTATACTTTTTACCTCATCAATCATACTCTATGTGGTCATTTTAACAGTAGTAGCTTTTGGCATAACCATAATTTTAGTGGTGTGCAAAAAATGCCTAAAATACAAACACAATTTGTGACATTGATTAAAGCCAAATGTTGTTATTAAACTTTTGTATAAACCATAAGGTATCGAATTAAAAACATTTACGGTGGGTCTCCTACTGCAGGATTAACTTTAATTTAACTATTAAACAAAAGAAAATGCACGAATCCTGGAAGACCACAACATAAAATGTGAACAAGGCAGGAACCCTGCCACCATTCTATGCAACCTGAGCCAATCTTGTACAAATCTTAAGCAATTACTGAAATCATAAAGAAAGAAAAATTAACCTACGCTTCACCAGGAGTTAAAGGAACATATATATATATATATATATAAATCCATACAAAGGAATACATTTTTTAGATGTTGTGATTAAATTTTATTCAAGAAAAATAATAACAGAATGTATATTTAATGTTATTAATAGGTACATTCGTTTACTTTTCTCAGTCAAACCCAGTAAAAATTACTCAGTATAAACTTATACAGAGTAAGAAAAGATTTACTCCCAAAATGAAAGTTTCACAAAAAAATACGCGAACAGAAAATTTTTAACACTTTGCAAGTTTGTGGACACAGCTGGTTGAAACACCAAATATACAAATAAATTTTAGCTGGTCGGTATGGAAAAAGAGAATTCTTAATTTTAAATGTTAAGCAGAAACATTTTAGATGGTTCTTTTCCATATTTATTTTACAAGTTTTACTACTTTACATTTGTATGCAATAACATAATTATAAAATAATTTTCTTTTTATTTACATCCAACAAACATATGTCTCCGAATCCTGTTTGGCAAAAAATTGTCCAGTAAAAATTAGCAAGAAAAATAAGAAGACTTACAAACTCTCGTCATCGAACTGTCACTTTATTCTCTCTTTTTTATTTCTGATTATTGAGTATTTGTGTTAACGAACGTCATCCAGTAAACATTTGTACAAATTATCTGGTTGGCGAACGCAACTATTGTCTAATTTTATGCTTAACAAACCATTAAAAATGTGTCTGTTTCTGTCTTAGTATGTATGACTATGATTCGAAAATACATATTTGCTAGAATTTTTTTTTTGTTCAACACTTACTTACCTCCTTGGCAAATTCGGAAAATGTTAGGGGGGCTGTTGGAAATATACCCAAATATGATTGAAATGCTTTTTCGGCGCGAACATCATTTTTTTCCATTAGTAGACCACGCATATATTTTTCTGGTTTAGAGGCATCATACTGTTCAATATCTATGCCGACCACAAAATAATCACCCTTGTCTAAAAGACCCTTGTTATATAGTGATACCATTAAACCCACGTGCTCATAGTAATGGCCCAATATAAGATAAACTAAATACAAACAGGAAGAAAAAGTAAATACAATCAAATGAAACAAGAAGAATAGTATACAAAGAAACAAGTATTGGACAATATAATAAAATCTGTGCATAAACAATACAGTAGTAAAACAGTTAACAAGATGGTCGTTTAGTCCTTACTCTAGAAATTAAGAGTAGTAAATATTGTAAAAAATCTAAGATAGTAATTTTATTAAAAGTCAATATTTAAGGAAAACCGTAATTGGCATAAAATGTATGAAATAGTATGTTGTCGGAAAATTATAACTGTGAAATCTCTCAATGACGGACACTGCGGAAAGCAGACACTATGCAATTTTATTGTAACAGGATACCAAAATACAATGTTAGACTTTACCTTCCAATAACGGATTTTAAGCTAAACTCGCAAATATTGGTCCTGCTAAGATAACGTTTTTTAATCTTTCATAACATAAACATACAAATCGTACCCCTCGCAGACAAATCTGAGCGAATTTAGAGAAAAACATAATTTTTATCAATATTTAATTATTTATCGAAATATTATGATTCAAATCTATATAACCCAGCCAGCCAAGGAGCTCAAAAATTAATCAAAAAAGAGCTGAAAATGTATTATTTTGCTTGGGACTTAGCTGTGGTATGCTTTGTTCAACAATTATTTTAATTTTTACATTAAAAATACAAAAATTGTTTTTTCTATATTTTCATGTAGATATTTAGTTAGAATACAGCAATATATTTAATAATAATATTTTTGATGCAAAAATTAAAATAATTGTTGAACAAAGCATTCCACGGCTAAGTCCCAAGCAAAATATTTATTTTGTTTGCGATAATCTCGTTGTTTTTACACAAACATACATATAATAGTACCCAAAGAGTACTTTTATGTAAAATGTTGCTTTTCAAAAAGTGTTGATTTGTAAATAGTTTTACCAAATCAGACAGTTCATATACAAAAGTACAAAATTCTCGTCCCGTTGAATTTTTGTATCTTATGTAATGTCTCGGTATGTGTATTCCAATCATCATTTTCTTCTTGCGGACAACTGATAAGTTATATGAAAATATATTTATATATATGAAAATATATTTATTTAGAAAATAGTTGCAATGTACTCTGCTACAATCGCCTTTGGAGAGCAAAAATGAATCTTTTTCGGACCTCGTAAAACTCGTTTTCCACTTTTGAATAGAATTTGAATTATCAGGGTTCAATATCGAGAAATATGAAACATGACGTTTATCTATGATATACATACATGTGGCTTTCCTACAAGTGCCCCGCTATAGGAAAAAGTAAATCGTATTAATGTCAAACATATGCTGTTTATTGCCCAATACGATACGAATAAAAATTTAAACAACTTTTTCAATTTTTCCAAGTCTCGAAATAGACGTGGTACATATTGACCTAAATAGCACTTACTTTTAGTATATTATTTATAATAGTTTATGGAATTTGGAAAATGCAGGAATTTAACTACACCAATACAGTTTTTTATGGGGAATTTGAAAAAAAAATATTTTGTTTTGAACTTTTTTTTAGATAACTCAAAATATCTAAAAATCGGCAAAAGATTTTTTTTATTTTTTTATTTATAAAATAAACTTAGATGTTTTTCTATTTTCGAGAAAATATGCATTTAATATTGTATGTCGAAAATTCCAAGTCTCAGTGCAGAAACAGAGACATTATTATTTTTTGGACTACCAGTAATGACAACGATTTACTTTCTGAATTATTTTAAAACATATAATAATGAGTTACTAACAACTAGTAACTTTGTCCATTATTTCAAAACAAAAAATAATGCGTTACCAATAATGATTTATCTTCATAATTATTTTAAATATAAATTTCCTAGATTTTTTGTATTTTTTTTAAATCTATTTTTAGACTCATTATGTTTAACTCTGGTAAGGATATAACCATATATATTTGATTTTTTTGCATGCTGTGTGCAGCACGCCAATCACAACCAAAATAAATATCATAAATTTGAGGTTGAAGCGATATATTGTACTTTTATTTTAATTGGATAATTGGTGTAGAAATCGTCATATTCTTATTATGACTGTAATGCCACAAACAGCGAAGAACAAATTTGTGCTGTCAACCAAATTTATTCCCAGTCGAAGGGTTCTGTGAGACAACAGTAATTGGACTGTGACCACAAAACAAATCTGTATTTATATTTTTATCAATTTTAATTGATTTAATTTGAATACTAAAAAATCTTTACATTGAAATCTCACCCCTAACAACGCCACGCAAGGGATGTTAAAAATTTCAAAAGATAGTTTACAAAGGGGTAGTTTTTTCTTTTTATATTAAAAGATTTTATCCTTGGGCTTAATTTAATCCTTTTAATATATTTTATAAATTGCAAGAGATATATGCCTAAGAATGAATCTCTCTTGATTAAAATAAATTCAGAAAGTTTCATATAGCAATAACTTTACTAAAACTAACAAATAAATCTTTGGTTTGGTTGTTATACATTAAATTCCTTGCGGAGGGAGCGCCATTTTAAATGTCATTTCCTAGTTTTATGTTATTACGAACAATTTTATATAAGGTTTTAAACAGCTAATTTATAAATCAATCTTAAAACTTTACTTACTTCTTGTATTTGTTAAAGTTTTTTCAACTAAATCATCAAATGGATTTACCATGAAGCCATGATGATATATAGTATTCCACGTTTTAGTATCACGTACCGTAATGCTAGCGCTTTTTAAAATGTTTAATATCGTATCGGCAACAGGTTGATATAAACTGTCTGGATGGTCAAGATATAAAAAAGTAACCTAAAGGGATGCAGATAAAGATGATGAAAAAAGAAAAATGTTACTAAAAATTTAGTGATAAATTAAATGTGATACAGTTATTGCACTTTAAATGCACTAAAATGATTTTAAGAGAGACAAAGAATAAAATAAATACTCCCAGCCCCATTATCACAATGTTCTGTTAGTTACTAATTGGGACTTTAACTAATACATTTGTCGGTACTTCCCATATAAGTTTTGAATTTAACTGTTTGTTAACACGACATTGTGTTATCGGGCCCAATTGTTTTCAATTTTAGTTAGAAAACAGGTACATAAAGACCGTATCGAGTTATTTTTGAATAATTCCATTTGAAAGAAAGAACAACTTATATATTAAACATGACTTTTTTAATTTTTTTTATCAATTATAAAACATGAATTATTGCTTGGTCCTTTTCTTTCTGACTTTTTCCTTATGTCCTGCATAAGATTTCTGATAGTACTTGAATTGGAGGTGTCTGTCTTCCAACATTTTAATAAAATCTTTTACTTTTTAAATAGTTTCAATACATTTCGATGGGACAACAGTGGGGGACATTTGGTGGATTTTGTCTTTTTTATCATATTCAATATTGTGATCATTCAGTAGTTTTAAAGTGGATCTAGCATAATACGCCTATGTTGTTTTCATTGAATGGTATTACTATTTTCTTTCAGCAATTTTCCCGTTAAATACCTCCATTAATAGTGTCAGAAATAATGAAAGAAATTTTTTTCCGTACTGACAAATTGCCTACCATACAAGATTTGCTACCAAATTTCTCTAGGCAAATAGATATTGGAATCCTCTGCTATAAATGCAGTATAGAATTGTCCACCTGGCAGTGTACTAAAGTCTGTGCATTTGGTGTATTGGGCGTTTGGCAATCTCTTTTCTTTTGTCGATCACTAAGGCCGCGTTTTTCGGATGTCAGTTAAACTTGGTTTAGTTAAACCGAAAACGAATTTTATCGGTCATTGCCTAGTTTATTAACAAAAATTTTACGGAAAAATTCAGTATTCCAGTTATAAACTCCGATAGTCTAAGTTGAAACGTACATATGTCGATAAATTAACCGCAATTGAAGTTAAAAAAGTGTACAGTGTAAATGTAAATGTATTTAACTGTTGCAGTTATTTTAACTACAATTGCAGTTATTTTCAATTGTCGAAGATAAATGAAATTGTAGTGTACACTTTTTTAACTACAAGTGAAGTTAATTATACTGGCATAATTCTAAGTAAGTTTACGGCGCTCTTCTTGATTCATTATTTTACAAGGATTGTCGGGTAGATCCAAATTAATTTTTGAGAAAAGCGTTTGTAACCCTCCAATAGGACAATTATAATTAATATTAGAATTAATTACTAAAAAATTTTTCTAAAGCTCATTTACATAAATAAGAAGAAGAAAACATTTTTATTGAAAAATTTGACATAAGGGAATCACCAGACCGCCACTCATACAAAGACTCGTCAGTGGTTATTTTATGTGTCAATTTAATCATATTAGTTTTGTTTGATAACAATTTTAAGATGTTCACAATTATTTTTTTACGAATTTAAAAAATTTGAATGGCAGCCTAACATTCTTTGAATTTTCCAAAAATAACTCGATAAAGTCTTTATAAATTTTTTAAAGGTTTCATTTGTTTTTGTTTCAATATTAAGGATTAAATGTTTTTATTTGACAATTTACCTGAGTCCAATTAAATGCCAATAACAATGAAACCACCGATTTTGATATTTGTGTATCTGGAGGACGTGTACGAGCAAATGTAGGAAAATCTTGTTTATCAGATGTGTCACGGTGAGTACAATACTAAAATATATTTATTACCAAATTAATGTTATTTACACAGAATTTAAATACCAATCAACTCACATATGATATCATGGGTAAATTAAAAGCAGCTGCCATTCGGCCCTCATGCACACAGGTTTCTTGCGGACCTATGTAGGCCACAATTTGTTTAGTCCATAACGAGGCTGTTTGTCTTATACTATTGACTTCATCGCCATAGGTTTCAGCAACTATAAAATCTAGAGAATGACCCAAAGTTTTTAATTTCCCTTCATTCACTTCATTCACTGCTAAAGTAATAGCTCCCGAAATAGTAATTCCTAAAAAGAAATGTAAACAAGTAACAAAAATAAAATAGGGCGTGGCGACTATATGATTCCATTGTGTTTACTCCGCTCAATTTACAAATATTAAAAAAAAAAATCTTCTAATTACATCAAAACAATGGGTGCGTTCGGCAGATACAATTTGACAGTCAACAGTTCTACAACAGATGTGCAACTATCTGCTGAACGACCTGATCACTAACCGCTCAGTCTGAGCGCTGTCATATTTTGGTAGCGTAAAAAATGTTTGCTACTTTTGATCAAATAGTGATACATATGTTGTTGTTGATTTTAAAAAATTTTTGTTTTGTATGATTGACAAATAAAAACATACAACTATAATTCAAAAACAAAATATTTATAAAATCGAAGGAAAATATAGAAAAAATGTATTTAAAAACAAAACAAAGAAAACATCGTTCAGCAGAGTAAGTAATCACAAAGCGCTACAAGTCACCGGTATCATTTTAAGGTTTCTCTGCCGAATGCTACCAATGTTTAACTAGTTTTTACTAGCTTTAGGGAAATTTTTGTAGACGTTTTACAGAATTTATATATAATAGTTTACAGAATTTTTTCAGTGTATTCTTGATACTATTCTAATTTTACTTTCGTTTAAAGTATAACTTAAATTTTGTCTTACCTGGTCTTTGATAATCTAAATTTCCCGGTGTTCTCTGAGATCCAGTCAAATAACCCAATGTAAATATTTCGGCTTTTACCGAAATTTGAAAATATGACAAGTTAAACAAAATGAAAAAAATTGCAATTACAACGAACAATTTATTAACAGATGATAAAAACGCTAGAGAGCGTAAAAATGTCTTCATTACGTGCTGGAACACTTGAGTAATTATAGTGGTGTTGGTGTTGAAGCAGAAAAAGGATGACGATGATGCGGTTTAATCGTTTTGCGTTGCTCCTAGAGTAGATGTCGTTATGTTTTCAGCTTTTAATTAAGTTTACACAAAGTGAAGTTTTAAAAAATGTTTGTTGGTAGCTTTGTATATTAATTAAAAAATAAAAGGATAAATGACAAACATTGGCCTTGGTAGTAAATATATGTTGTACGTGTATGGTAGGAATTAAGTCGGTTTTTTAGGGGAGAATGCACAAAAAAAAAACAATCACATCCTTTTTGACTTAACATAAATAAGTAGAAATTTTTTTCGCTTCATATTTAGTATTTCCTTGAAAATGTTTTCGTTTTCTTTGCAAATTGTATATTTTTTATGTTTGTTTTTATCGAACGCATAAACTACTTATGGTTCATTATTTCTTAAATAGCATTTAATCTTTTTACTTGTTCGATGCAATAAATATGTAATGCATAGTTTAAAATATGTCTGCTTATATTTGTGGGTTTCTTCTGCTTCCTTTTTTACAAGTGTGGACAGTTTTTCCCAAGGGTTGGAAGATTTATGTTCTGCAATATAAAAATAAAATATTAATAAATTTTAAATTCTTTTCCGTTTTATTTAGAAAAATAAGTAGTTGTACGACGATTTAGGTTATTTTTTATTTACATATTATGTATACATAAATTTTTTACACTTTTATCTTTAGTAAATTTTCCTGTCATTGTTAAATAAATCCTTAAGTAAATCTACTGCCCATCTAACAAGTAGTACATGTTTAAGGGCATTTCAAGATACTTTTGCAAGTTTTCTTTTGTAAGTAAATCTTTGAAGTACGCATACAGAAGAAGAGCGTCAATAAAATAAGTCACAGAAATGTCTATAAAAATATTAATCACATCTATTTTGAAATAAAATTTAATAAGGTTATGTCACAAAAATATATGAATGAAGTTTATAAACTTGAAAAGCTTCACCAATTATAATTATGCTAAATTTAAATATAAAATATCTTAGGAGATTGACAGATATAAGAGGTTAACCGCCAACAGCCTCGTCTACCTTTTCAGATCGTAATCGCAGATTCAACAGAAGGACATTGGTACACAGAAAAAATTATTAACCTAAAATATTGAATTAACGATATGCTTAAAGTCAAATTAGTTTTCAAACAAATATTTAATTAAGTCAATAAATATTATATTTAACTTTTAAATATTTCAGTAAATGTTTTATTTAGCATATAATTCCCATATTGTTTTTTTATTAACCCATTTTTCGCCGCTACCAGTTTCCGTCGACAGATTTTGATAAAAGTTAATATCAAAGCTATTCTGGGCCTAATTAAGAAAATTCTAACTTTTCAAGTCAGTGAATTTTCCAATTTTCCGGAAAATTTGTGGAGATTGTAATCACCATTGGCAGAACATGCCAAAAAGAATTTTTATACTGAGTATATCACAACAAAAACAGGACCCATAATAATTGATACAAAAAATAAATTAAATAAAAAAAATATTTCATTATCAAGTTATGAATGGTAAAAGTGCTGGTGATTATAATCACAGGTCGGCGAAAAATGGGTTAAACTGTAGAGTTAAATAGAAAAATTTGAGTATAAAAACCATTTGAAGTTCACAAACAAAACAAATACATATACAGTAAGGTGACCCCTTTATTACGAATTATCGAATTTCCATATATTAGCATGTTTTATTCCAATTTGTCTTAAATGTACGAAATCACAGAAACTATTTTTTTTTGTAAGACGTTAACCCTTGCCAAATTGCCTCCAAAGTTCCCGAGTTCTTGAAAATTCCTAAAATTTTAAATAATTTTTATAGGTCATATGACACACCGTTTATAATTAATTATGGTATGCTGATCACAAAAATATTAAATTTTTTTAAATCGGTCGAAGAGTTTTCTAGTTCCTGCTTCTTGATTTTTACTAAGAATTGCACTTTTGACTATATTCAGAAAATTTGGCAAAAAAAAATGTTGATTGCTTTCTTTTTTATTTTTTCAATATTCTGAAACAAGTATATAATTTTTTCATGTTTTTCAATTTTTTTAATAAAACGTCAAAAAATCCGTAAAAATGACATTTTTATAAAATAATTGAAAAGTGGCATTTAATGGCAAATGCCAAAAAAAACTCGCCCTGATCATAAGCATAATCTACATTAGTTTAAGAAAGACGCTGTTTAGTAATAGGTAATTTTACTACAAAGGTTTTATTTGGTGATTATATTGCCACAAAAGTGTTTGGATAACTGTAAAAAATGTCTTATGAACTTGTTTAGTAACTCTTTTAAATTCAGAGCTAATAGGGAGTGGCATATGTGAACTAGTTTCGAACCCTATATTATATTAATTTTAAACATTTAAAACCTTTAAAATATTAAATATAATTCGTTCAAAGTTTTTAAATATTTGATTATAAAATTAATTGCAGCAATTCAACTGTTGATGTAAACCAAATTTTATTATACACAAATTTTCGCACAATAACTTTTTCTGTGTACTTATACTTTCTCAAAATAACAAACAAAAATGGAAATATATTTATGTAAATGTTTGTTGTATTACTTTGGCAGAGTTAAATTATGCCTACCTGTATTGCTTGAAAGATTATCGCTTAGTAAGGTATGTCAACTATCTACAAATCCTTTTCTTTTGTAAGCCGAGTAAGTTCATACATTTTATAACATAATATTTTGTTAACTTAAGTCACTAAAAATTTTATAGGTTAAGCATTTTTTCATTATTTTTCAATATTTATTCAAGCATAAGCGTTAAATTTCTATAAAACTTTGTAAATGACAGTAAATTTATTTACTCCCATATCATTCGTATATTACATTTGTAGTTTATGTACGTGTATGCATGTCCCTACAAAAACATCTAAAGAAAATGTCCTTTGCACTGAAATATCATATATTTTCCATATATTCTAAAACTACATATATATCCAGCCTTTATGTTTACTAACTATGTACATATGAGAAATTCCATACCAACTGTGCAGTTAAAAAAATGAAGTATATCGAATCAGTGTCAAAATTACAGTGAAGGAATTGACTTTGTGAAATATGATTTTTGAAGTTTAACTCAAATTTACGTCCCCTGACGATTTCCTTAGGCAAGAATGAAATCCGGATAGGGACATGCCTTCAACAGATTATTTTGTTAAATACTTGCAATTAATGTATATCCCAATAAAAATAAATTTAAAAAAAGCTAATTTACTACACTCAAAAAATAAGTTAGTGTGCTAGTTTTTTGGACCTTTAATTCTACAATGAAAAATTTATTCTTATTCGAGGCCAATTATTTCCTTTTTATGAAATAACATAAGAAATGCTTTTTTCAAAAACTCTGCAAATTTTCTTCATCAGGATACTCTCTTAACAAATACTTCACAGAGCTTTTGCTTTCAAAATATTCTACACCTTCAGGAATGATAAGACGATCGTTTCGGGGATTTTTCCAGTTCCCCATTATCAGTTCTCTTTAGAAAGAAATTATAAAATATCAAAATTTCATATTAAAACATAATCTGCTAACCAACTAGATGAGAAGAGCAGCAAAAAATGTGTGAATAAGTTTTTCGAAGTTTTTTGCAAGCATAACTAACAATTGAAATATTTTGAGAGTTTTTGTTAATAATTTGTATGTAATCACTAGGGCAAGGAATTTCATGCACTTAAAAAACGAAAATATGTGCCTTCAAAATGCAGCTAGAAAGTAAAAATATACAATAAAAACATACAAAATATGCACTAAAAACACTTATTTTTACCAAAATAAAGACTCGAAAACATAAAAAAATATGTAGTTTAGTTATTTTTCAAATAAACACCGAGGTTTATGCTTTTTTTCAAAATAACAAAAAAAAATTTTTTGTTTGAATCAAAATATTAAAATTTATCAACTTTTTAATTTTTTTAACTAATTTAAAAGATGCCACTAAAACTGAAAAATATGCACAAATATGCATTAAAAACCCCAAAATATGCATTGAAGAAGCACAAAATATGCATAACAACTGAAAATATGGAAAAACATGCATTTTTGACAAAATATGCAACTACAAATCGATGCCATTCGATTCTAAATTTGATAATTCGGATAAATATTTATTGCATATTAGTTTTTGACTATCGAGAAAAAACATGCATTTGCATGAAATTCCTTGTCCTAGTTATTTTGCCTTATTTTTTTGTTAATACAAGAAGAGGAAGAAAATTACTCCGTACTTATTATGTTATTTCAATTTCTAGATTTAAATTTTCAGCAAATAAATTAATTAATGTATAATTTTCCTACAATTTTTTTGAGTTTTTTTGCGTCTATTAATACTACTTAGCAAAAAGTTTTTTTAATTATTAAGGATTTTTTTCACTGGCAATCGACTATGTGTTAGCAAATCTTTTGCTAAATTTACTAATTTTTTTGGTAAAAATCTGCTCGCTAATTTTCAGCAAAAAGATTTTGCTGAATTCACAATTTTTCTGCTAGCACCCTCTTGAGTAACATTTTTCTGAGTCAGCAAACTTTTTTTTACTGAATTTACTGTTTTTTTTAAGTGTGCCTAAAACAGTAGGCACACTAAAAAAACCTGAATTTCATCAGTATTTATTGTCCTATAAAGTTCAATGCGAATGAAAAACTCCAAGTAAAAATTTAAACAGCTTTTTAATTATTCCATAACGTGGGCGAAGAAGCCATGGTTAAATATTGATAAGTTTAAAGCTACTTTTTTTTAGTAGCAGTGCAGTTGTTATGGGAAGCCTGATATATGTATGGATGGGTGATTCACAAAGACGCCATAAATTCTAAATTTGGTTTTGTACATGTGTTTTCTTTTTCTAAACAACAATAAAACACATGTATAAGACGATTTTCTGCAATTTTGTAAATCATTAGGTAAATTTTATAAAGAAATTCTAAAAACAAACTAATGTTTATACAATGATGGAATGAATAGTCGTATTCAATCATAAATTACAAAAATAGTTATTTCTGGCAATTTAAAGGCAACAAACTGAATTGTTTGCAGGAAAATACCTATTTTGTTGAAATTTAATAGTAAAAATAATTGCAATATTATAAATATTTGTACATAATTTAATATTTTTTTTTTTATAATTTATTCCTTGTGCAAAATCTTAACAGGTGTTTATTTTATTACCTACCCATGCGGCTCATTTTTTATTGTATATTTTTTGTTTTCTTCATTCATTTTTTAATTCACATATTCAATATTTTAACAACGTAATGAAAGCAAAAAAGATTTATAGCCAATTTAAACAATATACGTCAGGAATTTCAATTTGGCACATATTTTAGAAAACAAACTTCTGGTCATATTATATGAGACAGTCCACGCCAATTATGTACTCTTAGCTGTTATTGTTTAGAACTGAATGAAAACAATTGTATTAATTTAGTTATATTAATCTTAAAGCATCTTATATTTATAAAAAAAAATCGGTGATTTTAAGACTGCAACTTACAGTCACGTTTCATGCATGGTTCCTTTGAAAAATGTATACTTACAACAAATTGTAAATCAACAAAAATGTTTAACCAAAAATTATTAATTACAACATTGATTTCATATGCAGACGAATTATTTTAAATAAACCCATAGTGTAATGGTATGATTTAAAAATAAAGAAGTTAGAATTTTGAAGTTTGTATCTTTACTAAAATTATCTTTAAGTATCAATTACTTTTTATTAAGCATTATAAAATAATGTAAATTAAGATATAACCTTAACAAAATATACAAATTGTAGTATTTTTTTTTTACAATATTGTAAATAG
Organism: Leucophora obtusa; assembly: GCA_949987735.1. NCBI lineage: Eukaryota > Metazoa > Arthropoda > Insecta > Diptera > Anthomyiidae > Leucophora > Leucophora obtusa. Next base: position 3,141,636 of record OX465296.1, read on the forward strand.
AATTTATGAATATTTAGTACATGCACTATTACCAAGTATTAAAATTTGCAATAAATCTTCAACAAAGTTACAAAGTTGATTGCGTGTTATTGATCAACAAAAAAAAAAAACATAATATAAAAAAGTTATAATAAATCTATGCTACATACATAATCCCTACAAATACCCAGCAAAACCTTGGTAATGGGTTGGATCTTTTCACGCATTGCCTGGTAATGGGTACCCCTTTACCCTCTGTTTTACTTTGAAACCTAACCTTATTAGTAATGTACTAATAATATGATACATTAGTACCTATGTGGGAGGTATTAAATAATGAGTTACCGATATAGGGTTACATCACTACTTATTTGGAGGCTTTAAAATAATGCATTACTGATATTGTGTTAGATTTTTATTATTTAACATATGAATTTAAAGTCATTACTGATGACGCCTTATTTTATTTCCTATATGTAACCAATGAATTATGTACTAATGTGTAACGACTTATTCTACTCGCCACAAGTATGTTCTTATTTTAGTCACTATTGCTAATTAGTAATTTTATTACATTACATATTACAGTAACAACTTATTTCAGTACTTTCTTCGTAATGACTTATTTGAGTCCATACCGTTAATCTTTAGGCAACCACTTACTTCCAATGACACCCCATGTTAAAATAATGTATTATGTAACCAAAGTGTAGGTACTTACAATTTTTGGTTTCTTATTCCATTTCCCTTTACCTGGTAATACAAGGTTTTGCTGGGTACTTCTCCATACAGACTCACTTAAACAAACACATACATATCTATACAGTATGAGGTCAAAATACTAGAATATTTAATGTAAAAGGATGACAATATCATATTAGAATTTGGACTTGAGGTAGAACAATATTCTAAGTAATACACTGCATGACACAAAAAAAAATTAATGGAGATTTGACCATCAGTTCTATATATTTCGGACATGCTGATTACAATGGCGTGCTTTATTTTTCAATCTAAGGTACAGATTTTCCGCGAAATGTCTTTAAAGTTAAGTGGTTTTCCATTTAGTTTTTTATATTCAAAAATTTTCAAATGCAATCAAAATCAATTTTTTTATGGTGAAATGTAAGCGGAGAACCTGTAATCATATTTAGGGTTAACATCTGATGCACAAAATTTGATACTGAAACCATTGTTCGCGTTTTATGTGGATTTTTACAGTTGTTTAATCAATTGATGTTAAATCGACCTTGATAAACGTTATGCCTTAGTAAAGAAGCAATTAAGAGGAAAATATTAAAAAGAAAATGTATTCATGTGTAGCGCGATTTTTAAAAAATTTTATATGACAGCATAGCTTTCCAAGTTGTCCCCAAAGTCCATCCTTTAGTATAATATGGGTTTATTTTCCATTTGTAAAAGTTATTTCAATAAATATAGTTATTTACTAAGGTTAGTATCGTACTAAAGACATTATAATACTAATTTTAGTAAAAACTAAACAAAATTTAATTTTTAAAAGTTAAAATTTTGTCATCCTGCGTAATTTCTCTTATATTATACAATATAAGTTATTTAGGTATGTCTTTAGATGGCTCATTTTTGCCTTTGAATAAAGTGTTTTTTGAAGAAAAAAAATTAAATTTCTTAAAAAGTTTCATTTTTGTATAGTTTTTAACTCTTAAGTTTGAGGGCTCCGGAAACAATACTTTTCTGGAGTCATGAATTTTGAGGGCTCCTAAAATTGCTGGCTGGAATATCAAAATTAATTGTCTAAAAGACTTTTTAATTAAATGTAAAATTAACTTAAAACCAGATATAAATTGTTTTTATTTTGTGAAATTTCTTAATAACATGATCACATCCTGTATGTGTATTCTTTGCAAACATCATGCATTTGTTATAGAAAAGAATTGGACAATAATCCATACTGTGTATATTGAAGTTATTAGTTTTTATTTTCTTTTTAAATAAACAAAGAGTTTGGTGGTAGAATACTATAAAGTCTATATTGGCATTTTGGCGTTAATAATGTCATGCTGCATGGAATTTGTAAAGAACAATAAAAACAGATTTTTTAACTCTATAGGAAAATTTTATTTTTTTTACTAAAAAATATCAAAGTTGCCATAAAACAAATTGGCAATTTGTATTATGTGATTTCAAAAATTTTAGTATAAAAATTGATGCTGCATTATTTAAAGAAAAAAACATACAAAAACGCAATGCAGAATTTTATCTTTATAAAATATTTTGTACATACTTGCACTCTCATTACACCGTTCGACATAATTTTGCACTCAACAGAAATCCTAGTTTGTTCTAAACGAAGTGTTATGAAGTTTAACACACAAATTATCAATGTTTTGTAAACATATGTAGTTCTGCTGTAAACTTCGAAAATTCCGAATCCAGAATATGGACATAAGCTGTATTTGGCAGCAAGGGGTTAGTAGAAATATTCACTATGAACTGATAGCACCCATGTTAAAGGGGTTGAGAATAACGTTAACAATTCTACGTGTTATATCTTAACGTGAACTAATGTCAAATTTGTACGGCATTTTCGAACAAAATTTACCGCTCAAACATATGTACATATGAATATTAAGAATTTTAAGAATACGTCAAAACTGTACAAATGTAATTTGCAATTTTCTCAAATTAGGACCTGATCCCATATAAAAATGTTAATTAAATAATAGTTTACAATTTAAACGAATCAATGAATTGATCTAAAAAACCGAAATACACGAGTATTATATAGTTAACTCTTCCTTTAAAATTCATTGGAGTGTGACCAAAAGTTAAATTTTGTCGAATAGTGTTATAAGTTTCATATAACATTTTATGAGTTTTTGGCACTGAAAAATAGAATTCTTTTAACCAAAATATTATGACGTGTATGAAAAAACAAAATGATGATAAATTATCTATAGATGTCAAACATATTATACTAAAAATATGAGTGATTTTTTTTTAAATTGTTACGCATAATTTAAATTTTTTAATTGAACTTGAAATTTTTCTAAACTTTAACATTTAGGTATAATTACACTAGTTAACAAAATAATTAAAGTTTTCTGCGCACTAACAAGGAGGAAACTACCCAGTGGTGTAACCCGTATATCTCAACGAAATATTCCTGATGATTTCCTTACGCACAAATGAAATTCAGCAGGTACATACTTTCAACCGATTATTTTTCAAAATTTGTAAAATAAGTTTTGGTATTTTAGCACATTTAATTTCTTTAATACAATTAATGTTCATCCCGATAAAAATAAATTTGAAATAACGAATATGCAAGAACTTGTGAAAATTTGAATGTAACTGACACATGAAATTAATATGATTTTCTATTGTTGGGTTATACATAAATAGAAGTCTCTAAACCCAATTTTCCCACTGTGCATAGTGGCAATGAAATTGTCCCTTCTAGGGATATGTTCTCTACTTGAATTGTCCGTTATTGCGAAGTTTTACAGTATTTTATTTTCAGAAATACATTCTGAAAAGGATATACATACAAAGATTCGACAAAACCTTTTACAGGTATACTGGACGTATGAGTATTTTATTGACAGCAAAAATTGATCATACGCACCATATGACTTATTTAAAATAAGTTATACGTATGATTTATTTTAATTTTGGAAAATTAATAAATATGTACGAGTATAACTACCCAGTCAGAAAAATACAAACGGGAAAGCGGTGGCAAAGTACATTAACAGGTGGTACAAGTATTGGCAAAAAGTGCTTTTCCATTCCCAAAATGATAACATCATTAGACAAAAGGACCGGCTGTTCAAAAAGCGCCGGAAAAGCACTGGAGGAACAAAATTTTTAAACGTTGGCAAAACGCTGGCAAAACCAATAAATAGGTGGTCTGGAAATATATTTTCCAAAATAAAATTAAAAAAAAGTTCATATGTATTTTTTTGACCCTGCCGTGATTTGAACCCAGGCCGTCAGATTGGCAGACGATTGCTCTACCCACTGAGCTAACGAGACATATAATATTTAATGGCTAAACACATAAATGAGTGATAATAGCTGGACAACTACTGGCTGTGCCAAAATGCTAGTACTGGCAAACAATTTTTAGTAACTAGTATGCCAGTGTTTGGAGGGCAAAAAAAAAGTTGGTCTTGAAGGAGCTTTCCCACAAACAAAAAAATTGATTTTATAAAACAAAAAAAATTTTAAATTAAAAAAAATCCCAAAAAAATGTTTTGCTTGCAACCGGATTTGAACTCGGAAACTTCCGACTACAAACATTTTTTAACGAAGCGTCAGCATTTTTATAAAATCATTGGTTTTCCAGTGAATTGATTTTTGTACGCCTGGTAGCATTGGCTAGGTAGCACTGGATAACAACTGGTTGCAAACCTTGGCATATCACTCTAAGCCAATTCTTTGCCAGTGGTTTTTTTTATAAACCACCGAAATTTTTGTAAAAAAATACTGGTAAAACGCTTTTTGCAAACGCTGGCAAAGCGTCCCAAATGAGTGTTCTGCCAGTCATTTATTTTTAATACCATGGTTACCCAGTGGTATGCCAGTGCTTGACTTTTTGTACCACTGGCGATTTCTGACTGGGTAATTTAAGCAATTTAAATTAATTTTTATACTTAAATCGTATAAAACTATTGACGAACAACAATTTAACGAACTGGGACACATAAATTCAACACTTCCTTAACATATATCATTATTTTATTCAATATTATTTTTATTTTCAACATATTCAATTGCTAAACTATCACATATACTTGGTAGTAAATATAGTATAAGTATGTTTCCCCTATTTACTTTGTTTAGAAAAAAAAAAAAATCAATTGAAACATTATCTTTAAATGACTGAGTGCGTTCTGTAAGCATTTATTGTTTAAGAATTGAAAGCCAATGGCATGGTCTTTAGTTTATTACTGAGAACAGAGAAAACAATGAAGAAAATAACCGAACAAATAAGGGTTACAATATTAACAATGAATTATTAACATATGTATGTGGATTTAACTAAAACTTAAATTTTAGGAAAATTTAAATACACTCTATTTTTCTTTCAAAAACACTTTTTGCAGTAATCTTTAGAACATGTTTATGAATTCCTAGTGTTTTTTCTTCTATGCTTTTACAAAACATTTAACTATTTATCTCAATAGGCTTTACATAAACAAACATTTATTGAAAATTATATCCATACTAGATACGAATATATCTAAATATAAAATGTGTGTGAATGTAACAGAGCATCATTACCCTCATCACCAAAATGCGTAAAATTTCAATAGCGGTTTTCTGTCACTTGTGATAAGCTTAATCTTTTTATTTTTATTATATTTTATTGAGTGTTAATAGAACCGAAAAATGTTCTTTATAACATTATCCCTATACAATGTAATAATATAGCATGGAAATTTAACACGATTTGCCTGCCGCCTGTTTAGGTTATGAATTTTTAATAAACTTTTACATTTGAGATCTTGTTAAAATATGAATATGAAAATCTTATCTAAGGTAAAGGTTAAAAAAAAATTGAAGAATAATTTTAGGCTGATTTAAGTATACTCAAACAAAAAAGTCAGTAAAGTCAAAAAGTTTGTAGCAAAATAAATTAGTAAAACATTAGTTCAAAATTGGTTTAGTGCTAAAAGAATATAACTAAAACTTTTGCTGAAAACGGAATTTCAGCAAAAAATATTGATGAAAACTAGTATACTTGATATACAAGACGTTTTACTAATTTTTCTACTAACTTATTTTTTGAGTGTATTATTCTTAGTTAAAACTCCATTATATTTAAACTTTAAAATTTTTAAAATTAGTTTGAATGCTTTATACCCCTTTTGTCGTAATTATTTGAACATTATTTACACTTTTTTACAACGCTACAATGCATTTTTAAATTCCTAACATAAATTTGAAAAAAAAAAAATTACTTTCGTGCATTTTTGTGTAATTTAACACTCTAACGCTCAAGGCCGCCAAAAAGCGGCCTTAAGAATTTAAATAGCTTTTGGCTAAATTGCAATTTTTTTATTTTTTATTAAACAAGTGGTATTATATCGATAGGAAACATAACTACCTACTTTTTTGCATTCAAACTTTTTTTGTGTAAGGAACGATTTTCAAGCGAGAAGGATGTAAAGTGAAAATTTTGTAAATTTTAAAAAATTAACTTTTTAAAACAGAAAAAAATATTTGAAAAATTGTCAAAAATACATTTACGATCTCGGACACATTATCGTTAACAAAGCTAGTTTAGTATCTACTAGAGGCCAGTATGAATGTTTTGCAAGACATTCACAAAACATTTTCTTATACAAACCAAAATATTATTTTTTGTTTTCTGTTTTATTTATTTTTTTTTTTTGTAATGATCTGAATTTTAACATCTTGTAAATAACTACAAATAAGTAAAATGGTCAATTTTTGTTATATTTAGTATTAAAAATCGTCAAATCTCTCATCAGCGCATGCAAGAGAATGTCTTGTAAGACATTCATTCAGCCCTCTAGTATCTACTTGTAAAATAAGTCTAAATTTTTTCTCCTTTAACCAAAGTTCCTTTAGCAGTAAAGCAAATGTTTGTATGTTGTGTTTGACATTCAAGCTTTTAATTCTATTTATAGCCACTAGAACGAAAGCAAAGAACTTTTTACAACGATTACATGTTATTTTTGTATTACACCCTAACCCATCATGCCGTTGCAATTAAGTAATATTACGTAACAATTTGGACTGTACAACATAATTTTATAAAAAATCATCTAACTATTCAGTTAGTTCTAACTCCTATTACTTATGTGTGTATTTACCAATATTTGTTATCCATAATAAACTTTCGTAAGTTTTTTTTTTTAAATATTCCCTATCCATCTAGAAAATTAACTACGCCATTGCAAGCACTATAGGGACGGTTTTATAAAAAATACTTTTAAAATACCTTTAAAAGTACTTGATCATATCAATATAAAATGCATTTTTTTCTCTTTAGCCAAAATGCCATTCAAATTATATACCACCCAACCAACGTCCCCACTGTATTTATTTATTGCATAAGAACTGCCATTATCGATGACATCAAAAATATATCAATGCTACTCTAGTGGGGATTTCGTTTTAAGCATATTCATTTTATATTACTACGAATATATTAAGTAAAGACGTATTGTTTCGTAAGTACACTCAAAAATGTTTGACAGTTATTACATGACAGTTGTTTGTGTAGTAATCAGTAGTTGTTGTTTTTAACAGTAATTACAGTTATTTTTGTAGGGAAAAATTAAAAAAACTTTTATGACAGTATTTAAGAAAACAGCTAACGAAAATTACGGCAATTTCGTAACAGTTGTTTTGGTAATATTCAACTACCAAAACAGTATTTTTACAGTAAACAGTTGTTATTGTTAATTATATAAGAAATAAAATTTTTGCGTTGAATTTCGTTGAATTTTAAGAATTCTTGTTTATTTTATATTTGTTATTAGCTGTATTTTCGTTAAATCAGAAAAAGACACAAAGTACACGAAAACATATATGAGACGAAAAGTAACACATTTCTTTTCCTATGCACGATAATTATCAACGTTCAAAACTCGACGTTTATAGATTTTCGCACTCACAAAAGTTTGTCGGTAGAATCTACTAAAAATAACAATTAAAACAAAGGTATATGCAGTTAAAAAGGCGGCAAAGGTACTAGTAGTAAGTAGTAATTTTATTTTTATTTTCAGCAATATAACTTATTACAGAATAAAAAATAAATATATAAATATACGACTCTGACTATTGTCGTCAGCCGTTTAACCAATGTTAAATACTAACTGTTCAAGATAAGTGTTTAGTTATTAAATTCCATTATTAAAAAATTTCTGTATTTTACACAAGTTTTTATATAATTTGCCAAAGAATTCCAACTAACAGTTATTCCATTTAGTATTTGTAAAATTTCGTCTTCGGCAAAGGTACTATAACAAACTTTTGTTATTTTTAACTGTTGAAAAATAACTAACAAAGGCATTAAAAATAACTACCAATGTCGTAAAATTAACTGATAAATTTTCACCACAAGATTTCAAAACAACTGACAAAATCGGTTAAAACTACTGTTTTTTACGTTAAATTTTTTTTTTGTTTATAAAAGTATATTTTAATAAAAAACAAATATTTTTTTTCTTTCGATTACAAAAATATGTGTTATTACTTCAGCCTATTTAAAATTTGAAGTAAAACTTAAAAATTGTTCTCCAGTTATTATGCTTTTATGCATTGCAGATACAATACAAGTTTTTAAACTAGAAATATATCAATAATAACAAATATAAACTAAACAAGAATTTTTAAAATTCAAAAAAATTCAACGAAATTTTTTATATTTTAAATAATAGTGTTTACTGTAAAAATACTGTTTTGGTAGTTGTTTATTATGATATTAAAAATAACTGATTTAAACAACTTTTCGTTAGTTGTTTTCTTAAATAACCCTCATAAAAGTTGTTTTGCTTTTTTCTATAGAAAAACAACTGTAATTACTGTTAAAAACAACAACTACTGATTACTACACAAACAACTGTTATGTAGTAACTGTCAAACTTTTTTGAGTGCGCATATAACGTAACTTCTTCACGTTACTTCTTAAAAAGTTTTGCTAGCATACGTTCGATTATACAGCAACTATTATAAATATTAACTATTTATAATTTTTTTATACTTTAATCGGTTAAATGTAGATTTAAATACTTAACGCTGATAGGTATGAACGAAAATAGAGCCATTATTGATATATTCCCAGTTTGCAAATAAAAATCAGAAACTTGTATTGTATCTCGAATGCATGAAAGCTAATAAATAGAGAACGGTTTGGAAATTTTACTTCAAATTAAAAATGGGCTGAAGTAATAACACATATTTTTGTATTCGAAAGAAAAAAATATTTTTTTTATTAAAATATACTTTTATAATACCAAAAGAAGAAACTGTAAAAACAGTAGATTTTACCCATTTCGTCAGTTGTTTTAAAATTATTGTAGTAAACATTTGTCGGTTTATTTCACGACATTGTTAGTTATTTTTCAAGAGTTAAAAATAACAAAATTTTTAGTTATTTTAAATTTAAAAACCTTTGTCGCCTTTCTAACTGCATATACCTTTGTTTTAACTGTCATTTTCAGTAGATTCTACCGACAAACTTTTTTGAGTGTAGTACTTTGTGTTATAAGAAGTAAGGTTTTTTTTATCAGTTAAGTTGTAACATTTTGAAATATTTCATTATCTTAGATGCCTTTTTTAAATTAAAAAAAATTTTTATTTTATGTTTGAACTGAATTTTTAATAACTAAAATACTAGACATAAAGTTTGGACCTAACTCTAACAAGTATGTAAGGTTTCAAAAGATCGGTCTAGACCTATATATTTATTATATAGTTTTTACTATTTTTTCTGTGATATCACCATGGAATTTCCATTCCTTTTTTGTTTCTACTATTATTCTCTTTTTCGCCCAACACTTACGATAACTGTCATTTTTTTTTGCTTAACGCTTAGTTGTATTGACACTGTAACCTACTACACACTGTTAGCTGACTAGTTTTTTTTTCCTATGAAAAAATGAACAAATTGAAATGATTTTCAAATTGGTTGCCATTTTAGTTGATTTTAATCTTCAGTTAAATGTTTTTTGTATATATGCGGAATAGTAAAGCATTTAACCACGATGTTACTTATACTTTTTTGCGTGTTTCTATACAATGCATTGTATGTATTAGAATTGATTTCCATTTGGAATTTAATGGATTTGGCAAGAAAAAAAAAACATGGAATCAGAATAAAAAAAACTTTAATATTAAAGATAAAGCTAAATTAAATGATTTTACAATTATTTTTAAAAAGTATTTCACATATCGAGGACTTATATTCAATAAGGGCTATCTACAAATATACAATTGTTCAGTAACCCTAAAAAACTATTTAGTTTACGTTTTGTGATTATTTTTCTTATGTAATCTTGTAAATTATTTATAAAAATGTCTACTAATTCTTGTTAATTTTTCATATTTTTCGCGATTTTATTGTAAATATCCCTAATTGCCTTCGGATATGTTCTATGTTGATATAAAAAATTGTAGATAACTCTTTTATGATTGGTAATGAATATATGAGATTCGTTATTCAACGTAATTTTGATTTGCAAACATTTTAAGAATTTGCAAAATTTTGCAAATATCAACCGCGGATTAAGATTTATATAAATCTGTTTCAACATAAAGTGTTTTTCGCGTTCCGCGATTATATAGCAGCTTTTAAGCCTTGTTTTTAAATAATTACAATCTAGGCACTGTGCACTTTCTTTGGTATCCATACTAGAGAAGGGAGCAGGAGTGACTCACGCTCACGAACGAAAAATAATAATCACGCACGACTCACGCTCACGTGATTAATTTTTATTTTTATCACGCCCACGAAATACTCACGAAACAATTGCATGTTAATGTATATCATGAAAATTATCAACCTTTTTGAAACAATAAATAAAATCCTAATATGACAATATCGTATTAGAATTTAGACTTGAGGTAGAAGAATATTCCAACTAAATATATGAAAATATAGAAAGTCCGAAAAAATAATTTTTGTATTTTTAATGCAAAAATTAAAATAATTGTTGAAACTTTCTTTATTGAATACAAGTTTTATTTCTTAATAAACTAAGTAATTAAAACGTGCTCCAATTTTAACGAAAGAAAATAATTGGCCATTTGGCGTCTTCGTATACATTTTTTGCACTATCATGTTTAAGAATTCGTTAATTCACGGAATTCGGATAACTTTCAAATTCAATTTCACATTTCTAAGAAACCGCTAATTTAAAAAGCTATTTTCATGTATATACATAAGTAGAACAATTTGCAAACCGTAGTCCAAAATATCTCTTTACAGAGATGTTTTATTTTCTTAATTTTACGAAATGAAATAAAATTTGAGCAGATAGCCCAAATAACATTAATTAAAGTGGGAAAAATGAGAGAATTATCTGCATGATATTAATGAATTTTTGCATAAAAACAATGAAGTTTCTCTGGAACTCATCCATTGAAACTTTTCATTGAATTAAGAAAGTTTTTCATAAAATGTTGCAAAAAATTTTATTTTATTTATTAGAACTTTCATACATTCAGTGAAAAAGTTTCATTAAAACCAGATTCATAAAATATATGAAGCTTTTTCATAAAATTTAAGGAATTTTTTATTTGCTTTGTGAAGAAAACTTCATTAGTTTACTGAAAAATTTCATTAAAACTCATCCAGCAAAATTCCCTCTGTGTAGCATTATTTTTTCAGTCCAAAATTATTATCGTATCATAGATAACAGCTGTACAACTGAAGTGTTTGACATCAAAAACTCATTTTCTCCAAACCGTCAGATGGACCGTATTGAATATTAGCCCTCAATGTTCTGCTAAACAAAAACTTTGTTGTCACATTAATAAATTTTATTAAAATTGTACATAACTTAAATTCTTTTATATTTTTAAATTTTCCGATCATGAAAAAATATCTTTTACCCAACAACATCAACATAGTTGTTAGTATTTTACAGGATATTAAAAGGCTTCTCTGAAAATCAATACTAACAGGATATTAGTTCATAAGGTATGAATTTCGTAAGCACAACACAATTTTCTTTTTCAAACATTTAAAAAAAACTAGCAAGGAGAGTCTGTATGGTGGTTCCATCAGATTTCGATAATATTTTGGTAAGAATTACTTCGACAGTTGTTCGAAACTTTTTTATTTGAAAATTTTTCATTTTGTTAGGGCCTGATTTATAGTCAGATCTTAGAACGAGTTTTTTCTAAAATGTTACTTAAGTCAAAAATTTTCAAACAAAGTTTCTAACTAAAGTAATATTTAAGACAAAAATAGCTCTTAGTTCTGAATACAAAACTGGCCCTTAGCACTCCATTATACTTTCCACCTACCTTCAAACTACCCTCTTTCACTTATCCAAATTTCATCTAAATCAGCAGACCTTCCTTGTGAGAATTTGTTAAATTTTATTTAGTATATTTATTATCTAAAAGAAACCAGTACAGTTTAATTCACACTTTAATTTTCAGCTATAATCATTACCCACACTTAATCTTGTCAATATGACATTAATTTAAAGCATAATTAGGAAAAATATTAACATTTTTATTTATATCATACACCTCTGTTCTGAGTACAAAAACTTTTTTAATTACACGGAATGTAAAATGTTGAGAAAATTGTTGTTTCGGAAAAAATTTGAGATAGTTATTTATAAGGCTGTCCCGAAACTTTTAACCTTGTAAGTAGGTATTAATCTCGAATAGTTATAGCCAAAAATCTAGCGATTTTTCCATCGTAAAATAATTATTTTATCATGTTGATATTTTTTTATTATAAAAAAACAACCTCCTTATTGATTGTTTTATTAAAACTTTCTAAAAAAAAATCCATATTTCCATGAAATATGGATGTGCGGTTTTCCACCGTACAACGAAAATAATAAATATATGTTTAACTTTTTAAACACTTCTTCGTCGACATTCTTTATATTCAAATGCAATTTGTTTATTATGGTAATTAATAGGGCAAGGAATTTCATGCACTTAAAATGGAAAATATGCGCCTAAAATATGCGGCTAAAAAGAAAAATATGCATTAAAAATATAAGAAATATGCACTAAAAACTATTATTTTTGCAAAAATAATGCGCTTTAAAACTTAAAAATATAATAAAGTAGTTATTTGGCAAACAGACACAGAACTCGAAGATTTTCCATATGTCAATAAGGTTTTTAAGAATGTTTATTTTGATTGAATCAATATATAAAGACGTATAAATTTTTTATATTTGTTTACAAAGCTCCTAAAAATCAAAAATATGCCCAAATATGCATTAAAAAGCACAAAATATGCATTAAAAAGGTACCAAATATGCATTTAAAGTCAAAATATGCAAAAACATGCATTTTTAACAAAATATGCAACTACAAATCGAAGCCATTTTGTTCTAAATTTGATGATTCGGATAAATATTTAGTCCATATTAGTTTTGAACTATCGAGAAAAAACATGCATTTGCATGGAATTCCTTGCCCTAGTAATTAATAATTAATTCGACAAAATAGACAAATTGACAACTTGTAATTTAATGCGATAAAAAAATTCATAAAATTTTAAAGCTGGACAATTATGAGTGCAATAAGCGATTAAGTCGAATTATAGTTTCTTTACAATTATTTTTCGTTTTTATTAACTCATTTTGGAGACACTGTTCTATACAAACAAAAAAATAAAATCAAATAGCTTCCCTATAAACAATTTCACTGGAATTCAAGTTGAAATAAAGGTCAATTCCAGCCCTGTTTTCCAGTTTCAAGGCTTGAATACAACTTTCATTATATTTTATTTCAATAGCATACTCCAGCAAAAGGGAGACAAAAATTCAAGTTTGAAATATTTTTGTTAAATAAACAAGTGCTAGAATTTGAAATATACTTTACTTCAATCAAAATTTAAAGCACTTGAATTTTTAAAACCTATGTGCTTATTGGGTTGATACCTTGACCATAGATTACATAGATCTCTAACTCTTTGATATTCGCTGTCAGTGAACATATCTCATGAGAATGTGTTGGACATACTTATACCTATACAAATAATATTTGAATGTGTGCGTAAAATTTTGTTTATTGACAAAAGAAGAGCAAGATATATATGTAATATATGAACTTGACCTTCAATCGTTAGTAAAAAAATTTAAGGAAAATCTTATCCAGAATTGAAAATTAATTTTTTACCTTTTTTGATGGGGCTATTTTCAAAATTTATTTAAAAATATAAAAAAGACTAAGGGCCATTAACAATAAACAAATTAACCTAAAGTTTGAGCTAACTTAAAATTACAGATGTCAAATTCCATACAAATTTGAATTTTTTAACTTTCAGTTTGTGTTAACTTTAGGTTATTTGTTTATTGTTAATGGGGTTAACTATTATATCTTTGATTGATATGTTTTTATAAGAAAAAACGAAACTTTTTCCAGGAGCGCCTAGTTATTAAAATATTATTACATTTGTGAAAATCATAATGCCAGGGTTGTCATATTAAAATTTTAAAAAATTGTAAAAACCACAATATTTTTACAAGAAAAAAAAGTTGAAAATTGGTTTACTCAAAAAAATAACTAATTTTGAATCTGCCAAAATGCTATGCATGAGCAAGACAAATTCTAAAATTAAAAATCTTTTGAAATCAATTCTCGCTCGATCCAACAGTAAAGCTTCGGATTGTCGGAAAATTCTCTTAATTTGGTAATATTAGTAATGACAAAAAAGATATTTTGATCTTCTAGATTTTTTTATTAACCCTAAAGTCAAGCGCTTTTTAGTGGCTTGGTGGGCATTAAATTATTGGCATTAAGTGGTTCGGGGTAATTAACTGTTTTTGCAACATTTCGTATTTGCAACAATATTTAACATAAATTGAAAAAATCATTTAAGATTTCGAAGTATGGCTACCCTAGTAAAAATCATTTTTATATAATCAGATATGATTTTTATATAATTATTTATAATTTTATACAATTATAACTTGTCGAGTATTTTGAAACATATATTTTTATAGGATTATATCAAAAGATATTTAATTATATAAAATTATATTAAGCAGATCCACCATTTTCCGCATCAAATCATGTATGGGTTAATATAATTATATAAAAAATATATTATTTGATCCGAAAAATGGTGGATCTGGTTAATGTAATTTTATATAATTAAATATCTTTTGATATAATCATATAAAAATATATGTTTCACAATACTCGACAAGTTATAATTGTATAAAATCATAAATGATTGTATAAAAATCATATATAAATATATAAAAATCATTTTTACTAGGGTAGGAATCATAAAACTGTTAATGGACCTCACGAGAATCGACACTACATAGTTTTTAATATATAAACCCAATAAATTTTTCTAACCGTAGTGAACAATTTAAATACTGGTTTTTTATACATTACAGATAGATTTATGTGCAATAGAGTTTTAAACAAATTACAAACGTTACACAAATTACAATGTAACAATTAGTCATTTAACACGTGAAACAAATTAATTTAGGAATTTTAATTTTTGTAGCATTGTTTTTCATAATTAAATTTAACCTTTTCAGTTGAGAAAACACATTGTTAATTCAATAGGAAAAAAATCATTAAACAAATAAATAAAGATGATGTTAAACTATAATTTTGTAATATATTCTGAACTTTGTACATTTTTATCATTGAAGCAACAATTTCAAGTTAGCACTTTTTGTGTTAATAATATATTTGATATCAGTGGCAGAAATAGTTTTTCCATTCAAAAATACAATTCATGAGAAACTGCTAAAGAATATAATTTTTCTGTTTACTAGACCAATTTGTGTATTTTTAGCAACTAAATGGAAATTATTAGGTTAATTAATTCTGATAATTCTAATACCAATAAGACTATTCATAAAATTATTTATTTTTCCCAAGTCTAAATAAGTTGTAATTCTCATTTACACTGTTCACTCTTCTCTGGTTAGTCTAGATGGATCAGCCTCTAGTAATGTATACTTGATGAAATAGGGAATATTTATATAAGAAGAACGCAAATGTTTCGAATTATTATGCATAAGCACTAAAATGTTTTGAAAACAAATGCTTTTTTCACAAATTATAATTGATTGTTATAGGCATTGAACCATGCCAATTGAAAAAATAATATTGGCATTGATGAATTGTAATGCCAAAAAATTTTATTATATTTGATATTTCAATCAGTGGTTCAATTCAATCAAAATTCGGTAGTTAAGTTGTCATGTTACTATGAAAATTTGATAACTTAACTACCGATTTTTGTTATACATGCTTGGATTTCCCAATTTTTTTATACTAATATTAATTATATATTAGTATGCAGTCTTGCGCATCTAAGGGTTAAAAAAGCTGTGTCATAGAAAAATGTGTGCATTTCTTATTTAATTTGTTCTAGTGTTTATTTATTTCATATTCTTTGATTTGGTATATAATTTTAATATTAAAGTTCGATCAACTTTTGCTTATGGTTGTTTCGGTATTTTAGACACGTATATCAACATTTGTTTAACAATTTGCACAAACTTTGTTTTTTATGGGTTTTGTCTAAATCTTGTAAATTGAAAAATATCTAACAACCAATACATAAGAAAAAAATTAAAGTTTTTGTTATAAATTTATAAACGACTGTAAAAGAATTTAGATTCGTCCAAATAAAAACAAAATTTTATAAAACTTATTTTAGCTAAAATTTTTTTTAGTGAAAGTTTACAAAATTTTATAAAATTAAATTTATCAAATATTTAGTTAATTTTTATAACTGTTGTACTCGTATATACTGTTTCTTTTTTCTTACAAAATTTTATCATAAAATGACTTCACAAGTGGTCAATTATCTTGTTTTTAACTAAATAAAATTTTTTTTTATTTTGAGTTAGTTTTAATTTCATAATCGAATTTATGTTTGTTTCAATTTTAATTAAAAACAATTTAAATTTTGAAGAGTTACAAAACTGCCAATCAAGCTGGAAAAGTGTTTGTCAGAAAAAAGAAAAACTGTAGCATTATACTTTTTCTCTTGTTTGTTTTAGAATATAATTGAATTTAAATGAAAAAAATATTTTTTGTTTGAAATTCATTAGCTACAAAAAAAAATATTTACAATTCAATATATAGGGGAACGTCGGGTAAATTAGAAAATGGGGTGATGTGGAAAATTACACTTTTTGTAACCTTTTTAAATATTAAGTAAAGTTAACAACTGTGGCTTAACATATCAAAACATTTTTAATCTACCGTTTTAGCCAACCCCACACGTTTTTATAGATTTTAAAGAATGAGATTTCTCAAGTTAAAAAGAAAAAATTAAGGTATTGTTGAAAATATTTGCAACCTGCACAAAAACTGGAAACGTTCCCGAATTTAATAAGAAATAATTTATGCAAACAAAACTATGTATGTTAAGCGAGGTGGCAGGTCATACCAATTTTATTAAGTATGGCAATACTGTCGGATATAGTCCCCAAACTGAAAGTGAAAGGCGAATGTCGTGTACCTTTGCACTTTTGAAAAATTGGTGTCAATACCTCTAATATTATTACAACAGATACAAAAGAATCTTTAAACGCAAAAAGATTAATTTTGGTATTGGGATAGATTGCACGTATTAACAACTTTAAATTTTTTATGCATTTTAAGAAATTGCGATTTTTTCAGAAAAGCGGAAGTGTTCCAAGATAGAATTTAACTTTGGAACTCAGAAAAAATTAAGGGAATTCCGTTAAAAAAGAAATACAGCTCCATAATAAAATTGATTGCGTTATTTGTAATAGAGAAGAGATCTACCTGAAATGAGACAATGCAATTTAACTTCGCATAAAAAACGTTTTAAAAAATGGTGCACATTTTAACTCAAAGATTCTTTCGTAACCAATCAAATTAAAAAAAAAAACACTATGGCTCTTAATTTTGCGTTAGGGAATACAAATGCTAAAGTGTTCATTTTCCTTATTAAAAGTTTATTAAAAAGTGTCATGCATAATCGTTAAATAACAGTTTTTTAATTTCTCGTTTTATTCTGGCAACACCCTTATAAAATGTGTCTCCACTTTCAAATAAATTGTTAGTTATTCATAAAGTTAGTAAACGATTGACTCGTTAATCATAGATGAATAATGTTGTTTTGAAGATTTTACCTATAAAAATAATTTATAATAAATCAAAATTTGATCAAAAAAATTTTTTATACATCTCTTGGTTATGTAATAGTGTAAAATAATATTTTAAATCAGGTTAATATTACGAATACTGAAAGTATTCGAATGACGAATATGTTTTGATTATATAAATATCACTATTTTGTTTAATTTATTTTTTATTTTATTTGTACACCAATTTGAGAAAATTTAATGAAAAAATGTTTAAATGGTGCAGTCGTCCCAGGTTTTTCTAATTTGTTGGCTACAAAATGTTTGATTCTACATATTCTTGGGTGGATGACATACACGCCTATTTTAGGCATGACCCTACTTTAACAGATTATTAAGTTGTTCGTTATTAAACGAATTATGCATACTGTTTTTGCGAAATTAGATTAAAACCGTTTAATTAAAAGGTTTAGGAACTTTATGTATTCGGCTGTATTAGTTTGTGGTTGGATATTAGACAAAATTTGAATTAAAAAAAAAGCCCAAAACATGAAATAAATTCCTAATTTTTAAAAAAATTAGTTTAAATTTCGTTCAAGGATTTACTTTGTTCTTTTCAAGGATTTACTTTGTTTAATTTTAGGACCTTCTGGATATTTATCTAAAATTCTGTGCATATGAAAATGAAAAACTTCATATAAGAAGACTTCAGAATAAAATATCAACAAATATGGAAAAATGCAAAGTTCCAAGGTACACGACGTTCCCCTATATGACCGAAAAATTTTAGGCTATAATCTCCAAATCAGAAATGAGGATAATATCCGTTTACTCACAAAAAAAATGTATTACAATGTAACTAGAGCTACCAAACTAGAAATTGGCGTTACATAAAATTTTATTAACTTCTGAAAACTTTCATTGCCATATACTACATATTTTTGTGTACTTAAATACCCTTTACATAAAATATAAAAGCTATGAAATAATAAGTTTTTTAATACAAAATATTTTGTTTTTGACTAAAAAAAAAAGCATTATGTACTTAATATAAATGAAAACAAAGTCATGCATATATTAGTAATATATTCTCTTTACCACTACATATAAAAATTATGATAATCCGAGTAAAACTAGTTTTCCATTATGATTTTATACAATTATATTAGAACAATGAAATTCCGAATTTTCTCAGAAAATCACAGCAAATAGAAATATTAAGAGTACCATGTCAAAATAACTAAATTTTGCTACGTTTGACCCCCTCCACCAAGCCCATTTTTCACAAACATAAAAATGTTGTTCAGTTAGAAAAGTTTTTAGTTTAAACTGTAATTTTCAGTCTATCACACCTAAAAACTTCTTTAAGTGTAGCTTATTTACCATATTGCAGGAAGTACAAAAGGAAAAACAACTTCCTTGACAAGCTAAGGTGGCTAATTAGAATATAAAAAGTCTTAAGGACGAAAGTTAAATATAATTAATTAAGGTAAAGCTCCTTAACATACTTTTATAAAAAAAATACTTTAGACTTATGGTAACTATGTTATAAAAATTTCTTTTGGTTATAAGTTTTGAAAGTACTTTTAATGGTAATTTAAAAATATTAAATAGTTACATTTTTATTTTGGGTTATCTAAAGAATAACTGTGTTCTAAAAAAATAAATTTCAATTACATTTCAAAACAAGACAAAATAAAATCATTTTTCAATTTGTCTTACTCATATTATCCTGACATTTAAGCAAACAGTGTAAAACAAAAGATTTCATTTTAGATTGCTTAGCCAAAAAAAAAAAACGAATATCGCTATAAAAAAACTATAATAAAATATTTTGCACTAAACAAGAATTAAATACATACAAAAAAGAAAATTTACGATAAGTTGGTGGATAAAAACACTATATACAATAGAGGACATAAATATAGCAGTTCTGAAATTTAATATTAAAAACTTGAATATTTTTTTGATAGTTTCATGGTAACCGGTAGTGTTAATACGACGTGAATATGAATATAATAAGGTCAGCATATACGACTTAAATGTTCAACTCACAAATCGACTTTTGAAACGCTTTTTATCTGTTATGATTACCAGTTACAGTTTTTGGTTTTGAAATTAAAATTCCTTTTTTATTTTTGCTATACTACAAAAGAATATTCAAAAATTGTAATAATTTTCAAACAAAATAATTATGTGTTGCCAAATAAAATCGTTAATGCCGAACAATGAATATTCGTAAATATTTCTGTGCCGCAATTTTTCAAAAATTTCACGGCGGCCTTAGCAAATCGATTAAAAAGTTTAAAAAGTTTAGCACAAAAATTTAATATTATGTATTTCTGTACGATTATATGTATCTACAATTTTACTACTGCTATTTTTTACTACTACTAAATAAATTTAAAAAATTTTCAATTTAGTAGAAATAGTAATAATTTCGAGTAAACGAGCACACTGGCAAATTTATATTTGCAGTAAAAAAAAAGAAAAATAAACGAAAATACTTATTATTTTGATACGATACTCGTATAAGGTGTTTTATACAATGAAAACGACAACAATGAAAAATAGTCATTGCTTTTATAACTAATACTCGAAATATTTCCATGCCAAACCACTAAAACCACCAGCAGAAAACACCAAACCTTAATAGCTTTAAAATTATTTTTTGTAATGTCTTTTTGTAAGTAGAAAGAACACAAAATTTTCACTGGTCTCTTTTTTTAATAGGAATTTTGTAACATCTTATAATACGCATAAGCCAATATGGTTTACACTACATACAAAAGTTGAATAAAGATTTTTGGTTTAAAAAAATAACAACAAAATACGTTAACCATTTAAAGGTATATCAGTTTTTTTGTATTAAAACTGGTAGAACATTATTGAGCATAAGTTTTAAAATATTTTGTCTTTAAGCAGACACGTAACTATGTTAGAGAGGGCTAAGCAGCTAAGGAAGTTTCATCAATATCCGCTCAGGGATATCTGTTATATTAATATGTTTAAAAAAATGTAAATTTCCTAAAATTTTACTTTTGACCTTACACAGGGGAAATTTAATTTATTTCTATTTTACCATAATTTTCAGGATTGAAATATCTAATCTTGTTTTGTTATATTCTGGCCAAAATTGTGAGGAATTAAAAGAAGAAAAAAGGAAAACTTGCTATGTTCTTAATAAAACCTTAAAGTTCAAACGTTGATTTTTTAAAATTTCTTTAAAAAAATTTTTAAAATTTTAAAATTGTAGGTTTGAAGACATTGTTGAAAAATTCTGACCTTTTTGGCACTAATTTAAAACGAGTTAGCAAAACGCAATATAAAAAAATACTTCTTATCTGAGTTTCTTGGAACTTATGGAATAAAAAAATGTTTCTGTAGTAGATTATTTCAACAAATTTTAAAATTTGGACCCGAATTACTTAGTTAAGTGGTCTGCGACACATCAATTACCGGGAGAAATTGTAACAACTCGGCTGTTTTTTAACCGATTTAAGTTTTTATTGGTTTATTACAAAGAGAATTCACTCCAAATCACGATTTCTTACGGTGGGTCTCATACTGTAGGTTTAACTTTAACTTAACTAAAAACAAAATAAAATGTCAAAAAAATGTACACCAAACAACAAAAAATTTTTGGGTTAACTATTAACCTAAGTTTAAACCTGCAGTATGAGACCCACCGTTAATGTTTTTAATATCAATATTTTATATTGATTTATTTAAAATATCAATATTTTTGATAAAATTCACAAAAAGTCATATTTTCCCCTTGTAATCCATGTTCCAAACTTTAGGGCCGATGCGGCACGCCTTCGCGATATCCAATTTTTTCGGAGACTTATTTTTACATCCAAATAAATATTTCCAAGGGATAGCAATAACTCAAAATTTATTTTCCTCTATCCAAGTTTGGAGCAACCTAATGAACATACATGAACACGTATAAACGTGCATGGTCATACATGTAGGTATTTCCTCAAATTTCTTTAATGCACACGTATGGTCATATATGGATTATGTATGGAGATTTATGTATGCATGGTCATGAATGAATGTTTATGAGCAGGGCAGCGACTTTATGCACTTAAAAATCGAAAATATGTGCAAAATATCCACTTAAATGTAAATATGTACTAAAACCCCTAAAATATCCACAAATAATCCAAAAATAAACGTTTCAAACGAAAAATTCACTTTAAATTTATCGATTATTAAAAATCATATTTATTTCTCGGGATCATAGACCAATTACCAAGGACTGTTATTTGTGACGTAACTCAGAATAATAACATTCCAAAATACAGAAATATGACCATGGTCAACTTGAATGTTCAGTGCACATCTTGATTCACTTAGGCTCATTGTATGCCCTTAAATTTCTATAAATATTTCTAAAAATATTCAAAATTCTTACAAATTTTTCAAAAAAAAAAAAATATTTTAGTGTAAACATGATTCATTTATGCCGAATTTTAGTTTCTTATTACCTTTTGTAAATTCGTAAATATTATTGTTTCGAATTTTGTCAAAGTGGTGAAGGGCAAGTGAAAAAAATGACCATGTAATTAACCTTTATAATTAAACCATGCTCGGGATCGTTTGGTTAAAAATTAAATCCAACCTAAATGTCTAAGTAGATGACAACTTGATGTTTTCCTTCTAGTTAAGTGCTGCGTTGAGGTTTGCAAATTCTTCTTTTTCTTTATTTTTCATTAAATCTTACTTTTATTTTTATAAAAAAATATGAAGAAAATATTCAATTTAATGAAAAATATGCACTAAAAATCATAAAATATGCACTTAAAAGCAAAGTATGCAAAAATATGCATTTATAATAAAATATGCAAAAATATGCCACAACAAATCGATGCCATTTTGTTGCAAATTCTTTGATTCGGAACAAACATGCATTTGCATGAAAGTCGCTGCCCTGTTTATGAGCATGCACGAACATACATTTAACCTATATGGATCCATATATGTCGATGTTTAGCTGGGATCCCGGTGAAAAATGTCCATATATGAACATTTATGGTTCAACCATATATGTATGGATCCGAAAAATGAGGTAACACCTAAGTATATGTTCATATATGGACATATATGAACATATACATTTATTAAATATATGCGAATACATGCGAACGTTGCTGTCCTTTATTATAAGGTTGTACGATAGATATAAATTTATGTATGACATTCAAATTAGGCGCTACATATGTAACTTTTTTTATTTATGGCATTAAATATAATTCCATATTTATCCAAATATGAGTTCCTTTTACATATATGGAAAAAGGTATTCTTCGAAATATGTTCATATACAAGTCCCTTTTGCATACATTGAATAACATATACTTTCATATTTATCCATATATGAGTGCCTTTTCCATACATGAAATAGCAGATGCCTCCATATATGTCTGTATATGAAATATTTTTCCATATATGGAATAACATATACTTCCATATATGTTCATATAAAATCCATATATGTTTATAAAAAATCCATATTTGTTCATATGTGTCCATACATAAACCATATATGAACATGTTTGAGCGTATATGAACATTTTTCACCGGGATGTTATTTAATTTGACAAAATTTTTGTTAACTACTGTTTAATTTTCACTTTAACAAACTTATTAAATTTACTCAGATTATTAAAATTGAAGATTTAACATCCCGGTGAAAAATATCCATATATGAACATTTATGGTTCAACCATATATGTATGGATCCGAAAAATGAGGTAACACCTAAGTATATGTTCATATATGGACATATATGAACATATATGAACATATACATTTATTAAATATGTGCGAATACATGCGAACGTTGCTGTCCTTTATTATAAGGTTGTACGATAGATATAAATTTATGTATGACATTCAAATTAGGCGCTACATATGTTCCTTTTTTTATTCATGGCATTAAATATAATTCCATATTTATCCAAATATGAGTTCCTTTTACATATATGGAAAAATGTATTCTTCGAAATATGTTCATATACAAGTCCCTTTTGCATAAATTGAATAATATATACTTTCATATTTGTCCATATATGAGTGCCATTTCCATATATGAAATAACAGATGCTTCCATATATGTCTGTATATGAAATTTTTTCCATATATGAAATCACATATACTTCTATATATGTTCATATAAAATCCATATATGTTCATAAAAAATCCATATTTTTTCAAATGTGTCCATACATAAACCATATATGAACATATTTGAGCGTATATGAACATTTTTCACCGGGATTACAGATATAATTACATATACGCTTATATATAACTTAGTATGACACTATACACAATAATATAAAACTATATGTGGAGCCATATAAGAAATATTTTATAATTTGTGTTAGATATGATTATATATTGACGAATAAGAATAAGTGTGTGAGTTTATTTTTTGCATCATATATTTTTAGTAATTTTTATTATTTTGTAATATTTTACTACTTTTTTACTATTTTTCTTATATATTGGTTGTATAACATCATCCTATTAACTTTAAAATTTCAGTCTTGTTAACTTCATTTTAAAATTACTAAAAATAAAGAAAATTTTGTTCATGTTTAATGCACTGTCATGGTAAATTTGGATAAAAGTAATGGAAGATTTATCGAAATTATAGGATCTCCAGCAGACCTTTGGTTAATCATTATATTTGGAAATTAATTACACATGCAATTACACAATTACATGTAATTGTAATTGAAAAAAATTAAATTACAATTACATATTATTTGTAATTAAAAAAAAAAACAATTACAAGTAATTTGTAATTGAAAATTTTCAATTATTCATTACATATAATTGTAATTGAAAAAATGTCAATTACAATTACATTTTTTCGGAAAAGAAGTAATAACAAAAAGCACAAGTGAGGGGTCAGCCCAACATGACGTATTCTTTTTATACTTATACACGCCTATCCAACCTATCCCAGTCAGTTTTTTCTACAAAATTTTAACAAAAAACACTTCAATTCTAAATGTAATTGAAATTTGTAATTGAAATCACTTTCAATTACAATTACTTGTAATTGAAAATTTTCAATTACAGTTACATGAAATGTAATTGAGTTTTTTTTAATTTCAATTACATTTATTTGCAATTGTAATTGAAATCCCTCAGGTCTGATCTCCAGATATTGCATATCTTTTTTATTTAAAAAAATAATTTTTGTATATTGTTAGATATGGTCATATATAATATGATCTAAAGTATAAGGTTAATATTTAGATATAATTGTATCAAACTATGTCTACTTTTATAACAATTTATATAATTTTATACAAAAAGATATAATTTGATGTAATTGGATTAGGACAAAATTCGGATACAATTGTATCGAATTGCATAAAATTGTATCAAATTGTACCAAATTGTATACAATTGTATACAATTCGATACAATAAGATACAATAAGATGTTCTCATTTTTCGGATATAATTATATCTAATTACATAAAAGATAATATATAATTAAATATAACTTCATATGGCTCCATATCATTTTTTTTTTACTTGGGCATATATGAACATTTATGGTTCAACCATATATGTATGGATCCAAAAAATGAGGTAACACCTAAGTATATGTTCATATATGGACATATATGAACATATACATTTATTAAATATATGCGAATACATGCGAACGTTGCTGTCCTTTATTATAAGGTTGTACTATAGATATAAATTTATGTATGACATTCAAATTAGGCGCTACATATGTTCCTTTTTTTATTCATTCATTAGATATAATTCCATATTTATCCATATGAGTTCCTTTTACACATATGGAAAAATGTATTCTTCCAAATATGTTCATATACAAGTCACTTTTGCATAAATTGAATATCATATACTTCCATATTTGTCCATAGAGTGCCTTTTCTATATATGAAATAACAGATGCATCCATATATGTCTGTATATGAAATCTTTTCCCATATATGGAATCATATATACTTCGATATATGTTCATATAAAATCCATATATGTTCATAAAAAATCCATATTTGTTCATATGTGTCCATACATAAACCATATATGAACATGTTTGAGCGTATATGAACATTTTTCACCGGGATGTATGGATACCCAGAAGGATCAAATGCTTTGTCCGTCTCTCGCTTACTTTTTGAGATGTGCCATTTTTTTAAACGGAATTTTTTTTATTTAAAATTTCCGAGGTCCAAGTCCTCACCAAGTTCCATTTATGGATACAGATATTCGATATTTTCGTCGATTTTGCTATGTATATGTTGTTTTCCAGATATGGACCATTTTAAAGAATCGCGAGGGGCTTCGTCTTTAAAACTTCGGATACACTGGTGGCGCCATCCACCGGGCAGTATCAGAAACATTAAACTCCATTATTTTACCAATAAACTGTGTAAAATTTTATATAATGGTTTTTTTTAAATTAGTATAAAAAGGATTTTTAGTGTGTGCAGTGTTTAAAATCAGTGTTTTAACTAAAAATTTGTTCAAAATTAGTCAAATCGATTTGAAACCCATCTGACCGATTTTTTTTCCTAACCCGGTTAAAAATTAGCATTCATGGACATCTGTAAACTTACACATACTATATGACAAGAATAAAAATTGAGGAAACGTCTTAATTTTTTTTTTAAGTTGGGGTGAGAAGGCCAGTTAAATATTGACAAATTTAGCGTTTATTTCGAATATATTATTAATTATAATTTAGCGGAATTCGGAAAATGCTACAAGTTTGACAATGCCAACAGAATTTTTAATAGGCAATTAAAAAATAGTATGTTAGGGCACCTATACGTATGTGAGATATACCTTTAGATATATCACTCATCCGTATAGGTTTTTTTTAAAAACATTTCCATTCACACAGAATGTGCCCATAAACATGCATGCTTTTGCTTATATGGATTTCTTCAAATTTCGTTAATGCACATGGACATTTATGGGTTTATGTCTCCATGTATGGAAAAGTATACATATTTATAAGCATGCTCGAACACACGTTAAACCTGTATGAATCTATATATTTCGATTTTTAGCCGGCAGGAAACTTATTATTTTAAGTGCATTAAACAGAAAATTGATTTACACCCAAATGGATTAATATTTTGGTTGTTCTTTTATATTTTATCTATATACCACATTTTCCTCCAAATAAAATCATACAACAAAAACTATAATGCACATTTAAGGGTTAATTAAAACTTAATCAAAATTACTTAAAATTTGTTCAAGTGAAATTAAAACTGATATGAGGTAAGTATGATGACGTTTTTGGCAGTAAAATAGTGGTTTGAAACCACACTATCGTGATAATCGTTAAGTGCATTGGGAAATTCGGCCCTACTACTAAAATTTTATTGCAAACAGTTTTGATTTTATTGAATGAGTTTCAAAGGTTTTAACACTGGTTATGTTTGTTTTAAAGCAAATATGAAAAGATATTTATAATTTTTAAAACTTCACCCACCATTACTTATACTTACACGTATATGTAATTGTTAACTAATTGAGTCATAAAGAGTTCTATCATCATAAAACCGAAAAAGTATAAATAAAGTAAAAAACGATCAACATAAAGTTTTTAAAATAAATTAGTGTCACTTTTATGGGTATTTAACAATGTGCTGACACAAATTTAAATATTATGCAAAAAAAAAATGAAAAATATACTGGCTTTTGTGTATGGCTGTAATGTATAGTATTTATGTACATACATACTTATCTACACGTGTATAAAGTATTTACCTGTATGAAAAGAAATTTTATATTTAATTGTATACATACGCATCAGTGATGTCAACACTATTTATGGTGCTTTTCGATTATCCAAGACACAAAATTTAGCAATTTAGTTATTCTTCATGTAGTGCTGGTACAAAAGTGTAGTAGGTATGGAGTATCCGAGTAGTTGCTCTATTTATGGGTATTCGATACCAATAAGGAACTACTCCATATTTTCAGAGTTGTATTCCGGACAGGGTACAAAATACAAAAATGCGTCTTGGCTAAAATGGTGTGACTTAAAATACAACGCTGTTACTAGGAAAAATTAAAAGAAAAAAAATTTATGGATAAAGTTTAAAATTATGAAACAATAATAACAAAAAAAAAAAATTTTTAAAATTGGTTTAAAAATAATTAAAATTTTAATATTTAATAAACATGAACAATGTCCATATAAAATTAAAGGAAATAACCCGGTAAATATTTTTTATATCAGATACAAGTAGATACAGAAATTGGTTCTGTATAATTGGATTAAATCAAAATTATATAAAAATATATATTCTTTGGCCTCATTTCATTGACTAGTACATACATATATGTGACGCGCAAAATAGAAAGGGTCCCTTTCTCAGGAGGGCATGGGATCGGTCTCATTCGATGCTCAGATGTTGTCCACATCAAAAAACAAAAATTGATTTTTTACCCTTAGGTCTCTTTCTCTATGCGCTGTCACATATAATTATATAAAAATGTATCAGTCGATATGTATATTACTACATAATTTCATTTTTAATCGGGAATATAAAATTTTACAGTTTTCAAATTTCAAAAACCTGTTGAAAATATTGAGTACCTGGTAGCGAGTATCCAAATTAAAAAGATTGATTAAGTAACCAAATTTACCAGCACTAAGTTTTAGTGCTTTTTAACTTTTAAAACAAAGGTATATGCAGTTAATAAGGCGACAAAGGTATTTATCTTTAAAATAACTAAAACTTTTATTTTTTTAACTGTTAAAAAATAAATAACAAATGTATTAAAAATAGGAATTTATCAATGGGCTTTTTTTAAATCACTGGATTTATTTTTAGATTTATTTTATTTTGCTAAAAAATCCACATTTTTTTACTTAATTTTTAAAATTTTATATTTTTTTCAAATCTAACACTTATTTGCTATTATAATGTAAAAGAAAATATTTAAATTTTACGAAAATGCAATTTCTAGAATTAAATTAAGCTAAATCCAAAACGGATTTATTTATTTTATAAATACATTTTGGATTAAGCTTAATTCAATCCCTGTGCTCTCATTTTTACAAAATTTAATAATTTTCTTTCACATTATATTAGCGAATAAGTATTAGAATTTTTGAAAAATATTAAATTTTGAAAATTAATTAACCAAATGGATTTGTTAACAAAATAAAATAAATCCGAAATTAAATCTAATGATTAAAAAAAGCCAAATAACAACAAATATAAAATAAACAAGATATTTTAAAATTCAAAGAAATTCAACAAAAAATTGTATTTTTTAAATAAAGTAACTACTTTAAACAACTGTTACGAAATTACAGTACTATTCGTTAGTTGTTTTCTTAAATAACCGTCATAATAATTGTTTTGCATTACTACTAAAAACAACAACTTCTGATTACCACACAAGCAAATGTCATGTAGTAACTGTCAAACATGTGCATTTTTGTCTCTTACCACAGAATTTGTTGGCGAAAAAAAGGTGAAAACAATTTTTTTTTTGCATGGAAATAAGGTATTTATTCATTTTTTTGAAACTTTGCGAGTTAACTTTCATCTTATATTTTAAGTTATCATAAAAAAATATGAGAATATTCATACAAAACTAAAACTTCGTACAAAAAAATAAAACAAATTTCTTCCAAAAATTAAAAAAAAAATGTGTTTACGCTCTTTTTATTTTTCGTTTAGTTTTTTAATCTCAAAAGGTTGACATCACTGATACATATGTATGTTTATTCGTAATGTGTGAAATTCATTCCTTTTTTCCTTAATTTTTTTTTACTCATAAAAACCTTGACAAATGCTTGTTTTAAACAAATGTTATCATATCATTCATGTTCATTATTTTAACGTATGTATTATCGGAATGTTGTTTAAAATAAAAGTGTGTTTTTTATACTGCACATTAAACCCGCAGCTTGAAACAAGCGTATTTTAAATGTAAAACATATGTATTTACTGTCGACACTAGGAAAAATGGTGCAAATGATAACTGTAAATATATGTAGATTATATTCTGTGGTGCCAGACTTTTTTTTTGTCAAAAATTAAAAATAATTAGATCGTCAAGAATTTTACGAAAAATCGTCAAAAATTCGTCATTAATAAAATATCATAAAAACGCAAAATATACTTATTTTTCAATCAAAACTGTTTCATATTCTAATTCAATTCTAATTTAGATAAATTATTTACAATATATAGAATTAGACTGAATGCTGCTTTTAAAACTTTAAATTAAAAATGAGTTTTAAAAAACAAATTTGTGCATTTTCTCATCGATTTTATTCAAATTCTGATTGTGAATTTGGAAAAAAAAATGTGTAGACTGTGTAATTTAAACAAATGGGCTTAATGCTAAGTTTTGTTTGTTAGCAATTTTTCACCACAAACTTTTTTTTTCCTGCTCAGGTATTGCCTAATACCTAAAAACAAGGTTCTAAACTAACAGTTTGCGGTTTTTATAATTCTTTTTTATAGTTTTCGTTAAAAAATCAGAAATTTTCAGAAATCGGCAAAGGATATTGTATTTTCAGTAAAAAATCGTCAATCATCATTTGGAAATTTTTCACAAAATAAATCCGACAAAACGACGTAAAATCGTCACATCTGGAATGACTGGTTATATTAATTTGCCTTTGACTGACATATTTCAGTTAATTCTGTTAAGTAGTTCGGTTGTTATTATGACAATTATATAAAGTTAACCCATATTGGACACTATTTCGTTTTCAACTCAGTAATATAAAGCGGTTACTAAATACTAAAATATTGTTTTCCAGGATTAAATTTATTTAAAACAAATGTCATCGTTTTTCAAAGGGACTTCATCTCAAAAATTATTTAAAAATAAGCACTTTAAAAAATTAAAAACTAAAATTGGTTAACTTTTAATAATAAAAAATTTCTAATTTTTTCTTCTAACATTTTTATTATGAAAATAGTAGGTTTGTTTTTTTTTTGAATTTTATATAAATATTCCATACAAATTTAATTATTTATAAAAATTTTAAGTAGATATAAATTTAGCCTCTTAAAAATTAAATTAAATTAAACAAAAATATTTGTCATAGAATTTTTTGAAATTTTAGTATTTTAAAATTGATAAAATATTAAAAACAACAAATGCTAACAAATGAATTATGTGGTCGTTAGTAAAGGGAGAGCATGCCACTCAAGGTAATAGCTCTATTTCAATTGAAATTCAGAATTTCCATTTGAAATTCAGAAAATATCAATTGAAATTCAGAATTTTCATTTGAAATTCAGAAAAGATCAATTGAAATTGGTAAATAAATATTTTTCGTTCGATTTCGAGATCACATAATATCATGATTACTTTTTAAATTAAAAAGATTATTTTAATTTATCTCTCTTAGTGTATATTAAGAATCGATAACATATTTTTTGTGGAAACAAATTAAAATATTAGTGTAAACTTACCTCCCAATAGCAGACACCTTTTAACGGATAAATTACTTGTGACGGTCGCTGCACTGAGAATCATTTGCATGATATTAATGAATTTTTGCATAAAACCAATGAAATAACACTGAAACATGCCCATTGAAACTTTTCATTGAATTAATGTTATTTTTCATAAAATGTTGCAAAAAATTTCATTTTATTTATTAAAAGTTTCATACACTCAATGGAAAAGTTTCATAAAGACTGGATTCATAAAATACCTGAAGTTTTTTCCATCAAATTTGAGAAATTTTTCATTTACTTTGCGAAGAAAACTTCATAAGTTTACTGAAATATTTCAGTAAAACTAGTCCACCAAAACTCTCTTTGTGTGTCCGCTATTGTGAGGTTTCACTGTACATACATTTTGTCATACGTTATATCTTGACATATCATATCTTCGATTATAATTTTTGTTTTGCGCATCCAATGTAGAATGACTTTTGAAATTATTTTCCCTTTATGCTGCGTTTAGATTGAACTTTTTTTTTGTGAAAAGTGCTGAAATTAATAGTTAATCTACTTTTTATTGTATTAACTTTTCCCGTCCTGCTCTCAACATTAGCCGAATTAAATATTGTTGACGGTTTTTTGTTTTTGTTAAGATAAGATAACATTTTAATGAGACTTAGTGCCAGTTTTATAATCAGCACCAAGAACTTTTTTTCTTCTCAAATATTACTTAAGTTGAAAATTTTGTTCAAAAATTTCTTACGTATACGTAAGTAAAATTTATAGTAAAATTTTGGATAATGTTCGTTCTTAGTTCTGACTATAAAATTGCTCCTCCTTTATGTAGAATTTATTAAAGCTATTGTACACAATATTCTATTAAAGAGTGCGCCATTAAAAATGTAACACACGCCGAACCATTTCGGGGCCAGAAATGTTTGGAATCGCCCTCAATAATTTGTCCATCTTATTTGAATACGTTTTCGTTACTGGGCCCTTTTACTTTGCCCGTCGCAGGCTTTATTTCAATTATGTTATTAGGTCCTTGTTGAACTTTTTGACCACTCTGAAAAGACATTGCCTGGTCACGCGTATTTCTTTTACAATTTTTTTATAAGTCCACAATCGATTGTTTTTAATAGCTTCAATAATTTTTTGTGTGAATGATGTTTTGATCAATAAAAATTATTTGAATTAAAGGTGGAAAAAGTTATTTAGTTATTTCCAACGACGCACTTCTGAGAATAACAGTTTGCGGTTTTTATAATTCTTTTTTATAGTTTTCGTTAAAAAATCAGAAATTTTCAGAAATCGGCAAAGGATATTGTATTTTCAGTAAAAAATCGTCAATCATCATTTGGAAATTTTTCACAAAATAAATCCGACAAAACGACGTAAAATCGTCACATCTGGAATGACTGGTTATATTAATTTGCCTTTGGCTGACATATTTCAGTTAATTCTGTTAAGTAGTTCGGTTGTTATTATGACAATTATATAAAGTTAACCCATATTGGACACTATTTCGTTTTCAACTCAGTAATATAAAGCGGTTACTAAATACTAAAATATTGTTTTCCAGGATTAAATTTATTTAAAACAAATGTCATCGTTTTTCAAAGGGACTTCATCTCAAAAATTATTTAAAAATAAGCACTTTAAAAAATTAAAAACTAAAATTGGTTAACTTTTAATAATAAAAAATTTCTAATTTTTTCTTCTAACATTTTTATTATGAAAATAGTAGGTTTGTTTTTTTTTTGAATTTTATATAAATATTCCATACAAATTTAATTATTTATAAAAATTTTAAGTAGATATAAATTTAGCCTCTTAAAAATTAAATTAAATTAAACAAAAATATTTGTCATAGAATTTTTTGAAATTTTAGTATTTTAAAATTGATAAAATATTAAAAACAACAAATGCTAACAAATGAATTATGTGGTCGTTAGTAAAGGGAGAGCATGCCACTCAAGGTAATAGCTCTATTTCAATTGAAATTCAGAATTTCCATTTGAAATTCAGAAAATATCAATTGAAATTCAGAATTTTCATTTGAAATTCAGAAAAGATCAATTGAAATTGGTAAATAAATATTTTTCGTTCGATTTCGAGATCACATAATATCATGATTACTTTTTAAATTAAAAAGATTATTTTAATTTATCTCTCTTAGTGTATATTAAGAATCGATAACATATTTTTTGTGGAAACAAATTAAAATATTAGTGTAAACTTACCTCCCAATAGCAGACACCTTTTAACGGATAAATTACTTGTGACGGTCGCTGCACTGAGAATCATTTGCATGATATTAATGAATTTTTGCATAAAACCAATGAAATAACACTGAAACATGCCCATTGAAACTTTTCATTGAATTAATGTTATTTTTCATAAAATGTTGCAAAAAATTTCATTTTATTTATTAAAAGTTTCATACACTCAATGGAAAAGTTTCATAAAGACTGGATTCATAAAATACCTGAAGTTTTTTCCATCAAATTTGAGAAATTTTTCATTTACTTTGCGAAGAAAACTTCATAAGTTTACTGAAATATTTCAGTAAAACTAGTCCACCAAAACTCTCTTTGTGTGTCCGCTATTGTGAGGTTTCACTGTACATACATTTTGTCATACGTTATATCTTGACATATCATATCTTCGATTATAATTTTTGTTTTGCGCATCCAATGTAGAATGACTTTTGAAATTATTTTCCCTTTATGCTGCGTTTAGATTGAACTTTTTTTTTGTGAAAAGTGCTGAAATTAATAGTTAATCTACTTTTTATTGTATTAACTTTTCCCGTCCTGCTCTCAACATTAGCCGAATTAAATATTGTTGACGGTTTTTTGTTTTTGTTAAGATAAGATAACATTTTAATGAGACTTAGTGCCAGTTTTATAATCAGCACCAAGAACTTTTTTTCTTCTCAAATATTACTTAAGTTGAAAATTTTGTTCAAAAATTTCTTACGTATACGTAAGTAAAATTTATAGTAAAATTTTGGATAATGTTCGTTCTTAGTTCTGACTATAAAATTGCTCCTCCTTTATGTAGAATTTATTAAAGCTATTGTACACAATATTCTATTAAAGAGTGCGCCATTAAAAATGTAACACACGCCGAACCATTTCGGGGCCAGAAATGTTTGGAATCGCCCTCAATAATTTGTCCATCTTATTTGAATACGTTTTCGTTACTGGGCCCTTTTACTTTGCCCGTCGCAGGCTTTATTTCAATTATGTTATTAGGTCCTTGTTGAACTTTTTGACCACTCTGAAAAGACATTGCCTGGTCACGCGTATTTCTTTTACAATTTTTTTATAAGTCCACAATCGATTGTTTTTAATAGCTTCAATAATTTTTTGTGTGAATGATGTTTTGATCAATAAAAATTATTTGAATTAAAGGTGGAAAAAGTTATTTAGTTATTTCCAACGACGCACTTCTGAGAATCATAGTTTTGACACTAAGGGCCAGATTTTTAGTCAAACGAAGTTTCTTGCTTAAGTAATATTTAAAACAAAACTCGTGCCTAGTTCTGACTATAAAACTGCCCCTAAATATTAACATAAAAATCAGTTCACACTTTAGTATATATGCACAGTTATGCATAACAAACTAATAAATTTATGTAGAATACAAAAAAAAAATCATTCTTCCCAACTTTATTCAATCAATTAAATTACAATATTTTTTGTCTAGTCAATAACGTATTCACTTTTAAATCAATTAACATTAATATTATTCAATGAACTAAAAAATATATGGTTGGTCTAAATTTTGTTTGCATTTAAATAAAAATAAACTGTGTATAAATAAGCAATTTTAATTTATGACTTTAATATATATAAAGACCGATTATTGAATGTACCCTTAAAATTTAACCAACAGTTAACTTCAAAATTTGTATTGGAAACGATAACAAATGTGTCAGTTAAGTCCTAATTATTAGCAAACATTTTGAAAATTAACCTTAGAGAAACAAATTAACATGTTAAACATAAAAAACGAAGCCCATCAACATGTCAGCCAGTCAGTCACTGAGCCTTTTTTCAATAATTGTAAAGCGTGCCAACAATAATATCAACCAAAATGCAAACTCATTCACTTTTAACACCCAAGATACCGCCACACACCAAAAACGAAACACTGACTGTGTTAAAAGCCGTAAATAAATTATGAACAATGAGCCACCCAAACCCCAAGAGTTTCGAGACAGACATAAATGACCCACAGCCAAAAATAAAATAAATAACTGTCAACAGAAAGTGAGCAAAGAGTAAAATAATAGGTTGAATCAAATTGTAAATACCCTTTACCAAGTGAAGGTTTTATTTTCCAATTTTGAAGAAAATGTAAACAACTACATTGGGCCAATCATATTAACTATTTCATCTGATTTTAGAAAAGAAATAACATATTTAGAATATTATAAGGGTATTCACGGTCGCGATTTGCAAACGATGCAAAAAAGCTCAGACTGTTATTTGCATTTTCTCAGCCTTCTCTCTATATTTGGAAGCAGCAAAAATAACACGAATTCCAGAATTTTCTCTAACCTTGCGAAAATTTACTTAAGTAAGGCAAAGTATGTATTATTGCTGTATTTTTGTATTATGTCATTAGATCTTTCAAGGAGACCATCCTGATGGGTTCCCTCCGATATTAATGAAATTCAGATATTTGATAGAGAATAAAAAATAAAAACTACTTATTTTTTAGCCATGCAATCTCACGGTTAGGGGTTAAGTGAGGTCAAAATTTACCCAATTTTTCTTTTTTTTATATTATAATTTCTTTTAAATTCAAAAGAAGCCGCATCTTTCGGTAATACATAAAACACGTCCGAACAAGTTATCTAAATTTTTTATTTGTTTCGAATAATAAAAAAATTTGTTTCGAATGTAACAATAAACATAATGCATAATAATTTAAAAACCTTATAACACATTTATAGAGTAATTTTGTATGGAAAATTTGTTTTATAAGTCACTTATAAATTTAAAAATTAATTATGCATATGACCCTAAAACAATAAAATAAGAATTGTAACAATGCCTGTTTAATTTAATCGAGGGTGTGTCTGGGTTTTTTTTGGATATTCGTAAACGTTCGGCTTTAGAGCAGAGATACAACCTTGCAGCTCGGCAGCTTTTTTTTATGTGGTGATCTGAGATTTAAAAACGTACTGCGGATTCGGTCTAAATTTTAATGTCTCTGGGTTTTCTTTCATACTCGCAAATTTTCATTCTTACTTTCTTCAATGTTGCCATGTTTTCAAAAAATAATCCCACTGTTTGATGATGTTCAGAGATGCAAAAGTTTGTACGATAGAACTTTTATTTTAAAAAATCCCTGTTTTTGCATGTTTATTCTTAGTTTCGAATTCATTAGGCCTAATTAAACCAAGGTAAATGACACTGATGATGGCTTTGTAGCGAAAGCCGAAAATACGTATTCTGTCTTTCTGGCCTTGTCGAATTCTTTCAAATTTTTTATTCTTTATAATTTATTTGTGAAAATTGTATCATCTTTCTTTAATTTGAAAAATAATTTAAACAGAAAGTGATATTAATTTATGATCTAAAATCGAACTAAAAAACATTCATTTAGCAAATAAAAGATCAACTATACATACCCCTTATTCATCTTGGTCTTTACTAAAGTTAAAATAAAAAACTCAAATACCCAGTGTAGAAACGGTAATGACATCATTATTTTTTGGACTACTAGTAATGACACCGACTTGCTCTCTGCATTATTTTAAAACATATTATAATAATTTACTAATAACTAGCTACTTTTTCCATTATTTCAAAACAAAAAATAATTCGTTACCAATAATGGCTTACATATTTTTATCATTATTTCAAATATAAAGTAATGTTCTAGATTTTTTTGTACATTTTTTTTGAAATCCACATATTTTTTGTTTTTTTGTATGTTGGCGCGTAATCATACTTGTGCGCAGCAGGTCAATTATGTTTCTATCAACATGTCGAGATATCTCAGATGGTAGAGCTATCGACTGGTAATCTGGAGTCCCAGGTTAAATTTTCTGCACAAGCAAATTTTATTATAAAATTTTACTATAGAAAAAAAATTTTTTTTAAACTTATTTTTCTGAAAATCTATTTTTACACTCACTGTTTTATTCAATACTGGTAAGCATAGATGTAACGATATATTTTTAGATTTTTTGTATGCTGGTGTGTAAGCATAACTCATTATTTTGCGCAACATCAGCATACAAAAGTAATAAGAAATGTAATAAGAAAAGTAACTATTTACCATTACCAGGTATGTAGTTACATAACCACATATCTGGTAATAGTTTTCTACACTGCGTAAATTTAAAATTGTTCATACCGAAACAAAAACCTCTTTCCCATTCCTGAGGGTGTGTCAATATTATGTGACCTGCTCTCCTCACATATACTACGTGTATAAAAACAACCGTCACCGCAGCGAAATTCGTATCCGCCGCCGCAAAGTTGTATGTCTTTTCTTATGCATCTTTTCCCGAAGAGCTGTTTTATCCATATTGAAAATGTTTCAAATATGTGGTCACCCTCAGGCAAAAACATAGCAATGTCGGTATCAAAATGTTTGTTTTATTAAGTACTATTAGAGGAGCTGGGGATAATGTGGAATAACCATTTTGTTTTTAGTTCGCTGCAAAAGTAAATTCTAATGGAGTCTTTTAAACGAATTAAAAAATTGACATGAATCCGCGAATCAAAACAAAAAAAATTTGATTCACGAATCTAAAAATATGGAAATAATTCGCGCGAATTATTTTTATATTTTTTTGATTTTCGAACTTATAAATCACTT
The DNA here is from genome assembly GCA_949987735.1 of Leucophora obtusa. Lineage (NCBI taxonomy): Eukaryota > Metazoa > Arthropoda > Insecta > Diptera > Anthomyiidae > Leucophora > Leucophora obtusa. Next base: position 3,179,676 of record OX465296.1, read on the forward strand.
TTCTTGAATCATCTTTGAAAATAATTCTTTTTGAATCAATTCTTCAAAGCTTTGCCGGAGTTTAAGAAAATACTTCTTAACTTCATTATTTCGAAAAATCTTAACATTTTTAATCCTTGTCATAGGAGGGTGCCATGTCCTAAGGTATGTTTACCTAGGACATGTCACAGAACAATGTGTTTAGGAGATTTCAGAGACCCATCCCAGATTAGTTAAATGACATTTGCAAGCGCTCAATTTCACCCTCCTATAACAATGGCATGTGGAAGAGTAACAACCCTTTCAAATTCCCCAAAGGGTAACAAACACATTAGTGAACAAAAAATATCTACCATCTCATGATAGAGAACATAAAAACAGCTTAAGATATTAAAAATATGCATGTACATTAAATTTTGCAAAAATATATATTTTAATTTAAAAAATATTAATTTATTTGTTTTATTGTTAAGAGACTTCTTAATTATAAAGTTTATTTTTGTTATTGTTGGTTTTTATTCAATATTTATTGTATGTTTTTGTCTTATTTGTATATGGAATGGCAAGGTATTACGTAAGTTTTGTACTTGCTTTTTTTTTTGTTAAAATTTTTTTTAAGTTATTGTAATTAATATGTAAAGTGTGTGACTAGGCTGATGACTAAATGATATTGGCGAATTTGTATTGTTACATTGTTTTTTTTTTTGTTATTTACATTTATTTTAAGAAAATAGACATAAATATTTATGAAAACTGAATATTTGTTAAAAAAATGTGGCATACCGTGCCAGAATTTCCAATTTTTTGTCAAAGATGACTTAACTATTAATGAGCAGTCTGAAGTTGTGTAAGTGCAGAATTTTGGGGTTAATGATTTTAAAAATAATCTTTGAAAATTGTCGCTAAATTTGAACCTGTGATCGTACTTTTGGAAAAATGGCGTATATTTAGTCCACCAAAGTTGTTGAAAATCTTGTTTAAAGATTGTAAGTTCTTGTTTTCATCAGAGATGGCGCAAGCAACAAAATTCAAATGGCGTATTAAATATGGCAGCATAAGATTTAAAAAGTGGTCCGATCTGCGAGATAATTGTGCAGTCGCTGAATTTAAATTTGTGGCATAATTTTAAAAAATACTAAATGACGCACTAAATACCTGCTCAGCAATAACCGCGTTAATCGCAAAATCAATTTTTCCAATACGCGGTCCCCACGTTATGAGGACGAGAGCTCTCGGTGGGTGGGGTGGAAAGTAAGTTAGGGATCCTTCGTAAAAATTGTAATTTTAACTATACAGAGATTTTATTAATTCTTAAATTATAATTAAAGTATTAAAATTTCATAATATGACCAATTTGGCAAACATATTTAAAACATAATTTTTATCTTTATTTATAATTCTTTAAGTTGTTTCAATCCCTATGTGTTTTGTGAAAAAACCTTAAAATTATTTAAATGCCGACAAAAAGATAAAAATTACTTTAGAAAAATATTAAATTCACTTGCATTGTTTTTTTTTTATTACTTTATTTTCAATAACTTTAGCATTGTTTTTTTTATAATTTTAATATTTTTATTTTTTATTAAACGCCAAAACGTACATACACAAAGTCATTCGTTTTATTAACACAATTCCAATTTTCTCAATTTTATTCAATCTTCTTTATTTGAAATTTTATATAGACAAAAAAATACATATTTCTTTTGTAATTTTTGTTCAGCTAAATGAATTTTTTATAAACAATTCAAAATGAAAAAAAAATATGTTTGCAATTGATATTAAATAACATACGCATTAAAAAATGCCAATAGAAATAATTATTTAAAAATTTTAATCACGTTTTAATGCAAAAAAATCACAAATATACTATACTATATCTATGACACGTTTTTAAGCTATTTTTGTTTGAAAAAAACTCTGTCATACTTTGCAAGTGTGTTTGTAAAAAGTTAAAAAAAAAATTTAGGTTTTTTATGAATAAAATAAAGTCTTAATGTTAATTTGTTTTTTTTTTTAGTTTTAGCTAAATTTTGTAAAAATCGAGTATTTTTGTTTTTAAAGTTTACTTAAACATTTTACACGTTTTAATATTTTTCTTTTTTTTTTGTTGTATAAAACATAATGACCTAAATAATTTGTTTTCTAATTTTTTGCAAATTTGTTTATTATTTTGTTTGTCTTAATTATAAATCATTGTAAATTTTAATCTGTTTAATTTTTGCATACAAGAAAATATGTGAAATTGTTTGTTTTAATATAAATTCTTCATCTTTTAATTTGTACTCATTTTTTATTTTTCGGCAAGTGTTAACTTTTGCGTATTACCCTATTCAAAAAATTATATGGGGCTTTATATAGTCATATGTAATTTAACATGTATTTTTATACAATTTTATCCGAGAAATGCATAATTACAATTCAGTTATTCTTTGATAATATCAGATATACAATAAATGTATACGAATAATGGCGCGATACAATTTCATCAATTAAAGAAAATCATATATAGTTATATCCGGTTTACAAATTTCTCTGAAATCCTAAATATTTGCAGAAATAATTACAAAGTGAAAAAAGTAATAGACTTCGGGACGCAGATCACGAATATCGCCTGAGAATAGTTATAGTCTTAGCTATAGTTTAAGGAATTTTTGCAAAAACGTTTTTATAGGAAAATACAATTTTTTGATAAGTGTTTTGCAAACAAATACAAATTTGGAAATAATAACGCTATTTGTTGCAATATTTAAATAGGATGAACTATGCACTTTAATTTGATATACATATTACATGTCTGAATAGTTGAGATAACACTCCCTATCATCAGTGTTGCCAGAAGTATTCGTTTGAAATATGCTAAATCAATGAAAAAATATATGCAAAATTCTACTAAATCGTGAAAAAAGAAAAATATGATAGAAATATGCCAAACAAAAAATTACAAAAATGTTGAAATATTCATTATGCTAAAAATCTAGTAAATAAAATCTGTAAAAATATATCAATTTTTAATCTATTTTTCGTATCCCAGTGTAGAAAATCATTACCAGATATGTGGTTATGTAACTACATACTTGGTAATGGTAACTAGTTACTTTTCTTATTACATTTCTTACTACCTTTGTATGGCGGTGTTGCGAAAAATAATAAGTTATGCTTATAATGATCTAAAAATATGTCATTACCTATATGCTTACCACAGTACTGACAGAAAGAATGAGTCTAAAAATAGATTTTCAAAAAAATAAGTTTTGTTAAAAAAAATATTTTTTTATTGTAAAATTTTTTTAAATAAAATTTTCTAGTACGGGAATCGAACCTGGGACCCCAGGTTGCCAGTCAATAGCTCTACCATCTGAGCTATATCAACATGTAATGTAATTTTTGATTTCCTATCTCTATAATTAACAGTCTCTGAATAAATGTATCACTTATTGATCAAAAGTAGCAAAGAAATTTTACGCTACCAAAATATGACAGCGCTACCTGAGCGCTCAGACTGAGCGGTTAGTGATCAGGTCGTTCGGCAGATAGTTGTACAACTGTTGACTATTAAGTTGTATCTGCCGAACGCACCCAATGGTACACTCACAATATATTTTGCATAACCGATTGAAGTTTACTTAAAAAGTAACAGGTAAAGTTTGTTTTCAATTGAAGAATCAATTAAAATACATGGAAACAATTATTTCAATTTAAATAAAAACAGAAAATTGTCAATTTTTTTAACAAAGTCCCATCTATTGATAACGAAGTTGTTATAATTTTTGTTATTGTTAGCCCTGGTAAAATTAACTGACAAATTCTTACTAAAAGAATTTTAAAACAGCTGATAAAATAGGAAAATAACTACTGTTTTTACAGTTAATTTTTTTATATTTTAAAAGTATATTTAAAAAAAAAAAACAATTGTTGTCCTTCGATTATAAAAAAATGTGTAATTACTTTATCGTACTTGAAATTTGAAGTAAAAATTGCAAGCCGTTCTCCAGTCATTTTTTGTGGATTGGATAAACTAAACAAGAATTTTAAAAAATCAACGAAATTTTTTATTTTTTAAATAACTAACAAAAATAAATATTTATTGTAAAAATACAGTTGTGGTAGTTATTTATTATGATATTAATAGCAACTGCTTTAAAGAACTGTTACGAAATCGCAGAACTTTTCGTTTGTTGGATTGTTAAATAACTGTCATATCAGTTGTTCTGTATTTTTTCATAGAAAAGCAACGGTACAGTTAAAAACCACAACTACTAATTACACAACCAACTACTGTCATGTAGTAACTGTTACAGCTCTTTGAGCGCACCTAAATCCAAAAAATGGTTCAGAAATAAAAAAGAACTGTAAATAAATGTTAATATTTTGTGAAAAATTGATCAAAACTTTATCTTTTCTTGAGCCCATAGAATTTTTTTGTATATTTTTTTTTAGTAATTTTTGAATCAAAATCGAATAAACCATTTTTGTACTAAAATTTGAACTTGTTTGCTAGTTGGGAAGCGAAAATTTATCAGAGCTGGAAAAATAGTTTTGATATTAATCAGATAAACAAGGCATATAAATATACAAGGCGTATACATTTTAAATGAAAACTTATTACAATTTATATGTATTTTATGAACCACGTTACCAAAATGAAATGCCCCTTAAAAGTTCAATGCTCCAAATATAAATTGCAAATGAATTTTGTTTAATAAATACGAAATATCTAACTATGCTCATCTATTTGTATATAGTTTTTTATTTTAATTAAACCACAAACGAAGACAAAATGATATTGAAAGTCAAACAAACTAGCTTTTAAATATTTCATCAAATTCATAAAACAAATGCAAAAAATTGTTATTTTTCCACAGTTTTTTTTCTTTTAAAACTAAATTTACATTTCAATTAAAAACAAACAACACCTGTTGCCAAGCTATTCAAACAAAAAATTCAACAATACAAAAAAAATCTATGAAAAAACACGCACTATTCATTTGTTGCTCTCTCAATGCATTTATAAATCGCAACAGAAACAAATCAAAATGTTATTTATTGCAAAAAAAACACAACAAATTATTTTTTTACCTTAAATATAACACGACTTTTTTTACATGTAAACTCGTATATTTTTCAAACACTTAACCTAAACAATTTCTTTAAAATATTCTTTTTTTTTATTTCATTTTAATTTTCACTTTATTTTTATTTTAAAAATTTGTTTTTTTTTTCAAGCATTGAAGAAATTTGTTTGCATTTACCGTTATTTCAATTTCCGTTTCCCGTTTATGTCCGAATTCCTTTCGACTTTTCAGAAACAACAACCGTATTGTGTGGACGCCAAAGCGCAACTAAACTTAAAAAGGCGCATAGTAAAGAAACTTTTTTTCAGCATAATGTTTTGGAGACACGAAATAATATGTTTTGCAGGCAATCGTTAAAACACGAATATAAAGTCACTTGTTTATATCATGCGTGGGACTAATTAATTGATGATTTCATTGCCATTAAATCGAGGTTGGTTACCGAAACGAATAACGGTAAGGGTAACTGTATCGAAATTTGTTTGTTTCGTTAACGGTAAAGGTAACGGTATTTAAGACTGTTTCGGTAACGGTATATCGTTATCGAAACAGCAATACCGGTACGTACCGATATAATAAATCACGATAAAAACATATAAAAATAAAAAAAATGTTGCCTATTTTTTAATTTTAAGTGTTAAAAATACTGGTTATTAGCTATAAATTCGATGCTGGTAGTTTTAATAAGTAAAATTATTATCTATAAATTTTTTTGGAAAAAAAATCAAGATTATAAAATAAAAAATTGTAATTTTTTATATAAATTAATAAATACCGGTAAAATACCGATAAGAACCCATAAAAATAACGGTATCGGTAACGATAACAATAACGGTATTTGAACATTTTTTAGAGGTATTGGTAATGGTAACGGTATTCAATTTGAAACGGTATTTTAGCGAGAACGCTGTTATAACGATAACGGTAACCAACCTTGCATTAAATTGAATAAAATGTGCACTCGAAAAAGTTTGTCGCTAGAATATACAGAAAATGACGGGCACATCAAAGTTATTTATTTTTAAAATAACTAAAAATACAGTTTTTTTATATTTCCTAATATAAAGCACTGCTCAGTAACTTGGTGCTTGAATACCTCGGCAACGGCTCAATAGAAAATTATAATTTTTGAGGTTATAAACACAATTTGATTGGCAATTTACATATACAGATACTTCCTTGTTTCTCCAACTTTGGAGAAAAAAGATGGCAGTAAGGCTACCTTAGCTCCAAACGAGTGGTTCAAAATTAAAGCCGGATACATCACGATATTTTTCTGAAATTTAAAAATAAATCTAGTATACGAACAGTGAAGACCATCTAATATCAAATTAATAAAAATCAGTTTACAAAATTTTTGAAAATATTCAATTTTGCAAAAAAACTTTTTTTCTATTTGGAAATTAAGAACAGATTGGTATTTTCTTAAAATTTAAACACAAATTTGTGAAATTTTTGGTAAAAAGTGGCGAACATCTTAAAAAACAAGCTTAGTAATAAATTTAAAGCAAAATACTGAAATACTTTTTTTTTATTATTCTGTCTAAGTGCGTTATAATTTTGAACCACTCGTTTGGAGCTTAGCTTACTGCCAATTTTTTTCTTCAAGGTTAGGCAAATAAGTAGGGATCTGTATTTTTAAATTGCAAATTAAATTATGTTTATAAACCCAAAAAATTATAATTTCCTGTTGTTGTTACCCTTAAAATAGCGTTACCGAAATAACTTAAATACCGTTAACATTAAAATACCGTGAAATACCGTTACCTAAATAATCTAACCCCCTGTTTTTATAAAGCGAGCGGAGTAATTCCGTCTGAGGGATGTGTGTATTTTGTTATTGTAACAAAAACAAAATACACACAATTCAGCTGGAGGAATAATTCCGTTCGCTTTATAAAAACAGGGGGTAAAATTACGTAACCCTTACCGATAACATCGTTTCGGTTACCAACCATGGTATAAATCTATAAGTTACGGCAGATAACGCCAGGTCGCGCCAGATGCCAACATTTTTTCATTTTTTACAGTCGGCAACATTGAACATATTTGCTTCATAAAACATGCAGCTTCAATATATAAAATAAGCTCTTAACTTTTAACGCCGACAACCACTTTGTACTTGGCCGCCTCCTTTACAATTTCATATCGGCTTCATTCTTTGCTTGTTGGCAGAGCTTTGAATTCAATTTTCTTTAGAAGTGCTATAGTTCATTTTATTAAATCAAGTGCATTAATTCCTTACTGAATTAATTCACCACTGAATATTTGGAAAACACTCCACTGTGTACTGAACGACAGAAAATAGCTTTTGAATTCAGTGAGCGTATTTTTTTTTAATTCACTGAATGAAAAATGAAATTGAACGAATTCAGTGGTGAATTAATTCTTTAAGGCATTAATTCACTTCTTATCCGTTCGATTTATAAAATTGAACGTGTTCACCAGTGAATTAATTCATTTGATTTAATAAAAAGAACTATAGCAATTGAATTAATTCGTAATAAAAGAAATCGAACGAAAGCAAATGTGAACTCATTCCATTTAATATATAGTCTTTTGTGAATTAAATCATTGAATTTTTAATTCACAATTCAAAAACTGAATTAAAAATTATTCTTCAAAGCTTTGACAGTAATTGATTTGTATATTTTGTCTTTGATTAATAAAAAGAACACTACATTTTAAGTTTTAATAATGGAAATTATTTCACAATTAGGTTCACTGTTTTTATATATTTTCTGTTTTTTTTTATTAGCTTAGTGTGCAGAGACATTAGGTAATTTTTTGGTGAAATGATAAATACAACGAATAACCTAGTGTCTTCAAATGCAATGAAATGTGCAAAGAAATTTGAAAATAACACAAAACAACGAAAATAATTTTGTTGTTGCTTTGTGTTATTTTCAAATTTCTTTGCAAATTTCATTGCATTTGAAGACAGTAGGTAATAATGGACGAATCAATTAGTGAATCGGTCAATTGAACTAGTTCGTTCATGAACGACACAAGTCTTTTAGTGGCTGAATTCTCCCGATTCTTTGCAATTTATTTTTACCAAAAATGACATTATTGCAAAAATTAAAAGAGCAAGGCTGGTAAATAAACAATAATTAACAATAAACTAATTAATACTAATTATGGTGGCATTAATTTAAGGTACTTGACGGAAGACGGTCTTAAAAAATTGACCACTATCAATAATTTGCAAACGGAAGATGTGAAAAAAATAACGACAGCAGCCTTAGATGTAAGTAGATATCAAATCAATTATGAAATATTGACAAAATACGATGAAGTCATTATTCTATTGTTTGTAGTGGGATTTAAAAGATATAGCTGCTGGAGCTTTGCCAGCTAAACCGGATAGCAATGGTTTCATACCAGGACATATTGTATTACAAATACAAAAAATGCGTAATATTTCAGCACCGAAAGCTAATGAAGAGTCAACGGCCGTTCCTAGATTTCTACAATTGGAACTAAGTGATGGCGTCAATACCATAGCAGCATTAGAATTAGAACGCATTGCCAGTTTGAATCTCAATGTACCACCGGGAACAAAATTGTTATTGAAAGGAGAAAAATTACAATTACTGCAAGGATTTTTAGTATTAAAACCCTCGGACATGCAAGTTCTAGGTGGAAAAGTAGAACCTATGATTGAAAAATGGGAGGTGGCTAGACAAATGCTTAAATATGCCAGAAGTAATAGAAGACTGTCCGGTTCTGGAGGTCCACCACCATGGATTGCCTTTGGAAAACGTTCGGATGCTCATAACGATGCCCTACCCACAGATAGAAACTTTAAAAGTCTACAAGCTGCCACTGACAAAGATAAAAATTCTAAAGAGAATGATGAGTTTAACGCCAGTCGTAGTCAAGCCATAGCGGAAGCGGCTAAGGCCGGACAAAAGAAAGTATTTGGCGGTGGCCAACAAAATATATTAGATCATAATGTTAAGAAAATACTTGAAAAGGGTTATTCTGAAGAAGATGCAAAGCAAGCTTTAAGGACTACTAATAATAATCTTGAAAGAGCTTTATATAATCTCAAGAGAAGAAATACCAATAGAAGCGGTTCCATGGAAAGTAATACAAAACCATTGGCCATTTCGTCTGGAGGAGGACGTCAAAGGGAAAGGGGCGGAATGGCTTCGGCTAAGGAAGAAGCAGCTTCTGCTAAGCCACAAACTAATGTTTCTTTATTTGATTTCTTAACCGACAAATTGCCAGTGGTAAGATAAGAAAATAAATTTTAAATTCAGATTTTAAGAATATATTTAGGAAAACCATTTTAGAATATCAAAATCTTTTAATTGCATGCATTAGAAACTAAATAATCTAAAGCAAAAATGTCAATATTTTTTTCTAAAAAATATCTTTAAATGTTGGGTTTATCTAAAACAAAAGTTCCTCAGAATATAGGATTTTATTTCAATGGAAAAATGCTTCGAAGTTAAAATTTGTATGGAAAAAATTCCTACAGAGAATGTATTCTGAGCTAATTCTTTAATTTATAATAGTGTATAATAAAACAAATCTGATGTCAATCAGACTCGGATTTTTTTTTATTTTGTGATTCAGTGTGGCGGTTTACGGCCCGTGATTTTAAAATTTTGATTTTGCAGCAATAAATATATAAGTTATTCCTTATACGCCATGATTTCGAGGTACTATCGGAGCTTTAAAGAATTCATTCAAAAAGAATTATTTTCAAAGATGATTCAAGAAAAGTGAATTATAAATTAGCACGAATTATTTCCATATTTTTTGATTTTTTTTAGAAATTCTATTGATTCTTTTCTAGAAATTGAATTATTGCTGATGACTGAATTATTTTCTGAGAGGTCTGGGTACTATATATATTTTTTTCTATGCGTAGGCGTATGAAATATCTACTGCTGAAGCCGCAAACGATTTTATACTAGTCGCATAAATTGATAAGATTTTAAAAATTGGGGCGTTAATTTTCACAAAAGCCTTGTAAAGATTATTATCAGTGTTGTCAAAATGGGAAATATAGCTTTATAATATAGTTACCATATGTAAAAAAATTTTTGTATTCAAATTACAGACTGTATCTTCTGCAAATACAACACAATCTCAACCACAAACGGTTAATAATAATAATGCATACAGAGAACGAAGTTCTCGGGAAATTTCGTCCAAACCTTATACAAATAACAATGCTAAAGTTGCTTCTTTGGGTGAAAATAGATTTGAAAATAATATGTCGTCAAGTTTTGCTGCTAATCGCTCTACGTCAAGATCTGATGATAAACCAACGACGCAATCGCGTGCCAATTATAATCAAAGACAGGAAGAACGTAAATCCCAACCAATTAATAAAACAGGAAGAGGTGGTGAACGCAATAACACACATCGAACACAACCACAAAGTCAAAATAATGATAAACCCACAAATAAAACATCTTCATCTCAAGATACAAATACAATTTCTATAGCTGGAAATAATAACAGCAGCAACAGCAATAGAAGAAATGAAAGATCAGCAAGAAAGGAAAGAGAACAAACACCACGACAGTCGATGGGAGGTTATCAAGGCAATAAACGTAATAATGATTATATTACCACGGAAAATAAACCCTATTCGCAAAGAGAGTCAAATAATAGAAACAGCAAACCTCCAATAACAAATCCAAAAACTCGCCAGGAAACGCAAGTGCAGCTGCCTACCCAAAATGATGATAAAACCACGGAAAATAAACCCTATCAACCAAGAAAATACAAATTAGCAATAATAAATCCCAAGACTCGTCAGGAGGTGCAAATTCCCGAGGAGCCTGAACAAAAATCTAATAATTTTGAAAAAGCTTTAGATAATTTGGTAGAAACAACTTCTAAAATGAGTATACAAAATAAAAAAGAATCTTCTTACAATAACCAGCAGCAGCAGCAAAATCGAGGAAGAAATCAACCAAACTCGAGGGGAAATAATCAACAAACAGCACCAAATATGGGACAACAACAGCCAGCTGATATTTATAACAGGAATATTCAGCAACAAACAACACAATCCCAACAGTATTCCTCAAAATCTCAACCACAAACTAGAGTTGTACCAGCTACTGCATCAGTTCCATCTCCACAACCAGCGGCTTATGTTGCCCAATTGGGTAATGGTTTTGCTTATGATCCTAGTAAAATTATGGGTTTCCAAAGTAAGGAGGCTAATGAATATGCCATGAATTTATTAAAAAGCCAAGGTTTGACTATACAACAACTCCAGCAACAGCAAGCGGCGGCACAACCACAGCAAACACAACAAGTGCCAACTCAGCAGCAACATCCTCAGGCACAAATACTCAATGCCCAAGCCCCGCCACCAGCTGCTGTAGCTTACATGGCTCAAAATCCCAATTTATTTGTGGCACCACCCCAGCAAGCGCCGCCACAATTTGGTATGATGTCTGGTGGTAATTGGCCTTGGAAAATTGGAGATTTATGTTTGGCTAAATATTGGGATGATGGAAATGTAAGTATTTTAAATAAATGGATCACAAAATTCAATTACTGAAATTGTGTTGCACATGGTGTTGAAAAAAATTTTTTTTTAATTAATGGAACTTTTTAATAAATGTTGTGAAAATTTCATTTTATTTGTTAAAAGTTTCATACACTTAATGAAAGTTTCAGATTTATAAAATGTATAAAGCTTTTTCATCAAATCTAAGAAATTTTTCATTTACTTTGTGAAAACTTCAATCTTCACTGAAAAATGTCATTAAAACTCGTCTAGCACACTCAGAGACTATTAATTACACTATGCGACAGTCAAAATCGGGATGGGATGAAACCAACGGGAAATGTTATATCTCGGTCAAAAACAAGTTATACGTGTCCCGGAGTTTCGCTGGGTCACCCCAGCGATTCCTAGGGGTGACCCAGCGAAACGCCGCGACACGTATAACTTCTTTTTTACCGATATAACTTTCCCCGGTAGTTTGAACCGTTCCCGATCACTGACCCCTACACTTTGTCTCACAGTGTTATAAGGATAGGAAATCAAAACTTACACTACTCACCGATAGAGGGCGCTGTAATTTAGTATTACCTGAGCAACTATTTAGTATCAGTTTAGTATCAGCTGAGCCTATATTTAAAAACTCAAAAACTGCTCAAAATAAGGAAAAAACAGGCGCGGAATATATTCATTATGTATTATTATTTAAATTTAACTCTTTCACTACCCTTCTACACTACAGTGTACACATCTTTAAAAGCATATATAAAATTTGATAATGCAAAAATCTTTATACTTTTTGTAAATAAGTTTATTAGGATCTTGGACTTCAAATAAAAATCATTATATGTACAAGCAGTTCAATATCGTCGCGATATTTGCTAATGAAGTAAAATTTTTTTAATATATCATAATCTCCGAGAAAATGGGGTTTTGGTGTTTCTGCTAAACTAAGGAAGATAGATAATTGAAATTTGGCATATAGCTTCGTTTTATGACTAAAAGAAAATCAACCAAATGATTTTTGACTGAGAAGTTTTAAAAAATCGATTTTCGAACGTAATTTTTGATGGATAGGAGGGGGAGAGGGCAAAATATGTTACATAATTTTTTTTAATTTGAGGAATCTTAACAAGAATCTGAAGTCAATTAACGATACATCCGCAAACAATAGGTCGATAGTGAAAGGGTTAAATAAAAAAAAAAATTGTCAATTTTTTGAACAAAGTGCCATCTAGTGATAACGATGTTTTTATAAATTATTTTTTTGGTGATGCCATACCCCTATCTGTGTACTGAAAAATTTTTTCCAACTATTATTTTAATAAATTTTTTATACAGTTTCGTATTATAACATTGATCTGTTAGTTAATAGTATTTTGAGGGAATATATTCCAAACTAGACAAAGTTATCTGCATCCCGAACATTGGAGCGAAAGAGATTTGGAGACTACACATTTTATTCATATTTAGGTTGCTCGTTAAATATAAGATTAAGATATAGTGAATCTTTCTATTTGTATTCCGTTTGTTTCCATTAGCTTTATTCCACGTAAAGAACAATTGATTTTGAGATTTTCCATATGAAATTGGGAAAAAGGTAAATGAAATTAAAATTTTCCATTTAAAATTGAGAAAGCAATAAATGAGATTGAGATTTTCCAATTCGAATTGAGAAAAGGACATATATTATTGAGATTTTATATTTGAAATTGGGAAAATAACAAATGAAATTTAGATTCTCCAATTGAAATTGAGAAAAGAACAAATAATATTGAGATTTTATATTTGAAATTTAGAAAAACACAAATGAAATTGGGAAAATTATAAATTAAATTAAAAAAATCAAATGATTTTGGGAAAAAGTTTAAAGAACAAATTTTATTAAACACAAAAAATAAGCAATAATAACAACAATCAATATAGTTGCTACAACAACAACAATCAACATACGGGCACACCTTTTATTTGTATGACAGATAAATGGAATGTGCAGGAATACTGTATGGCTCTGCTGCAGTCGCCAGCAGTTACCAATGTTTTAGCTTTATCAATACGGTTTTCAATATTAATTGGAAAATCTCAATTTCCTTTGTTTTCTTCTTAATTTTAAATGTAAAATCCCAATTTCATGTGTTCTTTTCTCAATATCAAATTAAAAATCTCAATCTCATTTGTCCTTTTCTCAATTTCAATTTTAAAGTCTCAATATCATTTATTCGTTTCTCAATTTTAATTAGAAAATCTCAATTTCATTTGGATTTTTCTCAATATGAAATGGAAAATCTTAATTTCAATTGGTTCTTTCTCATTAACAAATGAAAAATTCCAATTTCAATTGTTTTTTCTCAATACTACATGGAAAGCTCTCAATTACAATTGGAAGTTCTAAATCACTAGTTGCCAAAACATGCTAAAGACATAGTTAAAATTGTAAAAATATGACTCCTTTGCATGGGTTCTAGAACTAGTTGCACCATCACTAGTTCCAAGGGTGCTATTGGAAAACAGGTAGGTACTCCCTGAGAAGTAGTTCTAGAACTAGTAATTTTAAAACGGGTTCCAAAATTTTTTCTGGGTATAATTCAATTATTCAAAGAAAATATCATTGAAAAATTTAAATTTTTACCTCGGATTTAAAATAAAAAATATTTATATCAGATTTAGGCCCGATTACTGAACGTTCAGTTCAAATTTTGCTAAAAGTTAAATTCAAATTTTGTATGGGCATAAACAACAATTGTTACAGTTAAAGTCACAGTTAGTATCTAATGGGTCATTCCAAAAATGAACCAGACTTCAAAAATTATTACTAATTAAAAAAATTGTTTAAGACAGTAATTGCCAGTGGTCTAGAGATTACTTTTTGTGGAATTATACAGAGCTACATTTTCGTAAAGTCTCGCGAGTTTTCTACCCAGAAAGAATTAATTTTTTAAACATCTTTCTCATACCGTTTTTGTAAATTAAAAAAAAAAACTTTTTAAAAAGGCACCAACAATAGAAATTGTAAATCAAAAAAAAATTTGTTTTCTATTTTGGTGGGTCTCATACTGTAGGTTAAGCTTTAACTTAACTATTAAACAAAAGACAATGTCAAAAAATTTTATACAAAACAACAAGAAAATTTTGGGTTAACTATTAGTTAAAGCTGAAACCTGCAGTATGAGACCCACTGTTAGAATTCCGGTGGGGATTTTGTAAAGAACACGACAGTTACACTGTTACCAAATGAAAATGATTATCTTTGTTTTAAAAGAACTAATCCCAATTGAATTTGGAGGATTTCAAATAGAAAAAAAATACCAAATTCATTTACAATTTTCTTAAATAATAATCTTAATTTCACGTGGTGTAGTAATTATCGTTCACTAAATTAATTTTATGATTTTTTTCATTCTTTAGTATTATGATGCCAAAATAACTGCAATTTCGGATAAAACTTGCGTGGTTTTGTTTTTGGGCTATGGCAATCATGAGGAGGTATTAAAATCAGACTGTCTGCCCATAACAGATGCTCAACATATACCACTAAATGCGTATCAAACAAATATAGGTGGGCCACCCATGCCGCAGACTCATATAAACCCATTTCAACAAAGAGGTGGTAATGTGACGGGTTCAGGAGGTGGTGGCGTTAATCAACGTTATCGAGGCGAAAGGCAAATGTATGTACCTCCACCTAAAAGAGGTAATAACTGACAGTTAATGACAACATCCCGAGAACAACCACAAACTCAATATCATAATACTCCACAACAACAACAGACCCAACCACCAACGTCATATTATTTTAATACTTTCAAATGAAAATTTTGTAGAAATCATATACGGATCAAATGCATTTTAGCATTTTAAGATTTACCCCTTTGTCCCCCCAACCCTCAATTATTTATTAGATTTTTACATAAAAACAGAAATACATCATATTAATAGAACTAAACTGTATTATGATTGAACTTACCAAATATATTCCAAGATATTGAAATTTGTAAATGTTTAATAAACAATAAATACATGATGAATGTGGAATTTTTAGTTTCAATTATTTTCAGAGGATATTTTTACGGCGAAAAAAATGTAGGTACTTTACGTAGGTAGTTGGCGCCACAATTTTGCACTTAGAAGAAATGATCGAAAAATCGTCAAAATTTTGAGGGAAAATCGATAATATCGTCATCGCGTTTTGAAAACACAACATCCCAATGTCAAAATTTGTATGGGATTTCGTAACACGTATAGAAACAAAACGATCCTATTTTTGAAAATGTATTGATTGCTACAGTATTTGTGTTATAAAAAACCTTTTTGGAGGGGAAAATCGTCATTTGGATAGTAAAAATCGTCAAAATGAAGATAAATCGCCAAACCTGGCAACACTGCTTACAAGTTGCATTTAATCAGTGTGGCCATTTCAATGCTTTTCGAATATTTTTGGTGGTTTTTTCCTTCCAGTACTTGGTGATTTTTTACAAATAACGGTAGTTCCAGGGCTGCCAGAATTGCCGATTTTTCGGCATTTTGCCGATTTTTTATTGAAAATTATGCAAAATGGCGATTTGCCGATTTTTGGTCGAAAAATGCCGATTTTTTTTAATTAAAAAAACACGCAATTTTTAGTCATATATATTGTATATATTAGTAAATAATAAAATAATTCTATCTTTGAAAGTTTTGCAGAATTTTCTATTTTACTAAATGAATCTGAAATTCAATAATTGGAAGCCAAATGTGCCCCACGCAATATTCTAATACAACTTTTGACATTGTGCAAAGATTCATTTGATTGTATGTCATATTGCAATTTTTGTATTTCTCCAAAATATAAGAAAAAAAAAATTCCATATTTTGTGTAAAAGTATTATACAACTTATTGCAATATGTAGCAAGAGCACGATATATTGCTAACTTTTAAAAACATAATTCCTTAATTCCATTTTGAAATCTGATTCAATTTTATCCGGACGATTCGGATCATTTAATCATTTTATTTGCTACTTTATTCAATAAATATCTTATTCAAAGAATGATTTTTGTTGACGCCTTTTATATAATCAAGCAAATTAATACAATTTTAACAAATAATTTCAACTAAAAATGGTTAAATTGATTGGTATATTGTATTATTTCATAAAACAAATTATTTAATGGTATCAATATTAATTCAATATAAATTGTACTAAATCATTATGTCACTTTATTCCATATCAAATCAATGATTTAAAGTTATTATAACATAAATTATTCACTGATTCATAAAAACAAAACTTTTTTATGTGAATACGGTTATCGATTCAAAACCCTTTCAACTGACTACCGTTACCCCTAAAATACCGTTACCGAAATACCCGGAATACCATTATCCTTAAAATACCGTTACCGAAATAACTGAAATACCGTTATCCTTAAAATACCGATACCGAAATAAATGAAATATCAATACCCCTAAAATACCGTTACCGAAACAAATGAAATACCGCTATCCCTAAAATAACGTTACCGTTATTTTTAATTTTCTGCTTTTGGTAATTTCACGTGGTTATTGAGTACTTTTTGAACATTAAGTTGATAAATTGGTTCTGTTTTTAATCTCGTTTGTTTTTTGTAAAAAAAATTGCGGGATTCATCGAAATAACTGACTACCGTTACCCTTTAAAAATCGTTACCGATATAACTGAAATACCGTTATCTTTAAAATACCGTTACCGAAATAACTCAAATACCGTTATCCTTAAAATACCGATACCGAAATAAATGAAATAGTGTTACCCTTAAAATACCGTTACTGAAATAACCTAAAATATCGTTACCCTAACGATAACCGCATTCGTTTCGGTTACCATCCATGGAATTGATGGAAAATAGAGTTATCATTTTCAGAGAAAAAATATCTCTAAAAATTATGGAACTAATTTTTGTAGTATTGGCATAAGTTAATATCTGAACTAAAATTTTTTTGTTATTATTTAATTTATCTCAAAAACCTTTATTTTAATTTAATTAATATTATTTTATACTGAAATGTTCTTTTTATATATTTTTTTAAGAGTATATATATATTTTACTAAGTATTTGTGATTGTTATCTATTGCCGATTTTTTATAATCAAAGTGCCGAAAATGCCGAAATTTTTCATAAAAATTATATGATTCATAAAATTAATCAATTTTAATGCGGGTTTATTCAAAAAAGAATTATCTTCTTCAAGTTCTTGCTAAGTTATGTCAACATGTTGCGGTAGAGCTACCAATTCGTTACACACCTGTCAAAATAGGTGCACAACAAAAAAATCAAATAAAACTGTTCAAAAACGAAAACAAAAGTAGTATCATCCGCCAGATTAAATTAAGAATGAATTCCACAACCGTAGATGATTGTTTACAAATTAATTGAAGGTCTGTACCCTAAATTGAATGTTTATCAATTAAATTGAAAAATTCAAAATGTTTTGGATTTTTGTTTTTCAATTGTGTGTGGCCAATATTGAAATATTAGTTTTTTTTTAAATTTGTTTTTTGTTGTTGAAAAATAAATGAATTAAATTAAAAAGCATATAAATTATTGCAAAATAAAAACGTAAAGTGATTACGTGGCTTTATTTTAAAATCTGCAAAATTTTGCAATTTTTCATAGGATAGAAAATATTTATCAATTTAATTTTAACTCATATTTTTCTAATAATATTGAAAGTGTGTGTGAAAAGATCAATAAAATTTAAATAAATTATATTGACCGCGTGTGCTCGGCTTTATGCAACTTTTGGTATTGTGGAAATTGTCATATGGAAAGTTGTACAATATATTGGAAAAACTCAAATCGAATTTGATTCAAATTGCGCAAGCATGAATATATTTTGTAATGCGTAGGTAATATTGTGCCACTTTTCTAAAGAAGAAAACAGTTTTGGGGTGAAGGGCAAAACGACGATAATATTGGCAATAATATTTTCATTGCTATCTTCGCCGAATTTTTCCCGCTAGAGGCAAATAAAAATCGCTATGTTTGGCTCAAAAGCCGCTAAATTGTCAACAGTGAGAGTAACATGTTTTAAATTAAAAAAGAGAGATAAAAACAAGAGAGGATGAAAGTATCGTTAAAAATTCTATAAATAGTCGTCATTTTAAACAGCAACAACATATAACAATTTTGAACGGCAATTGAGTCACAACGGAAAACCGAAATTTATAAAAAAAAATTGTATTAAAAAAGTGAGTCTACAAGCGTTTGAATTTTTTTTTGTGCTTAAAAAAAATTTCTTTTAGAAAAAAGTAATTTTGAAGCAACTTTACTATACTTGAGCGAAAAGTTTCAAAACAAAAGTCAAATACATAACAGAAGAAATAAGTATATAAAACGAAAGTGAAGATTCGAAAAAACAAGTTCGAGTTGCAAAGTTTTGTTTGCAAAAAACGCAAACGTCATTAACTTGTTATTACAACTACAACGACAACAAAAAACAGTTCTAAGTCAATAAAACGTTAAATAAAAAAACAAAGAAATTAGCAAATCACTAAAAGAAATAGTATAAAAAATACATTTCTTTTATTTTTTTTAATGATTTTTGAGGCATAGTAAATAATAAATTGCATCTTTCTGGATTTTCGTATCAAAAAAAATATTTGTTTTGGTAAATTGCATTTCGTAGACTTATTATGAATCTATCATTTGCTGGCTGCGGTTTTTTGGGCATCTATCATGTTGGTGTAGCCGTTTGCTTTAAAAAATATGCTCCTCATTTGCTCCTGGAAAAAATTGCTGGTGCCTCTGCTGGAGCCTTGGCGGCATGTTGTCTTTTGTGCGATTTACCTTTAGGTAAGTTGAAATTTTATATTTGATCGCTGAAGTGGAGATTATAGGCATAACTCCCATCACTCTAAAATTTATATCATACTATGTAGACATTTTTCTTACGGATCCGAAAATATATGTGTTTTTCAAAATGGAAATTCAAACAAGTCTGCAAGTACTTAATCGATCAGGAAAAAAAATTCACCAGAGGAAAAGTCGCAAATATATTTCTATTGAGGACCAATATGGCAACTAATAGTAGTCCATTATGGTTCGGTTGACAACTTTGATTCAAAATTAAATAAATTAATAGAAAGCCAAGACTTTGAGCTTTCATTTGAGGTATGACATGACTTCTCAAATGCTAAAATTATTGTCAAACTTGGTTATACAGATAATTTTTATACAGATACACATTTTGTATTAAATATTTCATTACCCTAGGTAAATTTTTTTTGATAAAATATTAGGGTTTTCATATAAACACGTATTCTACTCGTAAACGGTGTAAACTTGTTATGTTTATGAGTTTAATGTCAAACTCCATACATAAAAAATATGGTTTGTATTTTTTATACAAGGTTTACAAGGATTTTATGAGTTTATATGAAACGCCTATTGTCTAATTTGATATAATTACATCTAATGAGGTCTGGTTAATGTGATATCATATGAAATTGTATATAATTATATCAACATAATTAAAATGATTTATTTATGAACTTATTTTATAATAGCCTTAACTATATCCATTAACTTAAAAAAAGCTCAAAGTATACAAATAAACGAAAACTTACAAGGGGGATAAATATCATCGTTGAAAACTATAACGTTTATACATTTCCACATTTAACGTAACGACATTATTATAAATATTAGAAATTTAAATTCGCTTTAACAAAGATTTTAATCGCTTTAACAAAGGTTTGCCTTTAAAATACTTTACGTTGAAATGTATAGAGCGAAAGTACAGCTAATATTTGATGTTTCTCTACTTCAAAATTCTTATTGGCAAAAATGTGTTCACTAACAATTTGCAAAAAGAAGAAGAAAACTTACAAACTCGGACTGTAACAAACTGTCATCACCGAACTGTCACTTTATTTTCTTCTTTCTTTCTGTTTACTGAGTATTTATGTTAACAAGCGCCATAAAGTTAAAATTTGTAAAAATTATCCAGTTGGCATTAGTAATTGGTCTATGGTACTTTTTATAACAAAATTAAAACTTTCAAATCCGAAAAATTGTGACTGCACACACAACACAATATGTCCGTTCCCGTACGTTACCGCGGGTACCCAAAACATCCCAAACAACAACAATTTACACGCAATTTTGAGTACGGGAACGCCTTTGGGCTGGTTTTTGTAACTTCGGTAAAGTACGGGAACAGCCATAATATCTATAATAACAAATATATTTTGTGTTGTGTGTGCAGTCACAATTTTAAAAACAAATAAGCTAATAATTAGAGCAAGGAATTCCATGCAAATGCATGTTTTTTTCTCGATAGTTCAAAACTAATATGGACTAAATATTTATCCGAATCATCAAATTTAGAACAAAATTGCATCGATTTGTAGTTGCATATTTTTGCATATTTTGTCATAAATGCCTGTTTTTGCATATTTTGACTTTAAATGCATATTTGGTGCCTTTTTAATACATATTTTGTGCTTTTTAATGCATATTCGTGCATATTTTTAATTTTTAGGAGCATTTATTATTTTGTAAAAAAGTATAAAAAATTGATACGTTATCATATTTTGATTCAATCAAAATAAACATTCTTAAAACTTTATTGAACTATGGGAAATCTTCGAGTTCTGTGTCTGTTTGCAAAATAACTAACTTAAATATATTTTTAAGTTTTAAGGTGCATTATTTTTGCAAAAATAAAGTTTTTAGTGCATTTTCTTATATTTTTAATGAATATTTTTATTTTTTAACCGCATATTTTAGGCGCATATTTTCCATTTTTAAGTGCATGAAATTCCTTGCCCTACTAATAATGCACTGCATGCAACGTAATCCTCTGTCTAATTACGTATTTTACAAAACATAATGGGTCCACTCTTATAAAATTTACAAAACTTTAAAGATTAACCACTAAAATTCTAGTCAACTTTATTATCTCATAACTCTCACCCTGTATAAAGCAGGCTTAGTATGGATTTCCCGATGAGTAAATTTCTCGCATAGATATAGGAACGGGATGCAGAGCTGGAATACTATTTACGTAAATCGAAATTTTCAAATACTTTTCTTATTTATTTTTGAATTTTCAAGAAATTATTTTTTATTTACAATACTTAAAAACGTCTTCTAGTAAATAACAATAACGGAGTATTTATACTTGAAAGTTTGAAGATTAAATATTTTTATATTTATTTGAAAAATTGTCAACTGTGAAGATATTTGTATTTGAATGTTGAAGTATAAGTATTTTCAAGTATAAACAATATAGATTAAAGTATTTTTTTTTAAATAAAAATATTTGTTTAAACTTTTTTTAAATGAAAGTATTTGATATTTTTTTTTTCAAACAAAAATAATTGGTTAAATTTTTTAAAATTTAAAAAATACTTGAGAACATTCTTATAATTTTTTTTTTTAATTATTGTCCTATAAATGAATGTTTTTTAGTTTGACTCTAGATCATAAATTAATATAACTTTCTGTTTTAAATTGTTTTTCAAATTAAAGAAAGATGATATAATTTTCACAAGTAAATTACAAAGAATAAAAAATTTTGAAAAAATTCGATAATTTAAAACAGAAAGTGATATTAATTTATGATCTAGAGTCAAACTAAAAAACATTCATTTACCAAATAAAATATCAACTATACAATACCCCTCATTATTTGTCCTGTATTTTCAGTTTGTTTCGATTTTGACGATAACAAAAATATCTTTTAGCAACATACATATCTTTCAAAAGTTTGCAGTGAAAATGAAATGGAATGTCTAATAAAAAATCCTGAAGTAGTTGTATATTTTCGTATTTGAAATTTATATTCAAATATTTTTTACTTAAAAATACTTGAAATTTCTTGTCAAGTAATTGACTTGAAAAAAAAAAACAAAACAAAGTTCTTGTCAATTATGTATTTTATTTGAAAATACTAAAACATTTTAGTCAAGTAAATATAGTTTTTTTTAACTTGAACATTTTTCGGATATTTTATTTGAAAAAAAATATGTCTATTAATATTTGAAATAAAATTCTATCAAATTAAATATACTTGAAAATACTTATTAAACTCTACAAGTACAAATATTTTTTACTTGTACTTGAAAACTTCATGAACAAATATTTTCTTTAATTACAATAATAGCTTCTCAAGTAAATGAAAAAATATTTTTATTTAGAACTGTTTGTTTGTTGAGTTGTCATTCCATGGCCGGGGCTTGTTGGTCTCCGAGTCGTTCCGGTACATAGAACCGAGTGCCGTGGTAAAATAATAGCTTCTCAAGTAAATGAAAAAATATTTTTATTTAGAATTTTCAAGTAAAAATATTTGCTTACTACTTACATACTTAATTAAGGTATATTACGATATCTATGCTTGAAATTTTTATTAAATATACATACATAAGTAAATATTTAAGTATTTACCAAGGTCTGGTTGAAAATAACCAAATTTTGCTTAAAAAATAAAACAATATAAATGCGCACATATAAAAAAGCTTGCCCACAAAAAGGAGGCCTGTCACTCTTTTATGCTCCACTAACAGCTGTACAAAATCACACCATAAGCAACCATACTGCCAAGACGCAATATTTTTTATATTTTCATTTATACTGATATACATATGTACATGCTGCACATACCCCTCATTTATGTAGTTGGGATTTTGGGCATGGATTTTATATATTTTCATAAACAATAAACACTCACAAGAAAACATGTGTAAATAAGTTCGTGATTTTAGGCCATCATAAGCTGCTAACATAAACTCATTTCAGTTTTAATTGTTAATTTTGCGAAAAAGAAATGTGCGTAGTTTATGAAAAAATAATTATAAATGTATTTATAGAAATTACGAAATTCTAAATAATAAATCGTTTCAACATAATAAATACAGAAAAAGTAGTAATATAACATAAAAATGTAAAACTAAAACATTTGTAAAGTTCTTTTACTCAAATCAACCACTATTCACGACTCTCATCTAAAAAACTGAACTGGTTTTAACTTTTTTACTACCCTTGTACACTACAGTGTGCATGTACATCTTTAAAAGAATATATAAAATTTGATAATGTTAAAAAAACTTTATGCTACTTTTAAAAAACTAAACTTCATAAAACTTTTTTGTAAATAAGTTTATGAGGCTCATGATCTTCAAATAAAAATCATTTATGTATAAGCAGTTCAATGTGACAATACAGTCGCAATATTTGTTAATGAAGTCTAATTTTTTGAATATATCATAATCTCTAAAACTAATTAAGATAGATAAACTAATGAAGATAGATAATGAAAATAAAATTTGGCACATAGCTTCGTTTTATGACGAGAAAACCAACCAAAGAACTTTTGGCTTTAACACAATTTCCTGTTATCTACTAAGTGGGACTTTAATTGACACATTTGTTGTTTACCACATAAATTTTAAATTTAACTTTAGGTTAAATTTGAACGGAACATTGTGGGACTTTAATTGACACATTTGTTGTTTACCACATAAATTTTAAATTTAACTTTAGGTTAAATTTGAACGGAACATTGTGTTATCCGGCCTAAGGGGTAAAACAGGGATGAGAAGTTTCAAAAAATCGATTTTCGAACGTCATTTTTGGTGGATAGGAGGGGGAGAGGGGCAAACATGGTACATATTTTTTCTCTCATTTGAGGATCCTAAACAAGAATCTGAAGTCAACGACAGATACGTCCGCAAACAAAAATTTGGTACTGAAAGATTAAGAGTTTCGTTGAAAAAAAACATTATTATTTTTCTTATTTTTAAGCAATTTTAATTAAATTTTAGTTAAATTTTCATATTGTTTACTATGTTTTCTGAATTAGTTTGGTATAATTAGCGCAAAAGTATGTTTATTTATATAAAAAATTTACATAAAAAACAAGAAAAACAGTTTCTCTTAACACCAGTTGGCATATAAAATTAAAGCGAGTTCTTAACACTGTTAGAGATGATTGCATTGTCTTTAGTGTATATGGTCGTTGTCCAAATGTAAATACTTTTTAGTTTATAAGCTGTGTTTTCGACTTAACTATATTCGTTAACTCAGAAAAAGTATACAGAAACGTGTTTCTGACAAAAACCAACACATTACGGATAATTATCAACGTGGAAATCTCAACGCTTATAAATATTCACATCTAACATAACTTCTTCGCGTTACTTCCTAAAAAGCGAATATTATAAACATTAGCTGTTTAAATTTTTTTTATACTTTATGCGGTTAAACGTATAGTTTCTTTAACAACTTAACGTTGATAGGTATGAGCGAAAATACAGCTATAGTAAACAAAAACCTTCATTAAAAACAATATTATTGGAGGTAATATTTGATACTTTTAGTTCTTATGACCAGGCTCTATGCAAGTCGCTCATATTAACCGCTCTCTCACTGGCTCAGTCTGACATTTCAAGAAGTAAAATTGCAGTTAATGGGTTCAATTTTTGTATTACGTTTTTTCATATTTTGTGTATTTATTGGAACAGTTTTTAATATTTATTAATATTTTACCATAAGACTTAACCCATACATCCCCACTAAAATTTCTTGAAATGTCTGCCAGAGCCAGGTAACGGAGGATTAAATGCTTTGACCTAAAAAATAATACATTACTCCCTCATAAACATTTTAATTTATGTACATAAAGGTATACCAGTCTGCAAGGATTATATATTGGTGATTCTTTACCAATAAATTTAATCCATTTTGATACTAATACAAGGAAAATATTCAGTGATTATTTTTCATTCTATGTAAATAGCTATGCTTTGTTTTATGACTTACGAAGAAGAACTTAATACTGCTTCAATATAGAGATTAATAACCTTTTGAAAACTGGTATAAAATCAATTGCATATGTAACATACATACCTATTCGAACTATAAAAAGAAATGCATTGTATATAAAAATAAATTCTTGTAAAGAATGGTAAAGATGACATTCACATACATAAATATAAATATATTTAAATTTTATTTTAATAAACAAATATCATACTAAAAGCATAGGAAGAAAAGTTCAATAAATTGCGTATCGTAGAAAAATTGTATTCATAAAACTACCATTTATATAGACATGCAAATACTATCGTTATTATATACACAATACATTAAAACAATGTAATCAATTTATTATAAGGACTTTAAAATAATATATCGATGTCAGTAAATTGACATCTCTTAACTGCAGATGTTTTACAATAAGATAAGGATGCCAAATGACTTGTATGACGAAGATTTCGTTCAATGTGCTTATCACATAACATAACAATACGACAGTTAATATATGTCAACTTATAACCATCGATACGCTTGTTGTATACAATGATTATTAATCAATTATAATTATTCTTTATACATGCATAAACATTTTAAAACTCAGCGTGTGGTTTATTGATACATATATGATGTTTATTTTATATTATTGAAAACAAAGATTAACACAATATATTGTATATGATGTTTTGAATATAGAGGGATTTTTATACATAAAGTCCAACGAATCTTTCAACTTGACAATTTCAATATTTAAAATTATATATAAACAGGGCAAGTTTTTTTTATTTACATTTACCATTAAATGCCACTTTTCCACGTATTTTGTAAAATGCCTTTTTTTAATTGTATAAAGTGCAGTAGAAACTCAACCTTTTTAGGTAATTTAAAAAAAAAAAAAAAAATTGAATGTTTGTAAAATGAATTTCCGGATTTTTTTACAGCAAAGAAAATTTCAATCATTAAAAATAATACTAATTTACGCAGATTGCACGTTAGCCGTTCAACTGTAAATTCCTTAATTATTGTTTTTTTTTTTTGTTTTTGTTAAAAAAGCATTTAAATCAACTAGTATATAATAAAATTATATATATATGTGACAGCGCATAGAAAGACCTAAGGGTAAAAAAATCAATTTTTTTTTTGTGAACAACATCTGAGCATCGAATGAGACCGATCCCATGCTCTCCTGACCTTAGGTCCCTTTCTATCCTTAGGTCCCTTTCTATTATGCGCGTCACATATATACATAATAGTTGATTTTGGCCCTTTTTGTGCCATTTTAAACTTGCCCTGTATATAAAGAATATATCCGACATGATTTAGTCGACTATAAAATGTTATATATACCGTGCTATATAATATATGTAACAATTTTGTATCACAAACGAAAGATATTAAACACAGCTTTTTTGTAAAGTTTAAATTTTAACTATTAAGGTCGAGTTTTTGGTATGTCAGTTAAACTTAGTTTAGTTAAACCGGAAACGAATTTTGTCAGCCACTTCCAAGTTTAAGCACCGTAAGTTGGTTATCACGTGAACAAATTTTACTTGAACTTTAAATGCTTTAAATTGCAACTTAAGTTATAAATATTAACAATTTTTTAATTTTGTAACAATCACCATAAATACAAAATTCACCAGAAAAACAATAGTCTTGTTTATTCAATTTGCGTGAAAACAAAGTCTACACAATTTTCACGTGAAACTCATTGTCGTGAAAAATAATTTTTTTATATGGAGTATAACAATTTTTTTACGTGAAATCGAAACAACTTACGGTGCTTTAGTAACAAAATTTTGTCGCAACAATTTTTTTTCATTTAAAATTTTGGTTGTTATTTAAATAAAACAAAATGAATAACATTTCGAAAGCAGTATTCCAGTTACAAACTGCGTTAAAGTCATAAAGGTTTTTGTAAATTTTTTCCTTCCGTTTAATAATAATGTACATAAATTTCATAAATTAAAAAAATATATTTATATATCTAAGTAGAAAAGGAACGAAGTTCCTAAACTCTTTGCTTCTAAGTCAAATGTACACAGAAAAAATTTACAAAATTCTGTTTGTAATGTTAAACACCTTTTTTGCATAAACAAACAAAAAATTTTTTAAAAAGGCACCAACAATGGAATTTGTATATACAAATCCCTTTTTGTAACTTTTTTGTAATTTGTTAAAAATAAAATCAATTTTTTTTTAACAATGTGTTTTGTAAATACAATAATTTTTTTTTGTAACTTGTTTGTATTTGTTAAAAATAAAAAAATAAAATTCAACAACGAGTTTGTTATATTAAAACAATTATTCGCTTTATGTTGTCGTATTGACAAAAAAAAAATACTTTTTTGAAATTTTTGTTACAATTTACAAACATTTGAGCAATTGAAAACAAAAAATAAATGATTTGTTTTTTTTTTGTTTCAAAAAATTCTAAGGCTATTTTTTGATATTTTTGATACAATTTACAAACATTTAATAAAAAAATTGTTAGATATCTAAGTAAAAAGCCAACAATTTTTTTTAATTACTTAAAATTTTGTGATACTTTTTTCTGTGTAAATAATATAAATATTATAAGAAATAAATTGAATTGAAACTTTGTTAAACTTAGTTTAAAGATAATCTATATCATAAAAACTCGGCCTACGTGTTGTGTAAGGGTCTTGGCGGTTTGAATGCTTATGATATTTGCGTTGTAATTGAACGAAAGTCGGCAAAGGTGAAAATGTATAAACGTTAACGTGCATACTGAAACATTGATAATAATTGAGTTAAATTTATGAAAATAAAGCTATAAATACAATAAAATTAATATTGTTTTTATTTCCACTCTATAAAAATTTATTTTTCATTTATTTGTCAGATCCACGATCATAATTTTCTTTGAAATTTTAAAAAAATTTATTTTCAAAGAAATTTGTAACCTTTTTCTTAGTAAATAGTTTAAAATAAATTTAGAAATGTTATGAAATAGAAAATACTATTCTATTTTTCTAAAATCTATTTTGTTATCATTATGTTATCTATTATTCCAATAACATTTGAAAACATTCAAAACAATTTTTTATTTTTAATAAAATTGTTTACTTTTTAATGCAGTTATTTCTAAACAAATTACAATTGTAAACAAATTTATTATTTGATGTAGCGAAAACTAACACGTAATATGGCTTTAATTACAATAACAATATGTGTTGTATTTATCTAATACGACGGAAATATATAGCAATGTTTATTTATTTTAGAAAAATAGGGTGTGTTCGTTTATGTATTTAGAAATTTTTGTTAATAATTTATTGAAAAGTTAAAAAGCGATCGACCTTCAACTTCCTAAAATTTAATTTCTATGCGTTAAAAAGAATTCTCATAAGTTGTTTACTAAAAAATAATCTTTTATTTAAAATAAAAAAGGTGGGACGGGTGCAAAAATGATAAAAAAAAAATTAATAACAATTTGGAATGGCGCCTACATAGTTACAACATAAGAACGACGAGCCTCCATAAAAGTAAAGGCCATACTCATTATCAGTGTAATATTATTTTATTACAAAAAATACTTGGAAACAACATTAAGTATGTTATACGAGTAAACAGTGTGTAACACATTTGTACTTTATTTAATTTAATTTTTGTGAGATAACGTTAACTTGTAAAAAATTATTAAAAACAGTTAATGATCTTGTATGTACCAACAAAACTTAAGTATTTATTTTTAATGTCACGTGTTAGGTGGAAATATAAAATTTCATAAATTTGTAAGGAAATTTAAAAAACCATAATAGTTTTGTGGTTAGGTATAAAATTTCAAAATAATAACCTATTACACTATACAGCAGCCTGAAAACCCTGCTACTGCAAAACAAACCTGGCAAAAATATGGTTTTAACTACATAGCAGCCTATTTACTCGGTTAATTTTCGATGTCTCAAAAGTAATGGGTAGTAATTACCTTCTCGCTTACAAAACACCTAAAGTAATGGGTACTCACAAAAAAACAAACTAATGACCGTTTTCGAGATATCAAAAAATTATATTTTTGTTTGATACACCCCTTTTGCTGACTTTTCAGTTATTGTTTTATGTTAACGTAAAAATCGTAGTTCCTTAAAAGATCAAAAATGTATTTGACGCCCTTCACCGTTCACTGTTCCAAAGCAAAGGGAAATTAAAAAATATTTTTTTTTTAGTAAATTTATCACGAAAAACAAAAATTACAATTAATCATGAAACAATGTAACTAATTGAAAAAATTAAGGGGGCAAATGGTTGGCCTTCTGGAAAGTACAATAACTGTAAAAACTTAGGGCGGCAAGGGGTTGGCCTTCTGGGAAGCATTTCAAGCTCAAAGACTGTGTATTTAGTACTATAAAATAACTAAAGTAATTAACACTTTTTAAAAAAATTTAATTAAACTAGAACATGCGAGTCTAGTTCTTAATTTTTGTAAACTCAAAAAAGTATGTCAGTATAGTCTTCTGAAAATGACAGTTGAAACAAAGGTAGGTGCAAAGATTTACCTTTAAATATAACTAACAAAACGCATTAAAAACAATTAACAAATGTCGTAAAAATAACTTATGAAGTTTTAAGTGCTATACATAATTTAAAAACAATATAAAACATTTATAAAATTTATTTTGTATGAAAAATTTGTTTTATAAGCCATTTATAAATTTAAAAAGTGGTTATGCATATGACCCTTACTGTTTTTACTCTTTTCGGTATTATAAAAATACATTTTAATAAAATATAGTTTTGCTTCCGATAATATGTAATTTTTTCATCCTGCTTAAAATTTGAAGTTAAAATTATAAACGGTGATCCAGTTTTTATGCGATGGAGATACAATAACATTGGTAGCATTCAGCATAGAAACCTTAAACTGATACTGGTGACTTGTAGCGCTTTGTGATTTGTACCTCTGCTGAAAGATGTTTTCTTTGTTCTGTATTTAAAAACAATTTTTCAATATTTTCCTTTATATATTTGTATGTTTTTATTTGTCATTCTTACGAAACAAAATATTTTTAAAATCAACAACAACAAATGTATCACTAATCGATCAAAAGCAGCAAAAATTTTTTACGCTACCAAAATATGACAGCGCTACCTGAGCGCTCAGACTGAGCGGTTAGTGATCAGGTCGTTCAGCAGATAGTTGTACAACTGTTGTAGAACTGTTGACTATTGAAGTGTATCTGCCGAACGCACCCATTTTCTGATTTTTATGTGCAAACTAGAGTATAGCAATAATGAAAAATGTAAACTAAACAAGAATTAAAATAAAAACAAAAATTTTTTTTTTTTTAAATAACTAACAAAAATAATTGTTTACTTCAAAAATACTGCTTCGGTAGTTTTATATTCCCTACGGGAAATTTTAACAAACTGTCACCAAACTGACCCCTTTATATGAAATAGAGTGGTCACTTTTACATGGCGTTGTCATAGGAGGTGGAAATTGACCCCTTGTGACATGTCACAAGACAAATCCTAGGACAGGTTACTGAACTCTCATAAAAAACAATGTTCAGGGATCTGCCCAGGGATTTGTCTTGTGACATGTCACAAGGGGTCAATTTCCCCCTCCAATGACAACGCCATGTAAAAGTGACCACTCTATTTCATATAAAGGGGCCAGTTCGGTGACAGTTTGTTAAAATTTCCCGTAGGGTTGTTATAATCTTAAAAAGACTGCTTTTTTAATAACTTCTATTAGTTGTTTTGTATTTTTCTGTAGAAAAACAATGGTAAGTACAGTTGAAGACAACAACTACTGATTATTACACAAACAACTGTCTTGTAGTAACTGTAAAAACTGTAAAGAGCATATTTTGAAATGAAAAGTAAAAAAAGTTTAGTAATCTTTAAAGAAAATATGATTTTATGGTCCAGATTTGCAAATTTTGTTAAAAACTGCCAGAACACAACTTTTAAACCAGAGATTTCTTGAAAACGATCACTAGAAAAAAATTTCTTGCCAGATTCGGATTCATCTTATCATAGCTTAGTGGGAAAATATACATTGAAGAGGTCTTCAAAAACATATGTATGTATAATTTGTTATATAGTGTTATTAGATTTGAATGCATAAATCATGAAATAGTTTTATTAATCGCATTAAGAGGTGACAAATATGCATTTAAAACCTGTTTTAAAAAAGAAAAAAATACATAAACAATATTTGAATTTAATGAAAAAGGCATTTTTTACAAGGCCACAAAGGTGTAAAATTGTTTTAAAAACAGGTAGCTTCGAAAGTATGTATGAAAAAAAAACAAAAAAAAAAAAGAAAGGGCTTGTCATTATTTATTTTCTTTATATTTCCAAAACAAGTGTTTATAAACACAAAGAGTGAGAGCTAAATAAAAGAGGGTTTCAAAAGCCACCACCACCATAAAACTTCTAGAACAAACTCGAAAGTAAATATTTCCGGCAACGTTCCTTTGAATTAAAAAAAAACGAAAAACGTTATGTAGGTCGTCACTCACAAAAGAAATACGGCTGGTCAACAACCTTCACATGATGTGCACAATGTTGATTGCAACGAACCTTTTTTTCTTTGGCACGTAGACACAAAACTAAACTCTCAGAGAGACACACCCCCTTTATTGAACATATCCATACCGGTTTTTTTTACAATAGGTAGCCACAAATAACTTCATTCATCCCAAGTTCTGTTTTTTATATTATTTTCACTATTAAAAATACGTTTATTTGTGCGTTTGCTCATATCAGGCACCATAAAACAACCACTCTTACACCCGTTTTTTTTTTTAATTTTACATTCAAGGCGGAAAGTCGTATGATATTGTGTATGTATTCGAAGTTTTGAGCCGTTACAATATATATTATTACATATACAAATATTTGTTGTGGTGCGATTGCATGCCGCTCATTTTTAAGGTAAACATAAACATTTTATGTTATCAGCAAGGAGTCATATGGATTTCTTTTAAGTTTTATTGTCGTTATTATTCGTCACAACTGAACTACATACATATTTAGGCATTGGTATAAACGTTGGCCCCCTTTGAATAAAAGTAGTGGTAGAGGAAAGTTTTTATGAAATTTGGCAACAGTTATCTAAAGGATCTACTTGTTTTTGAAAAACTAATGCATTCTTGAGAAATATGTAGTTATAAAATAGTTTTGAATATATCAATGAATATACCATTGGAAATGCATTCGCATGTCCCTACAGAAACCCCATATAGGGTAATTAATGGTAATGTGTTCGCCACGAAAAATAAATAATAAGTTCTACAACATTTTTTTTCGTTGCCTACTTTAGGCGATATGGGCCAAACGAAACGATTCGCAAAACTAATTTTATTGATTCAATTATTGTATTTCCTACTTTATTCAATCAATATCCTATTCAAAAAATCAATTTGATTTTTGTTGATTCTTTTCATAGAATCAACCAAATCAATTTTGACAAATTAATTTAACAAAAAATGGTTGCCTTGATTTATAGTTCGGGAATAAAACAAATAATTCAATCGAATTAAAATTGAATCAATTGAAATTTGGATAAATCACATCCCCACTTTATTCAATATCAAATCATTGATTTAAAGTGATAATGAATTATTCAGTGATTCATAAAATGAATCAATTTTAATGCGAGTTTATTCAAAAAATAATTATCTTTTTGAAGCTCTGACGATAACATTAGTTGGATCTAGCTTAGAAGCTTCGGAAAAGAGTTGATTAAATGGGGAATACTGGCATGATGTTGGAAAACCCCAAAAATGTATGGTCTTAAATACTTTTGTAAGAAAAATCGAACTCGAGACTTACTTTAAACTTTATTTTGGAGAAGCATGGTCATTTTTATAAAGTTAGTGCTCTGCCAGTATTTTATTTTTAGTAACTTTGATCATTTCTGTCGGGGTATCTATTCTAAAACCTATTCCAATGACACTCCCATGTTAAAATAATGTGTTATGTGACAAAAGAGTAAGTACTTACAATTTTTGGTTTCTTATTCCATTTCCCTTTATCTGGTAATATAAGGTTTTGCTGGGACCCTACGTCTTTGTGTTTACATTTTACGGTTGCCATTGTGAAAAATTAAAAATTTTAGCCGTTTTTTGTAGGAATTTAAAACCTTTAAAACTGAAATAAAAAATAAACAGAACAAAACCAAAATAAATTTTATTTATTTTAAATATAACTATTAAATAGAAAATTTAAATGATAATTTGTAATTGCGAATGTGTTTAAATTGTGTACTCGTATTTGTCTAATTTTATTTATTTAAGCAATAAAAATAAAATTCTTACAAAAAAATTAAATGGTGTTACATATGTTTTTATTCTGCCGAGCAGGATATTTTAACTTTTTTAATTTTATTTATCGTTAGACCATCAATCAATTTGTAGTGTTTATTTTAATGTTTTTTTGTGTTTAAATGTAGTAAGTGATATATTTGACGATTCAAGTAATTAAAATAAAACTTGGGTGATTTACAAAATTAGGTTTTTGCATACAGTTTTGTTTAAAAACTACCTAAGTACTCGGAAAGTCGTCGTGTTCATCAAGTGTTTTAAGAAATAAGGTTATACAATTTATAACACTGCATGACACTCAAAAAATTAATGGAGATCTGACCATCAGTTCTATATATTTCGGACATGCTGATTACAATGGCGTACTTTATTTTTCGATCAATGGTATAGATTTTTCGCAAATGTCTTTAAAATTTGGCGGTTGTCCATTCAGTTTTTTATATTTACGATATAAATGCGATGTGCTAATCTTGATATTTAAACCACTACTTTGCGCTTTATATAGGTTTTTATGGTTTTTTGCTATTTCAGCGACTTTAGTAGCCGAATGTACAATCGATCTTAATAAATGTAATGCTTTAGTAAGGAAGCAATTAAAAGGAAAATATTTCAATAAAAAAAATGTATTCATCTATAGCGGCGTATACGTTAAAATGCGTTGTGCAACAAAAAAATCATATTGTGAAGATTTTTTATATTCCGACAGTGTTTTTCGTAAAATGTAATAAACATGAGCAATCAAAAATATGTTCTTTCTAACAATAAGGTTTGCTTAAACTACATTAGTTCTATGATTATACATACACTTAAAATATTTTGTTCGTAAAGACCGTAATTTGCATAAACAAATGAAATTTCACTTGAAGACAAAACTACTAACATTTCATTAAATTCAACTTACATTTGCTTTTGTTTTTGACTATTAAAAAAATGAACCATATAAGCCAAAACAACTAAAAAATTTACTTATACCTCATTCATACTGAACCCAAAACTAGTAGTTTTCAAATTTATTTAGTTTTCGATTGTCAAATCCCATACAAATTTCAAATCGAAAACTTAAAAAAACGAAAACTTCTAGTTTTGTGTTCAGTATGAATGAGGCTTTATATATATTTTATTTGGTTTACTTTCTTAAAAAAGAAAACGACTGTATAAAATGAATGTTACGAATTTTCAGTATTTTATGCTGTTTGTTTTTTTTTAATGACTTACGGATGTAGTTAAAACTTACATTTCTTCTACAAATGAATGTTATTTTCATTTAAAATAACAAAACTGAAAAACTACTTGAATAACCAACAAATTCTGACTGCAGAAGTCCCCTAAGTGGACACTCACAGAAATAAGAATGTAAAAATAGTAAAAAAGCTACTAAATATTATTTAAAATAAACTTGTAGAAAAACTGCTGAAATTAGCAGATGTTCTTTATTAAATACAAAATATTAAAAACAGAAAAAAATTAAAATGTTAAATTTACAAAACTTACGGTGGGTCTCATACTGCAGGTTTAAACTTAGGTTAATAGTTAACCCAAAAATTTGTTGTTGTTTTGTGTACATTTTTTTGACATTTTATTTTGTTTTTAGTTAAGTTAAAGTTAAACCTACAGTATAAGACCCACCGTTAAAGTATATTTGAATTAACTTCTAGTTAATATAAGTAGACCAAAACTTGAGAAAACTGTTATATGTATCTACAAAATTTAAGGTTACAACACCCGAAAATGTCGAAAAAATTCACGACAAGGTGCTGAGAGAGAAAGTGCGCTAGATTGTTGATGCCACAGACTCTGTGACTTTGATTTTAAACGATCAGTTTATTTCGAAAGAAGAAAGTGCGTTTTCATCAGGACAATGCACGGGCGCACATGTGTGTAGTCGCGATTGGATAAACTTTGGACGAAGTGTATTGAGTTAAAAGGAGATTACTTTGATAAATGAATTATTTTTTTTTTTGGTATTATTTATTATTATTTGATTCGCTCTTACCCAGTTTCCAACAATTATGTACATAGAAAATATTTCACATTCTTGTTTTAAATTTTTGGAAATGGAATTTATTTAATTTACATTTAAGCATAACCTAGATCTTTCATTTATATTTTTTCTAAAAAAAAATTATATTCATTATTTTAAAGATTTCTTTCAATTTAACGTGCTCCATATTAATTACTATTTACAATGAAATTAAAACTATAAAAACAAGCTGATAACAAAGACAATTGAAGAAAGAACTACTGATCATTAAAGACCACTATAATCTGAATCTTATCAATATACATAAGGAAATTCTACCTATATGTAATAATTAAAACCAAAAATATATTAATGACATCAATTGGAGTCTTTTGTTAATAAAACAGCAACCCCGTATTTTAAAACTAAAATTTTTTAAATTTCTAAAATTCCTATAAAGAATATTTAAATATTAAAAAATACAAATCAATGCAAGGTTGTTTATACTAATAAAACATGAGCTTGACACAATAATGTGTAATGCAAAAAAAATAATATAATTGTTTATTTGTATATGTAACACAAAAACAATGAAAACTACTTGCAAATTACATAGAACAAAAAAAGAATTGAAAACAATTTGCATGTGGTTGTAGAGTTTGAATTTAAATTATGATTAGAAATAATTAAAAGACAAGCGATGGATGAGGTCGGTTTAATATTATCACTATTAACCTACTAATACCACTAGCAAAGTTAACTGAAACTATCAACAGATGTTTATAAAAGCAATTTAAACTCATTATAATAACCATATGACTAAATTAATTAGTAACAGAAATATATTGATATAAACAATTATGATTCAAATATTTTTTATTAATATGAAATTGTATTATCTAGTAAAATTGAACTTTAATACATGCACCTACCTACCTCCCCACCAACCTACCTGGCTTTTAATATTAGTACAGTACATATTTCAAAAAGTGACGTTGTTTTAACCTTATCATATAATGTAATCAAATAATGAAAAAACAGGGTTGGCAGGCACCTCTAAATGACATCGATTCAATTGACTACCGTTACCAAAACAACCGAAATATTCTATCCTTTAAATAACGTTGACGAAATAAGTGAAATACAGTTACCCTTAAAATACCGATACCGAAATAAATAAAATATAATAATTGCCATTACCGAAATAAATTAAATACAATTATCCTTAATATACCGTTATTGTAATTTGTAATTCTCTGCTTTTGGTAATTGCATGTGGTTATAATTTTACATACATTAACGGTGGGTCTCATACTGCAGTGTTAACTTTAACTTAACTATTAAATAAAAGAAAATCTCAAAAAAATTGTACACAAAACAACAACAAATTTCTGGGTTAACTAATAGTTAACTCTTAAACCGTCTCTATGAGATCCAACGTAAGTCGATAAATTTGTCCTATTTTTTATTTTCGTTTGTTTTTGTAGACGCACTTTAAATTCCTAGGAGGAACATAGGGCCACACCAAGATTCTTCCATTCATCTCTGTTTTCGGCAATACGTTTCATCTAACTCCAGCTATATCCTGCGTCTTGAATCTCATTGGTAGTGTTACGTCGCCAAGTGTTACTCGGACGAAGGTTTACGAAGAATGTGAGAGAGAATTATTTGCATGGTATTAGTTAATTTTTACATTAATTCAATGAAGTTTCGCTGGAATTCGTCCATTGGATCTTTTATTAAATAAATACAGTTTTTCATAAATTTTTATGAAAAAAATCGTATTATGTATTTTATACACCCGATGAAAATATTTCATTAAATTTTTCATTCACCTCATTAGGTTTATGAAAAATTAAGTCAAAACTCGTTCAAGAAAATTAGCTATGTGCGGTATGCATCGAAATAACTGACTACCGTTACCCTTAAAATACCGTAACCGTAATAACTGAAACACCATTCTCCATAAAATACCGATACCAAAAAAAATAACCAAAATACTGTTACCGAAATAACTGAAATACCGTTAACCTTAAAATAACGCTACCGAAATAATCTAAAATAGCGTTTCCCTTACCGATATCTGCATCGTTTCGGTTACCAACCATGGAAAAAAGCAGTAGAATAAAGCAATCAATTTTCGCTTATCAGACTTTCTTTTTGTGGAACGAAATTTTATAGCTTATGATTTAGTTTAATTTTTAATAACTGAAACCTATAGGAAATTTTTTGCTGATTTCTTTGCAATTAAAAAAAGTGTTGCTGAGTGAAAAAATTCGTGTTATTATTGTTAATATGCTAGAAATTAAAAATATATATGATCAAGACTTTTACAAAATTAATTGGAATTCCCTTTTTCATAAAGGACATTTCACCCGTTGACTACGCCCATCTATTATTACCCAGTATTGGGGATATGAATTGTAAGATTTTTAAATTATATCGGTCATTGATTTATTTTTTTTTTCGTATCAAAAGCAATATTTTGTAATCAAATATTTAGATTAAATTAAGATATGGACAAAAAAATAAAAGTTAAATTTGCCATTAAACCTGTTGTTATTTAAATAATTTTATAGCCTATTCTTTGTAAAAATGACTCATTTTTAGAACAATTCCAGTAACAAAATGCAATCGTAAAATTTTTGAAAGTATGTAAACCTTTGCACTTTTTTCGCGGTTAAGTAACAAAAACACATTAATATGATGAGGATGAAATTAAAAGCAAGTACTTAAGATAAGCATCGTAATTGTTTATTGAGAATTATGTATTTAATTATGACCATCAATATATTAAAATTGGAAAACATAGGTACACAGAGAAAACAAATCTATGCTAAAACCCGAATTTATTGCCAATCGAATAGTCCGGTTGTGGTGATTTTTGCAGTTGTGGCAACTAAAAACCAGTTAGGCCTATAGTAATTTGGTTATGACAACAGAAGTTCGCATTTACAATTATTCGGGTTTTTGGAATGTCAGTTAAACTTTCGGTTTAGTTAAACCATCCATCGCTGGCAAACACTAACCCTAAAATACAAATAAAGATTCACAACCCTTTCAAAGTACTATCGTTAACCTTAAAATACCCTAGCGAAATTATTTAAAATATCGTTAATCCTAAAATACCCTAATAAAACATTTAGAAAAATCGTTAACTTGAAAATACTCGTATGAATCGGTAAAACAATATAAACCACATTTCAAAAGCATTTAAAATTATGATCTGCATTAAACTAAGTTTTAAGATAATCAACATCCTCAAAACTCGGCTAACTAGGAGGGTATTCCAATGGGTTCTCTCCGATTTTATGGAAATTCGGATATGTAATAGAGGGGAAAAAATAGGAGATACGTACCGTCCCCGTAACCTTTTTTATGAAAACATGTCTGAAATTTACGAAAAAAGCTTACATTTGATACCCAATTGTCTATTTTTTCATTAAATATAAGAAATAAATTAAAAAATTGGGTCAAAATACGTGTTCATTATTTTTTCTCCTCTATCACATTCCTGAATCTCATTAAAAATGAAGAGAACCAATTGGGATATCTTGCTTGTAAGTAAAACTCAGCTGTATTGGAGAAAATTATCGGAATATACGTATAAGGAACATTTTATGAAACGTGACCATGTTACGTATTGAGGAAGTCACATGAAAACGAGTATAATATGTAGAATATAAAAGCAAACAATAGGCATCATATGCATAATCACTTTTAAATTTATGACATTTATAAAACAAAAATTTCATACAAAATTCATTGTATAAATGTTTTACAAGGTCTTCAAGTTATTATGCATAGGCACCTAGGCGTACATTTTGTACTACTGCATCATACGATATAAAATGAATATGGAATCGAAACTAAATTATGAAATATAAATGCCATGACTATATCGCTGGCATTAAAGAAAAATGCCTGAATTTATTACATATTATATGTACTAAATATTTTGTTAGTATTTAATTACTACATCAAAATATTAAGTACATAAGTATGCGTATAGTACTCCGAAAAATAATTGATTAAACTACATCCTTTCACCACTTTTTTAACAGCCACTCAATCGGATTTCTTAGTATTTTTGAGAATTATTTAACTTACCAAAATTATTGCATGATTCATTTAAGCAGTCATTCATTATATTTTGTAATTAATTACACATGCGCAATTACATATAATTGAAATTTTTGGTAAGAATTTGAAGAATTAATTCGTTTTCGAGCGAATTCATTAACATTCGAATTAAGATTTGTTTTGAATTGAACTTGTTTATGTTAAATTTAAAATAATCTTTAAGGGTCAATAGCTTTCTTTGTTTTGTAAATTAAATTAAAAAATATTTACCGAAAAACAAAAAGAATTTTTATCAAAATAGCGCATAACAAAGATTTAATTAATAATTGGGCGTTTCTAATTAGTTGTCGCGCTTTGTTTAAATTGTACTGAGACGTAAACAAGTTTCAAAAATGATAACGGTATTTGAAAAGCACAACAGCAAAACAGTGCATTTGATAAAAATAGTAATAAATAATTTTGAAAAAAAGGTAAATTTTTAAATAATTCTCATTTATCGCTAATATAAAAAGAGCGTTTCTAATTATTTGTTTCCACTCAGCATCGTATTTTTTGCATTTTGGTAATAGAACTATTGGATGACGAATCATCCATCCATAACCTAACTAACAGGCAAAAGCTACAATACAATCATGTTACAATCTCAGCAAAAATGAGAAATAAAAAAAACCACAAAATGGAATTATTTAAATTAAAGTACATTTCACACATCATACATTTCATATTATATAGTACTGTAACATCATAACAAAGTTTTGTTTTTGAAATTTAACAAATTTTTGTAAAAATTATATTTTTATTGTTTTACAGTCTCAAAATCGTTGTTAACATGCTTTTTGTAACTCGAAAATCAACTTGATTTTGGTATTACTTACTATTAGGGCAAGTTTTTTTTGCATTTGCCGTTAAAAGCCATTTTTGTAATTTTTTTCACTTATTTTGTAAAAATGCCTTTTTTCCTATTTTTGCCAAAAGAAGCCATTTTGTCAATTTTTTTTAGACTTTACAAAAATTGTGTAAAGTGAAGTAAAACACCAAATTTTGTTAATAAATTTTGGAAACAATTTAAAAAAAAGTATTTTTTTATGTTGGTAAATATGAAATTCGGGAGTTTTTTTACAGCAATGAAAATTTCAATATTTAAAATTCATAAAGTATGTCTAGCAGAATCAAATTTTAGGTAAAAAAAATTAAGATGAATGAGGGGAATGTTTATTTGATTTCTTTTTTTGGTAAATGAATGTTTCCTAGTTTGACTATAGATCATAAATTATCAAAAATACACCATTAATCACAAAATATTAAGGTTGTTCACAAGGGGTGTGCTATTTGTTGTATCGTCCTAACAAAAAACAGAGTTGTTAAAATTTAAATTGAAAAAATACAACATTTGACGGTGGGTCTCAGGTTAACTTTAACTAACTTAACTATAAACAAAAGAAAATGTCAAAAAATGTACACAAAACAACAACAAAATTTTGGGTTAACTACTAACTAAAGTTTAAACCTGAAGTATGAGACCCACCGTGAGAGTAGCACGATACAACGCTTTTACACTTATAAAAAAAAGTCCGTACAAATAGTTCAAAATTCTGCTAAAATAACAGGAAATAGTACCTGTATTTGTGCCAGCATCATTTTCAATGAAGTTGAGAATTATGGTCTGCTAAATTTAGGTAAGCTAAATTTTACACACTATTAAATACACCTACAATACTAGTTCAACAGAAACATTACCTGATTTAACTGAAAATTTCTGCTAAAATGTCGCTTACAGTCTTGGTTTTTGGGCTCTACGGATCTGTCCCGAGACAGGCCCATATTTATTTTTGGCAGTATAGGTGGCTTTTAAAGATTAAGAGGTTCATAGTATCGAATTTTTGACCATTTTGCTCTATCTCGCTTAGTTTCCGAGATATAAGCCATTTTGTGATTATACATACAATAAAAAATTATGAAAATATAGCGCCATCTCTGTGATATTGATAGCAGAGACACAATAATATAAACTTGGACAAATAATTGGAGTTTAAATTAGCTGAAAAATCTGTAAACTTAAGAAACATAAATTACTAAAAATTAATATATTTGTAAATCCCATTTAGCATAACAATTACTTTGAACTAACTTTGCATATTTGAACTAACTTTGCATAGTTCAAATACGGTAGTTTTATCTTAAATTTTAAGACAAAATAACAGAAAAAATCAGTCCATTTGCGCCAGAACGCATTTAACAGGCTTTTGTACTAACTTTTTTTATAAGTGTACGTATGATTACTGTCCTATGTTTGAGTGTGCTAACAAATAGAAAACCCAATAGGAAATCGTTGTTAAAGTAAAATAAAAATTTTAACAACTCTGTTTTTTTGTTAGGACGATACAACGATACAACAGATAGCACACCCCTTGTGAACAACCTAATTATTTAAGTTCTTGTAAGAAAATATTTATTATCGTACAATTCTTTGGTGCAAAATTATATAGTTACATACATATTTTATCAAACTATTTTGTTTCAATTCAAGTGCGTCAATCTCATTCTTAAAGGTTTATCAGTAAATTGCTCTTTGTTTACATAGAATTTATGTGCTATTATGTTAAAAAAACTAATTAAATTTGTTTTTGCAAGGTCTTTGAAAAATACCCCCTAAAAAGTCTGATAAGAAACTTAAAATCAAGTACGCAATATGTATATGTTTCATTCATATTTAAAGTATTCACTTCACGTTTTTTTTACCCTTGCAAAATGCGATTTTAAAAATTTTCACAACGTACACATAGGAATGTCATAAAATTCAAAATAAATTTTCTATTGTATTTATTGCAATAACTTTTGCAAATGGAAACACTTTTGCTTGAAATTTTGCAAGAACAGTTTTTAGAGGTGACCTCATATTATGCTAAAAGTTGGACTTTGGGAACAACTTGGAAAGCTATGCTGCCATATTAACAGGATAGACTGCTATTTGCATTCAACTAAATTTAGCTTAAAAATAACAAAAATTTTGTAGAAATAACAGTTTGTTTTTGCTATTTTTAGTCTACTAATATTTAATAAACTTTTCTGCAGATTTTACTGTCAATTTGTCATTTTAAATACTAAAAGTTAACTTAAATATAACTAAAATTCTGTAATTTTAACAGTTTTATTTTTACTATTCTTATTTTACTAGTATTTAGCGAAAAAAAATCTGCTAATTTAACAGTTTTTTCTGCAGCATCCTTTTTAACTATTTTTTAGTTGCTTTTTCTGCTATTTTTACAGATTTATTTCCATGATTGTAGGTATTTGTGTTAACGA
The DNA here is from genome assembly GCA_949987735.1 of Leucophora obtusa. Classification (NCBI taxonomy): domain Eukaryota; kingdom Metazoa; phylum Arthropoda; class Insecta; order Diptera; family Anthomyiidae; genus Leucophora; species Leucophora obtusa. The sequence goes on from OX465296.1 coordinate 3,222,636, forward strand.
CCGCCATTCAGTAAATATTTGTACAAATTATCAAGTTGGCAAACGAAACTACAGTCAACATTTTTTTACATAGGGTTGCCCCCTATTGAAAATTATGAAATTTTGAATTAAAATCGAGCATATTTTTACACCATGCAATGGCTCTTTGACAAATCTTTCATATGATATCCGTTTTGTATTTAATTCAATATGAAATTTCATAAAAAACTAAAGAATACATGAAATTAATGCATTTAAGAAAGTGGCGCAGTCCCACTTAGGGTTAACTTGTAAAACGCAACTCCTTGCGTTATTGTTACAAAAACAGTTTGTATGGAAAACAACACAACGCCTTGCGTTGCGTTTTACAAAACAACATACTTATACATTTCGTCTTATACAGAATTTAGACCAAGCAAAAACCAGCTGGTTTTTGTACAAAACTAAATTACGAAAGCCAAGTCATTTACACTGATAATTTTGTTTTTCTTTGTCACAATACTTTTTTACTACACACTTTCTTTCTTTTTTATTGTTAAATTAATGTAAAAAATTTTTTAATACATTTAAAAAAGAATAACAACACACAATTTCAAACTAAGTAAACTAGAAATATTCTTGAAAAATATTTTTTGACACTTCCTTTACTCCTATATTCGTTGTAACATGGTGTATCGAAAATTAATTATAAATGAAAACGGGTTTATCAAAAATTCACATTTCAGATATTTTTAATTGGTTTTTGGCAAAAACCAGGTGGAATCTGGTTTTCAGTTTGTATGAAAATTATATGGAAAAACTATATTAATTTTGTAGTTTTCGGCTCGAAAACTCAAAATCGCCAAAAACTACTAGTTTTTGCCCAGTCTAAATACATTTAGGTTTGTTTTACTGGTAAAATTAGTTTGAAAAGAGATAAGTTCTCAAAGTATGCATAAAAATTTTAATTTGTTTAGTCTACTTTGAGATACTTTTTTAAAGACAAGTTTCCAGTAAAGAAAAAATGTATATATTGCTCCTGATAACTACTCGTACGTACACAGAAAAAAGTATCACAAAATTTTAAGTAATTAAAAAAAATTGTTGGCTTTTTACTTAGATATCTAACAATTTTTTTATTAAATGTTTGTAAATTGTATCAAAAATATCAAAAAATAGCCTTAGAATTTTTTGAAACAAAAAAAAAACAAATCATTTATTTTTTGTTTTCAATTGCTCAAATGTTTGTAAATTGTAACAAATATTTCAAAAAAGTATTTTTTTTTTGTCAATACGACAACATAAAGCGAATAATTGTTTTAATATAACAAACTCGTTGTTGAATTTTATTTTTTTATTTTTAACAAATACACAGAAAAAATTTACAAAATTCTGTTTGTAATGTTAAACACCTTTTTTGCATAAACAAACAAAAAATTTTTTAAAAAGGCACCAACAATGGAATTTGTATATACAAATCCCTTTTTGTAACTTTTTTGTAATTTGTTAAAAATAAAATCAATTTTTTTTTAACAATGTGTTTTGTAAATACAATAATTTTTTTTGTAACTTGTTTGTATTTGTTAAAAATAAAAAAATAAAATTCAACAACGAGTTTGTTATATTAAAACAATTATTCGCTTTTTGTTGTCGTATTGACAAAAAAAATACTTTTTTGAAATTTTTGTTACAATTTACAAACATTTGAGCAATTGAAAACAAAAAATAAATGATTTGTTTTTTTTTGCTTCAAAAAACTCTAAGGCTATTTTTTTGATATTTTTGATACAATTTACAAACATTTAATAAAAAAATTGTTAGATATCTAAGTAAAAAGCCAACAATTTTTTTTAATTACTTAAAATTTTGTGATACTTTTTTCTGTGTACAAACAAGTTACAAAAAAAAATTATTGTATTTACAAAACACATTGTTAAAAAAAAATTGATTTTATTTTTAACAAATTACAAAAAAGTTACAAAAAGGGATTTGTATATACAAATTCCATTGTTGGTGCCTTTTTAAAAAATTTTTTGTTTGTTTATGCAAAAAAGGTGTTTAACATTACAAACAGAATTTTGTAAATTTTTTCTGTGTATGTATGTAAACAATAATACAGAAACAGTACGAGAAAAAATATTAAGCCGTTTAAAAATTATAGATTTTTGATCACTGAAAGTGCTAGTGAAAACCCTATATTATTTCCAAATCAGGTGATGTAAAGAAACCATGGTTCACTTGTAATTTGTACGCATAAATGATACAACTAATTATTAATTTTTAGGAAATATAATTTTATATATCAATTAAGAGGTTACATTCTAGCATATCATTTGTACAAATTTGTAAAACACTCAGTAAACAGAAAGAATAAAGTGACAATTAGATGATGAGGATTTGTCAGTTTACTTCTTCATCTTGGAAATTTTTGCTGACAAATTTTTGTTAGTAAGAATTTTTATTCTTTTTTATTTGTTGTAGACAAAAAAAATATTTTACAATTATGTGCACAGAAAAAACAGTAGGCACCAGCAATGGGAATTTGTAAAAGCAATCACATTTTCTTTTAAATTGAAATTTTATTCCCAACAATTTTTTTGTTTGAAATATTTGTAACTCGTTTGTAAATTGTTACCTTTCATATAAAATTTGTTTAAAAATAAAAATTCAAAGTTACAAAAAAAAAGACAATTTTTTTTTTTTGATTTACAAATTTCTTTGTTGGTGCCTTTTTAAAAAGTTTTTTTTTTTGCATTTACAAATTTGGTATGAGAAAGGTGTTTAAAAATTGAATTAAAATTTTGTAAATTCTTACTTTGTATGTAAAATAATTTATGGAAAATTATAAGAAAACCTTTTGAAATTTTTCTGCTTAACAATCAACGTATATATTTATTTATTATTCAAATATACCAATTGAGCCCTTAGGGCCATATATGTATAAATATTTGGTACTGCAATCACCTGTGTCTGTTCTGTTCGCGTACTTTTTTGGGAAAATTTTATTTTGAGAGTAAATTCTGTCTTACTCTCTTTAAGTTTATACTAAGTAATTCTTACTGGAAGTGAGTGAGCAGAACGAATGGACCTGTTATTTTCATCGAATTGACAAATTAGCCAGTACGGAAACGAACTTATTTTTTTATTATTTACAGTCGCATTATTGCTTCTTATAAATTATTACCAAATGTCTTACTAATTGGGAAAAATATATGTATGAAAAATATATATATATGGAAATAATGGATTTCCCTGTGCTAGTGGTGCAGTAGTATGTACAAACTATAAGTGAACTACCTTTTAACCAAAAAATATGAAACTCACTATAGGAATAATTAAGTTTTCAATAAAATTCTAATCTATGTCACTTTATTAAAAAGCCCGGACAACATGGCCTACAATCTATAAACAATCAACACGAGCCTTTAGAAATTATTATAGCTTTACATATGTATATAGAGCTTATCAAACTACCGGTGCTATAAAACTGTAAATAAAAATTGTTCAGTGACGTGGTGTTTTGAGGTTAAACTGCTATGGGAATAGCGATGTAAAATAAAGCCTTGTTTATAATTGACGTCAATCCGTATTTTTGATAAGATTGAAGAATGTTACCAATATATTTTATGAAAGTGATTTACAGGAAATCTTATTAAGGATTTGAACAAAAATTATAAAGTGGTTTTGAGAGAATAGTCATGTATAAAATGTATAGTATACCTTAAAGATTAACAGAATATTATTTAAATCTTTGACGACCAATGGTTCATATATGTATGTCCCATTTTTACTTTTTCTATTCTAGTAAATCTTGTATAACAAAACTGTTGTCATCGACGCTAGAGAGATATAGTTTTGTAAGGATAGCTGTAACTTGTAACCTGATTGTTTTAGAGCATTATAAGGTCAGCTCGAAATCGAAAATTCAAATTTTTGTGTTTTAAGATTATTTTTTAGTTTCTTGTTTTTAGTTTTTTTTTAATTTAAAAATTCAATTTGAAATGCAGAATTATTTATTATTTTTAGATTTGGCATAGTTTAGAGAAAAATAGCAAATTATTTTTTTTTTAATGTTAACACATTCTGAAGCAATTAACATTATAATTTTAGTTTCATATTTCTCCGATACGGAACAGAGTAAAGCGCCTGAAATACCATAACAATAAATCTCAACCATAAGTTCATATCTTCAAAAAGTTTCGTCAAAAAATTTGCAGCGGTTCAAGTTTGGTCGTCAAAGGGTTGAAGTTATATTTTTAATAAAAAAGTTTTTTCTAATTTATTTTTTAATTTTCTTATTATTACAGGTAGCATGACTTCAGATTTTTTCCGTGTTGTTAATGAAGCACGCCGTTATTCCTTGGGTCCTTTCAGTCCCTCTTTTAATATACAGACCTGTCTATTTGAAGGTCTACAAAAGCATTTACCCGAAGATGCCCATAAACGCGTTAGTGGCCGTTTGCACATTTCAATGACACGTGTACATGATGGCAAAAATGTCATAATATCCGAGTTCAATTCAAGAGATGAAGTTTTGCAAGCTTTACTATGTGCCTGTTTCATACCTGGCTTTTCGGGCATTTTGCCACCCCGCTTTAGAGGTATACGCTATATGGACGGTGCTTTTTCGGATAATTTACCCATACTAGATGAAAATACCATAACAGTATCACCCTTCTGCGGAGAAAGTGATATATGTCCCCGCGATCAAAGTTCACAACTGTTCCATTTAAATTGGGCCAATACCAGCATTGAAATTTCACGACAAAATGTCAATAGATTTGTGCGCATTCTATTTCCTCCTAGGCCAGAATTCTTATCGAAATTTTGCCAACAAGGATTTGATGATGCGCTACAGTTTTTGACCCGTAATAATTTGATTAATTGCCGCCGCTGTGTGGCTGTACAATCAACATTTGTGGTATCAGAAACCGTAGCACAACCACAAGATTTCGATCCAGAATGTAGAGAATGTAAAAGACATAGAAAGGTAAGTTTTCTTTGGCTTTTCCAGAAAAGTAAGACTTAATATTTATTATGTTATTAAAAATTAAATTTAAGGATGCTTTGACTTCGAATATGCCTCAGACAGTTTTAGATGTCATACAAGATTACATAGAACAGGCTAATAAGGGTCTGGCAAATTGGTTATTCAAACATCGTGGCATTAAGCTATTATCCCTACCAGCCACCGTACCTATGGATTTCTTTTTCGCCACAGTATCTAAGTAAGTTAAATAAGATTTGTATGTAGATACTTTATCCCAAGTATCTTTTTGTAGTAGTTTGTGTAGTTAAAGTTAAATACAGCTGATGATTTCTTTCTTTTGTTTTAGAACCTATAAACAGCTGCCAAAAAAAAACATGCCTTTGGAAAAACATTTGCAAGTGCTTAATTTAAAATGAGCTTGCCTTATTTTTAATCAATTCAAAACTTCATTACATATCAATACAAAGAAAACAAAAAACAGAACTGATTTTAGTTAAAATATTTAGTGAATTTTACATACATTTAAATACTATTTTATAATTAGTTTTAAAAAATTTAAATGAACATACATGGCAGTTGTTCTGGTTATAACAATATTAATATCTTTCATTATATTTTGAAAAATCTGAAAGTTTTCACATTTTTAATTTAACAGAACGAATGACTGCATTATAGACTTAAGTCATTTGAAAAAATTTATGTGTAAAGATCAAATTTGGTTAATATAAATATACATATTGTATAAACTTTAGTATTATTGAACCAACAGGAAAATGTATTTTTTTATAAAATATGCAATGGTATGTTACTAAAATAAATGTAAAAAATATATAGCTGTTCTTATTAATTATGCTTTTTTTTTTGCAAATGTTTCTCCAATTCAAAATTACACAAATTGGCTACAAGTTTTTTTTAAATCTTTGCTTTACTATCATATTATTTAAATATAAAAAAATTTTTCTCCCCTTCAAAAGACTGAGTTCGCTTACACCAAAATTAACTAAACAAATGCGTCAATTGGTAGAAGATTTTATATATCAAGTAAATAATACTCTGCAAGTTTGTGTATTCAACAAATTTACCGTAAGTTTAACTAAACTTTTGTAAGATTTGTTAAAGATAATTTATTTATTATTGTGTGCCTGTTAACAGATCTGTGATCCACCACATTTTGATACAACTGGTTTATTACACTCAAAGAGATTATATGGTCCAAGAGTTTCGATATTAGTAGATGAATGGTATGTAATATTGAAATTAGACTGAGCAAAAACTACCTAGTGTTTGTACAAAACAATTTTTTGCTTGTTTTTTATATATGCTTTTTGGTAATTAAAACTTACAGAAGTATTATTTTCTGTGACGGATTATACTTAAGCTTTTAAATATAACGAAAAGTTTCTTTAACAAACTTTATTTTTAATCTTTTGTTCTTTTGTAGTGGTGCTGCTTCTTTAGAAGATGATGTTGATCATTTTGAACATGTTTTAAAGGTTACCACACATAATGATGCATTGTACGCTTATTATTATACCGATGATAATACAAATAAGGTTAAAGTTACTGAAATATTTGATATGACAGAAAATATTGCCTTGGCAACAGATTTAAAACAATATGAGGGTTCGGTGGAAGATCATCCCAATCCTCATCAACATCATCATAATGCGGTGGTTAGCGAATGGAATGGTGTCGAATCTGGTAATTATATTTTTAAATTTTAAATTATATAACGTTTTTGCTTTTAATTTTATGTCGTACATTGTAAAGCTTAATTTCAATCATCATCATATATATAAAACAATACATTTATTTCTTACAGTACAAATAATGCCCTGTGCACCTGATTGTCGTGAAGATATATTTTAAATTTTAAGTCACTCAAAACAAAAATAGTACGAATAATTATTTTTCATTATGCACTTAAAATGGCAATCATCCATTCTCTTGAAAAACACTAAACACTAATATTTATAAGAAATTGACTTACATTTAAATTTATTTTTAATAACAATTGAAGGTAAATTAAAATTGGTTCATATATGTTAAACAAATTTTATTTGTATAGAAAATTGTGCATGTCTTTATTTATTAATATCACTAACTCACTCATTTGTTATCTTTTCACAACATTATATACTTTTTACTTGTATTTTTCTCCTTACTAAAATTTGTGTATAAAACCCGAGTTTGAGAGAAATTAAATTTTAAACTCGGAAGTGTCAAATTTCAGAAAAACCCCGTAGTTTAGCTGTAAAATTAACTGTTCGGCCGGCGAACTTTATCCAATTTGGTCGAACAGTGAGTTGTCCATAACCAACATCGCCCAAACATATTTTCTGGATGAACTGGTCGGTTATACGCTAATGCAGTTCCCCATGAGTTTGTAATTTAACGTGACATATTTCTAGAAATTCTAAAAACATCGTCTACTGATTATTTCCTTAGGCAAGAATGAAATCCGGATACAAACAGAAGCCTATAAAAAATTATTTTTTTCACAATTTTTCAATAAGTTTTGGGATTTAAGCTCATTTACAATAATTACTTTAATGAAATTAATGTTTACCCCGATAAAAATTAATTTGAAAGAAATTTTTTATAATTTCTTTAAATAAAATAAAAGTTTATTTTTATTAAAAATTGAAGTAGAATTTTTTGAAATCTTCCGGAATGAATTACTTTTTTACTTTTTTTAAATCGCTTAGAAAAAGCGCGTATATTTTTTAAAATATATGTAATCTAAAAGTAGAACATCTAAATAAGCTTTCATATGAGCCAAGACTTGTGAAAATCGGATACATGTACTAGCACTTTGAGTGATAAAAATCTACAACTTAAACGGTTTAATATTTTTTCTATATCATTGCTAATAGCATATGTAGCTATTAGGAGCAATATACAAATTTTATCTATATTGAAAACTTGTCCTAAAAAAGTAGTTCAAATAGACAAACAAATTCCCCCTGATTATGTAAGGCGTTGGCGTATTTAGTAAAAACGCCTCCATACAAATCGAATTTTTCAAAATCGAAATTAATAAAAAGTGAAATTTTCCTGGCGAATCTAATAAAATTTTAGTAAAATATAAGTCTTACTTGACTGTTAAATATTGCAAAAATATTTGTTATAACGACTTTACTGTAAAAACGCCTAAGAACGTCTACGCCTACGCCTTATTTTGAACTCCCGGAAATTGTGAATTTTTTTCAACATTCCTGGAATTTTTTTAATAGTTTAGAAATATTTTTTAATTTAATTTTAATGAATAAAATTGTAAATTATACGATTAAAAAAATGAGTTAGTATTAAAAAATAAATAAAATAAAAGCGACCTTATGTAGTTCCAATTGGTATACTATCTCAAAATTTGACGTCTATACAACCTTTATATTTGATCTGCTAATTTCTAGAATTAATTTTAGATTAAAATTCCTGTTCCTGTTCTTTAAAAATATTTGTTTAAGAAACTGCACTTTAAGTTAATTACTAAAACTTTTATTTTTATTGCTTTATAGATTTTTTCATTGATCAACAAACGTTATTACCAACCGATGCTATAGGCGATTTGTCAGAAAAGAAAACAACAAATGAATTACCAATGCCTGCCTCACATAATGTCTATCAAATAGAATCAGATTCTTCGTCCATATTGCAAGACGACGATCATCTAACAGATGTCATTGAAGCTGAAGCATGCGTTTTCAGTGATCCTGAAGTAGATCATCCATACTATGAAGATGAAGAAAGCTCTTTCAGCGCACAACAGCAACAACACAACAAATATACGCCACGTTCTCACGTACATTTGAAATTGATCTCGACCCAACAGGAACCTTTAATAGCATCTCATACTACTTCAGATGAACTCCGTATAGATATTGAATAAAAATCATTATTATTCTTTTAGAACTTAAGCTCTCTATGAAATTATTACATAGGGCCGGTATTATAGTCTAACACTTAAGTAATTTCTTTTCTGAGATTTTAAGATTGGAATGTATTTTGAGCATTAATATCGACTGAGATCATCCTGAAATCATACAGCTTAAAAAAATTCTTCAAAAAGATCACCTTAAGTGGTTCACTTAAGTTTACTATAAAACTGGCCCTTAAAAACTATCGTATTCAAAGTGTCTGAAAATACCAAATGTTTTATTTACATTTATTTTTATTATAAAAACATTTTTGTATAAACAAAAATTAAAACATTAATTACCAGAAAGCTCAGAAGCCAAAGGTAGGAGCGTAGCTGAAATTGCCTTGTAAAATTATCGTTAAACTAAGTGAAACTAGAAGATGTTAAATGATTAAGTGATTTCGATATTTCGAAAAAAAATTCGTCTTATATTGCCATTATTTTTTACATTTACTTTAATATTCATTTGAAAAACGTATAAAAAACCTTTAATTATAAAAAACTATATCATTATATAAATCAATATGCAATGTATGTACCTTTCATTTCCAGTTAAGTTTATAAGATGAAATAACATGAAATAATATTTTGTAACGAACGTATTAAAAAATTTAAGAGTAAAAATAAAACAAAAAAAACTTAAGGACTTGATGTTTTAATTTTAGAAACAAAATGCAGGAACTTGTACCGAGTGTACATATTTTGAAAAATGTGGCGAACATTTTTTTAATATACTTTTAGGTTAGGAGACTTGATATAAACTCAAAAAGTATTATTAATTTAATTGAATATATGTATGATGTATTGCCTAAAAAAAAACAAACACTCTTGAGCGCTCTCATTTACCCAATTTTGTAGTACGGAAACACTTTCTTTAAAAGAGCGGAATTTGTGAATGAGATTGGTTAAAGGCAGAATTAGCTATATGTGAACGTAACGTGACGAGTCGCCTTATGAAAAATCGAATGAGTTAAAAGAGCATAGCTGACAGTCTATTTCTTTTTTACTCATTATTTTAGATTGAATCAGTTGATTCGTCACGTTACGTATGGCTAAATGAGCCTTAAGCCCAAATTAGTTTGAAAGTATCGTAAAAAAAGTAACGTATCATTCTTATAATGAATAAAAAGAGTATAAAAAATAAAAATATTGTATTTTTTATCCTTTTCTTGTGCATAGAATTGAATGTCAAATAATAAAATATAAAATTTCTATTTTCAACAGAACTTTTTTACGATTTTACTTGACAACAGTTTCAATGCATAGAAAAAAGATAAAAATATATTTCTATATTATTTTAACACATTGAATTGATTACAGATACGTTTTTTTACTTTACGATTAGACTAATGAAGCCTTTAAGGTGGTGTTTCTAGATGACGTTTTGTTTCACACGAACGAAAATACAATAACAAAATACATGCAATACAAAAACAAAATACAGGTAGTCGCTCATTCGTGCGACAACGAAGGTCTTCTAGAAACCCCATCTAAAGGCTAATTTAGCCATACGTAACATAACGTGACGAATCAGCTGATTCAATCTAAAATAATGAGTAAAAAAGAAATAGACTGTCAGCTAAGCTCTTTTAACTAATTAGATTTTCCATAAGGTGACTCGTTACGTCCACGTATAGCTAATTCTACCTTTAGCCATATGTAACGTGACGAATCAGCTGATTTAATCTAAAATAATGAGTAAAAAAGAAATAGACTGTTTCTTCTAACTCATTAGATTTTCCATAAGGAGATACGTTACGTCCACGTATGGCTAAATGAGCCTTAAGTCGTAACTAATCTCACTCTTTTTGTTCTGTCCCAAATCCGGCGAAAAATATTAGTTGCGATCGCCAATTGAATATTTTTTACTGGATGACGTTCGTTACTCAGGAACAAAACCAAAAGTGAGAGAAAAAAGTTACATTTCGATGATGAGGCCTTCTTCCTAAAAATTTTTATTGGATAAATTTCTGCCAGTATCAGAAAAAACACGATTGAAGAACATGTTTATTTGTTATAAATCAGAGCTTTGAAGAATTAATTCCTTAATTCAATTTTTCAATTCTGAATTAAAAATTCGATGAAAAATTGAATTTGATTGGTATATTGGATATTGAATTCGATTCATTCAAAAAAGAATTACTTCTTCACAGCTCTGTTATAAATAAAAAAATAAATATTGTATTAATCTGTAATAAATATTTTGAAATTATGTTATTCTATCAATGAGCATAGAATCTTGAGAGTATGCATGCATCTCATTCTCATTTCAAGTTTTTAATAGGTGATGGGCTAGGTTTTATGGTAAAATTCTATTAGATATTTTCGCAGTCATTGCTTGATGTTATGTCTGTTCCCGTACTTTACCGAAGTTACTCAAACTAGCCCAAAGGCGTTCCCGTACTCAAAATTGCGTGTAAATTGTTGATGTTTGGGGTGATTTGGGTTCCCGCGGTAACGTACGGGAACGCACATGTTGCTATCTTCAGAATTTAAATACCAGAAATGGGACTTATCATTTACAGATACAATAAAGTAATTAATTTACAAGTCATATCTTAAACAGATACCGGGCACTGTGTTGTAGAGCACCGAAAACACAAACGCAAATTCTTAAAATTATATAAAAAAGGCTTTTCTTTATTTAAATATGTAACTTTATTAATTAAAATTATGTAACATATTTTACTATTTTTGTTTTCCATTATCACACATAATTTTTTTAACTGTACTACAAATTTAAACATTTTCTTTGCGTTAAATATTGCAAACAAAAAATTTCCCTCATGTCGACTTAACCTTGGATGGCAGTAACGATTTTGGCTTATTAAACAATGACAAAATCAGTTGAGGACATGTAGATGATATATCTTCTAAATGCTAGGCTTGGACTTTATCCAAAACGAAGGGAGCTATAAAGTTTAACTTTATTAATTAATATTCCTTTAAATACAATGAGGTTAACGTACCTAAACGTATGGCGGCACATAAAATGGTAAACATTATGAAATTGCTGCGGACATCAGCCTGAACACGTTTTTTTTCTTCTGCAGGATCAATTTGTGGGGGCATTCGGAACATTCTGAATATTTTCTATTACAAATGCAGTCAGATGAAAAAGCTAGGAACTCCCAGAGTAAAATTAATCTATTGAACTAGAGTTGTAAAAGTATTAAGTATTCCGTACTGAGTACTCAGTGTTAACTATTATTTGGTTACTCAATACTAAACCGTTACTTCTCGATACTTTTGTGAAGATCATGATACTACTATACTAGGTAGATGCATTAGGGAGAGTTTGACAGTTCAGGGTTTTATTATGACAGTTCAGGGATTTTTTTCGTATGCTTTCGCTATGTATCAAGCAGAGCTTTGAAGAATTAATTCCTTAATTCAATTTTTCAATTCTGAATTAAAAATTCGATGAATTCACTAAGCAATATATATTGAATGGAATTAATTCATATTTGCTTTCGTTCGATTTATATTGTTACGAATTAATTCAATTGCAATAGTTCTTTTTATTAAATCAAATGAATTAATTCACTGGTGAATTAATTCCTTACTGAATTAATTCACTACTGAATTCGTTCAATTTCATTTTCGTTCAGTGAATTAAAGAAAAAATAATAAGTTCAATGAATATAACTATTAATTTTTCAAACTAGTTATATAGTTATATTTTTTCCAAATTTATCTATATCAGTAAAGTTTTTATTTTTAATAGGAAAAGGCTTTATTTTTGAATCATGTAGGTTGATAAACAGCATCCGGTTTCTAATTTGTTCATTTTTACTAGCACACGCTGTAAAATTGCTTATTTAAAAATTTTATTTGTACATTATTGTTTTCTTCTACTGAACGGCAGAAAACAGGCTTTGAATTCAGTGAACTTATTTTATTTTTTTTCAATTCAGTGAACTTATTTTATTTATTTTTTCAATTCAGTGAACTTATTATTTTTTTTTTAATTCACTGAACGAAAATGAAATTGAACGAATTCAGTAGTGAATTAATTCAGTAAGGAATTAATTCACTTTTTTTCCGTTCGATTTATCAAATTGAACGCGTTCACCGGTGAATTAATTCATTTGATTTAATAAAAAGAACTATTGCAATTGAATTAATTCTTTGAATTTGTTGTTTTATGAACGCATTCAGTTGAACGAATTCATTGAATGACTTAGGAAAAGGAATTCATTCAATTGTAGAGAAAATTGAATTCGATTGGTGAATTCATTCAAAAAGGAATTAATTCTTCAAAGGTCTGGTATCAAAAGTAGCCGATTACATTTTTTGTTGTTGTTTGTTGATGTTTGTTGAGTTTGTTGTTCTAATTCATCTACCTAGTATGGTTGTATCATGGTGAAGATGAAATTTTCCCTATGAAAATACAACTCTGACAACAGTACTTTAAAGCGGAGAATACATGAAGAAACATTGAGTAGGGAACAAAAAATATCAAAAAATTTTGATAACACGAATTGCACGAATGTCAACACAAACATTAACTTACACAAATGAACATTCGTAAAAAAATGGACTTTTTTCACGAATGTTCCCCCGATTTGGATAAAATTTTAATATGTGAAAGAGGAAACAGAAAAAATAAAAATATTGACAAAATCTGATCTCAATTATTACATTTTTTTATCTTTATGAATTGCAACAGAGTTACTGAATTTATTTTTATTCCTTTTTTTAAATAAAATTATTAAAAACACAACAAGTGTATGTATATTATTTTACAGAAAATTTTTTCGATCAATCGATTAATTTTAGAATTTTGTTCGATTAACCGGTTAAGAAAAAAACCCGAATAATTATTTGCACGATTAATCGATTAAAATAAAAAGCCGATTAATTGAATACCCTAGTTACCATCCATGAAACTCAATGAAAAAATCTTACATAAGAAATATTTATAACTGAAGGGTTTAAAATTTCTTTGAAAATTTTTTGTAAACTTTTTCAAATTCCATACAAATTTGGAAAGATTTTATTTAGCCAGTTCGCACCCATCCTTAACATTGAATTTACATTGTTAAAATATTCACTTGATTTCAATTTGAAATCCACATCGTCATGTTAGAAAGTTTTACAGCTAAATGGGATTTCAATCGGGCAACAGCAATTTTTTTGTAAACAAACCAAATTTAAAATATAACAAAAGTTATAAATGGTTCTAAAAACATTTTATTTAATGGCGAAGATCAGACTTCGTATTCATTATGAAAGATAAGGAATTCACAGGTTAAGTTTTACACCCTTATTCTAAACTTTATAACAATGACAAAATTGAGACAACACAGACTATTCACCACAGTGTTGTCACAATTTTTTCATTGTTATAAAGTTTAGAATACCACCCTTAGTATAGTAATGATTTTTATTTAACGGTTCGTTGTAATTCAAAAATCTGTGTTTATCATACACAGAGTTGAATAGAATCAGCTGAGATATCTTAAGAATTAAGGTTCAAAGCAAAAAAGAATAATAAGGGTACTCACGATGGGTATTGCAAACGATGCAAACGTTGCAAATGATTGCAAAAAAACAACGATTGCATCAACACAACAACAAAATGTATGTATTTGCAATTTGCTTTATTTTCTTCATTTGCAATAAAAAAACCTTTAGCAAAAATCGCTTTGCATATAAGCTAAGTTGCAAATAAAACAAAACATCTGTTTTTAACATATCAGCCGCCATATTATGATTTATAAAATAAGATATTAAATAAAAAAATTGTTTGTGATTTTTTATTAACATAAAATTTTTTTTATTTATTATTTTATTATTATTTTTATGATTCACAAATTTTCTCAAAAATACGATTTATTTTTACTTTTGACGTAAACAAAATCACTGTTGCCAATTTAGCTATTTTCTCGTCAAATCTAGCGATATTTTACCATTTTCAGCTATTTTCCAGTGATTTTTTAGTTTGATTTAGCGATATTTTTAGGAAAAAAGTTAGCAGCACTGAACAAAATAGCTCATAAAGCAAATATGCAATTGATCTTAAAAAAGACGCTCACGATATGTTACAATTTGCATAGCAAATTAGCAAATTGCAAATATGCACATGTACCATCGTGAATACCCTTAATAATAACAAAGGATAAAAATAGCATTGTTGTTGTAACGGCTTTAAAATGAGAATTTGTAGTTAATAATTCTCATTTAAAGCCGGAGTGGCAATCCTTTTTCGGATAAATTCGAAGATTCGAATACATCCGAATCGTTCCGGCACATAGTCCGATTGCCGTGGGAACCGGGTTATACCGCCCATACTCGGTCGTCAGAGCCTCGTCAGCGTTAACAGGGGACACCATGTCCAAGGTGGACTGTGGGTGAGGTTGGCATTTGGAAATAATTTCCCTTGACCCCCAATAGCATTGTTAAATTTCGTTGATGTTAGTCTAAGTTGAGTTGTTGATAACAAACTCGATTTGCTTTCAACAGTCACATAAGTAGACGAATATCAAAATATTAACCCACTCAAAGGCTAAAGGCAATGATGATGGCTTTGTAGCGAAAGCCGAAAATGCGCATTCTGCCTTGCTGGTCTTATCGAATTCTTTCAAAAAATTTTTATTCTTTGTAATTAACTTGTATAAATTGTATCATCTTTCTTTGATTTGAAAATAATTTAAACAGAAAGTGATATTAATTTATGATCTAGAGTCAAACTAAATTAACATTCAATGATTTTGTAAGAGGATAAAAAAATTTACGTTTTAAGCTGTTAATATTTCTTTCAATTGAAAATAAGTGTTTATTATGTTATTCTTTATTTTAATTTTTAGTTTTTCAAAGTTATTAAAATGTTTTATTTGGGGGTGTTCTAAAAAACGAATCCTCATCCAATCCTACGTAACATAAAATTACTTGATGCTAAAAATTTGTGTGGATTCGTTTTCAGAATACCCGAGATTTATTAATTTTTATGACAAAAATTACTAAAAAAAACTAAATGTTGCCATTTTTCTGCAAACTTCCCTACTTATCTCCAAATATGTGAGAAAATCGGATTTCAATTTGAATTTCGAGATTAAATTGGAATTTTTATTGGATTTCTGTCGAAATTAATTGAAATCTACTTTTAACTCGATTTCGAAAACTATATAGATTTTGTTCAGTCTAAGTTCAGTAAAAAATCCATCTTAGTTCTGACTATAAAACCCTAAATCCTTCTTCAGAGCACTCACTGGGTAATATTTTTTTATGATTTTAGGAAAAAATATATTTAAAGGGACTTTTTGATGGTGATTTAGTTAAGAGTTTTTACAATTTAGGGGGTTATTTGATATTGAGAAATATTTAACTCCATATCTTCAAATACAATAAAAAATAGCTCGTAAACAGCTTTAATTAAAGTATAAATCAACGAATTAAATTAAAAGTTTTCACCAATACGATAAGAGATAGTCCGAACTGGGGGATTTCAACTACAATTACAATTACTTGTAATTTGTAATTGAAAATTTTTTTTCAATTAGAATTACAAATAAATGTAATTGAAATTAAAAAAAACTCATTTATATTTGCATGTATTTGAAATTTATAATTCGCGCGAATTATTTGCATATTTTTCGATTCCTAAATCAAATATTTTTATTTTGATTCGCGAATTGATGTCAATTTTTTAATTCGTTTAAAAGAGTCCGCTACAATTTAAAACATTGATTTATTAGGAGTAAATATTTTGTATTTAAAATGATTATTAAATCAATGTGTTGAATGAAAGTTTATTTCTTTCAGATATATTAATGACTAAAATTGAATCGCGAATCAAAAAATAAAATGCTAATTCGCACAAAGCAAATAAATCCAGACATAATTCTCGATCAAAACCAAATTTAATTAATTCTTTTTTAGAAATTGAGTTATTACTGATGATTGAATTATTGTTTTAAAGGTGTGAAAAGAATATGTTCCTCATGTTGGGTTGATAAATAATTCGAGCTTTTTGCCATTATTTCTTTTCCCAATAAAATTATAATTAACATTTTTTCAATTACAATTACATATCCCTAATGTGTAGTTGAAAATTTTCAATTACAAATTATCTGCAATTGTTATTTTTCTTTTTTAAATTACAATTACAAATATATAGTAATTGCAATTGAGTTTTTTCAATTACATGTACTTGTGTGATTGTATGTGTAATTAATTATAAAATGTATTGATTAACCCCCAGATCTGGAGATGGTAAACTTGTGTAAAGCTCTTTAGAATGGGTAAAAATGAACTCCCAATTTTTAACGATTTTTTTAAATTTAAAAATAGCGTCAGACTTACGATTTTTCGAAAAAATCATCTGGCAGGTCTACGCACAAATTGAAAAATACAAAGAAAAACAACAAAACTGATTCCGTTACTTTTGTTATGTATAGGTGTGTATAGGTATAAATAAAAAAGTCGCTTTTATTTATTGCACTTAAAGGCACGGGAAGAATGTTAACAAAAGCTTACCTTTAAAAACACAAAAAAGTTCGTAATTTTTACAATTTTTATTTTGAAATTTATTTATTTAAAAAATTCACTCACACACGTATTCACTATTACACAAATTACTTTCTTTCATTTCATTACACTGACACAATGTGAAGTTAGTAGAGCCCCTTAAAGCCTCCATTATACATACTTTTTTGCAAGTTATAAGTTCCTATTTTTCACTATATTTATTATAAAACTTTTATTGAATTTAAAAACTAAATAACTTATTGAACATTTGTATGTAATATTTACGGCCTAATTTTCCGGAAGTATTTTCCTTAAAACAATATAATAAAACTTGTGAATACAACACCAAAGCCACCATTGTACATAGCTTTTTTTTTGCAAATTATAATTTCCTAATTTTCACTACTTTTCTGATATTTATGATAAAACTTTTATTATATTTATAAATTAGATAACTTATTGAACATTTTTATGCTAAATTGATGGCTGATATGCAAATATTTTCCTTAAAATTCAATAAAATAAAATTTGTAAAAATAACACGACCGGATAGAAAAAATTGCGCGAGAAAACTAAATAGTGTTGCCAGAAGTTAAAAATAATAAACACAGTCAGTGGAATAGGCGACATCTATACTAAACAAAAAAAACTATAATACTACAGTAAAACTCTTTTAAGACACCCTTGGATAAAACGAAGCAATTGGAAAGTCCCTACGTTTAATCTAATTCAATTTTTAAATCTGATTTAATTTTGAACGAAACTATTCCCATAACTTATTTTATTGATTGAATTATTTCCTACTTTATTTAATAATGCCTCTATTCACAAATGATTTATAAAGATAATAAAGATAATATAATTGAGGTGGAAGAATATTCTAACTAAATATATGATAATATAGGTTTATTAAACGGCCCATACATTAACGAACATTCGTGAAAAAATTGCCATTTTTTACGAATTTTTTGATCTTCTTTGTTCCCTACTCAATGTTCCTTAATGTATGGGCCGCTTCAATGTCTGGTGTAAACACCGAAATATACAAATGGTTACTCACGTTCTAGCGATTTTTTAAGTCTCTTCTAGCCATTTTTATTTTGAAAAATTGTTGGCAACAGTGAGTAAAACAAAGCAAACGTCAAAAATTTCTAGAAAATTCAGCGAAACCGCAGAAACAGCTCGGAAACAACTCAGAAAGCAACTCGAAAGAAATTTCCGCTTTTTAATTAACTATTTAATTATTAACTAATTAATTAATAAAGGTACAAATAAATTATTTTTAAAAGAAAATGTGCTAAAATAGACTAAAGTAAAAATAAGTAGTGGAAAAGCATCATAAATACTTAAGAAGAAGTGCTTAAAAGAGATAAGCAAAAATGAAACTAAACGCACCTTGAATCAGATAACGAAAATTTAAAGTTACGGAATATTTTCCATGTGCATTTTTTACTAGGAACTTTAGTAAAATTAATGTATAGTGCTTTTTAAATTATGTATAATTGAAAATACCTCCAGATTTTTTTATATATAAATTTGTCAAATTGTCACATTTTTAACAGACGTGTGTGAATTGAAATGAAAAAGCAAGACGTTTAATTTCCTTAATTTTTTTTCAGAATTTCTGGAAGTTTGTGGTTTTGGTCATAGCAAAGAAACAAGCAAACTTTACAAATAAAATCAAGTTTTTTACATTCAGTAAAAAAAAAAACGAATCAGTAGCAAAGAAAAATGTCTGTGATTGGTATTGATTTTGGAAATGAGTCGTGCTACATTGCCGCCGCCAAGGCTGGTGGGATTGAGACTCTAGCTAATGATTATAGTTTAAGAGCAACACCGTAAGTATTTTCTTTTTGTTATACATTTTACTATTTATTATTGCAAAAACCTTTGTGAAAATATTTAATAAAATGTGAAAATCTTAAACGGTGATTAAGCATTACAAGTCGAAGAAAGTGAGGTTAGGTTTTACATTTTTTACTCTTTCATTCTCTCGTTCCCTGAATGGTAAAAGAAACCGTCGGCTGAGAAGTCATTGACAGTAAAACAAAAAAGTAAAAGGTTTATCAATTATTTATAAAAATGATATATTTAAAGATATAAACAATTTATATGTTGTTTTCCTAACATAAAGTGGACGGTTTGTTTTTTTATTCTATTGTTTACCAATGACCTTTTCGTAAAAGTTCCAGGAGTTTATTAGATTTTCTGGAATTATTGATTTTTGTTAGCCTTCAGCTAACATATGGTCGTTATGTTTAACCCCGTATATTGTCTTGGTGCTGATTCAAGAAACCACCCCCAAAGGTTAAACATTTCAATTTGTCTTTAATAAATTTTCTTTTTTTTTCATGTTCAATTGTTTTATTAATACCTGCCTATCAATGCGAGTAATGCCGGCTTAATGGTCACATTAGACTGGTTTTTCTCCGTACTATAGATATGTATGGTTATTTTGTTGCTAACGCCTTCATATTGTCTGATAAATAACGACGAGATATTGCCAGAAAATATGCGAGTCTCATTTAACACAAAAAACCTTTTTTGGTTTAATTATAAAAATTATTATATGTTTTGAATTAACCCTCCAATGCTTTTTCTTATTGCTATATTTGAACCATATATTTAGCATTGAAAACTTACTGTGGTACAAATATTTGAATTTATCGATTTATTTAGGCGATATAGCACATTAAAGGTTGAAGCCGAATCAAGAAATCTAAAGCGGAGAATACACGAAGGAACATTGAGTAGGGAACAAAAAATCGAAAAAAATTTTGTAAACACGAATCACGATGTCAACACGCACACACACATACCATACCATATGTAGTGCGAATATCGAAAAACGCAAAAACACGTGTGCGCTTAAATTTAATAAGAAATAATATTTCTGTTTCCGTACTTTACCGAAGTTACACAAACTAGCCCAAAGGCGTTCCCGTACTCAATATTGCGTGTAAATTGTTGTTGTTTGGGCTGTTTTGGGTTCCCGCGGGTACCCGCGGTAACGTACGGGAACGCACATAATATATATGAATTCAGCAGCATAGCAGTATACTTTTCCATATAAAGTATCCAAAAAAAACATTCCTTTCCAACAATACCACACTTGCACATGGTTCCTTTAGTCGAAATATCTTAAAAAGCAAAAAAAAAACCTACAAAGGACCCATTTTTGAACCCTTAAAATTCCGAGGTGGCCGATAAGCTGAGACAGGTCGATCTGAAATTTTTTTTCTCTATCACATATCCAAATTTCATCAAAATCGGAGTGTTTAGGCTGAAGTAATAATTTTCTTGTTAGTAATAATTTTCTTTTCATAATTTGCGTTTGAAATAAGTAAATTCTTTTCTAATTGTATGGGACGTGGAAAACATTGTAATCCAGAAAAACGAAGACTTATATCTCAATTCCACAACGAGATGAAATCTCCAACTGAAATTGCTAAAATATTAAAGTGTTCGCGAAATATGGTATACAATGCTATTCGTCTATGTGCTGCGGACAAGAAATATCATACGAAAAATAAAGAACGTAAGCCAATCCGTTGTACAACTACAGCTTATATGGACAGGACTATAGTATGCAAAAGAAAACTCAACCCTTTTATGTCCTCCCGTCAAATAAATAATGAAATCAGGGAAAAATTCAACGTTCAAGTGTCAGACAGGTTAGTAAGAAGAAGACTGAATGAAGCAAACTTATCTGGACGAATAAGTAGAAAGAAGCCTCTTCTTTCAAGAAAAAATATTAAACGTATTGATTTTGCCAAAACCTACAAAGGAAATGAGTTGTCCTTTTGGAAAAATGTGCTTTGGAGCGATGAAACGAAGGTAAATCGTGTCGGACCAGATGGTAGAATATTTGTACACCGCCCAAAAAACCAGGCTTTAAACATTTAATATACTCAGAAGACCTTGAAACACGGTGGGGGGTAATATTATGGTATGGGGGGCTTTTTCCTGGCCTATCGTAAAAGTAGAGGACAAAATGGACAGGTTTCAATATTTGAGCATTCTTAAGAATGTTATGGAGCCATTTGCCTATGAAAATATTCCAGTTAAGTGGACATTTATGCAAGACAATGATCCGAAGCTTTCGTCGAACATAGTGAAGGATTGGTTTTTACAAGAACAAATTAAGGTTTTGGACTGGCCAGCCCAAAGTCCGGACCTTAATCCAATAGAAAATCTATGGAATGATGTAAAAACAAAAGTTTCGCAAAACAATTAAAAAAATTCCATCGAACTTTGGGCTGGTATCAGAGAAGGGTTTGAGTGCCTTATTTTATGCTTTTGAATGCAATCACAAAAAATGTGCATATTGTTGTCAATACACATCATTTCAGTAAAGCAATACAGACACAATTGAAAAAGAGTGAGTATGACGAAAGCCATGCATTGCACTGCATGTCTTCTGTTAATCTTACCTAACACTCACAAAAGCAACGAATACAAAACGATTGGTATGAATACAAAACGATTGTTACGAATGGTCTCAATGTTGGTTATATAAAAATTTAAATTTTTTTTTCTGCCAAATATTTTAGTATATTTTTGCTGTTTATTTCTTTTACTTAAACATTAACAAAATGAGAAAATATGTAGATATTTCATATTTAAATAAAAAAAAAATTGAGATTTCTTCACACTGCATTTTTCAAAATACTGCAACAGGTCAACGAATACTAAATGAATGTTGTGATTGATTTTATTTTGTATTGCGTCATCACTACATTTCGTTGCTTGGCATGTAGTGTCATTATAAAAATAATGCGTAAAAACCACTCATCAAAAACAATGAATGTATATATATAATAGCAGTAGCATTAGTTATTGTTGTTGCATGAATAAATGGCAAAAGCAATGAATGGTATGACTGCACAATAAAAACGAATGTACTCAAACCGTTCTCTGGCTGGTATTCAAGAAGCCTGGTATTTTATACCAAAAGAATGATGCCAGAGATTAGTTGAGAGTATGCAAAGAAGATGCAAAGCGTTAATATTCCACTAATATCACAAAATATCAAGGTTGGTTACCGAAACGAATAACGGTAAGGGTAACGGTATCAGATTTCGTTTGTTTAGGTAACGGTAAAGGTAAAGGTATTTAAGACTGTTTCGGTAACGGTATACCGTTATCGAAACAGCAATACCGGTACGTACCGGTATTAAAAATTATGTTAAAAACATATAAAAACAAGTAAAAACATGGCATATTTTTAATTTTAAGTACTGAAAATACAGATTTTAAGCTATAAATTCAAAACTGGTAGTTTTAATAAGTAAAATTATTATCTATAAATTAAAAAAAAAACACTCAAGATTATAAAATAAAAAATAAAAAATTTGTAATTTTTATATAAAATAATAAATACCGGTAAAATACCGGTAACTACCCATAAAAATAACGGTATCGGTAACGATAATGGTATTTAGAAATTTTTTTAGAGGTATCGATAACGGTATTCAATTTGAAACGGTATTTTAGCGATAACGGTATTATAACGATAACGGTAACAAACCTTGCAAAATATTAGTGTAATATTAACGCTAAAAAAATTGTTTTAAAAACCCAAAAAATTTACGGTTTTTTGTAAAAATATAAAATGTGTCCTATTTAGAAGTCCCCATAGCTGTATTTAAAAAGCGGATAACTTTTGTTTTAAACAAAATTACTGCCACCACTTCATGCCCCTTAAACATTTTTTTCTGGTGTTTATTAATTTGGACAAAACATTGTTTATTAGTTTCAAATCATATAAAAAATACTGTCAAATATGTGGGTGGTTATGTTTTTTTCCTTCTTGCTTTAATATTTTTTATTATGGCCAAATGCTGCGTCATTTTGATGCAAAATAAAAACGAAATATACAAAGTAAAAATAGTCATCAACCGATAAATTGTATTATGGTGTTAAGCATACTACTCTTTGGAATTATTAAAATTTTCCCTATTATAAGTATATACACTGGTAACAATAAAGGCTACTTAAAGAAACACTTTTTACCTGTGCAAATTATAAAAGTTTGCATTGAAAACTGCCAAAACTTTTCACTTTAATTAAGAAGTCTTATCAAAAATCTCTCTAATTGCATTATCATGTGTTCTTCAATTACTAGATTGCAGGCAATTTTCCACATATTGACATTGTTGTTTTATGTTATGTGTTCAACTGTTTATCATTTAACATCAACACATTTTAAATAATAATTCAAACCAGAAAATATATACATATATGAATGAGTCAATTACTAGTTTAAATATTGTCTTAATATTTTACTGACCAAATTTGTAATGACGTCACTTTTTATAGATTTTTTTCGTCGTTTTATGATAACACTTCTTCTCACTCTCTCATAGATCATGTGTAGCATTCGATGGCAAAAAACGTATTATTGGTGTGGCCGCCAAAAATCAACAAGTCACAAATATGAAAAACACAGTGAGTGGCTTCAAGCGTTTATTGGGGCGTAAATTTAACGACCCTCATGTCCAACGTGAACTTAAGAGCATTCCAACAAAAGTAGAGGCTATGCCAGATGGTGGCATTGGTTTCCGTGTAAACTATTTGGACCAAGAACAATGTTTCACACCAGAACAGTTGACCGCTATGTTGTTTACTAAATTGAAGGAATCATCAACAAATGCATTGGGAGCACAGGTAATATTGGAAAATATTGTAATAACAGGAAAACATAATATGACATAAATCGCGCGTTGTTTCGTTTTTAGGTCAACGATTGTGTTATTGCCTGTCCCGTTAATTTTACCAATGCCGAACGTAGGGCTGTTTTAGATGCTGCCCAAGTTGCCGGCCTTAATGTGTTGCGTTTGATGAATGAGACCACTGCCACAGCTTTGTCGTATGGTTTCTACAAGCAGGACTTACCCGATGATAAGACTCGCAATGTCATCTTTGTGGATTGCGGATATGCATCACTGCAGGTCAGTGCGTGCGCTTTCACAAAGGGCAAACTCAAGATGCTGGCCAGCAGCTGGGATCAAGTCGGTGGCCGTGACATCGATTGTGCCTTGGGTGATTACTTTGCCAAGGAGTTCAACGATCGCTACAAGATTAATGCTAAAACTAATGCTCGTTCTTGGTTGCGTCTTATTACCGAAATTGAAAAGTTGAAGAAGCAAATGTCTGCCAACAGCACCAAGCTACCCTTGAGCATTGAGTGTTTCATGGATGATATTGATGTATCGTCGAGCATGCAACGTACCCAAATGGAAGAGTTGTGTGCCCCTGTATTCCAGAGAGTAGAGGCTACATTCAAGAAACTTTTGGCCGAATCGAAGCTTAGCTTGGATGATATTCACTCTGTTGAAGTTGTGGGAGGAAGCACACGTATTCCTGCTATTAAGCAGTTGATCGAACAGGTGTTTGGCAAACCAGCAAGCACCACTTTGAATCAAGACGAATCTGTGTCTCGTGGTGCAGCTTTGCAGTGTGCCATTATGTCACCAGCTGTGCGTGTACGTGAATTTGGTGTCACTGACATACAGAATTATTCTGTCAAAGTCACCTGGGAAGGTGAGGGTTCATTACCCGGTGGTGGTATTGAAGTATTTCCCGTTTTCCATGCTGCTCCCTTCAGTCGTCTCTTGACCTTGAATCGCAAAGAACCTTTCACCATGACGGTTCAGTATGCTCAAGCAGTTCCCTATCCAGATCCTACAATCGGCCGTTGGACCATTAAGGATGTCAAGCCCAACGATAAGGGAGAATATTCCGAGGTCAAAGTTAAAGTTAGAATTAATCACCATGGTATTGTATTGATTTCAAGTGCCTCTTTGGTCGATAAAAAGGAATTGGAAGAAGCTGCTCAAGCTGCCGCTGACCAGCAAGCTAATAATGCCGAACAACCAGCTGCCGAAGGTCAGCAACCAAATACTGGCGAACCTATGGATGTAGCACCAGAGGTAAGAGATTTTTTAAAGAAGTCAGTGCGTATACACTCAAAAAAAAGTCAGTAAAGTCAGCAAAAAATGTTGCTATGTCAGCAAATTTTTAGTCGGGAGCGTGCTTGCAAAAAAGTTGGTAATTTCAGTTAAAGGTGTTTGCTGAAAATCAGCGAGCTGATTTTTACCAAAAAAATGTAATCTCAACAAAAGTTTTGCTAACACTTAGTCGATTGCAAATGAAAAAAGTCTTTGCTAAAACTGAAATAAATTTGTGGAGAAATTTTACTTTAGTTAATTTATTTACTGAAAATTTAAATATAGAAATTGTGTAAAGTTGTTTTTTTTTTTTAATTATCATTTCCGTTGTCTGTACTACATCCAGACAAGCTGCGACATCTACATCTTGTCTATCGGTTTTCGGCACAATTTTTGTAGCAAAATAAATTAGTAAAACATTTCAAAATTAGTTAATGCAAAAAAAAAAAAAAAATTTAACTAAAACTTTTGCTGAAAACGGAATTTCAGCAAAACTAGTAGTTGCTAGTTGCTGAAAGCTAGTACACTTGATATACAAGACGTTTTACTAACTTATTTTTTTGAGTGTAGGATAAATATCATCAATCGCAACATGTTTTTGTAGTTGTCTCTAAAGTGTTCTTTGTTCTCACCAATATCGGTTTTATCTTTTTAAGTTATATACACAGTTTTTATGTGGATTCGTTTTGTAGAACACCCCCAAATAAAATATTTCCTCCGATAATATAAGTCGTTGGCAAAAATAACTAAACTTTCAGAAAAGTAGAAAGTAGAAATTGGGCTTCCTCAATTCACATATTTAATTTTTTTTCCAAAATGAGCCTATAAGTATTAAAACCTTCGAATAGTTTAAATTAATTTTATAGTACATTAAAAATTAATATTATTTTATTAGTTAGGTTTTATCAATAAAAAAAAAACTCAGAATCCATCGATTACTATTTTTTTGCGTGCTTAGTACTAATGTCTTTTTTCATTTGGTTTCCATTTTTTTGTTTTAATCCCTTTTTAAACATTCCATCCCCCTTACTTTGTTTATTGAATTTTAACCATTTTTGCATTTTTCATTAAAAAATTCCTTAAGTATTGTGTGTAAAAAAGAAAAGTAGATCATCAAATTTTTAAATTTGATTTTTCTGTTTATGTTGTCTTCTTGGTTTCTCGTTTCACATCTTTTCTCATCATTGATGATGGTCCATAAACGACATACACACATTCCTTGTATGTGTAGGCTTGTTATGATAATGAGGATGATAATACAACCGCCTCATCACCTGGACAAGGACAAGGGTGGGCTCAGCGGGTCAAGGGCTGGTTTACTGCGGTACGTTTTCACAATCTCTCTAAAGCTTTTTACAATTATAATTTAGAATTAAACTACACTCTTCTTCCTTTAAAAAACCAAACAAAACATTTAGAGAAAATAAAGCAAAATGAAAAGAAATTGGAAATTTGTTATATTGAAAATTTAAGATGAATGTTGCCAATCATTGCGGTCAAAAAGTACAATACATATAATGGCGACTTCTTTGTTGTAGTACACTTAAATAGTAAACAAACCGCTCACAAGCCTACCCTTGAGTAACAACTCCTTGTCGTTATTATAGTTAATTACACACAATAATTAAAGTTTGTTTAAAATTTATTGTTATATCTATTACTCCCGGTACTTATATAAATAATAAAAAGGCTATTTTTGCTTTGTCTTATGCTTGATTTGTTGCACCTTTATATGTTTAGACTTTCAGCTTTTTCTATCCCAAGTACTTTGGGGTTTCTATATAGGCTTTCTGTTGGTTGTTGAGCTATTGTAATTAATTCTCAAATTTCCTATTTCTTTTATTTTGCCTTCTATAGCTCATTTGATGATATATTTTTACCTTTCTTTTAGGGTTCCGAAAAGAAAAAGAAATCTTCAAAATTGATTGAATTACCCATGGATTTCCACACTCATGGCTATTCGCCAAATGAATTAAATAATCTAATTCAACAGGAGACTAATATGGTATGCCAAGATGCCAAGGAAACTGCACGTATTGATGCCAAGAATGCTTTGGAAGAATTTGTTTATGACATGCGTAATAAATTACAGGTGAGATAATAAATAAATAAATAAATTCATTCTCTCAACTTGTGTGGATAATTAAATTTGAAAAAATATTGAAACTTGAAACCTGATGACTTTTGTGTGTGTGTTATAAGAAGTTTAATTTCTTTGATATTAATTTTGTTCGTTGTTTTAGGGCGGTCCCTTGGAACGTTTTGTTGTGGAATCTGAACGTGAAGCTATCTGCTCTCAACTTAATGAACTCGAGAATTGGTTGTACGAGGATGGCGAAGATTGTGACCGTGAGACTTATGTCAATAAACTTAAGGCATTGGAAAATCAAACAAATCCTATTAAGGAACGAGCCAACGACTATGAACTCTGTCCTAGTGTATTCGAAGAATTGAAATATGCTATCAGCAATGCGCGCGCAGCCGTTTTTGAATTCAAAAAGGGTGTAGCTAAATATGATCATTTGACTGAAACTGAATTCATCAACATTGTCGAACATGCTGATAAGGCCCAAAAATGGCTTGACACTAATTTGGCCAAATTTGCTCAGTCGCCAAAAACGGTCGAAAGCCCTGTTAAGGTGGCTGATATACGTCATGAAGTACAGACTATCAATACCTGCGTAAATTCGGTTATTAATCGTCCTAAACCTAAACCAGCTACGAAACCTGCATCACCCAAAGAAAATGCCGGCGGAGCTGATCAACAAAATGGTGAAAATGCTGACAAGAAAACTGAAGGAGATAAGACGGCGCATAGCAACAATGGGCCAGAAGATTCAACGATGGACGTAGAATAGGAAGTGTGGCTTTGAGGATAATAATAGTGATGATGCCGATGGCTAGTAATATAAATGTATAGAATTTATAAGACAAGCACATAGCAGACAGTTTATTTAAAGCAAAACAAATTTTTTGATGAAGGCTTTTTAATAAAAAGCACCCCAGACCACACATTAATATATAAAATTAAACAAACAAAACAACAAACTACTATCCTTTTTTTCTAATTTTTAAATGTCATTTAAATAAATTTCCTAACAAAATATAAACGTTAAAAATTCAAATCATAAAATTTAATCAATTATAAATAATTTATAATTTATAAATCAAACCTTAAACTTTAAACAATTATAAATAATTTATAATTAAAAAAATGAAGAAAAATTAGTTTTAATTCAAATTCTTCAAAAATTTGTAAAGTTTATTTCGCATTTTCCCTGCCCCTACCCCTACTATACCATACCCATTACATATAATTGCAAAGGCTTAAAAAATAAACTAAAATTTTATAAAATAGTATAAATAAATTTTTAAATCCATTTAAAGGGTTTATTCTAAAAAAAAAAAAACGAAATAGAAGTGATTTTTTCAAAAAAACCAAAATATTTTTTTTTGCTTACTTTTGTTTTAAACAATTGGCATACAAACTTAATAACTTCAGTGCATTTAAATATTTTTAAATTAATAATTTTTACACAAAAAAGAAATACTGAAATTTTCATTTTTCATAAAATCTCCTATTTATTTGTTAATTATTAATTATTATCATTTTAAATATCAACCTTAATTTGTGTTGGGTTTTAATTTTTATTCAAAAAATAAAAATTGTTTTTTCGACCGTTTTTTCTAATTAACCTTAATTTGTTTTACAATGTGAAGTCACATCGGATTTGTTTGAATTTAGTACTATATACTTATTTAAGTATCCAAGCAGAACTTACAAAGTAAATGCAATTTTTTTACAAAGCCCGAAAAAATCCCTAAAATTCTTTAAATATTTTTTTTCTTGGTTTTCTGTACTACTGCAATTAAAAAAAACAAAACAAAAAATGAATTTTAATGGTTTCTTTTTATATATTTTTTTTTTATTTGTAATAAAATTTATTAAAATCATGTTTGTACGTGGAACTTTAAAATTTGTTTGGTTAAAATTATCAAGAGAAAGCTAAAATAAAAGCAAAAATATAACCATATTTAATTTCACCAAAATTTAATTGTTTTATTTTTTAATGTAATTTTAGGGTAGTTTTTTTAAAAAATTCAAATGTAATATGAAACTTAGGCCCTACCCGGCAAAACATGTATCAGTTAAAGCACTAGTTCTACAATTTATTCTTTTGAGCCAGTACTAGTTCTACTTTGTCACTGTTGAAATTGTCACCCTTAAAACTAGTTCTAGGGAATCGTTTGATGAACAGGTACTTGTTCTACATTTGATAACTTCTGAAATACAAGTGATAATTTCTGAAATACAATTGATAATATCTGAAATACAATTGATAATTTCTGAAATACAATTAATAAAACTGAAATTCAGTTGATAATTTCCGAAATACAATTGATAAATCCGAAAAACATTATTTTTTTGTAGTAGCTTTTATTAATCATATATGGCCCCAGGGCTTTGGTTATGTAATTTGAAGTAAATAAATGCTGTATTTATTATTAAAAAAAAAAAAAAAAAAAAAAAACAATTGATAAGTTCTGAAATACAATTGATAAAACTGAAATTCAATTGATTATTTCTGTAATACAATTGATAAATCTGAAAAATAATTGATAATTTCTGAAATAAAATGATAATTTCTGAAATACAATTGGAAATGGTGTAGATATCTCGTATCATGTCTGAGCTATTCAATATCGAATTTGATCTACATACCTGCCACTTCTGCATAAAAAAATGACAAAATGTGAAACTTCTGTATCGGTTTGCTCGATAACGACCTTTTTTTTTGGCATATCGGTGAAGTCAATAATGAGCCGACAATATGTGTGTTCATTCGCCTGAGCAAAGGCGATGAATTGACACAAGAAAGTTCAAAAGGTGCGAATTTACACCTGTGTACAGTTTATGAATGTCAAACGAAAATTTTAACTTTTTCTGAAAATTTTTGGTTTATAATTTCAGAGATCATTTTGTATTTAAAATATTTTAAAGTTTTACCGGTATCGTACGGTATTGAAAAATAGTTTTACTTTTTTTTTGCCAAAAATAAAATTTTCAAAACTGACTTTATTTTGAGTGTAGAGTTTTATTCTTTAATATATATAAGCATAGGTTAACAAATTTAGTTCATTTGAGGGTTAAATTAAAAACTGGTTATTTAACCCCTTAACCTTTTTTAAGGTAACACAACAGATCGTTCTGTTTGAATGTGTGCCTTTCATCCAGAGTCTTTCTTGTTATTTTGTTTTGTAACATCTTCTACATAATTAATTAGAATTGCAAATTTTTAGTTTCAAAAATATTAATTTAAACTTCATGTTGTATTCATAAGCGAGTAAAAGAGATGCCCCTAAGCTTTATTTATAATAGAACTCTTGACACAAGATTGACCTAAATTTGTATTTAAAAACATGCTTAACCATCATACCATACCGTAGGAGGTTTGTTACATATCGAAGCATGAAAAATATATTTGAAAACATAATTCATGGCGTTCTTTTCTAAAACCCATCACAAAGTTAATTTCTTTGTAGCATCCAATTAAGAGGTTTCTTGCTAGCCATTGTTCTTTCACCGACTTTAGTTATATTTGTAAACTTCGACATAAAAGATGTTGAAAATTCGGTTTTTAACTTTTATACTTTTGATCCTGGTGGTCTTTAGTCTGTACGCGGATGCTCAACAACAGCAACAACAACAGAATAAAAGGAAAAAGGTTGCCCAAAAACAAAAACAACAACAAGGTCAATTGAATAAACCCCAAACGAATAAAATAAATAAATTTCCCAATAAGAAAAATAATAAAAATAGAGAGGTAAAACCTGAAGTAAAAGTTAAACGTTTCATAACCCATGTTATTCCCGGCTTGGGTTCGGTAAAAGGACGTACTATTAAATCCGAATGGAACGGCAAACATATTTTACAATTCTTCGATATACCATATGCCAAGGCTCCGACCGGTGCTATGCGTTTTAAACCATCTACACCCATAACACCATGGACTAATGTTTTACGAGCAGATAAACCTCATTATGGTTGTCCTTCATTGCAGGATTTTTTTAGTTATGAAATCTTAAAAGATAATAATATCGACGTAGAGGACTGTTTAAGATTAACCGTTAACACTAAATCGGTAAGTTTTTTTTAATATTGGGAAATTATTTTCAAACTTAATACCAACCGCTTTTCAACCTTTGAAGTGATCACATCGTACTTAGTAAAACCACACCCAATATGTTGAACGTCTTATTTCGTTGGGTGGTACTGTTCCTGGTGAAACAACAAACTACAATTCCATTGCGGAAGTATATTAATAATTTGTGGTTATTGTGAACCAAAGTGCAATCAACCATTCTCAACAACTTTACGAAAAGTGTATAGTTTGTTTCCTAGCCTCTATTGTAAATGCAAGAGTTTAATATATGTAGGTACTATTAATTGGAGGGAAATCCTGAAGACGCTGTTCATTGAACTTATTTAGATTTGAAAAAGTTAAAAATTAAAGACGGGTATGCCGACTATATCATACACTACAACACAGTACGAGTGGATCTAATTTGAGTATTTCTGAAAGTAAAAACCATCACTGTACCACATTGTGTAGTGTATAATTCTATAAATATGCGATTAAAAGTTCAATTCAGGATTTCTCAGATATTAGTACAGATCGGGGTTTCAGACTATATGCTTTCTGTTAGGCCAGATACTCTGGCTTTCGAATTGGTATGTTGCGTAAATTCAGCTGAAAAGCGATCATGACTTTTTCATTAATTTTTTTGGGTCTTGAAATTTGACTCATTATACTTTGGCTAACCGTCCAAAATTTGATCTGTTGGTTAAGCCTCGAGTACTACTTTCCGAATTGCTACAATTCATTCAGCAATTTTATACCTTAAGAAAAAAAAATAGAATAAAACCAGGAAGAACTAATTCAAAGTGGGACCCGATTTTTTTTTGCCGGAATGAGCACTATTTGATCAATGAAAAATATATATGAACAGGACCCATGTGCAAGAGATTGCTACTGAGTCAAAACATGGAACGATTTTAACCATTTCCAATAGGGGCCGTCCTTGTTTCACTACAAACTTATGTACATTTTGTCCTACTTATTATATTCAGAATTGCGACCTGTAGTTTGAGTACAAGGGTAATTAATTTAACATGACAGACGGACGGACATCTCTAAATCGACTCAGTAAGTGATTCTGATTCAATCGGTATACAGTAATCGGTATAGGTACATACGTCCTTTATTTTCGGTAGTTACAAAAATCAACTCAACCTGTACCTACCACAGAGTAATGTAGGGTAAGAAAAGTTGTAAAAATTGTTGCTGCAGCTACTAAGAATTAGTTAGAAATCACCTTGCACTAATGAAATTAGCAGATTATTTTTGCTAAATATTAGTAAGATAAGAACAGCGAAAACAAAACTGTTAAATAAATAAAATTGTTAAACTGTTAAATAAATAAAATTGTTAATAGAAAATAACAATTTACCCTGCTGAAATTTGCAAACAAATTTTTTAATGAGAATAAAATCTTGCCTTTTCTTTATCTACTTGCACTCAGCTGGATATTGTGTCTTAAAGACAATGTCATCAGGGACTTATTATATACATGTCATCAGCTAAAGACATTTTACTTAAGACGTCTTAAAGACATGTCAGCATTTTGTATTCTGTTTTCAAAAACGCTGACTAACTGCAGACTTTTTAGCACCGGACAACTAAAGTATGACATTAAGCTGAATACATGTCAGCAATAGTACTATTTTTATTTTATTTCAATGAATTATTAAAAATTATGAACTTTCTTACTAAGGAATATTTTCGTATTTTTTACGACAAAATACTGTCATATCAGACAGACGTTTATAGGAAATATCTTAAAGACGGCTTAGTGAGATATTATGAATAAGTCACTTTTTGTGGAAACAATTCTTTTAGACGTCTTAAGGATATGTCATCATTTAATCCGCGTAAAGACCACTTGATGATTTGTAGTGATGACATTTTTGCATTTGTATGAAAATGTCATCAGGTGTCTTAAGGTTTTTGTATGGGACCGGATCAGCAAGTCAGCAGAGACATCGACATGTCACAAAGCCGTCTTGTTGATATTTCTAACTGGGCATTTAGGAATTTTTTTTAGATTGTAACAGGGTAATTTTTATTTTAAATACACTCACAATGTATTTTCCATAACCGATTGAGGTTTATTTAAAAAGTAATAGGTAAAGTTTGTTTTCAATTGAAGAATCAATTAAAATACATTGAAACATATTATGTGCGTTCCCGTACGTTACCGCGGGAACCCAAAACAGCCCAAAAAACAACAATTTACACACAATTTTGAGTACGGGAACGCCTTTGGGCTAGTTTGTGTAACTTCGGTAAAGTACGGGAACAGACATATTATTTAACATTTTATATTCGTCAATAAAAAAAAAACCAAAAAAAAATATGTATCGTCTGTAGGAGTTGTTATTTTCAGTCAAATATTCTATTTTTAGATTTCTATTTTTAGAAAAAATAATTTAAATAATTTCGTTGTTTTCTGTTTTAAAACAAAAAATTCAAATATTTTCGGTTTCTTTTTTGTTAAAATAGTTTGTTTATATACAAAATTATTTCAATTCAAATTACAAAAAATTCTTTACTCATACACACAAACATATCCAATAAAAATATGAACGTTTGTGTTGTGTGTGAGTGTTTTGAAAATCCAAACAAAAAAAAAACTTTCAAATATGAAAAAATAAACCACAAAATCGTTTTTTTTTTGAGTTTTATCAGTTAAAAATTGATGATTGTTTTAATAGACTTTTCAATTATTTTTAATACTCTTATGGATTGTTTAAACAATGTTTGAAAATAAATAGCAAAATGGTTTGAATATGTGACCTTCTCCGAGAAAAGGGACCTAGTGTGTCAAAAAACGAGTTTGGATTTAAGAGTGGATTCTGGTGTAGAATAAGATGAAATGATTTAGATTTCTGAGTCTACAAAATTTCGCCAAAAAATTCTCACAGAATCGATGAGCGGTAAACATATTTTGTATGGAAAATTAATAAATCTCTTTTAACTTTACTAAGCAAACGGCATTAAATGTCAATGCCGCATTTTGTCTTTTTAATGCATTGAACGGAGGGAGAATCCATCCTCCATTGATCCATCACATTCACTCAATATCAGAATTTGTTTTAGTAATTTTTTTTTTACATCGTCTCATTGTAAAATAACTACAAAGACAGTTGGAAATTAGTAATAATTTTAACTACACAAGAATAACTGGCACGAAAAAAACTGAAAAACAAAAATTGAAACAACTAATATATCAATTTAGAAAATGTCCGTTCCATACTTTACGCTAGACCGAAACAGAACAACCGACAACAATTTACACACAGTTTTGATTACAGGAATACTTTTCGATGTTTTGGGTTGACGCGGTAAAGTACACAAACAGACACAATAAAATGCAGTAGCTTATATTTAATCCTTTAATTCCCAGTGGAACATAGGGCAATGCAGTAGCTTGCGTTAGTTAAATTTTGAACCAACCGCCATAAAATTTGTTTTAAATTTTGCAAAATTCAAAACAACTGCAAATCGAATTAAAAATTTCTACCACTGTTGACGACAAGAATATCTGACAAGTAGTAGTGGCAAAACTTTGGGAATGCACTAATATTTGTTTTAACTTTTATAGCTTACTGGTAGCGCCCCTGTCATGGTTTACATACATGGAGATTTCTTATATGATGGCAGTACCTTGGAAGCTGCTCCTGGCTATCTTTTGGAAGAAGATGTTGTCTTAGTGGGAGTACGTTATCGTTTGGGTCCTTTCGGATTCTTATCCACTATGACTGAGGACATACCCGGTAATGCTGGTATCAGCGATGTTATCATGGCCTTGCAATGGATACAAAATCATATTTCAGCTTTTGGTGGAGATCCCGCTCGTGTTACCCTATTCGGTCAAGTAGCTGGCTCTGCTCTCATTAATATTTTAACCATGAGTCCTGCTGTTCCTGAAGGTCTCTTCCATCAAGTTATCTACCATTCGGGCTCAGCTTTATCCCCCGCCTTCATAACCGATAATCCTGTACCTGCTGCCAAGGATATTGGTAAAATAGCTGGTTGTAAAAATTTTAACAAAGTTGAGTTACTTAATAAATGTCTGCGTAAATTAAATACCACTGAGCTGTTGGAGGCATTTAGTTTACATGGTTCAGCTAAAAGCGCACAAGGTGTAGGATCATCTGGTGCCGTACAATTTGTTGTTGGTGGTCCTTCAGGTATATTGCCTCAGTATCCTGCTAAATTGCTAACTTCTGGAAATTTCAAAGCATACCCCACTATGGGTGGTAGTATTAAAAATGGTGGCACATTTATATTGAAGGGTATGTTTTTGAAAGCGTTTATATTTTTAACCGAAAAATAGTTAACAAATTTATCTCTTCGATTTTTGAATAGATATTTATATTGATAATTTCAATGAAACAATTATTGATGATAGCATGAGTGGAATGGGTTACGTTGAACATATTATCTTGCAAACAAATGGAGCTGATCCTACGGGAGCTTGGAAAAAATATGCGGAAGAGGAAGTTTTCACAGCACAACAATTAAACAATGGTACTTTCTATGAACTAACGCCAGGATTAATTGATGTAAGTAGCTCATTTCTTCAATATTTATAATATTAAAAATTTGGACAGATGTTTAAAACTTTCTCACACGAAACATTATGAAAAGAAAATATTGTTATTTATTTGCAATATTCTCCTTAAGTCTATGAAAATTATTAACATTATACATTTAAATAATATTGAAACAATAATAATTTAGGCTTTGTCTTAAAAGTTAACTGTGCATTAATATTCTCGTTTAGTTAATGAGAAAAAAATTATCTGAGCTGATATTAAATTTGAATTATAATTTGTATTATTTTTTTCTTTTAATTTTTAGTTATGTAGTACTATTGCTTTCAAAAATCCGGTTTTATTGGCCATGCAAGGTAATGCCAAGAAGTTACCCAACAGCACTTATCTTTATTCCTTCGACTATGAGGGTGAATTAAATCGTTATACCTCAACTGATGATGATGCCGGTGAAATGCCATTCGAATTGGGTGTATCTTTAACCGATGATAATCTTTATTTGTTACCTTGGCCTCGTTATACTCTGCTAAATTCTAATCGTGATATTAAAATCGCTAAACGTATGGTAGCATTATGGACTTCTTTTGCTACCACAGGCATACCATCAGCTCCATATTTGCCTGAATGGCCTTCAATGACAGATGATACTGGTCCTTATATAAAAATTGGAAAGACTGTTACAATTGGCGAAACTTATATCGATGAATTTAATGTAGCTGTTAAGGATACTAAAATGGGTTACAATTTGCTTAATGAAGAGTTTTTCGATAGTTTGGTTGAAATACCCAAGATTGGCGAATCCAATGAAAAAGATGACGAAGAAGACTCGGATTCTGGAAGTGAACAGGGTCGCGGCAATATTGTATTAATTGCAAGAAGATCTAAAAATTAAGAACAATTTCGAAATAAATCATCGATGAAAAAAAAAATAAAGTTATTTAATTTAATAAAGAAAACTCATTTACAAAAAAAAAAGTTCTTTACCCAAGAAAATTTTTGACACTCGGTAGCCAACAATACCAATTGCGCAACTGGTTCCACTAGAACCGATTCCATTAAACTGGTTCCGGAACCCGCTCTACGGATCTTATATGTAAGGTATAACTGACGGAGAATCAGTTCTAAAACTGGTTCCAGAAGTTTTATAACTAATTTCAGAACTAATTTTCGATCAACCGGTCAACTTTGGGAACTTAGAAGCGGTTGCTTTTGGGACAATTTCCAACAAAAATCACTGACAGTAGAATGGGTAACATAGAAAAAGAAAAATTTTCGTGTGTAATGTTTTGTGCATTTTCAAAAGGGCGGATTTAGACCTATCTGACTGGTGCCCTAGGCTCTTTCGGGTTTTTAACAGTTTTCTAAAATTTCATTTTCACAATGTGCTTTAGCTATTAACTGGGACTTTAGTTGACACATTTGTTGTTGAATCCATAAAAAATTTTAATTTAACTATTTGGCTAAATTTTAACTGGCCATTCAGAGTTAACTTTAACTTAAGTACTGAACAAAAGAAAATTAAAAATAAATTGTATAAAAATCAGCAACAAATTTTTGGGTTAACTAATAGTTGACTCAAAAACTTTCAGTATGAAATTCTGAAATTTTTTTGTTAAGAAAAAAAATTCAGAATTTTGTATCCCAAAATATTAAAAATAGGTTAAACACATATAAATCTTGTGATTTATATATACAGAGGGAAGAGATTCGCGTTGACAACCGAAATTTTCGGATGTGACAACTAAAAATCAGTTGAGAAAATAAGAATTTGACTATGACAGCAGAATTTCGGGTACCTCAACAATAATATATTAGCTACAAGTCAAAAATTATGTTACTGCAAGCGAACTATTCGATGGGCAATAAATTCAGTTGTACGAATCTGGGAAAATTATAAGAATCAATTGTTTGATTTTTTTTTTTTTGGAATCCGAGGAGTTTTAATAAGAAAAAGCTTCACAGTTTTTTTTTACAAATCATCAAAACGCCGTTTCCTTTTTGTTAAAGAAAAGAACATTTGCGAATCCTCGAAATTGGAATCTGAATCCTGTTGGTATGACAAAGTAAAAGGATATTTTGAGTCTCAATGTCTTGCTTTAACTTTCACTTTACTTTAGAACAAAATAATATATCAATAAATTACATACAAAACAACAATAAATGTTTGAATTAACTAGTAGTTAACTAAAAACACTTTGGTATGAAACTTATCGTTTAAGGTTTAAGAACCGTAAGTTGTTTTTCACGTGGAAAATTTTCACTCGACTTAAAATGCCTCAAAAGTTACTTTAAATTCGAAAAATTAATAATTTTTTTATTTTATTTGAATTTGAATTTGCGTGAAAACAAAGTCTACACAATTTTCGCATGAAATTCATTGTCGTGAAAAATTATTTTTTTTGTATGGAGTATAACAGTTTTTTCACGTGAAACTCAAACAACTTACGGTGCTTTAAGTGTTAACTCTGAGTCTTGACGAGACATCGATTTGTTTGCACAAGAACTAATCGTCGGCACAATAACGGGAAAAAATTTGTTCATTTGTTTTGGGTGGAGAATACGTAATGTCAGACAATTCATTATTTTTTGTTTTTTTGATGGAGTAGGTCGCAATCGAAACTATTTATTTTCATGTTTTCAATGCGTTTTCCACTAATTTTTTAACAATAATAAAAAGCAAATTGCTTTAAATTTAATAATAATACAAATTCTTTACTTTTTTTTTAGCTTTTTATTAATTTTATAATATTTTCTTTTGTTTATAGTAATGCCACTAAGTAAAAATTTGATCTTGCATGGGTTGATGTTGCACATAGTTGTGAGAACAATTGTGCTGACAACGTTGTCTGAACAGGAACAAAACATGAACAAGAGTGGTTCACACGAGACAAATTCATGGGTGAACAAGAAATTGTTCGTTGGTTGCACAAATCGATGTCTCGTCAAGACGCTAAGTAAGCACCATAAGTTGTTCAGTTTTCAAGTGAAAAAAATTTTTTTTACAATAAAAAAAAGGATATTTTTCATGATAATGGGTTTCATGTGAAATTTAATGCACAAGACTATTATTTCTTTTGGGAAAAAGTGACATTATATGTTTAATGTAATTGTGTCTTTCTAATAAATCAAAAAAATTGTTCATTTACAGAATTTATTTTAACTTTTGAGGCCTTTAAAATTCGAGTGAAATTTATTCACATGAAAAACAACTTACGGTGCTTTAACTAATAGTTAACCCAAAAATTTCTTGTTGTTTTGTACGCAATTTTTTGACATTTTCTTTAGTTTAATAGGTAAGTTAAACCTAGAGTATGAGACCCACCGCTAAAGTTTTGTACAGAATTATGTAAGTTAAATGTACGAGGGCGGTTCAATAAGTTCGTGACTATTATATGAAATGCAACACTGCTCCGGTTAAATACCATCTGTTAAGAGACTACGGTTATATCATTAACACAAAGTTAAAGTTAAGAACTTGCTCGTGGATTTTGTAAAAATGGAAAAAAGTGAATTTCGAGTGCTCATCAAACATTAAAAAACCCGTCACTCAAACCAAGGTAAACCATGATAAGTACTATGGGGACTCTGCACCATCAATTTCAATGGTAAAAAAATTACTTACTGAGTTTTATTTATTTATCTATCAATTCACATTACAAAAAAACTATTTTTATCCAAATCGGCGTTCTTCAGCATTTAAGGGTTAACTGTAATCCATCTAAATTTTTAAGACTTCAACAAATTTAATACGCAATTTTAAGGATTTTCTTTTAATTTTTCATTTTGTGGTATTTTTAAGCTTCCGACATTGAAATTTTTAAATCGATATCTGTCAACGCGAGAATGAATATTTATATATATGTACATATTTTTTAATTTCTAGTTGTAGTCAAACTTTAACGCTATCTTATGCTTTTTACCGCGCTTTTATATCTGACACCAATCTGAATAAGTATATCGCTTCTTGCAGTAGCGTCGTCATATTACCACGCTAGCTAAATAAGGGTTAATTACTTTTTCTTATTAAGAAGCTAAAATCTTATAGTATATCGAACTCTGTGGGACATTTTAAAAATTTTCGGTTCTATCATGAATTAATTTGTAAAGGTCAAAATCTGTTAGTTGGAGTAAAGAAAACATAAAAAGGTTTAGAAAGTTTTTGCTTTAGCAAAAAGTTTATTATTCGCAAAAAAAAAAAAATTAATGAAATTCATTTGCAAAAAGTATAACAGCCAAATAAAGATTAATTTGTGGTTTCAAATTGAAAACAAAACAAAAAACTAAGGTAGTAGAGTATACTAAAACTAAACTACATGTGCTTGAAACCGATCACTCGTTTAACGGCTATTCGTTTAATTATGAATCTCTACATACCCTACACCACTACGTGGATAGGGTATGATAAATTTGTGCGGATGTTTGTAACACCAAAAAATATTGCATCCAGGCCGACCTTTCAATATTTCGACCGACTCAGAATCACTTTTTGAGTCAATTTAGCGATGTTCGTCTGTCCGTCCGTCCTTCTTTCTGCCCATGTATTCTTGTGTTCACGCCGCTAATATAAACATATTTTGATAAAATTTGGTACTCTAACTTATATCTTCCCAACGACGAAGCCTTTTGATTTCCCAAAAATGGGTATTATGCCCGTGCGCACGCTACAGGTCCCTAATATTAAGATCCCAGTGTAGAAAATCATTACCAGATATATGGTTATGTAAGTACATACTTGGTAATGGTAACTAGTTACTTTTGTTATTACATTTCTTATTACCTTTATATGGCGATGTCGCGAATAATAATGCGTGATGGTTACACACCAGCATACGAAAAATCAAAAAATATATCGTTACCTATGTGCTTACCACAACTGACAAAAATAATGAGTCTAAAAATAGATTTTCAAAAAAATAAATTACATAAAAAAAATATTTTTTATTGTATTTTTTTTTAAATAAAATTTGCTGATGCGGGAATCGAACCTGGGTCTACAGATTGCCAGTCAATAGCTCTACCATCTGAGCTATATCGACATGTAATATTTTATGGATAAAAACATAATTGACCTGCTGCACACAAGTAAACTTACTCGCCAACATACAAAAAATCAAAAAATATGTGGTTACATATATCCTTACCAGTGTTTAAAAAATATTGAGTCTAAAAATAGATTTCAAAAAATTTTCAAAAAAATCTAGAAAATTATTTTCTATTTGAAATAATGATAAAAATAAGTAATTATCAGTAAC
This sequence comes from Leucophora obtusa, assembly GCA_949987735.1. Lineage (NCBI taxonomy): Eukaryota > Metazoa > Arthropoda > Insecta > Diptera > Anthomyiidae > Leucophora > Leucophora obtusa. The sequence continues at coordinate 3,263,860 of OX465296.1, forward strand.
TCGTTACTATACGTTTTAAAATAATTCAGAAGGTAAGTGGGTGTCATTACTGGTAGTCCAAAAAATAATGATTTGTCATTACCGTTTCTACACTGGGATATTTTGATGAAATTCCATGTATCGACTTATATCGGCCTAAGCACAAGCCTATTGATTTTTTTTAGAATCGGTTTTTGTTTATAACTAGTGACCATATTAAGCTTCGCTAAAAATTGGCTTTTATAATTGTTCCCACGCTACAGGTCGCAAATATAAAAATATTTCAATAAAATTTTTTACACAGACTCATATCGGCCCAAGCACAAAGCCTATTGATTTCTGATAGAGATGACATTTTTGTATGCATTTTTAAGAATATCAAGGAAGCTAAATAATGTTATAAACTTCTCCGTTGAATTTTTTTTTTCACAAAACAACAGAAGTCGTTTTAAGTTGTTTTGTCAAAAATCCATAGTTTTGTACAACAACATATAAAATGGAAAATGTAGTAAAGTGTTTCAAGTTTTAAATAATTTATTTTATGATTAATTTTTTATGTGTAAATTCAGGAATGCTTTATAAAGTTATAGGAGGCTTATGAAACAAATTTTGTATGAAAAATTTCTTTTGTAAGCCTCCTATAATTTTATAAAGCATTTATGAATTTACACATTAATATTTTGAAAACTGGCTACGCGAGGGTTCAGTGTATTTTAGTTAATTTTTACTACACTTTGTTGTGATGATCAATAAATACTTTGTGCGGCAATAACCAATTCTAGTTAATACAAATATCAATTCAAACATATTTGAGGGGAAATAAATACATTAAAAGTAACAATATGATATTTTAAATACATATTTATTTAAGCGTACAGTTAATTTTAAAAAGTAAAATCAAATAAATATAGTTTTAAAATATTTTGCATTATGCTAGCAAAGGTGTTGTGGCTCATATTTTTAAATCCGTAGCTGTAAGCCAAATTTAAAAAGTAAAATTAAATAAAAACAATAGATACTTAATGGAGTTTCCATGTTTTTGTCAAAAAAAAAAAAAGAAACAACAAAAAATTAATTAGGTACTAAAGCTTTCACTTAATTGATTTTAATTATGTTATTAAATCTAAAGAAAAAAAAAATCAACTAATTGACCACCCTAGGTGGTGAAATAATTAAGTATTAGATAAGTTCTTGAAAAAATTATATTTTGTGATCACATCAATTGATACGGTTGTTGTCTTTTAACATCACTAATCGATCGATTTGTTTGATCAAAATTTACATATTAAAACTATAATAAAAACAATCAATAATATCACTTAATTTAACATGTTACTAATCAAAGTTTTTACAACCTTTCTAGTCTGACAATGAGACTAATTCAAATCTATCCATCTAGCAATCATCATCATCTATTTATTTATATAGATTTTTATGTTAATGATCCTAAATATGTTGATTATTAAACTGAGTCTTTTTTTCATACTAATTTTGTTTATATTGGTGAATTCTTTCATTTTATTTGCCAAAAAAATATAATAAAGCAACTTCTTAATTTCCTTTTGCTTTCTTCTGTGCAAAACATTTTGCAAAATAGTGTAGAAAGATGAAATAATATTTTTTTAAAGTGAAATTTTGCATAGAATTCACAAAGCTCATCAAATATGGTCTTCATCGTATAGTGAAATCAGTCGTTGACGGTTATTGGTTTTAAACGGTTCATATAAATATATTGGAGTCGATCGGTTGATTTGAAAAAATAAAAATTAGTGGAATGTTTCTGAAACTAACAGTATTTTTGGCCTTATCTTGCTTTGCTGCTGCCACATATGACGAAGAAAAGGATACTATTGTTAACTTACCCATTCTGGGTTCAATACAGGGGAAAATATTTGAAACAGCGTGGACGCAAAGAGAAGTTTTACAGTTTGTTGATGTGAAATATGGTGAAGCACCATCGGGAAAATTTAGATTTAAGGTATGTATGTATATTTTTGAGAGTGAGGAGTAAATACTGGAAATTAAAAACTTGGATAGAAATATTTTATTATAATGGGCACCGAAAACTTTCACATTTTATAGCAAATTATGTAATTATTTTCAATAAATTCAATACTTTTTTAAAATTTCAACTGATTACTTTGCAACTGTAATTGAAGTAAAACACTAAAATTGAATTCTAGATAAAATTCAGTAATATTTCACTGAATAATCAATTATCAATTACTGTAAACCCCCTATATATCACACTCAAAAAAGTTTGTTAGTTACTATATGACAGTTGTTTGGTTAGTAATCAGTAGTTGTTGTTTTTAACTGTAATTACAAATATTTTACTATCGAAAAATATAAAACAACTAATATGACAATTATTTAAAAAACCACTAATGGAAAGTTTTGTATTTCGTTGTTTAAAGTAGTTTTTTTCAGTATTATAATAAACAACTACCGAAACAGTATTTTTGCAGTAAACAGTTATTTTTGTTAGTTAATTAAAAAATAAAAAAATTGGCTTAATTTTTTAAAATTCTTGTTTAGTTTATCAGAAAATGTTATTTCATTTCTAATGCATAAAAAACGTAATAACTGAAGGACTGTTTGGAATTTTGACTTCAAATTTGAAGTAGAATGAAGGAATTATAAATTTTTTTATAATCAAAAGAATTTTTTTTTACTAAAGTATATTTTTGTAATAAAAAAAATTAACTGTAAAAAACAGTAGTTTTTGAAAATTTTGTCAGTTGTTTTAAAAATTTTTGAAGTAAAAATTTGTCAGTTATTTTAATGGCAAATACTTTTGTTGCCTCTTTAACTGCATATACCTCTGTTTTAACTGTCAACAGTGCTGTACAACTACAGTAAACATTTCTGTTTTAATGATAAATTTATTAAGTGTTGTTACACTCAAAAAAGTTTGACAGTTACTACGTAACACTTGTGTGTGTAGTAATCAGCATGTGTTGTTTTTAACTGTAATTACAATTTATTGGTAAATTAATAAAAAAATATATAACAGTTATTTAACAAAAAAATGCTAAAGAAAAGTACTCTATTTTGTAATAGTTGTTTAAATCAGTTATTTTTAATACATTAATAAAGAACTACAAAGTAAATATTTTTGCAGTAAACAGTTATTTTTTTAGTTCTTTAAAAAATAAAAAAGTTCGTAGAGTTTTTAAAAATTCTGGTTTAGTTTATATGTGATATTATTGAAATGTTCTTGCAAAAAAACAGCAGAAAATTTTAAAATGCATGAAAACGTAATAACAGAAGAACTGTTGGTTTGATTTTGATTTAAAATTTTAAGTGGGATGAAGTAATTACACATTTCTGTAACATTTTCTGTAACAAAAACTAAAAATAGTTTTTTTTATTAAATAGTACATTGCTATTACATAAAAATATTAACTATTAAAAATAGTTTTTGTCAATTTTGTCAGTTGTTTTAAATGATAAGTAGTAAAACTTTGTCAGTTATTTTTACTACAATGTTAGTTATTTCTAATGCATTTATTATTATTTTAAAACAATTAAAAATAACTACATTTAAGTTGTTTTAAAGGTAAGAATCTTTGCCGCCTTTTTAACTGCATATACCTTTGTTCTAACTGTCATTTTCAGTACATTATATCGCCAAATTTTTTTGAGTGTACACAGCTAGTTTTATTTATTTTATATATGTATGTACGTGCGTTTTGACAAGTAAAAACTAGCAAAAGCCAATAATCAGGTAGTACTATATAAATATAGTATTGATCAAATATGTATAGTTGACTTTTGATATTCAATTTTGTAATTACACTGAGAGAATCATCTGCATGATATTAATCATTTTTGGCATGAAACCAATGAAGTTTCACTGGAATTCGTCCATTGAAATAATGGAATTCTTCAAAAAATCGATTTAAAAAATTTCATTTTATTTATTAAAAGTTTCATACACTCAATTAAAAAGTTTCATTAAAACTAGATTCATAAAATATATGAAGCTTTTTCATCAAATTTAAGAAATTGTTCATTTGATTTGTGAAGAAAACTTTATTAATGTACTGAAAATTTTCATTAAAACTCATCCAGCAAAATTCTCCCTGTGTATAGCCAAATATGGACTCCATATCAATTAAAAGCTCCAATATATTTTCTTCTTTATTTAGGCACCACGCCCCATAGAACCTTGGAATGATATTATGGATGCTACTGCTGAAAAAGTTGGTTGTCCTTCAATTGTTTCCATGGAAACTTTGCAAAAACTTGATGATTTTATGGATATAGAAGATTGTTTAACAATGACAATTACGACACCAAATGTAACGGGCAATTATCCCGTTTTGGTTTACATCCATGGAGAATATCTTTATGAAGGTAGTAATTCTGAAGCCCCTCCAGATTATCTACTTGAAAAGGATATTGTTTTGGTGGTACCACAATACCGCTTGGGTCCCTTTGGCTTTTTATCAACAAAAACTGATGAAATTCCTGGAAATGCAGGAGTATTGGATATATTTCTGGCATTGCAATTTATAAAATATTTTATTAAACACTTTGGTGGAGATGCGAATAAAGTGACAGTAGCGGGTCAGGTGGGAGGAGCGGCTATAGCTCACTTATTGACATTGTCACCAAAGGTAAGTTATATACAGAGAAAATAGATTCCTTGTGACAAATGAATATTTTGCAAATATTTAACCCAACCAAATAATTCAGTTGGCAAAAAATTTGTTTGTCATAATGAATCTCTTTTTGTTGTTTAGTTAAAGTTATGTTAGTTGATTTGATATCTTCTTGTATTTAAATTTAGGTTGAAAAAGGTTTATTCCATCAGGTTATATACCATTCGGGTTCTGCATTAATGCCGACATTTTTGGAAGAAAACCCCCGAAAATTTGCTCAAGAAATTGCCGAAAAGAGTGATTGTAAAATGAAAACTGTCAGAGATTTAAATGAGTGTCTTATGGATATGTCAGCTTTGGAATTGTTAGAAGCCTTTATGGAACATGGTGTAGGTTTAAAAAACTAACTTAACCGATCTGCAAATATATGACAATAGAGAAACTATGACCAAGTTTGTCTTTTTATTGCCATGTTTCGTTAGAATTGGGGCAAAGTTTGGCTTTCCAGAATTTTTCAAAATAAATCTGAACTCTATTTTATAGATTGAAAAATCCGATTTGGGTGTAGGATACACCGGTGGCATACAATTCACTATTGGAGGACCTAGTGGCGTATTACCTGAACATCCTTATGACTTAATGTTGAAAACAAACAACTCTTATCCTGCTATGGGTGGATGCCCAAAAAATGCAGGATCGAGAACACTCAATGGTAAATGAAATACAGTTAAATTTTCTGATTCTATGGCCCTGTACGAGGTGGCTAAATAAATACAAATTGACAGAAGGGTTTAAAATGTCTTTAAAACTTTTTAAAATTTCATAGAAATTTGGAAACCTGAATTTAGTTTAGATTTTATTTTGCCAGTTCGCACCCACCCTAAATATAGGAAAAAGTAGTTGCACCCAAATTGGAAATTGTCTTTTGGTTGCTACAACCGATAAATTCGTTTAGCACAACCAAAATCAAATGTGATTCCTGAATATTTTGGGAGTGGTAACTAAAGTTTAATTGTATTAACCGAATTTCGATGTGACAACCAATATTCAGTTAATACCGTTACCACTTGAAGAATTATGTTGGTAAAATTAACTGAAGTTAAAAAGTGCAAACTGCAATTACATATAAATTAACTATAATTGCAGTTAAAGTAACCGCAACATCAGTTTATTTTAAATGCAGGCGCAGTGTACACTTTTTTAACTGTAATTGTAGTTAATTTTACCGACATAATTATCTTAGTGCGATTTTAGTCATAGTTTCCGTATTTATTTATACTTGTAATTTTAATGGAATTTGAATTAATTTTGAACATTTTTTTTTTTTCGTTTAAAGAAATCGTTGAAAATGATTGGGAGAATAAGATACCAGAAGACACTTACAACAGTTATGACTATATAGATCATGTTATCAGACAAGTTGTGGGCACAGATAAAACCATGTTGCTGACAAGTTTTATTACTCATGATTTCTTTAATAGAAGACTTATGGAAAATGGTACATTTTCTACCTTAATTCCCAGATTAATAGATGTAAGTTATTGGCTCTTAAAGGCAAACACAAATCTTATGCTATACTTTCTTCTCAGGTCGCTGGTACTCTTTTGCATAAATTACCAGTGTTATTGGCTTTGAATATGAATAATAGACATGTTCCGGAAAATACTTTCTTATATTCCTTTGATTATAATGGAGAATTCAATCGTTATCGTGATATGGACGAAGAACATAATATGCAAAGTCCATTTAAGGCTGGTATTTCACTAACAGATGAAGCTTTGTATCTGTTTCCCTATCCGGAACATGTTAAAAAACTAAGTCCTCCCGATGAATCGATGGCCAAACGTATGGTAGATGTGTGGACTTCTTTTGTCATCAATGGCCATCCCTTTGGTCATGTCCGTAGCGGCTATTGGCCTCCCATGACAACGCTATATGGTCCATATATAAAATTGGATGAAACCTTTACTATAGCCGGAAATTATTTTAAAGAATTTTCTGCCACTATTATGGATGAAGAAAATGGTCATAGTTTGATTAGAGAAGTTTACTATTTGAGACGAAACTATTTAAGGAAGCATCAACAGAAGCATAAAGCGAAAAATTTTAATCCTCGACGAAGATTTACTATTAATCGTTTCAGACCTGTGCAAAAGGTTACTAAGGATTTGCAAACAAAAAAATCTTTAACGAAAAATAGTCTAGTAAGACGACATCCAAGTAGAAATAAAGTTATATTCAGATTTTAAAATGTTTGTGTTTTTTTTTTAATTATACAGAGAAAACAAGAGGCCAGTTTTATAGTCGGAACTCAGATAGATTTTTTCTTAATTATTTCTAAAATTTGGATTCAAAACCCATTCAACTGACTACCCTTAATCTCCAAATACCGTTGCCGAAATAACCGAAATACCGTTATCCTTAAAATACCTTTACAGAAATAAATGAAATTCCGTTATCCTTCAAATACCGATATCGAAATAAATGAAGTATCGATACCCTTAAAATACCGTTAGCAAAATAAATGAAATACCTTTATTTCTAAAATACTGTTACCGTTATTTTTAAATTTCTGCTTTAGGTAATTGCACGTGGTTATTGAGTATTTTACATAAAGTAAGCTGTTTGTTTTGTTTTTTTTTAGCTTATTTTTTGGGGAAAAAATTGCAGTTAGCAACGAAATAACTGACTACCGTTACCCTTAAAATACCGTTACCGAAATAATTGAAATAGCATTAACTTTAAAATATCATTACCGAAATACCGTAATCCTTAAAATACCGTTACTAAAATAATTGATATACCGTTATCCTTTAAATACCCATATCGAAATAAATTAAATAGTGTTACCCTTAAAATGCCGTTACCGAAATAATCTAAAATATTGTTACTCTTACGGATAACCGCAGTGTTTCGGTTACCATCCATGATTATTTCTAAAGTACACTCAAAAAAGTTTGACAGTTACTACATGATAATTTGTGTAGTAGTTGTTTTTAACTCTAATTATAGGTTTTCTATTGAAAAAATACAAAACAACTATTATGAAAGTTATTTAAAAAAAAAAAATAACTAACGAAAAGTACTGTATTTCGTAAAAGTAGTTTAGAGCAGTTATTTTTAATATTATAGTAAACAACTACCATTCTACCAATTATTTTTGTTAGTTATTTAATTAATAAAAAAATTAATAGTAAAAATTTTCATTGAGTTTTCTAAAGTTCTCGTTGCGTTTATTGTATATTTGTGATTATTGATATATTTTTAGTTTGCAAAAAAATATCAGAAAATTGTGTTGTATTTCCAATTCTTATAATCATAGTTGGTATTGGAATGGGTTTTGCATTTTAGCGGTCGGTATTACCTGCCAACCCTGTTAAAAATAATTCAAATGCTATTTGGAGTTTTTACTTCAAATTTTAAGTAGAATGAAGTAATTACACATATTTTTGAAGTCGAAAGAGAAAAATAGTTCTGTTTTATTAAAAAATACTTTTATAATAAAAAAATTAAAAGTAAAAACAGTAGTGTTTACTAATTTTGTAAGTTCTCTTAAAAATTTTTTCTAGTTAAAATTTGTCAGCTATTTTTAAGACATTTTTAGTTAATGTTACTGCATTTTTGTTATTTTTAACAAGTTAAAAATAACTATATTTTTAATTATTTTAAAGGTACTCGTAAAGAATACATTTTAAAATAATACAACAGTAAAAAATCTGTCGAACGGTTTTCAAATCGATTTGACTAACAAATTTTTGTTAATTATGTTATCTTCATTTAACACTATACTAAAAATTTTAAAAATTATTTATAACTAATTTTTAAGAACCCATTCGTTAAATTTCACACAACTTATTGTTAAAATATAATATTTTCATGTTTCTGTTATTACCCGGTAGATGGCGCCATCAAGGTGTCTGAAGTTTTAAAGATGGCGCTATTTCTTACCCTTCCGATTGTTTAAGATGGCCTATATCTCTAAAACTGGGAAATGGGACTTTCTACAAAGGTGCACTTAGTGCGGAAAGTTTTCTGACTGTCACTCACTTGGGAGTGACCAGAAACGATTCCTCTGTTTGAATGTCCAAGCAGCTCACTACTTCCGGTCTTAGACCAAGTATTTCCCGGGCAATGGCTTTTCAGATACCTCTGATAGCTAGCTAGTGTGAGAAGGCGCTCGGTCATGTAGCCTGAATGGTTAGAGTACATCTTAACGTCTCAGGTAAGTAGGTAAATGGACACGGGTATTTACTGAAGCATGACCGCATCGTGGATGTGGTAATTAATCCCGAATCCACTGTCTGCCTGGAGGCGTTGCTGGCAGCCCCAGCTCCAGGATCGGATGCTTTAGCCCAATCAGCTACTCATCTTAAATTTTTAAGATTACAGAAACCACAACAAATTTAGAAATAGTGGCCCTATGTTCCGTATAGGAACTACGGGAACTTATATATATATATATATCTCTAAAACTAAGAGAGATAGAGCAAACTGGACGAAAATTTCGACTACTTCTAACTACACAACACCCTCGTGAAAAGGTGGGACCTTGGACCCTAAGAAAATTTTAATAAAAATTTTCCATTTCTTGAAAACTAAGCGAGACAGAGCAAAACGGACAAAATATTTTTTACTTTAGAGCGTCCTTACATGCCCGGGGAGGGCCCCGAGACCCTAAATTTGAACAAATTTACAAACGAAAATCTAGTTTTACTAATTTTTTGCTTAAATTTAGATTTGTTAAATTTAACAAAAAATATTTTTAAATCAACAAATTTTATTTTAAGCTAAAAACCAGGAATAAATGTTGTTAGAGTAACAAATTTTTCCGTTTAGCCAACAGCCATATTTTTTTTAGTGTATGAATAAAATTTTGTGTATTTAAAAGTTTTATCTTCGCTGTTCTTATCTTAATAAAATTCAGCAAAAATAAACTTCTAATTTCAGCAGTTTTATTCTGCAAGGTAATTAATTTTTAACTAATTTATAGTGGTTTTAACTAATATTTTACAGACTTTTTTCTATTAATGTAGAAATGGTCTTCTTTAATTTTGTCTAAAGAAATAAAAAGAAAGAACTAAAAAATTTTGCATATAGAAACTCGAGATTATTTTTAGGTTCAAGATCTTTTTCTTAATAAGGAAACCATTAACTTTTTTGTGCATATTGTTTGCCCCGTACTAAATACAATTATCACTCTAATTAATACATTTTTGTTATAAAGTAGGTGAACTGATAAGAAATATAGTTATTCTTATTTATATGCACAACTACAATTATAAATAAAACACCAAGAATTATTTAATCGAAATCAATTGTCTATATTATATTCGGGAACCAATATTTGTATACATTTAATACATTTCAATGATGCATGTTGGGATAGTTACTATAATGGGAATTCATGGGATAATGTTGTGGTGCAGATGGAGGTTGAGCAGCTTCTTCATTGGGATTATTCAAAACAGTTTCATGGGATCTATAATTTGGATAGTTAGAGCGTGGTGGTTGATTGTAATTGGGATATTGACGGTAATTAGAATATTGTGGATAATTCGGATAGGTACGAGGAGTAGTAGTAGTAGTTGTTGTGGTAGTAGTAGTGGTGTTCGTTGTTGTGGTAAAGTAATCGGGATATAAATTCGGTACTGGTATCCCTTCACCAAAATGATAATCCAATTCTAATTTACTTTCTTTGGTATTGGTAAAGCGTAGGAAAGGGCCATATTCTGAAGAAACATTAGGCCAAATGCCAGCATTGAAACTTGGCACATTATATTGAGCAAAATTAACCCACATATTAACCATAGAGCGAGCCATAGCTTTATCTTCGGAATTTAATTGACTAACTTCGGTGGGATAGGGGAATAAGTATATATTATCATCGCTAAGAGTAGCATCGATTTCGAATGGCAGAGGATTGCGTAAATGACCAAAACGATGATATTCACCACGATAATCAAAACAGTACATATAGGTGGAATAATTCTTAGAAGTATAGCGTATACTATCTATTACTGGACCACGATATAAAATTAAATTTACCAACTGTAAGAGCAAATAAAGAAAATTAATTTTTAGAATAAGTTTGGGAAATGTATTTCAAATACCTCCAATAACTTTTGCACTAAACTACTAACTGAAGGATTGCGGGCATCTTCTGGTGTGAAAATATGTTGTAAAGCCCATTGTTTCCATAATAGATAGTGTCTGGGTCGGGTAGTATGTTTTAAAGCTACATTAATGTAATCCGAAATATTGTGGGAACGTAATTGAACCAATTGATCGTAGAATCCTGAAATAATTAATTTAAATATTGATATATAGTTTCCAAACACTAAAGTTAATAATGGTAAATTCCATCAGCTAGTTTTTACCACTCCTAGCTTCACAAACCAAATAGAATCGGTAGCCAGGGGCGATTCCGCAAGAGTTAGACATCTCCCATAGCGTTCAAGTATGACTGAATTTTAACTAAAATAATCTACTGACATGTATTATAACGAAATGCTTCCAATATTAACACGGTAATTTTAATAAAGTTGGATATGCAGTAAAGAATAAAAATCTTACCAATTTATACTCTTTTTTTTCGACACCACTTTTATCCACTAAACATTAAATTAGGCAGCAAATAAATACGTTCTCATTCATTTTCTTTTAGCCACAACATATTTAAAATTCCTGCAAATCCCGCTGAACCAGACCGCAGACCATTTTTGTATGATTATTTGGAGTCAAAATTGGAATTGCCCACACCATTAATTAAATTTGTATGATTAACTCCTCTTTTGTTAGCCGTCTTTGATATTTATGGAACAAAAATGGTGGCAAAAATCGGTAGACTTTTATATCGAATAACATTTTTTTCTTCTCTATAACATATCCAAGTTTCAGCAAGGAAAAGTTTTGAGGGCACTCGCTGACTAAGTAAACGCAGAAATTTCTCTAATTGCTCTTATTTGAGAGTCAGTCATAATATAACGTCGATAAAGAAAAAATATAATATATTTAGGTACACGATTTGAGAAGCAATGCAGAACGGGGAGCGCATTTTTAGCGCTACTCTAATTTTTTCCTTCCGAAAATGCAATAAAAGAAGGCAGAGTATTTGATTTTATTGTAATTTACTGCTTTTTGCGCTTTTTTTATTACGGGTATATGAAACATGATTTTTGTTCCCGATGTCCACTTAGAAGCAATAAATTACAACAAAAATACAACAACGGCACAAAGTCTGCCTTATATCATTACAGTTTTAGAAGCAAAAGAAGTGAATAGTGCTAAATAATTTGCTTATAGTTTTGCAGTGCTTCTAAAACCATATCTATTTTTGCTGGGATGAAACAGCCTTTCTGATATATTTCAAGAAATATTATAGGTTATTTTATGACTCTTTCGGCGCTTATGTGTTGACAGGATATATAAATTACAACTTACGCGACATTATGAAAGCTCCAGCATCTTTAGTGACACCAATAATCATTGGCTTAGTGTTATTGGCGACCATGGAGGCAGGATGTTGAGGCAAATAACCCAATTTATCACCAACTATCAATTTAAAAGCATTGGCAAAAGCTAAACCTCTGGGTTCGTTATTTTCCTACAATATATAATCGATATTAAATTAACACAAAATTACTCTTAATCGCATTTAAAATTCTCACAAAATATCTTTTGAAGTAATTCAGTAGATCTGAGGTACTCATACGTTCAAAACAGGATACCAAACCATCAATATTGCGGCTAGGTGGACAACGAGCATAATGAGCAAAACTACGCAATGTACCCAAGGGTTGTTCATCCAAGAAGTAGGGATTTAAAGCGGTGCCAGATTGTAAAATTAATTTGTGGAATAAACCTTCAGCCTATTAACAACAAAAGGGAGTAATTAATTAAACAATTCAGTTACCCTAAGTAAGATTCTGTCTTACTAATATTTAGCAACAATAATCTGCTAATTTCAGCAGTTTTTTCTGCAAGGTCATTTTTAACTAATTATTATATTAGTGTAAAACAACATTTGTGACAATCAATTTCATAATTTAGTTATAAACTTCTGAAATTGGGTTTTTATGTAAGTATTTACCTTGCCATTCAAACTAAGCGCATGTATTAAGGTGGCACCACCAGCTTGTCCCAATAGTGTGACTTGATCTGGGTTACCATTGAATGATCTTATGTGTTGTTGTATCCATTCCAAAGCCATTTGTACATCAGCTAAAGCCACATTACCGGGCATATCATCGGTCAAAGTAGACAAATATCCGAAAGGAGCCAAACGATAGTTTATGCTTACCAGAACAACATCATTTTCCAAAAAATAGTCGGGTTGACCTTCTTCAGCGCTTCCATCAAATAACATTTCACCGTGAACAAATACTAAAACAGGATAAGAGCCAGATTTCTAGAAATAACAATTTCCAATATATTTCCAAAGATGTATAAGACGATTATTTTCAAATTTTGTAAACCTGTACACAATTTGCATGAAACACTCTATATTTTTTATATAAATATGCAAGTGTGTATTTTTACACTAAACCACTCTGTGCACAGAGTATATTGAGTTTGAGCTGATGTTTGTAACTAATGTTTGTAGCTAATCCCAAAAAATTCGGGTTCAACATTGGCTCAGTTCCTTCCAGTTCTTTTTGTACAGAGCAGTTTGAAAAATTACGAACATTTTATTACTTTTTCGTGGTTTTTACATTCTTTAGTATAAATTGTTGAATGAATCGTACCAATTCGGAAAGTAGAGCTCGAGACCTAACTTACTGCATCGCGAGCCTGTCCTGGCTAGAAAGCCAAAAGTTGACGTGTAAAGTTTCAAGAAAGTACTCAAACAAATTCACGATCGCCATTTCGAATTTATCTCAAAAACTGTTTATCCAAAAATTAAGCAACATTCCAGTTCGGAAACAAGAGTATCTGACCCAAGAGACAGCAAAGAGAGCGGAATCCCAATCTATTATATATAGAAGGAGCGGAAATGGAACTTTTTATGAGCGTTTTTATGAAAAGTTTGAACCGTTAGTAGAAATGCCATTTTTGGAATTTAGTCTGCTTTCCCGAGTATAATCTAAATTTACTGTAATGTAGGTTATCGTTTAGTCGACAAGCCCAACTTTAATTTTCTACCTTTTTTATGCAATTATGTACAATTTTAATTAAATTTCTGGAAATTTATTTAGTTTAAACTCTTACCACTGGTGTAAAAACATTTAAAGTCAAACAATCGTCTACGTTTTCACCACGTCTTTCCCTTTCGGTGACAGTAGCAAAATCAGGAAATTGAGGACAATTTGAAGGTTCTTGAGTGGCCTCAATAATCGAGTTAGTAATCCATTCGGGTGACGAAGCTTTCTAAAATTCCAATGCAATATTATTTAGTTGCAGTAAAAAACTTGAAGGGTTGTTAACGTACCTGAAATCTTCCTAACCCGGGTCTTACGGTACCATATTTCAAACCCAAATAGGCACTTATCGGCCTATTTTTAATAATTTTGTAATTACGTTGACCACGTACTAAACCCAAACGTGGTACCATTATTACATTGGGATCTTGTGGTGGTGGTGTAGGTTGCTCTGGATATGGTTGGTATACTCGTGTTGTTTCCTCGGGATAAGGTTGGTATAAACGAGGATCTTGTGAAGTAGGTTCTTGAGGATAAGATTGATATACGCGAGGATCTTGTGGTGCAGGTGTATGTTCTTCCGGATAATGGTTGTATACCCGAGGAAGCTGTGGTGCAGGTGTACGTTCTTCCACATAAGGCTCGTATACCCTAGGATCTTGTGGCGCCGGGGTATGTTCTTCCTGATAATGTTGGTGTGCTCGAGGATCCTGATATTCAGGTCTTTCTCCTCTTGGGGAAACGTAATTATCTTGAGGTTCATAATGTGGCTGTGGAGCAGCACCATATTGGGGTTGTGTATCCAAGGGATGATGCTCATTATAGTTCCCTTGATCATCATAATCATCGTAGGCATTAAAGTTGTGTTGTGCACAGCACTGTTGTAATACTAGACTCCACAATAGACATTGTGATAGTAATTTGAAATTTCCAATCTTCCGATTCATGTTTCTCCTTCAACTTAACAAGTGAAACTAATATCAAATATTTTTATTTTGTGATTGTCTAATCTTTTTTTATTCTTCTTCGACTTCATCTAATGCTACAAAGTTCAGTCCAGCTAGTACCACATACAATACAATATTTATTAATGTTGCAATCTGTTATACAGACTTCGATTGTCTCTGTTGTATGGCAGATGTTTCAACAGCCCTTTTGAGGTTATCGCTGTTCTGTTTAAAAATTGATATTGGCATACACTAGGCTTATGAATATTCTTAATTACACAAGTTTACAGATATTTGCCATTTTGTTGAGAATTTTAGGCTGTTAAATTAAAATATTCTATAATCTTTTTATAGATATTTTCGATGATCATAAAAAGTCGGATTTTTCACAGCCCTAGCAAAAATTATTTTTAAATAATCGTTTATGATTTTATATATATATATATAACCATGTATATTTTTGTATGATTAATCAAAATATATTTAATTATCAATTTTGTATTAATCAGATCCACCATTTTTCAGATCAAATCATAGATTAACGCATTTATATCTAAAAAGATATAATTTGATCTGAAAATGGTAAAACTGGTTAATATAATATTATATAACAAAATATATTTTGATATACTCATTAGGGTGGGCCGATTTGTAAGAACAAAAATTTTTCGATATTGTGCTATCGATTTTTCGATAGCTTTTGGCATGAGGAAAATGATTTTTTTGATATGTCGTAGTGAAACTTTTTTTTTCTCATGCCAAAAGCTATTGAAAAATCGATGGCACAATATGGATTGCTAAATCGACCCACCCTTATACTCATATATATCACATTTGATGATACTCAACATGATATAATTGTATAAAACCATAAATAAATCTGTTTGACGATAAACCTTTTAAAAAAGATAATTATTGGGTCCTTTTAAATAAATACACTTTATTTTAATTTGTTTTTATATAAAAACTTCACATTTATTGTAATTGTTAGTAGTTTTTAATCTTTAATGTTCACTACACTGTATGTTTCTTAATATTCACTGTTCACTTTTTGGTTGCCGAAGCTAGAGTATCTTTTATTCATTTTATTTAATTATTGATACTTAACACTGCATCAATACCCATTTTTTCAAACAAAAATAACAATATGTAACAACAGAATACAGCAACACCGTTTGTTGCAGTTCGGCTCATTAGTATGGGGGCATACTAATGTACGTTAGTCCAGGGGTCTCTCTAAACAAAAGCATTATATAAGAAATATTTTGTTCCTCAATTACATATTAAAATTTTAATGGAAATCAGCGTGCAAGAGTTGAGACTACATATAAATTTTTTATTATTTTGTAAACTACTGTTATTCATTCGTTTTAAGTTTGTAAATTTCAAACTGTCGGCTTTTGCATGAATGAAATCTATTTATTTAGAAAAAATTTCAAACATATATTAATTAATGTATATTTAGCATAGATTTAAGATAACAAATTAAAAATATTTTTATATATGTATGTATTTGAAAACAAAGCAATTAATTTTCTACCCTCTTTATGATACTCCCTCAACGACCGTATTTTATATATGCCATAATTTATTCAAACAACAAGAACAATGTGTCTTCAAATACTTCGAGTTCTAGTGAGTTAAGATAAAATTAAAAACAATGCATCAAAAATATCAGAAAAATAAGCTTTCATAAAAGGCGCCAAAATATACGAATCAGCTTCAAAAGTTAATACTATATTATTTTAGAGAAAGGTACATATGGGCTGGAGATTTAGAAGTTTCAATTATGGAAACAGGATCCCAAAAACTACAATTTAAGAATTGATCTGTACAAAGGGATTCCTTAATTTCTATAGAACTCAGAATCTAATAATTTTTTTGCAAAACAATATAACAGAATCTTAAAAATATTCTTTAAAAAATTGTTCTTCTATGACTGTCAAATTTATATAGGAAGCAAAATTAATCAAACCGTTCCACTCTGAAAATAAAAATTCTTAAAACTTACGATAAATTTTGTTCTAGCTAATACAACTTTTTCGCAGAACAACTTTCTGCAAATTTTTATGAAACATGTGATGTCAAATATAGAAAAAATTTTTATTTTGGCTTTCTGCGATTTTCTGAGAAAATTATAAAATTTTAAGTTATACTTTTCTAAAACATATTTTGAAGTCGGACATGCCGACTATATGATACTCCCACCAGTCTGGTTGAGAGCCAAATAACATTTAAATCCGAAATTTTAATAGGTTGAAATGAACTTTTGTTAAAAAGAAATTCAATAAGTAAAAAATTTTGTTTTTCCTATTGTAAGGTATATTTAAGAGAAAATTTAGAAATATAGTACATAAGGTAGAACAATTCTAACCAAAATCAATGGGCTTTGTCATCGGGCCTATATGAATCAGTGTATATGAGTTGGGGACCTTTATACGGGCACTAGGTCTAAACATGGGCAGATTTTTAACCAAAATCAACAAATCCTTGTGCTGATATAAATCAGTGAAATAAATTTCATCAGAATATCTTACCAGTAGTATATGTCTAATACATAAACTAGAGCACTATTTGGAGTTTCGACGTACCCTTTAAAAAGAACTATAATGACAGTTACTTAAAAAACAACTAACGAAAAGTACGGTATTTCGTAAAAGTTGTTTAAAGCAGTTATTTTTAATGTTATAATAAACAACTACAAAAAATGGTAATTTACAATAAACAGTTATTTTTGTTAGTTACTTGAAAAATAAAAAATTTCGTTGAATTTTTAAAATAATTGTTTAGTTTATATTTGTTGTTTTTAATAAATTCTTTGTCTGCAAATACAAACTAGAAAATTGTATTGTATCTCTAATGCATAAAAAACTATAATCATTGGAGAACTGCTTGGAATTTTTACTTTTCAAGAAGGCTGAAGTAATTACGCGTTATTTTGTAACCGAAAGACAAACATTTTTTTTAGAATTAAAATATGCGTTTATATTATTTAACTTTAAAAAATAATTAAAAAACATATTGTCAGTTGTTTTAAAATTTTTATAGTAAATATGTTTCAGTTAATTTTACGACATTGTTAGTTATTTTTAATAAAAAAGTCACAAAAATATGAACTTTCGGTATTAATTAAAAAATATTTTCTTAAAATATATTGAATATTAAAATAAACGAAAACACCGTTGTTATTACCTATTTTTTCAGTTAATTAATTAATTCTTAAAAATAAACGACAAAATACAATTGTTTTAAACGAAAAATATGTAGTCTTCTTTTTAACTGATTTTCAATTGTTCTGATGTTCATATTTAGTTTAATTTAAGAAAAAATTGATGTGATTTTTTTAGTGGACGATCAAAATTCACTTTTCACTACAAAGTATTTGTTCACTTAGACCTGAGTTAGAGAATCCCACTACTGATTACTGAATGTCAGTTAAAATTTAACCAACAATTAAATTAAAATTTTATATACACCAAGAAAACAGATTCAGTGCTGACAATCCAATTTGTTGCCAATCGAATGGGTTAGTTGCATTAAATAAATTTTTCAGCTGCGACTACCGAATTATTCTTGATACAACTAAAATTCTGTTGGCATAGTCAAATTAGTCCTCTTATTGTCACAACTGAAAAACTCGGCTACCACAACCGAACTATTCGGTTGGCTACAAATACGGTTGTCAGCACCGAATCAGTTTTCTGGGTGTAGGAAACAACAACAAATGTGTCAGTTAGATTCCGAGATAATAGCTAACGGAACAGTGTGAAAATGAGGCTTAATATATTTTTCTTTATTTCATCTATATCTTTTCTCATTTAATTATTCAAAAATTCGGTAAAACCGAATATTATGTTAAAATAAATTTTTATAATACCGAAAAACTGACTATAAAAACTGTAGTTTATAACAGATTTGTCAGTTGTTTCAAAGCTTTTGTAGTAAACATTTGCCAAATATTTCTACGATATTGTTAGTTATTTTTAGTGCATTTGTTAGTTGATTTTAATTGTTAAAAATAACAAAATTTGTAGTTATTTCAAGGGTTAATGCATTTGAAGCCTTTTTAACTGCATATTGAATGTAAAATTGTAAATAATATAAAGGCACATCTACACGAGAGAGAAAATTACTAGAGATAGAGCAAAAAACACCTCTAAATAGCTTAAATCATTCACAATCAGAGACCCAAAATAACTGTTATATTTCTAAAAAAGTCACCACCCAAATTTATTTAATTATAATATTTCAATAATGCACTATATTTTATAAATCATATTGCACAAAAAAATCACAAAGTTTGGCAAAGATTTTAATTTTTTCAATTTTTATATTTTACTCTATAAATTTCTGTTGTTTTTTGATTTTTATTTTAAAACTTTTTATAAAAGTTACAGAATGATTTTTTTGAAAAAATTAAGCACTAACTTTTTTATTTGATAATAAAATAAAAATTAAAAATTGACCTAAATTGAATGCCGGAAGTTGCTGGAATATACATATTTACTCACTTTAAATCATTGTTCAATCTTTTATTAACACTAGTTGACATCATCAGGATATTATAATTGGTGAAGTCATTGGTTCCATGGCTTTTGATTTATATTCTTAATTGTTATTTTTTGATAAAGAAAAAAAATCACAAAATAACTTTTATTATTTTTGAAAAAATAAAAATCGTGTTTGGATTGTTTTTGTTTGAATTAAAAATATAAATCAAACAGAGCAAATAAACAGAAAATTAAAAATACTCAAGCAGGAAATAATTGTAAAACAATCACTTTTTTGAATAAAAGTTATAACTGTTACGTCCCTGTTCACAATAGAGCTAATTAGAGGTATTTTTTGCTCAATCTCTAGAAGTTTTCTCTCTCGTGTAGATGTGCCTTAATATTAAGAAAATTTAAACTTAACCTATAAATTTGTATTGAGCTATGTAACAGATGTTTTCAAGCAGTATTATCCACATAAACCTTATTATCAACACTACCCAGGGTTGGTTTGTTTAAGTATCTTTCATTAACAATTCATATCCTTAAGAGTATACTTTAGCATAAATTAAGAGTATGTATTTGCGTCAAGTATTTGATAATAAACTACTATTCGGGGACCCTTTTAAAGGATATGTTTATAAAGACAACTCTTCAGTTGCGAGTTACAATTGCCAAAGAACGGTTCGTTTAATAGTAAACAAAAATCTAGTAGTATTTAACAAAAAAAAAAAAACTATAAGTTTATAATGTATTTAAAAGGAAAAATAAAATAAGAAAGTGAAATTAACAAAAATTAATTCGGATTTGCTGATTATTAAAAATCAATACTTAAATATATAAATAAATATTGCAAATAAAATAAATGAAAAATTGACAAAGAAAGAAATAAATTTGTTAAAAGAAGAGTTTTGCTGTCTGGCTTGTTAAAAGTGTTTGGGGCTATTAAGGAAAATAAAGGTGCATGTGTGTGTTAAACAAATAGTAAAATATAAAAAAGATCCTTGCTTTACATTTACAAGAAGTTATTTCATAAGTGTTTTTATATAATAAATTAAATAAAAATATAATAACATTTTTAGTATTTAATAAACATGTAAAAAGGTAATTTTTATAAAATTTTCTACAAAAAGTTACTGCCATAAAAATCTTTAATGTCGCCAAAAAAAAAGGACTTTTAATAGCAACCCTTAATAGTAGTAGATTTTCACACAAACCACCCTCAATTTGAAAAACTCTTTGTTGTCGCTTTTCGTTTTATTCTTAGTTCTCTATTATGGGGGGATGGGTGTTTTTCTCTTAATTTGTTTGGTTTTTAAGACAAATCAAGAGTTTTTGTTTGTGTTTTATAGTTTTTACGAGCTTTTCATTCAAGATATTTTTTGTTATTGTAAGCTTTTTTTGTTGAGGGGCGGGGGGCGAATGCGTAATTTAGCGTGAAAGTATGCATTATTATACACTACACTACAATTTCATGGCGATACTTTGGGGGTATTTTTTGTTTTTTTATTTTTGTTGTTGATGTTACTATTATTATTCAGTCCCTTCAGTTTTAAGTTTATAGTGTAAAACTTTTTTAACGTTTGTTTTTTTTCTTACTTTTACATTCCGGTAGCCGGATTTTTTACACGCCATCATCACTTGTTTTTCGTGTTTTTATTAAGATGTGTGAGTGTGTATTTGGTTAGAAATGAAGGAATGTATTGTAAATTTATGTGGGTAGGACTACTTTTGCCCATATTATAAGTAATAGTCTCTGTAATGGATTTTCTATTTATCCATTTTTTATGTTAAATAAGTTGTTAATGGTTTTTTCAAAGGAAAATGCAAATAATAAGAAAATAACTTATACCAAGTTCTTGTTATATCGCCAAATATGAACAATCATTTAAATTTCATTAAAAATAGTAACCACAAAATTTTAATTTCCACATTTCCTGTTATAATGATGATGATAATAATAATGTTAGTGTTATGGTAACATTAATTCATAATGCTACTGTTGTTGTGTTTAGTGTATGCACTAAATATTTAAACCCCTTTATGGAAAAGTATTACTCGTGTAAATGAAAAAAAAAACTACAAAAATATGCTTTTCATGATTCACAAAGATTAAAGGAAAAAGTAATTTCGTATAAAAGAAAAATATAGACTGTGATAATCATCTGCATGATATTAATGAACTTTTGCATAATCAATGAACTGGAACTCATACAATGAAACTTTTTATTAAACTAATGCAGTTTATTATAAAATTTTTTGAAAAAGTTCTTTTTAGTTATTTAAAGTTACAGGATGAAGTTCAATTAAAAATTAGTTTCATAAAAATTATGAAGCTGTTTATTAAATTTAAGAAATTTTTCATTCACTTTTTGAAGAAAAATTCCCAAGAAAAATTTTGCGGTACATACCCAGAAAAGAGATTAGTGCTGACAACTGAATTTATTGCCAATCGAATATTTTGGGTGCAAAAATCGAATTTTTCAACCTAACTACCAAATTTTTTTTATAGTAAAGTGTTGTTTTTTCAAACGCGTCGTATAGACCAAATACAAATAATATTGTCATTAATATGTATTTTTATTAATTCTAATTTAGTAGGTTTGAGGTTAAGAAGAAGAATAAACCTTCCTCAAAAGTTATAAAAAAATTAAATTTGCAAATCAGACTAGATCTAGTTTCTGCCTTTTTATAGACAGACTTAATTTTTGTTGAGTGGATCGAAATTCTATTATTACTGCCAAATTGATGTGGTCTTTTAGTAGGTTTGAGGTTACATTTTTCACTAAAAATTATAAACACATTAATTTTCAAATCAGACTAGATCCAGTTTCTGCCATTATATTAATTTTTTATATGTTAATTGTCAGATTGTCTCTATATAATTTTTTCAACAACCCGTTGGCTGTAGGAATCGAACACATGCTCCTACATTACAAACGTAACTATACTAAAAGTGCGACAGCTTAACCATCTCACCCAAGTAGGGCGTTGAATGCAATATAACTAATTCGTTGTTTTCTTTCCTATTCAGCTTTCTGTTATTGTTTTTACTCAGAAATGATCAATAAAAACACATACAAATATTCTATTTTAAGATTTTTGTTTTTCTTCCAATCTACTCCGTGTCTCCCTTTTTCTTAATTTATTTTACTTGTCACATTCGAAAAACTCGGTTACCACAACCGAACCATTTGATTGGAAACAAATTCGGTTTTCAGGACGAATCTGTTTTTTCTGTGCAGAATAATGGCTCCGGATTTTACGGCATGTTTGTACATTGAAGGAAAACTAACGCATCGTATAATTGACTTTTCAGAAACAATACGTTTTTAATCCTTTTGGTGTATCCATTTCTGTGCGATTAAATACGAACTATAGCGATTTTTTTTTTAAATAAAATTACATTAAGTGCACTTAGGGAATTATGTCGATAAAGTTAACTTTAATTGAAGATAAAAAAGTGTAAACTGCAATTGCATTTAAAATTAACTGTTGTTGCAGTTATTTTAACTAAAATTGCTGTTAAAATTACTGCAGCTACAGTTAATTCAAATGCAGTTTCATTGTACACTTTTTTTTACTGCAATTGCAGTTAATTTTACCGACATAATTTACAGTATACACTTTTTTATTGTAATTGCAGTTAATTTTACCGATATAATTCTCTGAGTGTACTTCAGCTATAATATTTATGGGTTCCGAAAACTAAGTTGTTTTCACTAATTTTATAATAGACCGAACGAATTTTTTTCCAAAACTTTAACTTACAGGGAAAGTAGCCCATCCTAAACACTCCGTTTTGATGAAATGATCTTGTGAGATGGAAGCTTTTTAAGACATTTCAACAAAAGGATCAGTGTTGCCAACAAATTTTCAAAATAAATGGCTAGATCAGACCCAAAAATCGCCAGAAAATCACTAGATTTATAAACAGTGTAAGAATTTAGCGATTTTATCGCTAGATTGTTGAAAAATGGTACTTAAAGGAGTTTTTTACTCAAAAATTTCTTTAATATGTTCATAAGAAGTGTCATAAACTTGTAAATAATAAAAAAATTTACAATTAAGGTGCAAATAATGAATCGCGATTTTAATTGAAATAATATTAGTATTTGAAAATATTCAAAAGAGTGCATTCTACAGTGAATGCACTCTTTTTTCGAAATGTGTATTTTTTAGAAAGTTTTTGTACTAAAATCGTTTAAAAAGTTGTTTTTTTATAATAAAATAATATCAATATGCCAATTTTATAATATTTTTCAACATAAAACTGATTTTTAAAAAATAAATTACGGCTAATAAAAAATCGCTAGATTTTTGGCTAATAGCTACAGAACAATTTTTATCGCTAGAGGCTAAATAAAATCGCTAGATCTGACGAGAAAATCGCCGTTATGGCAACACTGAAAATGATATACAAGGGTTTTATTGTTGGGAAGGTATTTTTATGTTGGTACCTATTTTTTTGTATTTTTTGCTTTTTTGCTTTTTTTGTAAAAATTTCAAAAATTTTGGGTTCTTTATATGGGGAAAATGCGCGGTCCCAGAAATTAATATAAGGGGAAAACTCATACGCCACCGTAGACAAAAAACAACAAACAAATTGACTTGTACGCGGTGGCGTATGAATTTTCCCATTATGTTTATTACTGAAACTGCATGTGATGGAGAAGTATATTGCTTTGGCATAATTTGAAAGTTGTAAATTTTTCTGAGCTTAAAAGTACTTCAACTTTAATCAAATCAAATCGATTTTGAGCGATTTATTACAACCCGAGTAAAAATAGTTATATATTGTTATATATAATGTGATTGGGTTATATCTGACGGTGAATGGAGTCACATTAAGACACATATCATTATATACAACTACATCTGATATTATTTTTTCAATGAATTTTTTGTACGGTAATTGATGTTATTACATATTCCCAAATCTGACTACGTATATAACTATATAAGCCATATAAAACTAATCAAAATATATGTAGTAACCGATATGATTATATATGGTTCGATACTAAGTTATATAACACTGTATGTATCATCATACAAAAAATATATTCTTGTAATTTTATATAACTTTCTATATGATCATACAAATTAATATAAATTAAGAGTTAATTTCTCCACAGCCAAATAATTTTCACGTGATTTTTTTTGCATATAAAAATATATTAAAAAATGATGCGTACGATTTAGAAGACAAAAGAATTAAAATTTTTATTTTATGTTATGAAATTTGGGCCTTTAAAATTGTTCAAGCTATAGAAATTTCAATATCAATTTAATAGCCGGTATGCATAAAAAGTGTAACACTATTAGACAAAATTATATAAAACCAGATATTTTTATATCGAATTAGATGTAATTTGATGTCCTGAATATGGACAAATCTCGGATCAAACTGTATCAAATTATATCTAATATGATATAATTAGACACAAGTAGATGACCCATTTTTCGGATCTAGTTGTATGTCGTTGTATATGGGGACTTATCAAATAAGATAAAATTATATATGACACCATATTAAGATTTTTACCCGGGAAGGGATATATAAAATTTTATTCATGAATGGATTAGTACTCATTCTGACCATAACTTTTGGTTTCTATATAAAATTTGAATTTAGTTGTTTTTTTAAACAATTCACATTCAATAATCTGGTCTTTAATACTTTATACGAAATAACTTTTCCCCATGGTCTGCAATTAAAATCCTCTTTGGGAAAATTTAAACCGTGTATTTGAGATGCTCTGTTTAACGTAATACTTTAAAAGTTGCTACTATTATTACTAAAGTTGCCACAGTTGCAAGTGCTGTATCAGCATTAGTCTGATTTTTGCTTTTATGTGTATGTACCAGACCATTAAAATCATAATTCCTTAATTCGAATTTTAAATCTGATTCAATTTCGAACGATAGTCATCTCGTAGCGATTTCGATACGTGAAAGCCATCTTATTGATTGAATTATTTTATAATTTATTTAATAAATATCTTATGCAAACAATAATTTTGATATTTGTGGCTTCTTTTAATAGAATATAATAAATTGATTAAAGTT
This sequence comes from Leucophora obtusa, assembly GCA_949987735.1. Taxonomy (NCBI): domain Eukaryota; kingdom Metazoa; phylum Arthropoda; class Insecta; order Diptera; family Anthomyiidae; genus Leucophora; species Leucophora obtusa. The sequence continues at coordinate 3,289,095 of OX465296.1, forward strand.
TAATTAATCAGTTTATCCAAAAATAGTTTACTTGATATAAAGCTCACGAATCAGTTGAAAAAATAAATTATTCAGTCGAATTAAAATTTAATCAATATAATTGAATCAATATCAAACGAATTTAAATTTGAATCAATATTATTATAAATCAAAGGGACTATGCATAAATTACTGATTTATAAAACGAATTAAATTTTATGCGTATTTATTAAGAATGAATTATCTTTATGAAGGTCTGAAAAATATGTACCTTCTATTCACAAAACATACTCAAACATACAAATATGTAAGTAAAACATCAGTTGTACATAAATACATATGTATATATATATTGCATAGTGTAAACCCCTCCACACATATACATATACTTATGTACATGCAAACATGTATAGGAGCAAACATATTACTAATTCCTTTACTAATCCCTGGTATTATAAATTGCACTTTAAGTTTTTATGCCATAATAACAACAGCAATAACAATAATAACAGTAACACACAGAGATATAAATTATATACTTTTTCCACTTGGTTGTTGGAATATGAGAAATACTATTTTATATAAATATGTGTGTGTGTGCTACTTTTTAAAATTTAATTGCGGTTGATTTTAATTCTTTTTAGTTGTTGTTTTTGTTTATGTTTTTGTTTTAAAATTGAATTTTTTTTTTGGTTTGTTGTTGTCAGTTTGTTTTAATGATTATGTTCTCAAAATAAGAATTATACCATACATTTTTAATATTAATGATTTTCACATAGTAAGGACATTCACAGATCATAAAGAGATGCATTATTTTGAATAGCATTATATCATTTATATGAAAATTATAAAAAGTGTCATTTGTCAGTAAAAACCCTTGTCGGTTTCGATTGTCTCAGGTTTTGAGTTTTCAAAGTTAAATGGTCAGATTCTAATATATTTCTCCTGAATAAAACCCCAAACTCAGAATCTAATTGTGAAAACATTTTTATGAAATGACTTGCTACAAGTCAGATATTTTTTTTCAAAGGATACTACAAAATTTTCCTGACAAAGAATAAGTGGATTCTCAGTAATATTTCTTCTACAAAAATTTCTCATTTAAAGATTTATTCTATAAAATTTTTTCCTGAATATCAATTAATGATGGAGATTTTAATTATACCCTACAACACTCTGTGGTACAGGGTATATTGAGTTTGTGCTGATTTTTGTAACTAGAGAATCACTATATGAACGATCCTTGTAACCAAACAACGAAATTATTTTAAATACTATTAACCCTAAAATAACCTAACGAAATATTTTGAAATACCGTTAACCTTAAAATACCCTAACAAAATATCTTTAAGTTTTTTATTTCTTTCTCCCAAAAAGATCACATATAAAATACTGACTTTCAGCTTTTGTTTCACGGCAAATGTTGTTTTTTAGATGCCAATAAAAGTCTCACAAAGTAACGATACTAAAGATCGTTAATCGTAAAATACTACTAAAAAAGTAACTAAAAATACCGATAACCCTCGAATAGCCTAACGAATTACTACTGTTGAAATAACGATATCCATTATCACTAACCTTATGAATCGGTTGCCAACACTGGTTTGTAGTACCCGTATTGAAAATGAGAAAAATTGGTTGATGTTTTGATTTTGTCACTATAGAAAGGTCCTATCTGAGCTTGAATATGTTTTATGTGATTTCTTGCATTATAAAAAATTAGGCTCTTTCTGGGCAAACATCCTGTGTCCAACTTTGCCACAGTTTCTTGGGGTTCATTTTTACGAAAAATATATTGCTTTTTCGTGTATTTTTTTTTCATTTTTTGATATAAAAATGTTGAATAAATCATACCAATTTGTAAAGTAGATAGCTACTATATGACAGTTGTTTGTATAGTAGTCAGTAGTTGTTGTTTTCCTATGGCAAAATACTAAACAACTGCTATGACAGTTATTTAAGAAAACAACTAATGAAAAGTGCTATAATTTCGTAACAGTTATTTAAAGCAGTTACTTTTAATATGATAAATAAACAACTACCAAACAGTATTTTTACAGTAAACAGTTATTTTTGTTAGTTATTTAAAAAATAAAAAATTTCGTTGAAGTTCGTTGAATTTTAAAAATTTTTGCTTAGTTTATATTTGTTATTATTGTTATATTCCTAGTTTGCAAATAAAAATCAGAAACTTGTATGGTATCTCCAATGCATAAAAGCATAATAACTGGAGAACCGTTTGGAATTTTTACTTCAAACTTTAAATAGGCTGAAGTAATTACTCATATTTTTGTAATCGAAAGATTTTTTTTATTAAAATATACTTTTATAAAACCAAAGCAGATAACTGTAGAAAAACAGTAGTTTTTATCCATTTTGTCAGTTGTTTTAAAATTTTTGTAGTAAAAATTTGTCAGTTAATTTTACGGCATTGTTAGTTATTTTTAATGTATTTGCTAGTTTTTTCAACAGTGAAAAATAATAAATTTTTTTTAAACTTTTTTGAGTGCATAGTTTTTGCACCCTTGACGGAATATGACCCAATTGTACTGTGTTATAAGGTGTCTTGTTGTCGGTATGTCCGACCTTAACGTTTTTGCTTGTTTTTCAGTAGAGTATTTAAAAATTTTACAAATCTGTGTAGGGGGTTTCTAAGGCACCCCGTGAATAAGAATCTGCATATAAAGCCTTGTATTTAAATATTTTCAACTCATCATCTTACTAAAAAGTAAAAAACTTAAAAAGTCTGTTTGATTGTACTTAAAATGAAATAGTAAACTTATGAGTACATACAAACACATACTAAGCATATTTTCATGAATACTTACATTAATGTCTATGATGATTCCCAGTTGGCTACCTTTTCAAGACATCTTTGATGATGGGTGTAATTATATAAAATTTCGTTATTGGCGACAGTTTATAGAAATCGTTGATGACTTTAGCATAATTAACTGACTATAAAACTGGGCCTTTGTCTTTGAGCATACATTTTTTTAATAAGGTGTTTTGTCTGAAAAAATGTGGAAAAGTAAATTTTTAGTTTAAAAAATTTGTTATATATATTTAATTTTTTTTATAAATAATTAAATGCATTGAAAAAACAAAATATGTTATCCCAAAAATTTTTTAAGTATTTGTATATTAAAAGCAAACGTTTTATATAAACAATAAAATGATTAACTAAATAATTGGGAATTTATTAAAATATCTAAAGACATTGTTTGTAGTTAAGAGAGTGGAAGACTACAGTTGTAAGATATTGTCGCTCCCCAAGTAGAAAATTACAAAGGGGCCAGCACTGGCAAAGCACCGAAATGGGTGGTATGAGTGCTTGTTAACAGCGCTTTCCCAACGCCCAAATGATAACACCGTTCCAAGGTGGTGCCAATGCTTTACCAAGCCCTGGGAAAGCACCCATAAACATAAAAATCAAATGCTTTGCCAACGCTCAAATAAAAAGATTAAAGTGCTTTCCTGACACCCAAATGATACTTAACACCGATCTATTTAATGCTTTGCAAAGTATTGAGATAGCACCAAGAAACATAAAAATCAAGTGTTTTCCCTGCCACCAAATTATGAGCCCTCATCACTGAAGAATTTTAAATTACTCTAAAAATAGACGATTCTTGGAGTTATTATATTGTGGAGTCAAAAATTATTTAAATATTCACTCTTTTGGAGTTTCTTTTTCAAAAACAAAATAATGTTATAGGAAAACAAATGCTGAGAATTCACTCTTTTAAAGCGTTGGGAAGGCGTCCAAATTTAGTGCTTTGCCAGTACTTCTTTTTGTAAGACCGCGGTCTACTTGCGCTTTGCCAGTGCTTCTTTTTTGTTACCACACATAATTTCCACCTGGGCCATTATGTCGTCAAAGCTGTGTGATATACTACCAATGCATGATATTATTGCTGACCTTGTCCTCAATAGAATGTGATACATCACAACATTCTGTTACCAATTTCATCCATTACATCGTCTTTTAAGACATTTTTATAGACAAAAATGTTGTTAGTAAAAAAATTTCAAAATATCTAACCGATATCGCAATGATGATTTGCCAACGGGGTCATCACGAGAGTTTTGAAAATGCATAAAAATGATTACGATGATGATGATGATGCTGATGGTAACGATGATGATGATGATGACTTTGTATATTTTTACAATTACCAGCAGAGTCTCAAGTGCAAAAAGCAACATACTACAACAACAGGAACCATTGCACTTAAAAGTTTTAAGTTAAAACGCATACACAAGCACACAATACATACACACACATATATAGACACTTATACAATACAATCATCAATTTAGTTTCCCCTTTTAAAAAAATATCCCAGAGAAATTTGTTTTGGAAATTATTTCTAGTCAATAATTTTATCAAAGATTTCTTTTTAAGGACTATAAAATTATAACATTAAAAATTTTTGGAACAAATTTTCAATAACCCAATAAGTTTATCAGTTCTGTTCCAACTACTATTAGGTTGGAATAGAACTGATAAACCTAATAGTGGTGTGTTTGGAGCCAGATTTAAAATAAGTTCGGTAACCAATAATTATAATATTTTATCTCCTGGTAAAAACTTCTGACACTTTCCTACGGGAAATTTTAACAAACTGTCACCGAACTGGCCCCTTTATATGAAATAGACTGGTCACTTTTACATGGCGTTGTCATAGGAGGAGGAAATTGACCCCTTGTGACATGTCACAAGACAAATCCTAGGACAGGTCCCTGAACTTTGATTTTTTATGAGAGTTCAGTAACCTGTCCTAGGATTTGTCTTGTGACACGTCACAAGGGGTCAATTTCCTCCTCCTATGACAACGCCATGTAAAAGTGACCAGTCTATTTCATATAAAGGGGCCAGTTCGGTGACAGTTTGTTAAAATTTCCCGTAGGGTTGTTCTACAAGGCGGTGTAAACTGAAAAGGAAGAAGTTGGTAAATCCGAAATAATTTCTATAATAAATTATGCTGGGATTTGTATACATTATTTTTTTAAATTTAAAAAAAAAAGTTTTTGTTTATTTCAAAAGTTGAGTTTGGAATTCTTCTAGACAATAAAACTTTGTTGTACATCCATAAGAATCTGAGAAACGTTTTATGTTATAGCAAAGAAGTAAATTTTTGTTTAGAAAAACATTTTCAGTATTCTGTTAAATAAATTTTGTTAACAATTTGGAAATGTTAAAACAATAAAAGCTTCAGAATTTTTCTACAGCCAAATATCTATTTCCATATGAAAATCGAAATATATACATATGTATGAATAAAAATTATTATACATATGTAGTCTTGTTTGTCTATAAATACTCATATTATACACAGAGATAATTTTGTTGGAGTTATCATCATTATCATCATTTCATCATCAAGCAGAAAATAATTTTACTTATATACTTTTACCTCTAGTTGCCACATTTTTTATCCGATTTTCATAAGTAATACCTTTCTGGAAAGGTTGTACTGTTATATTGTTTACAACTTTATTAGTTGTTTCAAAAAGCCACCTCAAGATGGCGCTAATCTAGCATTTATTAGAAAATTGCAAAAAATTTAAATTTGGGAGCCTCGAAAATGATTTTTTTGATATGTCGTAGTGGAACTTTTTTTTCCCCATGCTAAAAGCTTTTGAAAAATCGAGTACGCAATATCGATTGCTAAATAGACCCACCCTAATGACCATACATTATTTCATAAGCGTAGTTTATATATGAACATATATAAATATATATATTCGTATACGATCATATATAAGTACATATTTGAATCATATTTGAGCATTTAAGACATATACCTCAAATTTCGAATCTGAATTACCCTTCGGTAATTTTGAGCCACATTGTAGAACAGAAAATTACCCAAGAAAACGATTTTTATTAATTATCAGTACGGTATCGTGGTTCATTGTTATATTTTTGTTCAAGAAAAGTTATACCCCTCCTATACATGTTTTAAAAAGAGTGGGCTGCAAAAAATTAGAAACAAATATTAATTAACACTAAAGTTGTATGGCTACAATCAATTCTATCATAGCTGGTTAAATAGAGGATTAGGATAAGGCTTCTTTTTAGAAACAAAAGTTGAAGTAATTTCTTTTTTAAAAAATAAATTAAATAATAACAATCTTTAAGAGCATGTCTAGCTACAATTACAAATGAAAATGATTAAGCTGAATAATCCCGTAAAAACTGAATTGGAAACTCTGGAAAGCTGTTTTGCAAAAGCTCTTATTATTAACGATAACGGTCGAAAAGTAAACATATTTTCATACAATCTTTAAATAAAACTATGTGGTTAAATCTTGTTTTGAAAATTCTCTTCTGAAGATCACTTTGGCCCAGTTGGGGAATGTTAATAATGAAAGATGAATGGCCTATAGATATGTCAATTTCTATGATATGTCACTTTAAATTTAGACAATTTTTGCAGGTACTGGTTGCTTCCTAATACTTTAAGCCTTTTTTTACAAAACATTTACAATAGTATACCGAGGATTTTATTCAGTAAAATTTTCCAATAACGGATACTCTCTATAGTATTAACGGACAGTTGTTTTTGAAAGCAAATTTGTATTTTAGAGTAGCAATAGCTGACACCATCCTATAACGGAATGCCTGGGAATATCGCTTTCTGTTATTGGGAGGTTTAACCGTAGTACAGAATAAATTTACATACATAATTTAGCACCGCGGGTAACAATTATTTTCACAGAAAGAGTCAAAGTGTCTAACAAGGAAGGTGTCCCCGGGGCATGCGCGGTTCCAGCAATTAATATAAGGGGAAAAATCATACGCCACCGTAGACAAATACATTGAGTTGGACACTGAGGCGTATGATTTTCCCCCTTATATTAATTGCTGGAACCGCGCATGCCCCGGGGTCACCTACCAATTTGCTCAAGTTTAAATATGTGAATAAAATGACAAAATTTTTGATTCTTTAACATTTTTTATATGTACATACGTAATTTTAAAGAAAAATAGACAAATTGGGTACCAAAAGAAAGACATATCCAGCGGTATCAGTGTTGCCACTTTTTGAATAATTATTCAAAAACGGGACTGTTTACACATTCGTTGGATAATTTTTGAATAATGACATTTTTGTGTAGTTTTTGTGTAATTTCACTTTTTATAGAAATTTCCGTAAAGCTTTTTAATAAATTAATAAAAAATTGTCGATATTTAGACGAAACGAGTTTGTCGGTGAAATATTTACCACAAATCTCATTTTCCGGTGAATTACTTTTGTAAATTTTTTCAACACTAAACCCAATTTAGAAGAAATCAAAAATAGTGCTATGTATTTTTTTTTGTTTTGTTTAAAGCACCACCTTTTGTTTATTTTTTGCGAAAATAATTGTGAAGCTTCTATTAAAAATTCTCTTGGTTTGCAAGAACATTTAAAAATTCAGCGGAAGAGTAGGAAAGTTTGAGTTTGTTATGATTGTGACTTTCTAATATGTGAACATTTTTTTGATGTAGTTATCATGATACTGGGCTTTGGCCAGACAAAAATTTTGTTAACCCAGCAAGGTGGAGCAGAATCAGAATATTTTATAATTCTGTAAATCCAACATGTTTCAGATTTCAATCGTATGAAATTTTTGAAAAAACAATGTTATATTTTTATTTTTTAAAAGAAAATTTGTTGATACACATACTGCGAAGAAATTTCATGTTAAGGTCTGTCTTCCTACCATTAACAAAAAAATTAAAGAAAACAGGCAAAATTTTACAAATACGGTATTTTTAAAATTTTTCCTGTCTTGCCGACATTTAAAGCTAGGGTTGAACAGGGCTTATGCCATCACATTACGGACGCCTTGGAGAATATACTCCAGCTTTTTTTTAAATTCCAGCTTTACACTCAGTGAAAAATTGGTTTAATTTGAATAGAAACAGTTAAATTTTGAGGAGTATGGGAGAGAATAATTAGCAAGTAATATTTTTGCATGCAATGCATTTGAATGAAGTAGCCTTTCTGAAAAACATAAATACTTTGTTCTGAAAGAAACCTTTAATATGGATAAAATACCATTGTTTTAATATTCAAATTTAAAAGCACGCTATTTTAATTCTGAAAAAGATATTGCATTGAAATTCCCTTTAGTTAAGAGAACAATTTGTAACAATATTTTCAGAGAAATTGGCCTGGATTTGCTTTTGCAGAAGGCACGGACCAGGTTATAGCAAAAATGCTAAATTTTAGTTTAAAATGCAAATAACTTTTGCACTTTGCAGAAGATAGCAATGTTACGTCTTTAAAAATCGGTTTGTAAATAGAAAAATGGCAAAACTTTTGAGTCAAATGGCATAGCTCCCGCAGTTTCGACCATCCAAAACTTACAGTGTAAAATTGTATATCAGTCGGTAAGAAATGGCGAAATTCTTCCCAAAATATTTGTATTCTTCTCCACTGTGCCCAGTAGAGTTTTTTGTTAAAAAAATAATATGAAAAATATATTTTTTGTGTAATTTCATACGGTTTTGGATAATTTTTGACCTACAGCTGTGTAATTTTTTGTTTTACTGGTGGCAACACTGAGCGGTATACAAAACATGTGCGAGCATGTACAACGTTTTTATTATTTAATTAATATTTTATTCGAATAGCACATTCGTATGGAAATTGTTGTTTGTTTTATCTCAAATTTATTTATAATAATGCCTATTTAATTTAATTGAGGGGGTATTTGAGCTTTTTTCCGATATTCGTTGTTTTTTTTTTTTGGTTTTAGGGCTGCTTTTTCTACAGCGACTTTTTTAACAATATTTCAATTATGTGCAACCCTGTGACCGCAACACGAGCAATATGGGTATCAACATTTTTATTTTCTCGATTACTTTAATAATGTGTACAAATAAATCTAAATTTCGTAAATTTCAGATATGTTTTCATACAAAAACCGTCTAGTTTATGATCCACTTTTAACCTTTAAATTTTTCTCCGAATTTTATTAAAGTCAGAGAGCATCCATTCGGATACCTTCCTATATGACAAATATTACAATAAAAGGCAAAGGTAATATGGGTATCAACATTTATCTTTTCTGGCGTACTTTAACTCTATGTAAAAAATAATTTCCCAAACATACAAAACTATATATTTTTATCCCTTTCTTTCACCTTTCGACATGAGATTAAGCCTTTAAGAAAACGATTCCATAATTTCTCTCCTCATATCTAAATTTAAGCGAAATCGCTGGGTTATCCCGGAGAAAACTTCCTTGTAATTCAGTCTGTTTGCTGAGTTAGTACTTACTCATACATCACCCTGATGTTGTATCGTTATTTTTACTTGTGTTGGTGTGCATAAATATGTATATATGTATTTTAGCTTTGCTTCTTGTTGTTTCTTTGTCCTCAATGCACAAACAAGTTTAGGTTACGAAGAGGTAGAAGTAGAAGATATTAGAAGTTAACATTCATAACATGGCAAACATTTTTCAGACTCCCCTGCGGGCTTTAAAGACAATCAAAGAATTTTTGTCTCCGAGAACAGAGAAATGAAATATCTATTGTTTTCCTTACAATACGTAAAGCAGGAGGATAAAATAATCATGATAATGATGATGGTGTTGCTGAAAACGAACAAAAGACCAAGGATAGGAAATAATTTAGCAAAAATGTAGGAGACAATTTTAAAGAAACAAAACAGGAAGACATTTAGAAAATGTAAAAATTAAACTCACATTTTTAAAGTTTTTAAAACACTTCTTTATAAAGCTGTTGTTATTTTTCTTTTTTTATATACAAGAAATATTTTAATGATTGAATATAAATAATGACGTAATTCACAGTTCGTACTATATTAGGTACTAAATTAGCATTTGTCGTAAATGGGACAATATTCTATTAGTTAAAATTTATTATATTTTAGCACGATAGCACGTTAGCACTTAAACTGTAAATACTCTCAATTTTATTGCAATAGTTTTCGTATTAAAATAAAATCACTATATTTTCTGAGTTCTTACTCGTTATATTAGATGCAACTTGAATGTACAACAGTAAAAAGCTTAATTACGCTGCTACAACCAGGAAAACGGTTTTGATTCGAGATTTTTTTTAAGCTATTTTATTAGAGTCAATTTTTACACTAAAGAAAGTTTGTCGATCTAATCTACTGAAAAAGGCATTTAGAACAAAGGAATACCCACTGAAAAAGGCGACAAAATAACTAAAAATTTAGTTATTTTTAACTGTTGAAAAATAACTAACAAATGCTTTAAATATGACTATCAATGTCGTAAAAATAACTAACAATTTTTTACTACAAAATTTTCAAAACAATTAATAAAATTGGTAAAAAAAACTATTGTTTTTTCATTTAAATTTCTTTGATGGTATACAAATAGATTATTACATTATAAAAAACAATAAAAAAAAAATACTATTTTGTTTATTATATTATTAAAAGTAACTGCTCTAAACAACTGTTACGAATTAGAATACTTTTCGTTAGTTGTTCTTTTAATAACTGTGGTTACAGTTGTTTTGTATTTTTCTATATAAAAACAACTATAATAAAAGTAAAAAAAGGTACTACTGATTATTACACAAACACTGTCCGGTTTTTAAAAGAATGTATATAAGGCTTTCTGTATCAACTGCCCCGCTAAAGGAAAACGTATCAATGTTAATGTTCTATATGAAACGAATACGTATTGAAACAATTGTACTAAGTTTCAAATGAATTTTTAAAAATGTCTAGAAATTTAACAAATTATGCTAAAAACTATTCCGCTGAAACTTCCTTCCTTATTATAAATAAATAATATAAATAAAACTAAGAAAAAAGCTAAACTGGTGTATGTCGACTAAACAAAACCATACCCCACAGTACGATATGGATTATATTCCGGTAAAATATTTTCAATTAACAATAAATATAGTGAAATTTATAATTACGAATAGAAAAAGGTGGGTCTCGCTCAAGTATTTTTGACAAACATCAGCACAAAATTTTTATACTCTATAACACATAATGTACATTAGACCGTAACTCAAAAAAAAAAGTTCGCCGTAACCCATCCAATATAAAAAATTATTGCATGGAGGTTTCAAAAAAAAATTTTTTTTTGCCGAACGTAGGGGTCGCCATTTTACATTTTCGTTATGTCTTTGGCCTTTACAGTCGGATCTTAAAGTATGATACATCGATGTTTTTCTCTCGATGGGACCAATGTTTTGCTCTAAGGGCCATTGAGTATCCCGTTCTAGTATTTACCCACCAGATCTCAGTTGCAACGACCCTAATATCAGAAAATTAAAGCTCGCAAAAAATCATAAAATTTTTGCTAAGGAAGTTTTTTTTTATTTTTTTGTTGCCGAACATAGGGGTCGCCTTTTTAAATTTTTTTCATTGGATTTAGCAAAACACTGTCCTCCTCGAGGGGAAAAAAAAAATTAAAATCCAACTTTAAATGCCGAAGCTAAAACGAAAAATTAAAAGGGCGACCACTACGTTCGTCAAAAATAATTTTATTTTTTGGAATTGCCTTGAAAAAATATTGTATATTTGAAGGTGTACCGCGGACTTTTTTTGCCTGTATGGGCTAATTTACACATGCGCGGTTCCAGCAATTAATATAAGGGGAAAAATCATACGCCTTAGTGTCTAACTCAATGTATTTGTCTACTGTGGCGTATGATTTTTCCCCTTATATTAATTGCTGGACCGCGCATGAATGTACATATATCGGATCGACAGTTTTTGATACAAATCCAAAATGCCGATTATGGATTTCGGGGTCTTAAAACTTTAATCGTCAAACTGTTGGCTTTATATATGAATTTCAAATGAAAATTCTTAATGTCTATTGATATTTTCTAAAATACAATTGCAAAAAGTGTAGTTAATAGTTTTCATTCATTCCTTTTCAGAAATTTAAAACCATCTCAATTACGGAAATATGTTAATAAAACAATGCCTTTGAGATCAAATACCCAATATATCAAAACTTTTGAGAATTCCTTAATTTTGTTTGAATAAAAATAAACTGGACACCACTATGGTGGAATCATCTAGTTTGGGTAGGACGCTGAACAATGCTGCAGTTCAGCCCCTACCCACACAATCACCCTCCGGTATGCGTTGCGGTACTTTAGAAACTCGAGTACGTGGTGCTTGGTATCGTGTATTGGTTACTTTAGAAACTGATTATTTGGCCATAAGCCTGGATGAATCATGTGAGAATGCTGTCACCGGAGATCAGTCGACAACGTTAAATGGTACTTTAGGGTGAGTATTTGATAAATATTTATTTTGTTTTTATTATGCACAAATGCTGATAATAGTTTTATGTATTTTAGAAGTAATCATAGCGGTCATAATGGTTCTATACCTACTTCAGCTTCCATGCAGGGTATGGGCCAGGGTGGCGGTGGTGGTGGTGGTGGCGTTACTACTACTACTACCAACGATTTAGATGCAACAGATAATGGCGATCATTTGCTTAATAACAATACTTTGGATAATGGCATGGATATGTGCGATGTACCTGATCATGTGGCAAATCAAAAGAGACATGTAAGTTTGTTGTACTAAATACTAAAGCTCTATATTATTCGAGTTTTTATTTTGATAGAACGACCAAGCGATTAATTTTATTTCAAATTATTTGATTAATCGAACGAATAACGAAAAATTTATGAAATTGATATTCTCTTTTCAATTGATGAATTCTGAATTTTAAATTGATACAATATTTTCTTTATTTTAATTGATAATTTCTGAATTACAATTGATGTTTTCTGAAAATCAAATAATATTTTCTGAATTTTAAGTGATACTTTATGAATTTCAATTGATAATTCATGAATTTCATAATATTTTTTGACTTTCAAATGACATTTTCTTTATTTCAAATTTAAAATCAGAATTTCAATTGATGTTTTCTTAATTTTAAATGGGAATTCTGAATTTTAATTTATGTTTTCTGAATTTCAAATAGACATTTTGAATTTAAAATGATATTTTCTAAACTTTGATATTTTCTGTAGAAAAAATCTAAACTCAAATGTTGCATCGTAGGGTATTAACTGATGTGCATGTATCGACCATAATTATCTTACTTTTTTAAATTGGAAAACCGTATATGATATTAAAATTTTTATTTTTTTCTCCTCCAAAGGTGCGCATTATAAAATCCGAAAATAATGGTCTTGGTATATCCATTAAAGGCGGTCGTGAAAATCGTATGCCTATATTAATATCAAAAATATTTCGTGGCATGGCCGCTGATCAAGCCAAAGGTCTATATGTGGGTGATGCCATACTCTCCGTCAATGGCGAAGAATTACGAGAAGCTACACACGATGAAGCCGTGAGGGCATTAAAACGAGCCGGTCGTGTAGTCGATTTAGAAGGTGAGTTAAAAACCAAAAAATATTAAAAAATCGTTTAAAAAAGGTCTTTAACATTTTAATATAAACCAAGCACGTCGTATGTATATTATTTGTATAATAAAAAAAATCATGTTAAAAGTATATTTAACTTTGGTAGCTATAGCTATTTTTTAACTTTTTAGTTTAAGTTTAGGTATTGCAAGTTTTTGAGATGGGATATCATAATTTTTTATTCATTTTTATGTTTTGTTTGATGCTGTTAACTCCATTAATTCAAATAACTTTTTTGATATATTCCCTAGAAATATTTGTTTTCATAATAATTTTCTACAGATTACATACTCTATACTCACACAGCAGTACAAACTTGATTTGTGGAACGGTGTTAGTGTGCACATAGAAAAAAATAAAATCAGGCAGAAACAGCTGCCAGAAAAACTTTGGTTATGGGTACGATATACTCATGCATTACCTTGTAGTGATAACACGTTACCTTCTGCATTGTTTTAAAACAAAATGTAATGACTTACCAATCATTGATTACGTATTACATATGTATATGATTTATAAATGCAAAGTAATGATTAAAAAATTTTGATCCATATATGTTGATTTTTAGCTGGGTATATAAAAAATTTAGGTACCATGAGGCACGAAAAATTACATTTTCTTTTTGTCTGGTTGGTAGAAAATATAAAAAAATAATTTTCCATCCCTCAACTGAAGAAGGCTTTTAAATTTTGAGTTAAAATTATAAGTAGAACCAAGTAATTATGATTTTTTTTGTATTATAATATAAAAAAATTAACTGTAAAAAAACAGTAGTTTTCACTAATTTAGTTAGTTGCTTTAAAATGTTTGTAGTAAACATTTGACAGTTATTTTTACGATAATATTAGTTACTTTACGCATTTGTTAGCTCTGTTTTAACAGTTACAAATAACTAAATTTTGCTTATTTGAAAGGTAAATACCTTTTTCGCCTTTTTAACTTCACATACTTTTATTTTAACTGTGAGTTTTGGCAGATTTAATAGAAAAACTTTTTTTTAGTGTATCATGCATGGTTATAGTATGATGATTCTTTCGTATTCATATTTTGTATGAATATGAATACGCAGCAGGGTCACATATGGCAACATATTATTTTGCTACTGCATAACATCAAAAATTATGACATAATTTATCATCACAGGCCTCAAAATAACTACAAATGAGTTTTGTAAAGTGTACTTCATATGTATTATATTGAAATGAATGTGGAATAGTTCTGTTGTACTCTACTCATTTTATACAAATCTGTATTCATAGAGTTGATAATGTAATTTTAACCTTTTTTGTTGGAATTAAATAAAAAAAAAAATAAATAAATAAAAATAATTTTAAACAATTGCATGTACTTACATACTCGTAATATAACAAAACAAAAAATTAAAAATAATGTGAGTAAGATTGTTAGTTAAAGCCGATCCATATGAACATGCATAGTTTACTATTTAAAAAATTTATATTCTAAAATGTTTTGATAGTAAATACAATAGTAAAATATACATATGAACTATGTAGTAACATATTTCTAAAGAATACTTTTGGTTAAAAAAAAAAAAATCGCCAAACTTTTCTATGATAAAAATCTATTTTTGCAATTTTGCTTTAGCCATTTTTAAATAAATGGGAGCAGTTAGATTTTATTATAAATTTTAGTATGTTTTCTGCTACATACCGCAACTATTGCAAAAATTATTCAACCAGAGCTGCCTTACAACAATTAAAAAATTATTAAATAAAAAAATGTATACTTGTCTTCAAAAGTTATTCCATTCGAATGTAAAGTCTTGAGACCAGAGATTATGTACCCAGCAAAAAAAGAGATGCCGAAGCAGTAGAAAAATCACTACTGATCTAGATGTACTTCTTTTTTAACATAAACACTAATGATTTTAACATTGAGTTATCATAGGAGAGGAGTACTCCCACTTAAACATTTTTTCAGTAATTTTTGAACGAGTGCAAAGGAAGCTCTTTTCACCTATTAAAAGTTAAAAAAAAAATTCTTCACAAAAAAAATTATATTTTTTTATTTTACAAAAGTTTTTTTATTGCCGCCACCGGGTTTTGAACTTGCGACCTCACGATTGCTAGTCTAGAGCTCTACCGCTGAGCTATTCTCTGATATGAAAGTTGACTGGCATAAAAACACTACTTTGTTACTGTGAGATATTGTTCCTTACTCTCTTCAATAAAAGTACTTATTAAACAAGTGCAAAAGGTACACTCTAATTCAATATTGTTTTCGGTACTATTTCTAAAGGTGCATAATAACAATTTCTGACCATTTTTTTATATTTTTAAAAATTTTAAAACTAAAAAAATATTGAGTTTAAACAAATTAATTAAAAATATAAAAAAAAAAATTTATGTAATAAGAAAAAAAATAAAAATATTGGACCCTCTGTTTGGAAATGCCAAATGATACCAAAATCACTTTTTATGATCATTTTTAGAGCAATAACTCTTTATAAGCAATACATAAGTGGTTTTTTGGAAGTTGTTCAAAAGTAATTCTAAAAAAGCTGTAAAAATATGCTAACGAAATTTTAAAAATTAAAGTACATCATCAAATAATTGCCAAAGCCTTGCCATATCTGTTTGATATCAAATATTAAATAAAAACGATTCTAATAACTTCATTAAATTTATGAATTATATTAGAGATAGGGGAGGCATAGATTTTTTATGTTAACTTTGATATATCAGAAGTAGTGAACATACCCAAAAATAACACAAAGAGAAAATGAAAAGTCGCCATGTAAATAGACGGCAGCGCTTGGTTTTCAAATTATAAATTTTTTGGAAAAAAACCCTCCTTATTGGCCCAATATATGTATTATTGCTAACATTTTTTAGTCTATCAGCTGTGTTTAATATCAACAATACCTATTATAGGGCAAGTACACTAATAGAAAAAAGTCCGTAAAAAATTTAGTTAAAACTAATAGAAAGTAGTTAAAAATGATGCTGCATTATTTTTGCTATACATTAGTAATATAGGAACAGCAAAAATAAAACTGTTAAATATACAGAATTTTAGTTATATTTGAGCTAAATTTTTGTTAATGGAGAATAGCAAATTAACCTGCTAAAATCAGCAAAAAATTTTGCTAAATAATAAGTAACCTAAAAAACCACAAAAAAATTTAAAATTTTCAAATTTTTTTAAATGTAAATAAAAATCGAGCCTTTTGAAAACAGCAGTTTACAATTTTTAGCAAATATTTCTGCTGATTTTAGCAGAATATGCTGCTATTTGCATTCAACTAAATTTAGCTTAAAAATAGTAAAAATTCTGTAGATATAGCAGTTTGTTTTTGCTATTTTCAGTCTACTAATATTTATCAAAATTTTCTGCAGATTTTGCAGTACAATTTGCTATGTTCAATTAGCTAAAAGTTAACTTTTTTTTTTTTTTTTTTTTTTTTTTTTTTTAAATTTTATTTTCAGATAAAAATTCATTTACAATAGTGGTGCCTCAGCGCCTTATAGACATTGTTGAGGCGAGTTGGCAAGATTTAATACAATAATCTACAATATATAAATATAGTTAACAAAAAAAAAAAAAAATAATAATAATAAATAAAAATAAACTATGAAAAGAAAATTTAGTTAAAGAAAGGAATTTTGTACAATTTGAGATCAGTTTACATTAAAAGTTCTCCTATATGTTGCAAAATATATTCCTTCAATAATTTTTTAAACGTTGAAATTCTATTTTCATTTTTCAAATTTTGTGGCAAGTTATTATATAACTAAAATTCTGTAAATTTAACAGTTTTAATTTTGCTGTTCTTATTTTACTAGTATATAGTAAAAAAAAATCTGCTAATTTTAGCAGTTTTTTCTGCAGCATCATTTTTAACTAATTTCTAGTAACTTTTTCTGCTATTTTTATGAGTGTAGGGTACAATTATGAATCAAAACAAAAAATACTATAAACAAAAAGAAGTCATTCTTGTTATCAACATTTATATTATGGAAATAATATGTACAATACAAGTGAATACAACATAAAATTAAAACAGAGCAAAGTAGAGTAAAATAAAATAAAATAACGATATCATAAATTTCAGTACGTGAGTGGCATAGAATACTGCAACATACCATACATATGTATATGTTATAGATGTGTATTGCATACATACAATAACATATAAGACATTCCACAACAACTGTCCAGCTTAAACAAAAGTATGGAAAGAAGTTGACAAACTGAAAGTTTTATTTACAAATATTGTAAAACAACCCAGTCAGAAAAATACAAACGGGAAAGCGATGGCAAAGCACTTTAAGAAGAAAGCTTTGAATACAATATTCTGCTAATATTTAGAAGACAAGCGTATACGCATATTAGTATGTTACATGTACGCTTTTGTTGAAAACAAATACATACGAATACCATCCTTGAATTTCCTGTACTTATAATTATAGTAAGTATATTGAGTTTGTGCTAATGTTTGCTACTACCGAAAATAATAATGGTTCTGTGGTGATTAAGCGAAGAATGTCCATCTGCCCATGGAAACGGACCCAACTTTGGTTCAGTGCATGCCGCTCATTTTTACAGCATTTTCTAAGGCCGAAAAGTTTGAAAAACGACGTTGGTTTTCATTTCTTTGGTATAAAATGGCAAGTTTGAAAATAGACCGAGAGACCAAATTGTGGGCTACTGATTTGGCTAGAAAGCCAAAAGCTTGACGTGTAATTTTTTCTATTGCGCGACAGTTAACATGGCATTCCTCATATATGGGTGTTTTGTTTTTATATGAAAATTGTATGTTATTATTATATTTAATGTATTATTGGTATTATTGTTGTTGGCCAGTTAGTTGTGGATGATAAGCATTTACTACAAATTAACATTGAAACTACTAAAGGTGCCTTTAGTTTATTAACTTCGATCTTCTTTTTGTTGTGTTTGTTGTTGGTTTTAGTCCGGGAGACTCGTCCATTCGTATGAATGAAGAATATTTTTCAGTTTATAATGTACTCAGAAATTGAAATCAATATGCGTTTATTATGCGTCATTATTTATTTGTGCTAAAAATTGCCTTGATATTGAAACAGAATTGAATTCTTGATCATTTTAAGTAAAGTATTTTTATACAAAACTTTTTGGCAATTTTTATTTGATTGTCAATAAAATTTCAATATATTAATATAAGTTTAAGTATAAAAGCTATTGTTGGTTGATTTATAAACAACAGTTTCATTTGGATATTATTGACTACAACAATATGGCCATTTTTAGAGGATTACAAATATTAATAGTAGCTTTAGCTATTAGCTGTATATGGGCAACTCCCCTAAAGAGATCAAAAGCTAAATCGGCTAGACAAGTAGAATTTACTACTCCTTCAACGATAGTAGATGCGAAGACTGGTTATCCTGAAGCTGGTTTTCGCCCAAGAATACCATTTGTTCTACCTAGTGAAGTAAAACCTAAGGAAGTAACAGAATCAGTTGAATTTATAACCACCACTACAAACGAGTCAACTTTAGAGGATTTTGATGAAATTATACCCACAACCTCTGTAGCGGAAGTAATTGATCATACACCAGCTGATACATATGGTGCGCCAGCTGTTTCTAGCGATGATACCGAGGAGGTTGATGCTGAAGTTGTACCAGCACCAGCTGAGGACTTTCAACCCCCCAGTGAAGAACCGAGTCAAGATTTTGCATCCTCTTTCGATGTTATCAATAGTAATGATGATAGTATTATTGCTGATCTTCCTGCCGCTGAGCAAACCTCAGAAACGGAAGATTTAGATATTGATATTATCAGCAAACAAATACCAGCTGAGAGCTATGGTGCTCCTGAATTTGTGGACAAACCTCAAACAGATGTTGAAATTGTAGAAACTGAACAAGAACTGGAATTGGAACAATGCCAAAATGATGATGACGATGAAATGGAACAACATTCCGAGGGTTCCGCTGAAATTGAACTTGATTTAGCTGCTGAACCTAAAATTCAAGAACCAGCCTATTTTTATGGCGTTCCCAAAACCGAACGTGAGGAGGATAATGAATTGGAATCCGAATTAGTTGAGGTCGAACAACAACTTGAAATTCTCAGCCGTCTTACTCGAACAAAAACCGGACGTTTGTTTATTTTGCCAGTACAAAATAATTTGTATTTAGGGCATTTAGTATCACGACCATTAACATCACAACGTGCTCAACGTCAAAATGGTCGTTTATTAAAATTGTAAATTTAACGTTGTTGATTTATTTTTATTGTTGTTAAAAACGAAATAAAAACTTTATTGTATTTAAAATTGAAAATTGCTTATATTTAGAATTTATAACCATAATTCATGCTATATGAATTAGAATTCCTTTGTTGGTGGCATTGTTGATAAACAATTTCAGTTTAGCCCTAAATATCAAGATTATTTTCTAAAAAAAAAAACAAAATTCATGTTGTTCATATACTCAGGTTTATGGCCAAACAAAAAGAAAAACTTTTTTACTGCATTTTTATGGTACAAGTTTGGATTTTAGTGCCCACAGCCACCTTACACGTATTGTATGTGTTGTGTAAACAACATGATTGTCTTTACACTTACTTACATCTACCAAACTCTTCGTAACATACGAATTCTTGTACATTTACTGAAGAAACATTTTTAAACAAAAAATCTTTATTTACCTCAACAATTAGGGTTGCCATTTATTTTAAAGAAGTAAATGTTAAATATAATTTTATTGCGCGAAAATTAATGAAAGTTTTTTTTTACTAAACTAACGAAACTTTTTATTGCAAATTGAACGAAAAACTTCTTAAAATTCATGAAGACGATTATCAATGTTTAACCCATCAACGCAAATGACACTGATGATGGATTTGTAGCGAAAGCTGAAAATATGTATTCTGTCTTGCTGGCCTTATCAAATTCTTTCAAATATTTTACATTCATTGTAATTTACTTGTGAAAATTGTATCATCTTTCTTTAGTTTGAAAAATAATTTAAGCAGAAAGTGATCTTAATTTATGATCTATTAAAATCGAACTAAAAACCATAATTTTCATGAAACTACTTTTTTAATAAAACTTCTTCATTGATGTTTTACAACAATTCATTAATATCATGAAGATAATTCTTTCAGTGTATATATTTTACAAAAAACAAGGCTTTTTGGAACACATGTGACATATAACAGAACTAATCTGGCAGGGAAATGTTGTGGTACTAAGATAGGTTGCTCCAACTACATAGGTGGTCGATAATAAGAGATTTTTGGAAATTCCTACGGGAAGGGGAAAAGTCTGCTCCTCTAACGGACTGCACACTAACCTGAAATTTAAAATAAAAGTTTCTTATATTATAGACTTCACTAGAAGCGAACTTTTTGGAATTTTCGTCAGGAACTTGATAAACCAATGAACATAGAAACTAGAAAGTATTGAAATATCCCGTGTAAAAAAGATCAGATATGGCCAGATCTCAGTAGATCTTACCAGATCTAGGCATATCTGGCACAATTGTTCAGATCACTTTAGATTTGAACAGATTTGGCACTAGATCTGATCAGATCTTGCCATAAGGTATTATCACATATGCCATATCTGATGAGATCTGGTACAGGATCTAATTAGATTCAATCATATCTATTTATATCCAAAAAGATCTGATCAGATCTAAACTTTTTTACACGGGATGGGAAAGAACTGTTTGAATATTTAAGAACATCAGTTTTTTTTTATAACATTCCTGTCGAAATTGTCGATCTTTTAGGACATCTGTGCAGCAAGAGTTAACGTCACAATAATATGTTCTATACTCCTCGAATAATAACTGTCACCTTAGTCTTATTCATACATATATAAAAAAACATGTATATAGGTATGTCTAGATTCTAGAATGTGTACATTTCTTTTACAGTTTTTTACAGTTTGAAGGTACAAAATCAAGGACGTTGGCCATAACTCAATGTTAGATATTTATATACACATGCACACACATGTGTATGTTCCAGTCTACTGGCTTGAGAGTATAAAAAAAAGAAAATCAAAATTCAAACACAAAAGCTGTAAAATTACATCAGTTAATTGAGATTATTAGATATTGAAAATGAAAAATACAAAAGGAAATTGATTTAAGGAAGGAACAAGGTAAACAACATTTAGCAAAATGAAATTTTAATCTTTATAAAACCCCAACCAGGGAATATAGAAAAAAAGATATGATGGAAATATACATATACAAAATATATTTATATAGAAATATAAGAATATGCACGTGGGAGGTTTCTAAATAGCTTACATATAGTATTGGAAAAAATAATAAGAACGATAGCAACAAAGTTTATCAAAAAAAAAAAAAAAAAAAAAAAATCAGTCTTTATTAAACACCAACCAGGGAATATAAAAAAACGGAATGATATACATATATAAAAATTATATTTATATGGGAACCTAAGAACATACTGGCATTACTTATAGTCAATGGTACTTGTAATGTGAAAAAAAAAACATTATAATTTAATGCCAAAGATTTTTTTCATTTGGATTTTTTATACCTATTGTTATTAAATTACACCAATGCCCAATACCAATTATAATTCAGAAGAAAACATTGCTTATGGCGTAAACAAATTTTATATTTCAAATTCAAATTGTATAGTCCGCCTCCAATATACACAAATTGCCTGCACTTGAACGTAAAAACCATACGTCAGTGTGGCAACATTTGACACGGAGGAGATAAGAAGATAAACAAAAAAAATCTAAAAGTAGAATGTTTGTATGTGTCTGTTTGATCACTTCTGAAAGTAAAAAACAATAACAGAAAGCTGAATAGGAAAAGAAACTATGAATTAGCTGCACTATATGCAATACCCTATGTGGGTTAGATGGCTAAGCTGTCGAACTCTAGTATAGTTACGTTTGTAAAGTAGGAGTGCATGGGTTCGATTCCTACAGCAGACAAGTAAAAAAATTATCATATAGAGACAATGCTTTCTAGAATATAACCCAACAAATGCAGTAATTATAGGTGATTTAAATGCTCGGATAGGTAATATCCAACAGGAAATAGATGAAGGATATTTATCCACGTTTTATTCATATACTGGGCAAAGAAAATCAGAAGACTCGGAAGATAACATCATGGGAAAGAAGGTAATAGAGTTTTGCGGTGATTATGGTTTGACAGTTCTTAATGGGTCAACTAGGGGTGATGAAACAAAAAAAAATATCTAACTGCAAATGAAAAGTTCAAAACAGTTTGTAAGATAAAAAAGGATGAATATTATAAAGAGTTAGATATGAAAATAAATCAGGTAACAGATAGCAAATC
Source organism: Leucophora obtusa (assembly GCA_949987735.1). Classification (NCBI taxonomy): domain Eukaryota; kingdom Metazoa; phylum Arthropoda; class Insecta; order Diptera; family Anthomyiidae; genus Leucophora; species Leucophora obtusa. Next base: position 3,311,805 of record OX465296.1, read on the forward strand.
CTGGTGGAAGATAGCTAACGAGATAAGGAACAAAAATTATCAGGAACTCCCAAATATAACTTCTTCCGTTTTTAAATCATATTTTATGAGATTACTAAATCCTGTTCAAACCGCAAAAGACATTTATTATGCACCACTGTATCAAACCGATGATTTATTGGATGCAAACATAACTACCACAGAAATTTATGAAGTACTTGCGAAAGCAAAACCAGATAAGGCTCCAGGAGAAGACAGAATTCCATATGAATTTTTTAAAAATGCCCCGGATGAATTAATTCACGAATTGAAAAATGCATATAATACTTTATTTAATAATATGCAATCAGATAAAAAATTTTTTTCTACCAGTGTAATATTTCCGATTTTCAAAAAAGGGAATATAAATGAGCCAGGTAACTACAGAGGTATATCCTTTATGAATGTTATAGCCAAAGTTTTGATGGGTGTTATAACTGAAAGGTTATACAACTGGGTGTACCAACACAACGTTCTTTCTGAATATCAAGCTGGATTTAGAAAAAATTATTCCACAGTTGATAATATCTACAACTTAACAACAATCGTGCACTTAAAGTTTAAAGAAAAAAAGAAAGTATACGCATTTTTTGTGGACTTTAAAGCAGCATTTGACACAGTTCAAAGAAAATCGCTAATGTTCAAACTACATGCAATAGGAGTGTCCACTAAAATGGTTCGTTTTATTGAAAACGTGTATCAAAACACATACTCTACGGTTTGGAATGGTATTGAATTATCAGATAAATTTGAAACTGTATCAGGAGTAAAACAAGGTTGCCTGTTGTCTCCATTGCTTTTCACGCTTTATATAAACGATCTCCATGAACAACTAGAAGGTGGTTTATATATAGGAAATCTAAATATAAGGATATTGTTATATGCCGATGATATTGTGGTGATTGCTGATGATGTAAAAGTGCTACAAAAGATGATAAACAACTTAGAAAACTATTGCAGTAACTGGAATCTAGAAGTAAATTTATTAAAATCAAAAATAATGGTGTTTAAAAATGGTGGGAGGTTTGCTAATAATGAAAGTTGGACTTATGCTGGAATCGAAATAGAAAAAGTAAATGAATACAGTTATCTTGGTATGACTATCACTCCGAAATGCGTATTTACAAAACATGTCGAGAAGAAGAAAAATGCTGCAAAGAACTGTATAAATATGACATGGAGTAATTTTTTAAGTAAAAATTTCATTTCTTTTCAATCGAAAATTCATCTTTTTAATGCTGTGTGTCGTTCAATCCAATCGTACGGTGCACAAGTGTGGGGTCATTCACATTTTGAAGAAGTAGACAGCTTACAACGATTTTTCATAAAACGGATACTGAAATTGCCAAAATTTACACCAAATTACGCCCTTTTGCTTGAATCAAGTATGGAGGATTGCCATCTCTTCACATTAAATTTGCATTTGAAATATATACAACACACAATTTTTGAATACTCAGAGTCAAGATTGCCTCGCCGATTAAGTATATTAGCCTTGGAAAATAATATATCTTGGGTAAAGCGCCTAAATTCTCTAGGTCTTGACTATAATATGCACTGGTCGCAAAATATGTCTCTAAATGAGTGGAAAGAACAACAATTCATGCTTATTAATTGCTTGAAAGCCAAATACCACCGGATGAGAATAGGGATGATGAATCGATCAGAATCTTTTTATAGAAACTTAGACCCATATGTGGGACGCTTTTATTTCCAAAGCAATAATCAAATGAACATAATGTGGATATTCAAAGCGCGCTGTGATTTAATAGAATTAAATGGTTCCCGGCACTCGAGAAAGATTTACAAAAATTGCTCACTGTGCAACACAAACGAAACTGAAAACTTGCAACACTTTATTGGAAGATGTCCCATATTAAATAGCTTCAGACTGCAGTGGTTTAATAAGCTAACAATATCAGAAGATGAGATAATTTTAATACTAAATGGTGAAAACAATTTTAACTGCCTAGTGCAATATATTATCAATGCTTTGGCTTACCGCAGAATGTTAATTATAGAATACAATAATTAAACTATAAATAATGAAATTTTAATTTATATTGCTTTTAACTCTTTTTTCCGGCTAACGACTATTGTCAAAGCTGTATATTCTTTAAAAATTATGTAATGTTATTTTATTCAAAAACAACATTTTTTAAATAAAGAATTTCTACTACTACTACTACTAGAGACAATCTGATAATAAAATATAAACAATACTACAATTTAATGGAAAATCACTGCTGAAGCCTGTCCATAGAAAAAAAGGCAGACAATGGATCTAGATTGATTTGTTTATAACTTTTGAAAAAATGTTTCTTCTTCTTAACCTATATCATATTTTTTTGTTTGTTTTAGGTTTTGAAACTTCATATGATAAACTTTTGCCTTTCTAGCCGGGACATGCCCCCAAAAACTAGTTAGGAGGCCTCGAATTCTTCTTTCTAGATTGGTACGATTCATTCAAGAATTTTACGATTCATTCAAGAATAAATATCATTAAAAACAAAATCTCTAATGAAATGTATTTTAAGCTACTTTTGTATTTTTTTAAGTAAAAGTCACAATTACCAGATTGATTCGTTTCTTAAGTCAATCTGGCAGCTTTAATTCACATGTGTGAAATAGATGCTTGAAATAGCTTTGATTTTTATTCTTTTCTCATTTAACAGATAAAATAAATGAAAAACGATCAGAATATAAATTTTTTTTAAATTTTGTATAAACGGTCACACTGAAAGAATTATCGTTCATGATATTTAATGTTGCAATTTCTTAGATTTTTTTTCGTAGATTTAATAAAGAATTTCATCATATAAATAAAATTTAATAAATATGTATTATGAGATTTTCATTATAGTTTTTCATAAAATTTCATTAAATTATATTATTAATTTTTATAAATAATCTCTTCATAAATTTAAAGAAAATGTTGTTTATATGTATACACTCAAAAAAGTTTGACAGTTACTACATGACAGTTGTTTGTGTAGTAATCAGTAGTGGTTGTTTTTAACAGAAATTACAGTTGTTTTTCTATAGAAAAATGCACAATAACTTTTATGATGGTTATTTAAGAAAACAACTAACGAAAAGTACTGCAATTTCGTAACAGTTGTTTAAAGCAGTTATTTTTAATATCATAATAAACAACTACCAAAACAGTAATTTTACAGTAAACAGTTATTTTTGGTAGTTATTTAAGAAATAAAAAATTTTGTTAAATTTTTTTAATTTTAAAAATTCTTGTTTAGTTTATATTATTTTTATTGAAATATTCCTAGTTTGCAAATAAAAATCAAAAACTTGGTATTGTATCTCCAATGCATAAAAGCGTAATAACTGGAGAGCCGTTTGGAATTTTTGCTTCATATTTTAAATAGGCTGAAGTAATTGCACATATTTTTGGTAATCGAAAGAAAAAAAATTTTTTTTTTTATTAAAATAGGCTTTTATAAACAAAAAGAATTGACTGTAAAAAACAGTAGTGTTTACCGATTTTGTCAGTTGTTTTGAAATTTTTGTAGTAAAAATTTATCAGTTAATTTTACGACATTGGTAGTTATTTTTAATGCATTTGTTAGTTATTTTTTAACCGTTAAAAATAACAAAATTTTTAGTTATTTTAAAGGTAAATACCTTTGTCGCCTTTTCAACTGCATATACCTTTTGTTTTGTTTGTCATTTTCAGTATATTCTACCGACAAACTTTTGTGAGTGTATGTATATGAATTTTTTTTTCATAAAATTTCGTAACTCCATTAATTTTCATAAACTTTTGTACATTTTAACTTTATATTGAAATATTTATTTCTTAAATAGTTTTACGTAACCATAATGCCAATTTTTAGTTATGTGCAATATGAAAGTGTTTCATAATTTTTATTTCTTTACTTCTATGAATTTGAACGAAATTGAATAAAATTAAACTAAAAAGGATGAAATTGTTTATTGTTTTGAATGAAATTGTTTTATAAATTCTATGAAGCGCTTTATTGACAGAATTTCAATTAATTTTTAATAACGCCAATAAGGAGTTTTATGAATTTAATGAAGCTTATTATAGAATTTTACGAAGCTATTTAATTTAAGGAATTCTTTTTTTTTTTAGATATTTTAGCTTTATCCTTAAACTATGCTACAGTTCCATTAAGGTTTTTGAATTTGATAAATACTGAAATGTAGAGAAATGCTTAAGTTCATAAACATTGATTTTGATGAACTTTTCGAAGACTCCATGAAAAATTTCAGTATACGGGTTCCAGTGTTAATTTACATTCAAACTATTGTGTAAAGAAATTCAATTCTCATTTCAAACAACGTTGACATTAGTTGATAGCTAATTTTTTTTATATAATTTTAACACTATAGGAATTTTTAATACTATGCGGAGTGAGAATGATGTAAATTACAAATTACTGCCAAAATACAGGTCTATATTCAATGATTATTATCTTAAATCTTATTAACGGAATCTGAAATAAGAAGGTATAACATTTTAAAGCTACTACTATTTTTAGAAAAAAATTTACTGTTGTTTTGTTTTAAATTTTTTTTTTTAAAAATTCCGATTCAGACAATATTTATTCAACTATTAAAAGTTATAATTTTATCCGAAATTGATTCTCGTTTGAATAAAATTTAATTAAAATAAATAAATTCAAACACGCTGACAACTTATTGCAAGTTGATAAATGCAGTAAAATCTTTATAACAGTTCCTTTCCAACAAGATATAAGCTAGCTAGAGTTGAAATTAAATGTATAAAAAACTTTACTTTGAATTAAAAATGGGCTCGTGACACGAAGTGATTGTAAATCACTTGATTATAGCGTGATCGTGTATAATAATGGCTGTAGTCACGTGATTCTTAATCATGGATTTTTAGTAATTTTTTTTTTTTTTTTTTTTTTTTTTTTTTTTTGAGAATTTCGTGATCGTGAGTAAATTTTCACTAAACTTACGTAATCGTGCATGATACTTTCTAAATTTTTATGTTTTTCTCTATATTGAGTGAAATATCTTGCTGAAGTATAATGCCGAAAATTATTCACAACATCTTTTGTGAATATAAGAAAGAAACTCTCTTCTTCCAATGTAATATAAAGCATTATAGTAAAAATCTATGGTAAGTAATGTGATTTGAACATATTTTTTATGTAATTTGCATACTAGTCAAATACAAGGTTTACGTTTATGTTTTTTAACAAACAAATCTTAAGTAAATATTTAAATTAAGACACATGTTCACATGTTAAGGCTAGGGAATTCATGAAAGAAGAACCAACTAACCACCCGGTTTTATATAGAGCTTTTTTTACTTTCCATATAATACAGTAAAATCACATATAGCAGTCAAAAACAACTTTTTAGAGTTAATCTTTCTTTGTGACCGTTGCTGTCTGCTATATGGATATTTCACTGTTTATGTGATTGTATTAGTAGGAAATGCGTATAAAGTGTTTTCTTTCTATTTACACTCTATTTACGTTTGTAAGTATGTGTGCTAGTAATTTCTTTCATCATCATATTAGAAGCCATCTCCTCTACTATACATAATGTATTTAAACTTAAAGCTCACTACGAGTATTAAGAGAGTATAAATGTAAAAATAAACGTTTGTTGGGTGAAAAACTTTGGTTTAGCTAATGGACTTTTGAACGTTTTATGGTTTAGCTAAAGTCATTTTAACTTGTATTTATGTATAAACTGAAATAAAGTTTAAGCAGCAAAAAAAAAAAAAATATTAAAAGATGGAATAGATGCTGAAACTAAGGGCGAAAAAATATAGAAAGAAAATGCTCAATGTTAGCCAGCACTTTTTAGCTTGTGTTAGTAGAAAAACTACAATTTATGCAAAAGTAAAGTAAAGCAAGTAAAATGTCAAATAATGTGGAAAGAAATGTCAACAACATACTTAAAAAAGTTTTGTTAAATAGAAACAATTTCTATATATTTTCATATCCTTAACACTCATTCATACATAACAACTTTTCAAAAGTAACAAAGAACAGTCCTACAATCCTCTAGTCGTTCTTGCTATGCAGAATATAGCCTCAAGAAAGTAAAAAGAAAAAACTATAGATAGAAATATTTGTATGGAACACAACTAACTAATGGCATGAAATGGTCAGAGTCAATGTCAAAATCATACATAAATTTCTATTCTACAACGAAATTTATTTCACTAACAGCTGAATATATAAATTTTTAAAATTACAGTGGTGTAAACTTAAGATCCTTATAAAACTTGAATGTATTGGTATATGAAGACAAAAAACTATGACAAAATATATTTTTAATGTGCCCAATTTCATGCTTAAGAGTGGGCTCAAACGTATTGAAGATTTTTAAGTTTGCCAACTTACATCAAATGGCGCCCAACAACTCTTTTAAGATTTATTATCTCGAGCAATTACAGTGTTGCCATATATCATCTTTAACCACCTTTCCTTTAATTTTTTCTCTATCATTATGATCTGTGGGTTACCCCATATGTATGGGGAAGAATTTTTGAAGAATTTCTGAAATATATTTTTCAATTATTCAAAATTATATTTAAACTTCAAAAAAGTAAAAATATAAAAATTCTTATAGTATTTTTTACAGCAAGGTAAATCTCAATCAACTTTGTTTCTCAATTATTGCCAATATATTTATTGGTTTATTCTCTTTTTGTTCTTGTATTCATTACGATTTTCCATTGGTTTCATTGTTGATTTTATATTTAACTTTATAAGGATTCGATTTTATCATCATCAATTTATTTCTTCTTCTTTTATACCATTGTTTTTCATTTAATTTAAGTTTTATTTAAATGCTTTTGTTTGCCTTTGTCTCTACTTTTATGTATTTTTTCTTTCTTTTGTGTCATTTTAGTTTTGGTAAACCTGAGAAAGCTTAATTTAATTACACACACACACACACAATCACACAAATCCAAGCGAATATAAATAAAGATTGGTGGTAAATAAATGAGTTTTAAAAACTTTTAGGATATTAGCAAAGATTTATTGTATTAAACGGAAACAATGAGAAAATAATCTTTCAATGCCTGTGTATAATCGTATAAAGTAAGAAAATAGTTTTTACTTCAATAAATGCCATCTGGTATTTCATTAAAACTCTTTTATAATTTCAACTATTTTTGGTATACAGATCTCTTTTTTGTAAACTATACTTTTAAAATTTGTTATAAAATAGACAAATGGGAAATTATATAATAGATACATAATTGTGGAAGAACTTTACTCCTTCAAGTTAACTAACCTCTACAATTAAATAACACTCATACGCCTTAGTGTACAACAAACATTAAAAAAAAGCATTTAACTACTATTCAAGCATAACTATAGTGGTCAAAGCTGTAAAAAAAGAAAGTTTTATTTAAAAAACTTTTGTGTTCGTTTTTTCCTGATTTTATATATTATTTTCTTCTTTTCTGGCAGGCTGGTAGATTTGTTGGGTGGTAGGCTTGTACTACTAATACACTTTTGACTACAAATGTTAAATAAACAATTGTTTTTCTTTTTTTTTTGTTGCAAAACCCTAATGCTAAGCTAACAAATAAAAGTTACAAAAAAAAAAACAATAATAACAACATATACTTATAACAACAACTAGAAAAAAAACAACAACAATAATAACTTGTGTAAGTTTTGCATTTAACTGCAAATAAACTTGTCGAAAAGTTGCTAGTTCATGCAATACATTTCGTAACGAGAACAAAAAGAATAACACGATGAAAAACTAACAAATCAACAAAGAGTCTTAAGAGTAACAAAGTTGCAAAATCGTTTAACTAAAATTTGTACAGACAAATTTTATTCGGACAGTTTTGTATATTAAAGCCTCATTCTGATTTTATATTTTTGTACAACATTTTGGAAAAAGCTAAATTTTTTATCGATAATCTTAGCTTGCTTTTAAAAGAATGCGATAAGAGTTTAGTAGACACTGGGAGGTTTTAAAGAATAAAATGTTTATGTAGCAGATTTACAATCCAAAATTCAATCTCATTCTAATTTATTGTATTTGAATTATATATAAATCATACCTGCCGGTATTCATATTTTTTCCAACATTATAAGAAAATTGATTCTATGCGAAATGGAGCTGCGTCATGGGAATTTTTCTTAAATTAATACAATTTTTCTTTACGAATAACACAAATAGAAGCAATTAACATTGGCTGAAGGAGTAGGGAATAATTAAAATAAAACAGAAAAAAACAATACTTTTTGGTTGGTTGTAGCTCACTTGCAGCCAACTTCACGCTAGAACATTATATCAATCTTGGAATTTTCAATATTGTACGTCCAACTGATTTAGGGTGCTTTCATACAAAATATACGAACCAAGACTTATTTTTGGCAGAGTGTCACGCTTTGTGATTTGATTTTGAGAGATGCTTTAGGATAATAAAATATTTTCTGGTACGTACAAATTTGGTGTGAACCATACTTTTTTTTTATATACTTTAATGTAGGTATTATACGGTTTTATTAAGTTAAAAGAGAGCAAAAAACCCACGGTGGATGGCATCATAATAAAATTAAAAAAAAAGTTAATTAAAATAACCCGGTGGCACCAGTCTATTCATGATGAATTGGTAAACCAAATCAATCAATTACAGTTGTGGCCAACCATTTAAGGCGTGGCTTTTAACGAAAAATTAGCGATATCAACCTTTTATCAAATTTCATAGTTAAATTTAGGCAGTACTGATCGGTTCTGTACAAACTGTATATTTTTGGAAATCCTATAAAATTTCCTTTTTATCTACAAATAGTCACCAGACTTAAAATTGCAGCACTTTAATCATGACCAAATTTTTCTTTGTTTTTAGCGATTTCTAATAAAGTTAACAGCACTGAAATTTTAAAGTGAACAGTTTTATGCTTTTCTTACCACAATATAACAAATTAGTCAAGATTTTCTTTACGTTATAGTAAAAAGCATTTCATGTTAAAATTTCAGTGTTGTTAACTTTCTTTTAAAATCGCTAAAAACAAATAAAAATTTGGTCATGTTTAAAGTGCTGCAATTTTAAGTCTGGTGACTATTTGTAGATAAAAAGGAAATTTTATAGGATTTCCAAAAATATACAGAACCGATCAGTACTTCCTAAATTTTAATATGAAATTTGATAAAAGGTTGATATCGCTAATTTTTGTTAAAAGCCACGCCCACTTAAAACAAGTCACAAAATAAAAAAACAAACATTACGTTAAAATTGTGTACAATTTTCTAAACCATCGCCTTGACTTTCGTGGCGAATTTAGCCACTATTTTGATCTTTAAAAATAAAAGGCAACAACAATAAAATTAGAAAAAACTTGAATTGACTTAAATGGTTGGCCACAACTGTATATGATATGGAATGTCAAAACGATTGCAAAGGAATGCCAAAAAGAATATCAATTGCACAGTCGTGGACAACACTTGACTATTTCATGACTAAAGAGTAGTTTACATTATAGAATTGAGTGGTAGAATCTGTCAAAAAAAACATGTGCTTAAGATTTTTTTGGCAGCCATACGATTATTTTGGCAGTAATAAGATTTCTCAACGGATTTCTCATTTTAAGAGTTTTTTCAAAAAATCATTCTCTCTCAAAAGATTTGCACACACAAAGTCAGCTCTCTTAAGTTAGCTCTCTCACATTTAAATTTGTAAGATTTTAATTAGGATTATATTTCCAGTGTTATGATTTCTTTTACTTAAAATCATATGACTCAATCCTATAATGTAAACGGCTCTTAAGAAATGTTATAGTTTTTCCTCGAAAAACGCAAAATTTTATCAAATATTTATTTTTATCTACAAATAAAATTAAAACGAAAATTGACATTTGATGGCAGGCATCATTGCAAGAGCCGCTTGCATGTAAGTTATATCATGATATTAATATTGCAATAAAATTGAAATTGCTATGATTTTATTGCATGTCAAGACACTAGGTTATGGCTGACAATGAAAACAGTGTTGCCAACTTAGAGTTCAATAGCTTTAAAAGACTAATTCACTTTTTGAAATTTCACATAAGAACATGGTACATATTTATGGGGTTAAAAAGGAAAAAGCACCCCTTAGTCCCCCAGCCCAAACTGGTTTATATAGGAATTTAAATTTTGGCATATACTTTCCTCCTCTATGTTAGATTTCAGAAGGGGAAATAGCTCCCTCTCAACGCCTTGGTCAATACTTGGCTATGGGCTCAATTACTAGAGAAATTATTTTTGGAATTTCGAATATGAAAGTGGTCAAAATGGTGTTAAAAGGGAATATTGCAAACTTCTGGAGCTAGAGACTTCAAATTTGCAATGCAGGTTCCTGTTCCGACGTAGATGTGCACTGTGGTGGGATTTTTTAAATGTGAAATTTAAAATATATGTTTTTTGAAGTATTGGCTAATTTACTGAAGAGAACATTTTTTTTTAAATTTCTCATAAGAACGTGGTAAAAATGGGGTTAAAAATGGAAAAACTACCCCTTAATCAAACAGCCCAAAACCTCTCCAGCTAGAAACTTGAAATTTAGATTGCATGTTCCTCCTTAAAATTGTCCCTCCCAAATGCTTTGGGCTGGATACTTTTTGAAATTTCCAATAACAACCTTGAAATTTTTGATATAGATAAGAAGAAGATTTTTAGCTTTTTAATGGGAATGGACAACTAGACATTTTAGTTATTTTAGCAGGCATCTTAATGTCCTGCTAAAACAACTTTGACTTGAAATCTGAAATTTAAAATACGTGTGGCTTTCGGTTACCAACACAAATCTGTCTTTTATATATAGCATTAGAAAACGAGTAAAAAGGTTAAAGTCGGGCATGCCGACTATACAATACCCTACACCAGTTTGGTGTATTGTTTGGATCCGAAATTCGAATGGGTTAAAATGGGGCTTATGTCAAAATTTTCTATAATGTGAGTCAGCGCACCAAATTTCATTAAAATATCTTAATATTTGCGACCTGCAGTTTGTAACCAAGCCAATTTTGGGGGACCCTTATATGGGCACTAGTTCTAAACATGGACCGATGTTCACCAAAATCAATAGGCTTCGTCCTTGGGCCAACATAGGTCTATGTACCAAATTTCATCAAAATATCATAATATTTGCGACCTGCAGCGTATAAACAGTATAATTTTGGTAGGACCCTTATATGGGCACTAGGTCTAAACATAGACCGATGTTCACCAAAATCAATAGGCTGCATTATTGGGACAATATAGGTCTGTGTACCAAATTTCATCAAAATATCTTAATATTTACGACCTGCAGCATATAAACAGTATAATTTTGGTAGGACCCTTATATGGGCACTAGGTCTAAATATGGACCGATGTTCACCAAAATCAATAGGCTGCGTTAATGGGCCAACATAGGTCTATGTACCAAATTTCATCAAAATATCTTAATATTTACGACCTGCAGCGTATAAACAGTATAATTTTGATAGGACCCTTATATGGGCACTAGGTCTAAACATGGACCGATGTTCACCAAAATCAATAGGCTGCATTATTGGGACAATATAGGTCTGTGTACCAAATTTCATCAAAATATCTTAATATTTACGACCTGCAGCATATAAACAGTATAATTTTGGTAGGACCCTTATATGGGCACTAGGTCTAAACATGGACCGATGTTCACCAAAATCAACAGGCTGCGTTAATGGGCCAATGTAGGTCTGTGTACCAAATTTCGTCAAAATATCTTAATATTTACGACCTGCAGCGTATAAACAGTATAATTTTGGTAGGACCCTTATATGGGCACTAGGTCTAAACATGGACCGATGTTCAAAAAAATCAAACTTGTTCGTCCTTGGGCCAACATAGGTCTGCGTACCAAATTTCATCAAAATATCTTAATAGGTGCGACCTGTAGAGTGCGCACAAGATTGCATGGACAGACAGACGGACGGACGGACGGACAGACGGACGGACGGACGGACGGACAGACGGACATCGTTAAATCGAAATAAAAAAAAATATTTTTTGGTGTTACAAACATCAGCACAAACTTATAATACCCTGACCACATAGTGGTGTAGGGTATAATTAGCGATTCGTTAGCAGGCTAAGTTCAGAAAAGTGGGTTGCTAGCTCTCCTTTCTTAGATTGGTGATAGGGCTGCTATCCTTGACTCCAATCCCACGTTGCAGTCATGCTTCAGCAAACGTTCATTCATCATTTACCTACTTTCCTGAGACTCCAAGTTGTCCGTGGCCATTCAGGTTACATGACTGTGCGCCTTCTCACTCTAGCTAGCTTTCAGCGGGTGCTGGAAAGCCACTGCCCGGGAAATACTTGGTCTAGGACCGGAAGTAGAGAGCTGCTTGGCGCCCTATGCTCCAGTGGAAGTTAGAGGAATATATGTATATATATAATAGAAAATTGATGTTTAAAAACAAAAATCCATACATGTATTACAAAAACTTGAAATAAGTACTTACAAAACAAATGGCTAAGAGCATGCTTAAGAATAAAGGCAGATTAAAGTACAAATATGAAAAACATGTTAATAAGATTACACAGTCCGACAAGGTTCAAATTTTGGTTGCATCCATGAGTAAAATAATAAAATACTCGTATTTTTCAACTTTTCTAGATCAATTGGGGCAGTCGCGAATTAATATTCTTATATGGGAGCGTGTCTTAAATTTTGGAATTGATAATTGTTTTAGCTCAGCTTTGAGGTGCTCTTAAAAATATGAAGTGTATATTACAGAAGCTTTCCGAAGAACTTTGTTGTTTTCCAAGGGTAGCGACTCTGTAAACAAAGCATAGACAATACAGATATCAAGCTTCACATTTTTAAGAACTCGAAAGTGGCTATAGAGCTTTATATGGTTATGCATGATTTAATATAATCTATATATTGTACAATTTCATTCCAGAAATGGGCCAATATTATTTCGAATGATATAATTGTATAAGAGAAATGGCGCGATATAATTGCAGTAGATGGTGCATAATTTTATTATTTGTTACGAATTTCGATTAGAAACGGGATTTACTATTCTTTCAGAATACACTAGATTTGATCATAGGTGCAAGCATGTGCCGAACAGTGTTATATGGTATATAAAAGAAAATTAGAGACATAATCTTAAACAAAATTTTTCAGGATAAATAAAAGAAATTTGTGGTATGTTGTTAATGAAATTTGTAAAATTGATAGAATTTTCCAAAGAATTTCTCCCTACCTCCTTGTATTTACAAATATATCATAAATGTTTATATCCATATTAGTATTCTTACACTCAACAATGTTGACAGTTATTACCAGGGCGCCAAATTTCATGTAAATAAAGATTTTTTAACTGTAGTTATACAACTAAAAAAGTAGTGTATTATTAAAATTAAATATGCTAAAATTCCAAAACTTGTATAACAGATTGTGAAAAAAAAAATATTTTTTAAGCTTGTCCCTATGCAGATTTCATTTTTGACTAGGGAAGGACGTTTTTAGAGTATCTAGAAATATTTGCTAAGTTAAATTACAAACTCCATGATAATTTCTTGTTCTATTCAAAAAACAAAAACCACAATAAAATATCGCCTCAATTTGCTTTGTCAATTCTATATCAAAACAGTTGTTTAACGCAGTTATTATTAATATTATAATAAGCAATAACCGAAAGAATATTTTTGTAGTTATCTTTGTAGTAACTTAATAAAAGTAAAATCTTAGTTGAACTTCTGAAAATTCTTGTTTATTTTATATTTGTTATTATTTTGTTAGTTTGCAAATAAAAATTACAAAATGAAATTTTTACTTCAAATTTCAAGTAGGCTGAAGTAATTACATTTTTTTTTCTTTTAAATTAACTGCAAAAACAGTAAGGTTTAACCAGCTGTGTCAGTTGTTTTAAAAAAGTTTGTTGTAAAAATTTGCCAGTTATCGTTACAATATTGTGAGTTAATTTTAAAGTATTTGTAAGTTATTTTTCAACTGTTAAAAATAACCAGATTTTTAGTTATTTTAACGGTAAATAATTTTGTCTTCTGTTTAACGCATTTACTTTAATGAGTATTTAAATTGTCATATTCTACCGACAAACTTTTTTATGTGTATTCTATTGATTTAAATAGAAATCAATTTATATTAAACAACAACTTAATAAATACTAATATACTTATTAGAATTTACTTATTTAGCAACAAAATCTTATTTTGTTTATAGAAAGTCATTAATTTTGTTGTGTGTAAATATGTTATAAATGTCTATGTGTGTGTATATGCATGTAACATACTTTACTCACATGTAAAGAAAAACATTCTTTGTAATTATTTACTTTAAATGTTTATAGATAAGCAGTTAGACAACAAAATATGATTATAATTAAATACTGATTATAATAAATACACATATTAATCAAATATAATTAAGTACATACATATATGAGAAAAGTTTTATTTTAGACAAAGGAAAAAAGAAAATAAATGGCAAACAATAATTCAAATATTTATTTGCTAAGGTAAATAATTCTTTGCCATTACTCATATACATATACGTCTTAATATTTTAGTTACGTAAATTATTTAAAAATAACAAAAAATATATACATCGAAGTTAAAGGCTCATATATTATCGAAAATCTATGGAAAATTCTCTTTTCAGGCTTTAAGGAATTTCGAAGTGGTTTTCATTAAAATGGTGAAATTTTTGATGAATTAAAATAAAGAAATATTTCTATATAATACCTTTACAGCTTATTTTCATTATTTTGGCTCATTGTTATTATTTAATTAAATATAACTCATGCACTACCTTTAAACTTTAAAAGCTTTATATTGCTTAAGTACACTGAAAATATTATTACAGTAACTGTTTGAAAAGTGACCCGTACATTTATTTTTAAATGATTGTTCAGTTAAAATACAAAGAAATATATTTTTTTTACTGTTTTTGTCGTTTATTTAAAAAATAAATTACATATAAATATGGATTTTCTGTTACAGTTAATATTTTCATTTAAAATATTTTGTTAAAAGAAGAATTCCTTTTCGATTTCTAGGTCAGTTGAAAAAACGAAATATCGTTTATTTTTACGGATTTTGTAGTTAATTTTTTGAAATTTAAAAAAACGAAATAAATGAAAAATCATTATTTTTTAATGATTTTGTAGTTTATTTATTAACATTTAAAAATAAATGAAAAGTTCTTTTGATTTAAATGAAAAGTCAGTAGACCGGTTTTCAAGTGATTTTTCATTTATTTTAAATTAAATTTTCAGTTAATTTAAACTACAAACTATTTTGAGTGTAAGAAATTTTGTTTGAAAATTTCTTATTTAAGAAATATTTAAGTCAAAAATCGATCTTACAACTAATTCTGACTATAAAACTGGTCCTATGTACTTATTAGGGACTGATAAGTGAGTAATTTTTAACGCACGTGAACTTAAAGCTTACGACCAACAAAACCCGACTTATACATATATACCCGTCAGCACAGTGGGGTGGTATAAAAATCGACTTAGGAACATTGAGTTTCCACACAATTTTTAACAATTCTTAAATATTCATATATATAATTTTAAATCCCTTAAAAAGTTTCCTCATATATAAAAGTTGATTTGTCACATTTATTAATATTTTCTAATTTACAATAGTACACTCAGATAAAAAAGTTTGTAAAAAAATTTGTAAACAGTTTCCAATCGCACTATACAATTTTTATACTGATTATTAGTACAATTTTTATTTTTAGTAATCATTTTTGCTATACTCTTATTACAAATTACGGATTTTTATACTAATTTTCGCTGCTGATTTCAGAAAAACATTTTACTAATTTTTCAAAATCGAGTGCTAAATTTAGCAGAAAAATGTACTAATTTAAAAATATTTTTTTTTTGATTTTTTACAATTCTTGTTTAGTTTATATTTGTTACTATTGATATATTCTTAGTTAAGAAATAACACCCAGAAAATTTTATTGCATCTCCAATGCATAAAACGGCAATAACTGGAGAACCGTTTGCAATTTTGACTCCAAATTTCAAGTACGATGAAGTAATTATACGCTTGTTACAATTGAAAGAAAAAATTTTTTTTTTTAATTTTACAGTGTTTTTTATTTTTTAGTACAATTTTTTGCTAATTTCAGCAGATTGATTTTAAATTACAGTTTACAGCAATTTACTGAAATTTAGTAGCTGCAACTAATTATTTATACTAATTTCATTATACTAAAATTATGGATATTTAGTAAGTTTTTTTAGCTGATTTTAGCAAATCGATTTTGAATTGCAGTTTACATAAATTTTACTAAAATACTAATTTTTTTTACTAATTTTATTGTACTACAGATCAGCAGACATGTGTTGCTAAAATTAGCAAAAAATACCACTGGCCTCAAAACAGTTAAATTTCCCGTAATAACAGCAAAAATTTCAGTAGCCATTACAGACTTTTTTGGTTGAGTGTAATACAATTAAAACGCTTTATTAATTTCAAATAAATTACATTTTTTTGCATTAAATTTTTGGAACCACAAATTGCTTTATATTTATATATTTGTTTAATTTTCTTCTAATACCACAATATTTTAATTTGAAAACTTTTTTATTCGTTTTTTTTTATCAAACATAAATTGAATTGAAATACGTCTGACAAGAAATAAACAGTTTTTGCGGAAAAGTGAGGGAGGAAGAGAAAATAAAATACAGAATCCAAATATTTTGCAATAAATGCGTTTGTTTGAAAAATTTTACTACTCTCGTGTTTTTATGACAAAAAAAAAGCAAACAAAATGTTGAGCGTGCAAAAAACAGTAAAGAAACACATACACTTTCAACAGCTTTTAACAACCGACGAAGAAAGAATGCAAAGCAGCACACACAGAGAGCTCTTATCAAGTGAAAGCAATATATATTTTATGGAAAAAAGTCTGTTCTTTTTTTGTTACTACGAGTATGGTTTTATTTTATGGTACTATTTCCGTTTTTTCTGCTGATACCTTTGCTGAAAATGCAAATGTTATAATTGCTGTTACCAAAGATACTAACAAAAAACCACCATTGAAGTCGATGGAGGAAACTAGAAGAGATACAACATGAATAGTGTAGAAAATTCTATAGAAGGTATACTCAGGGTATCTTTAACTGTATAATATTACTAAATTGTAGCAAAGTTGCATAAAGTACAACTAATATATTGCTGTAATAAAATTGTTTGAGGTATTTATGTATTTATTTATTACTATTTTTTTATATTTAATTTATATGAAATTCATAACTCAGCATTATGACAATTATTTAGTTGTTGGTTTATTCCTTGGCAAATTGTAGACTTTAAAACATTTTCACATTTTCATACTTTGTATTTGTATGCGGAACTAATTTGCTTTTTAACATCCTTTTGCCAAGTAGAGAGCGGCAATAGTACTAATATACTAACATACGACTACATACTTATAAACTTGTATGCTCCATGCGACCACTTATACTGGATACTAAAGGCCTGCATGAATGAATTTAAAACATTCTGTAAAACATTCACTGCAATTTTTGCGATTCAAAAATCTTTAATTGAAATTCAGTGAATATCAATTGAAATATAGAAATCATGAATTAAGATAAATAGATATTGGCCGTTTTTTTTAATCACTGGATTTATTTTCGGATTTATTTTTTTTTTTGTTAAAAAAATCCACATTTTGGTTTTTAATTTTCAAAATTGAATATTTTTATCACTTATTCGATAATATAATGTGAAAGAAAATCATTAAATTTTGTAAAAATGTAAATACAGGAATTGAATTAAGCTAAATCCAAAATGGATTTATAAAATAAATAAATCCGTTTTGGATTTAGCTTTATTTAATTCTAGAAATTGTATTTTCGCAAAATTTTAATTTTTTCTTTCACATTATATTAGCGAATAAGTGTAAGATTTGCATAAAAATATAGAATTTTTTAAATTTAAAAAGAAAATGTGGATTTTTTAACAAAATAAAATAAATCCAAAAATAAATCCGGTGATTAAAAAAAGGCCAATTATGTTTTCTGAATTTTAATTGATAGTTTCTGAATTTAAATTGAGAATTTCCAAATTGCTAAAAGTGCAGTGAATGTTTCACAGCCTGTTTCAAATGCATTACTGGATATCTTTAATATATGAAGCTATATAAAATGTCTTACTTCTTTTTAAGTATGGAATAGTTTAAGGGGGCGTATGATTATTTCAAATTTATTATTACTCATACGTAAGAGACGAAATTACTCACTTTTACAATTTGAAAAATCGCTGATTTTTGAATTTTGATATTTTATTTAATAGATTTACGTGATTCCATTATATTCCGAAAAATTTTACATAAAATTTTGATAAAAATGCGTTTCAAATTGCGAAATTTGGCCAACTTGGCATTTTTCTTCAGACCTTGAAAAAGATAAATTCTCTTTTGTATCAATTTGCATAAAAATGTATTCATTTTCTGAATCAGTAAATAATTTATGATTACTTTAGACCATTAACATTGAATAGCTCAATTCATATTGATTCGATTGTATAATTTGTTTTATGATTTAATTCCCGAAATATAAATTAAATTATTGATTGAATTGATTTGTTAAGATAGAATCAATTAATTTAATTATTTAATTAAATTATCTACTCGTATTAAAAACATTAACAAAAATCAGAGATCTACACCAAAGAGCGATCTTTAGATTATAAGTTATTTTTGGCTCATTAATTAAAAAAAAAGTTGTATTATATCGGTAGTAAACAGAATTAACTTCTTTCTATATCAGTTTTTCATTCCGTAACATGTCGAAATATTGGTATAAGACCACACAAAGTATATATACTATACTTTGGTAATAATCTATTAAAAAAATTAAGGAAAAAATTTCAAAATAGCGAACATTTTTTTAAAATAAACAAAAAATCGTTAATTTTACTAAAGTTTTCGTTGTTTTGACAATTATTTCGTATTTTAATTCATAAAGGCGAATAAACACATTTTATCATCATCATCTTGAAATCTAAGCGATAATGGATAATTTTTATTCCATTTCGGTGATAATAAAAATTTGTATGCCAGGTCCGGTCTAGGGATTTATAAAAAAACAGCCACAGGGTGGCTTATAGCTATTTTTATTTATAATAGCAACGCTTTTATATAAACAGTTTTATAAAACGGTAAATATATTTTCTGGCTCCCCCAAAGAAAAGTATTGTTGTCAAAAATTCCAAGATATCATTAAATATTTCTATTGATTTGGAATAGAAATTAATTTAATTAATCCAGGTATCTAAATCATCTATCTATCTGAATCATCTATTTAACCTAAAACTGCAAAAGCCTTGTTAGGGTGTGTGTAATATTTTTGGAGTTCATGTGAGTCCTAAATAAGATTTTGTGTAACAGCAAACAAAACAGTTGGTCTCATTCTTTATATGTACAGTAGACCGTACCTCAAAAAAAAAGTTCGCCGTACACCCTCCAATATGATGTATTTTTGGAAGGCGATTTCAAAAAAATTTATTTTTTTTTGCCGACCGTAGGGGTCGCCTTTTTTAATTTTTTGTTATAGCTGTGGCATTTAAAATCGGACTTTAAAGTGTGATATATCGATTTTTTTGCCTCGAGGAGACCAGCGTTTTGCTATATAGTAAAAATCCAATTAAAAAAAATTTAAAAAGGCGACCCCTACGTTCGGCAACCAATATATAAAAAAAATTTCTGCTGGGTTTAGCGAAAAACTTCCTTAGCAAAAGTTTAATGATTTTTTGCGAGCTTTAATTTTCTGACATTAGGGTGGTACATTAGGGTGGTAGCTACTGAGATCTGGTGGGTAACTACTAGAACGGGATACTTGAGTTCAAAATGCCGTTAGAGCAAAACACTGGTCTCCTCGAGAGAAAAACATCGATGTATTACACTTTAAGATCCGACTGTAAATACCAAAGATATAACGAAAAATGTAAAATGGCGACCCCTACGTTCGGCATAAAAAAATAATTTTTTTTTGAAACCTCCCTGCAAAAATACTTCATATGGGAGGGTGTACGGCGCACTTTTTTTTTTTTTTTGCCTGTAAGGTGGTACGCTCTAATATACAGTGTACACACTACCTCTAATAGAAAGTATAAATGTCAGACATCGATTGCATAGTTATATTAATATTATGTATGTATATTAGGGCGGATCGTTTTGGGGTATCAGTGCAAATTCAAATATAAGATTTACTTTAAGTTCAGCTTAAACTTTCTAGTAAGAGTTTTGTATACAATCTCCAATTTTGTAGCACTCCCCTTTTTAAAAATTCCACTAAAGCCCGATGTCAATCCTCCTCAACGTATATAAAGTTTCACACCACACTGACGCGTGCCTTATGTTAGTAGTTTTAAGTGAAGTCTTTTTTTTTCTTACACCGCATGTGTATGTATTGGATGTCTCTGTGTGTGTATAAGTGATGGCGGAAAGTTTTCATTTTCTATTACTTAGAATGCAAGTTTTGCACGTCTCTCAATTCATGTCTTGTTCTTGGCACCAACACTTTTTCTATTGCTGCTGTAGCAGCAATGGTTGTTGCTTTTGTTGTTCTTGTTGCTGCTGCTAATATTGTTATGGGAAATTAAGCGGAAGACATAATGAATTTACACGTTTACATTTGCCATTGTCGTTGTCGTCCTTGTTTATATATTCTTGTATGATTGTCGTCGTCTAACATTTAATAGTATCAATTCACTTTTAGTTGTTTGCTTTGTGGGTTGAGTGTTGCTCTTTGTTTTTTGTGTTTGTTGCAGTTTTTTTTGTTGCAATATTAACGATAATAAGCTTGTTGCCAAAGTTGTTTCAAATTTTATTGACCAATTGTAAAACTAAGTTTTTTTTTTTGTATTTATACTTATATAGTAAAAACAAACATTTTAGTATATTTAGTCCATATTGTATATATATATATAACAATAAAGGAAAATTATATTGTTAGTTTTCACACTTACAAATAAATTGTAGTTACAGTAAACCTCAACAAAAACGAATAACCTCTATATAGTAAGTTTAATCAGTTAGGACATCAAACGTATGAGCGATGTGATAAATACGATATAAATCATACGCAGTGATGTCCTTACTGATAATAGAAAAACTACTGGCGGCAAGCCATCTCAATATTTATGCAAGCTGCCTGCTCTTGAATAGAAAAACCATACGTGAATTTGGCAATATTTGCGAAAAAGGAGACACGGAGGAGATTGGAAGATAAACAAAAATCTAAAAATATGTATATATTTGTATATGTATGTGTTGATCACTTCTGAGTAAAAAAAAAACAATAACAGAAAGCTGAATAGGAAAGAAAACAACGCATTAGTTATATTGCATTCAATGTCTTACTTGGATGAGAGGGTTAAGCGGTCGCACCTAAGTGTAGTTACATTTGTAATGTAGGAATAAGTGCATGTGTTCGAATCCTATCGCCGACGGGTTGTTGAAAAAATTATCATATAGCGACAATCTGGCAATAACATAAACATATAAACAATTATTACAATTTAATGGAAAATCACTGATGAAGCCTAGGAGAGCTATAGGCCAATCACTTATTCTCCCCGAAATTGAAATGATTACTGAAACCTAGCGGTCCTATGTTCCACTGGGAATTAAAGGATTAAATATATATATATATACTGATGAAGCCTGTCTATACAAAAAGGCGGAACCTAGATCTGGTCTGATTTGAAAATTAATGTGTTTATAATTTTTAGGGAAAAAGGTTTATTCTTCTTCTTAACCTCAAACCTACTAAACTTGAATTTTTATTGAGTATTTGCAAAGTGCAATATTCAACAAACAATGGGGAACAAGATATACTGAGTTGATGGCGATATATGTAACTACGGAAAATAATCTCTCAGTATACTGATTGTCTCAAAATAACTTGCTGAGTGGACTTGGCGATGTCTCCCCGTCCATGCGTTTGTCTATGTAAAACGAACGATCCGTTTAATAAAATTACAGGATTAAAATGTAGGAAGTCGC
The DNA here is from genome assembly GCA_949987735.1 of Leucophora obtusa. Lineage (NCBI taxonomy): Eukaryota > Metazoa > Arthropoda > Insecta > Diptera > Anthomyiidae > Leucophora > Leucophora obtusa. The sequence goes on from OX465296.1 coordinate 3,333,847, forward strand.
TGCCCTGTTTATTACTCGTACCTATGTAGCATTAATATTTCGTTTTTGGTGTTAAGAAATTGATAGATTTTATTGCCTATAATTGGCCAAAACTTTTGAATAAATTTTAATGGAATATAACTTGCTTTTATTATTAGCAAACTAGTTTTTATTGTTAGCAAACTAGTGGTGTTATCCCTCACATATAGCTTTTACTGTTTTTTAGTTTGTCCTCGCAAACAATATATCTTCATGGTTGTTACTATTTGGTACAATATATAATATCGTACCAACATATGTCAATTGTACGAGTGTATGCGTACGTATTGCAGTTGAACACTATTTAAACCATCATGGTGTTTGTTTCTCTACAAACATTTGTACTTGTGGCTGGCTGTGTGTATATAGCACGTTCTGACAAATATTGATACTGCTGCATAGTTGAACTGTCAAATTGTTGGAAATATATGGCCATTGTGGCTTAAAAATAATACAAAAAAAATATCTTCCAAAAATATTAATAGCGCTAGTTTACTTTCTCTTTACAACAGAATAAACATTTATTTTCTTTGTAAGTGAAAAAATATTGTTATGATTTGTTGAGATGGGCTTTTATATAGACTTAGTAAGTAATTTAATTATAGTATAAAAAATATAACTTCAAATGAGAGATTTTTTTAGAAGCCGCCTAATTAATTTAAAGACTATTTGAATATGAGAAGTCTATTGTGTTTATCTTCTGCTTAATATTATATTTAAATATAATTTTTCTTTTTTTTATTTTAGTAAAATTTTTACGTGAAGTTACCCCATATTTTCGAAAAGCTAGCATTATATCAGAAGTTGGCTGGGAATTACAACGAGCATTTCTATGTCCATTGGGACCCGGAGTATCAGCATCACCACCTGCACCAAAAACAACACCAAGAGCAGATACACGTTACATACCATTGCAATTAACACACTTGGCTAGAAATTTAAAATACATAGATCCAGGTTTGTACAAACTACATACAAAAATAAAACAAAAATCTATATTAGTGTTTAATTTATATAGTTATACGAGTAATAAAACTTTCCCCATAAGCACAACTGTCATCGAAGTTTTATAAATATAATTTTTTTTTTTTTTTTTTGCTAAAAAACTTCTCAATTCTTTCACTATGTCCAAACAAATGGTAAAGAATTCTTTTTAGTTTGTTGAGAAAAAACAAAAATCAACTAAAATTCAAATATATTTCGACACATCTGTCATTTTTATAGCACTTTTGGATTCATCTCTTCTTATAAGCAACATATGACAGCACACAAATCAACACCAAGTGTTTGACCAACTTCATTTCAAGAAAATAAAACTGATAATATGTATGTTGCAAAAAATTTGTGACAAACTGCCAGAAATAATCGAAATTGGCATTCAGAACTTTATTTGTGTATTTCCTTTTATTTGAGCCGCATCAGAAAAAGTTTCTTTTTAGTTTTTGGGATTAAAGAAAACTTTTAAATCGTTTTATATAATTTTCTGTCATCGATTAAATTACGCATAATTCGGCTTAAAGAAAAAATGAAACTTTTTAAATTACAAAACTTAAAATACGATTTTTTTATACTTTTAAATTAAATGGTTATTTAATATTATTCTATAAATAAATTTAAAACAGTACACTGAAGAAAAAATATTGATAAAACTGGGACAATAAACTTTTAAGCTGATTTTTTTTTTGAGTGTACCATTGTGAGGAACAAAGTCGTCCCTTCGTTTTTTGGCGCACTCTTATATTATATGTACTAAATTGACAGTTTAAGTGCTAAAGGTAGCACGTTGTAAAATAGCATGATTTTTGAAGTTTAACCCATAGAAAGTTGTCAAATTTACGATAAATGCTATTTTACTACTTAAAACTGAAAGTTGAAAAAAAATATTGCAAAAAAAATTATATTTTTTTATTCTAAAGAATTTTTTTATTGGTGCCACCGGGTTTCAAGATTTCTAGACTAGCCAAGAAGTATATACATATATGCCAAAAGCAACCACTTCTGTAGCTCCAAAGTGGAACCGGTTGCCCTAGAATCAGTTCTGGAACTAGTTCCGTAACTGATGATATGTCAATCATACCTTCCTGGTTCCGGAACGAGTCGCAGAATTGGTGTGGTTATAAACAGGGCAGCGACTTTTATGCACTTAAAAATCAAAAATATGCGATTAAAATATGCAGTAAAAATTGCAAAATATGCACTTAAATATACGCTTAAATGAAAATATGCGCTAAAAACCCAAAAATATGCACAATAAATCAAAAATAAATGCTTCAAACAAAAAAATACACTTTAAATTTAACGATATAATCCAATATAAATGTCTAAGTAGATGACAACTTGATGTTTTTTTCCTTCTTTAAGATTTGCAAATTCTTATTTTTCTTTATTTTTCATTTAATCTTACTTTTAATTTTTTTAAAAAATATGAAGAAAATATTCAATTTAATGAATTATATGCAAAAATATGCACCAAAAATCATAAAATATGCTAAAAATATGAACTTAAAAACAAAATATACAAAAATATGCATTTATAATAAAATATGCAAAAATATGCAACAACAAATCGCTGCCATTTTGTTGCAAATTCTCTGATTTGGAAAAGTATTTGGTCAAAATCATTTTTGGATTAATGACTACAAACACGCATTTGCATGAAAGTCGCTGCCCTGGTTATAAAGCATTTTTATTCTGGTTGTTTAAAAAACATATGATGATAGTTTTTCCTAAAAAAGTAAAAAATTATCTTGGTTTCGAAAAAAGTTAAAACATATGGTTTTTTTCATTTTAAATATTCAAAATAATTACTGTTTTCAAATCAATTTTTCTAAGAGTGTAGCATGTAGGTAGGAGTATAAAATAATGTAGATAATATACATAGATTTGTTGTTTAATTTAGGTAAGTTATGTTAAAAGTTTAAACTTAATTTAAGTTTGAAAACTTAAGCATCATTATTTATTTTGTACCAACTCATCATCATCATCATCCTCCTCGTTTCAAACTCTCATTCCTTGTGGAGACTAACTTTTCTTTATAACATACAATAACAAATTTACAAAAACATACACAACATTTGTTTGCGTGAGTCTGTATGTTTAAGTACACTCAAAAAATATGTCTTTAATTTCTGTAATATATATAAGTAGAAAACTTTGATAGTTACTACGAGACAGTTGTTTGTGTAGTAGTCAGTAGTTGTTGTTTTTAACTGTTATTATAGTTATTTTTTAATTAAATAATACAAACCAACTAATACGATAGTTATTTAAGAAAACAACTAAGAAAAGTACTGTAATTTTCTATACACGTAGAAAACTTTGACAGTTACTACATGACATTTGTTTGTGTAGTATTCAGTGTTTGTGTAATTACAGTTATTTTTCTGTGAAAAACTATGAAACAACTAGTATGACAGTTATTTGAGAAAACAACTAAGAAAAGTATTGAAATTTCGTAACAGTTGTTTACAGCAGTTATTTTTAATATCACAACAAACACTTACTAAAACAGTATTTTTACAATAAACAGTAATTTTTGTTGGTTATTTGAAAAATAAAAATTTTCGTTGATTTTTAAAAATTCCTGTTTAGTTTATATTTGTTATTAATTATTAATTATTTTATCTCCAATGCATAAATAGGTAATAACTGGAGAATTGTTTTGAATTTTTACTTCAAGTTTAAAATACGAGGAAGTAACTACAAGTTTTTTCATAATAAAATTTTTTTTTAATTGAAATATACTTTTATAATATCATTCAAATAAACTAACTGTAGCGAAGGTTTGTCAGTTAATTTTAAGACAGTGTTAAATAGTTATTTTTAACGTATTAGTTAAATAATTTTGAACTGCAAATTCAAATTAACTGCATTTTTAGTTATTTGGAGATAAATACCTTTGTCATTTTCAGTAGACAATTAATTCTGCAATTGATTGAAAAAAAAAACAACATACGCTGAGTGAATTATCTTCACGATATTAATAAATTTTGAAATATAATCGAAAAAGCTTCACTAAAATGCATTCTTCGAATGTTTTCATTAAATTAATGTAATTTGAATGATGGTATGTATACTTGATCTTTTTAATTGATAAATGAATGTTCTTCGTTCGATTCGAGATCATATATTAATTATCAAATTCTCTTTACAATTATTTTCAAATTAAAGAGAGATAACAACATTTTTACAAGTAAATTACAGAGAATAAAAATTGAAAAAATTCGATAAGCCCAGCAGGATTTAATACGTATTTTCGGGTTCCGCTACAAACCCATCTTCAGTATCGTATGCCTTTATGGGTTAATAAGTGATGATGATCTAAAGGGTTTTTCAATAAGAGCGCTACAAAAGTAAAAAAGTTTAAATAAAACAAAAACGGTTTTGGATATCAATGAAATTCTTTATTCCTGTGAAAGTACGTTCGATGCCATTATGTATGGAAATCGATCCCTTTTGCATGGCCACCACGGGCACGCTTGCAGAAGTCCAGACGCTGAACCCAATTTTCGACGGTTTTCAAGCATAAATCGGCCGATACTGCTGCAATTTCACGTTCGATATTCGTACGAAGTTCATCAATCGTCGCTGGCTTGTTGGCATAGACCATAGATTTGACGTAGCCCCACGCTCAATTGTTGATCTGCTAGGACGATTATGACGACCATAAATTGGACGTAGCGCTCTTAACGTTGAGGCCACTGACTCCGAATTTCGGTAGTAAATTTTAATAATTTCGACTCGTTGTTGGCTCGTATATCTTTCCATCATGAAATGGCAAACCTTACTGAAGAGAAATGTAAAAAGAGCGGCAAGAAATATGGCGTCTTTTGCTGTCCCTGTCTTTCTACGTTTGTAGCGTCCCTGTTGAACAACCCTATATTTATATTATCAATTAGACTAACATCAGCGAAATTCTAATAATGCTATTTTATCCTCTGTTATTAGTGTTTTTGCTTTGAACTGTGTGTACCGTCATTTTTTATATAATTTGATGGAAAATTTCGTACAGCCAATAAAAAATGTTTCATAAAATCGAGTTTCACAAAACTCGAAGAAAATTTACGTTTTTTTGTAATTAATTTCGCGAAAAATTTTTCTCTCTGTGTATGAGTACTAACTAACAAATACCATATTTTTGCATAGTTAATATTGTAATTGTAGCGTTTTTGCCTTAAATTATGCTTCATTTAACACTTTATTTGTGAGTGTGTGGCATAAAATTTTGAAAACAAGAAAACTTAATTAATTCCAAAAGTACACACATGAATGTGTGAGTTAGAGTTTTGCATATGAGGCTTTTCATAAATAGTGCTCGGCTAAAAAAAAATTAAATTGTATCAGTGCCAAACTTACAGTATTTATTCTTGTATGTGGTATGAATAAAAATTGAACCAACTTTAAAAATTTCTCCAAACTATTGACATACTAGGCGTGGTTAAATATTGACTAAGAACTTGTTTTAATTGCATCAGTAAAAATTTAAATATTTTTTAGAACTACAGTACGTATAATCAACATTATATTTATCATACGTTCTGTTGTCCCTAAAATATAGAATAAAAATATGATGATTTCTCAGCCAACTACCCCGCTACAGGAAAAGTATGACGTATCAATCAAAAGCAACTTTTGCAAATTTTCCATAAAGTAGGCTGAATAGGCGTGGTCAAATATTGACAAATTTATTATGTAATATAATGGATTTTGAAAAATGCTAGAAGAAATTTGAACATGTCAATAGAATTTTGAATGGGCAATTCAAAATAAATATATTTTTTTGAATTCAGAACTAGTTCCGAATTTTTAGTGTTATAGAAAACTCAATTTATCTAATAATCGGCCAATTTTGTTATTTTTCTATATTTGCATTCACACAGAATACTTGGGATTTACAATATTGAAGAAACATTTTCTCCAAAACGTGGAAAGAGAAACATCCGAGCTGCTTTATAAAATTAATAAAAAAAAAATACACCGGCCGATTTTTAGATAAATTAACTTTTCAATTACACTTAAAATTCAGAGCCAGTTTTGATATATAATATATTTTCTGATATATAATATACTTTTTTTTAATTGCCCCGTTAGCATAGTCAAATTTATAACATTTTCCAAATTCCATGAAATTATTACAAATAATATATTAAAAATAAACTCTAAATTTGTCAATATTTAACCACGCCTACTCTGCCCACTTTTTGAAAAAATTTAAAAAGTTGCTACAATTTTTATTTGCATCATATAGAACAAAAAATACTGTAAGTTTGACATTGATACGATATACTTTTTCTAGCAGCGGGCAGCTGCTATGGATAGCCTCATATATGTATGTACCGACAATTTATAGCAAACATTTTCCAAACACTCTGACTAACTGTTCGCTTGTTCGTATATAAAAACATAAACATTTTTAGCTTGAAAATTTGCTTGAAGTTTATACAACAGATTTATAATTAAACACTCCGAGAATTTTGTCAGTTAAAACAACTAAAATTACTACAACATAGGTGTTCACCAGAGATGCAACCTGGCACGACAATTTGTCGGCAGCTAATACCAAAAACTAGTGATGGCAGCGGCTTTTCGTACTTACTAGTTTATTAAAGATTTAAGAATTATACGTATCTGGCAAATAATTTGACAAAATCTGATTTCTGGGCTGTCTAGACGGTGGCTTACATTTCTAGTGAACACAACAATTAAATTTTTTTATATATTTAGTTAGAATATTGTCAAGTCCATTTTATTATACTGTTTAAATTTTTTTACGGTTTAAATAACCTTAAAATAAATAGGAAAAACAACTAAGAATTGTATTTGAATTTGTAGTATTACAAAAATATTTTACAAACAAGAAAACGAGAATTCGAAAACAATAAAAATTTATACAAAAAATCAATAAAAGGTCATATACAAAAAAATTGGAAATCATGCTCAACAACTTCTTTTACGACTTTAAAAGAATCCGTTAATGTATTTTTACAATTTTTTTAGAAGTAATTCTGAACAACTTCAAAAATCACTTCTTTCATTGCTTCCAAAGTATGCATTAGTATATTTTTACAGCTTTTTTAAAAGTAATTCTGAATAACATCCAAAAATAACTTAAGTATGGCTTCTAAAGCATAATTTCTCTAAAAGTGCTACTAAAAAGTGATTTTAATACAGTTTATTTTCAAAAAAGATGATCGCATGTTCGATTCCCGGCGGGACCAATATTTTTTTTATATTTATAATTAATTTATTATTGTTAAATTATATACCCAGCCAGCAAGTTCGGAGCGCTCATAAATAAGATTCTTAAATGGCTCACAGAAATGATTATTGTTTTTTTGAAAACACTCTTTTTTTGGTAAAAAATATGAACCCTCAGAAAACAACCCAAAAAGTTGTCTCTACAATCAAAACAGCTGTCTCAAAATGAGGGTTCATTTTTCGGACTCAAAAAAGATTACAAAATTATTTAAATTTATGAGGAAAATTTCGATTTTATACGTTCTTTTTTCTGAGTCATTTCTGAGTACACACGGGGCTCTTTTGGACGGACCACTTTCATAGGAAAAAGTGGAAAAATGTTTATGTTTTTGGAGCTCATTTGTGAGTCATTAATGATCATCTTTGTTTGCTGGGATATATATAAAAGTTGTGGGCTTCGCGTAATATAATTTTCTAATATAATAGAGAAATATAATTTCGGCCATAATTCCAATAAAACGGTTATAATACCCGTTGGTATTAAGACCATTTTGCAAACCCCATCATCCCATTTCATCATTGGGATTATGATGGAAATGGGATGTGAGTGCCGATATCCCAAGATAATATCTGATACAGAGTCGCAAACAGGCAGATTATTTAACGGCAAGAAATTGTTCGCCTCGCCCAACAATTAGTTTGTACTTCTTGACTTACATGTTCCTTGATTAAACTACTACCGTTTACTACACAAATAATTGACATACGGTAACTGTAAACCTTTTTTGAGTGTACCTGCTGAAGTTGCTGAGTGAGTGAGTGAGGCATAATCTTACTTACACTAGCATCATATACAGTATACAAAAAAAAAAAAAAAAAAAGTTGAACAACGAAAACAACATTTACATAAGCAAGTGTAAAATAAGTTTTTCAATCGTGAAACATGGCTTGTAATTTGGCTGTTAAATACTTAGTTATTTAATGTTACCGAATAACATCTGGGGCTTATTTTTATGTCGGCGAAACAAAAAAATCATTTTGTTAACAATAATTTAAATGCCAAGTAGAAAAATAAAATGAAAATCTCTCTCGTTTTACCAAAAATAAAACACTTAATCTTAATGAGTTGTTTGTTGGTGTAGGTTTGTTGGGAAAATACAGCATTTTTTTGATGATGATTAAAATATAATTTTTGTGCAAAATGGAAAGAAACGAGCTGTAACATGTGTCACTTGAATATTTTATTTGAAAATAATTTCATTTTCTTTTCAACAATGTACATAACTAAATACAATATTTTTTCTTTCATTGCTATATTTTGCTTTTAACTTTAGAAAATCGTTGTCTGGAATTACATTCACCCGATAGTGTACATTCGTGCATATTGCGCGCTTCAGACTCAGCGGAAGCATTAGTATGGTTTAATGCCTTGCATAGTGCCATGAGTGGTTCTACTCAACGTGCTTTAGTAGAGGCCAATCGAGCTTTAATGAATGTCATTGGTGAGCTAAAACATATCGGTTGGCTAAGCAGACGTTTAAGTGGCGGCAGTAGTAGTGGTGGCGGCGGCGGTGGTGGTAATGGTGGTGGTAGTGGCAGCAATGCTAGTGGTGTTGGTGGCAATAATGCCATGACAGGCACTACCACAAGTGTTGGCAGTGCTGGTGAAGTGGTAAGTTATAATTTCTACACACCTATACAAATGCAATACAAACAACACACACACACACGTACATTTTTTTACGACTTAATTTTATAGTTTATCTTTTATGTTTGTACGTTTTTATAAGTATAATTTTCTTTTAATGTCTAATATATGAAATTAGTACATCTAATACTACTGCTACTACAACTCCCACACTTTTCTATTCACATGTTGTTCCATTTCAGCCAAGTGGTCGTTCTAGTTCAGAAAGTTCTGATGAAAATGATAAATGGCAACCCATATTTGTGGCTGTTACAGAACGTGAATTAAGGTATGTATGTATGTTTGTTTGCATACTACTTATCTGTGTATGTAAGTGGTATGAGAGTGTATAAGATGTCATGCTCTAAATTATGTCTATATGTTGTTTGTTTGTTTGTTTGCAAGGATTAGTTAAAGGTTTATGTGAAAAGATTTATAAAAAAAAAATCACTTGTTTGGTAGAAAAATTTTAAGATTTTGTTAAACAATTTTGCTATATTCAAATTAAGTTATTTTAAGTATCATATTTAAGATAAATTTCACAAAGCTCTACATAGACTTTAAGTTCTAAAGCATATTATGATAATAAGGAAAGAAAAATATTTTCTAACAAGTTATCTCAAATGAATTTTAATGACTTTGAGAAGGCAAGAAAAAGTGTAAGATAATTTCTTATATTCGACGAAGTTTTGCTTTTATAAATCAAAAGGATTTTTTTTGGTATGTTTGTTATTTTAAGACCCGAGTAAAATTTAGTCGGTAGTTAAATTTTAAATTTTCTATGAGAATTAGCAACAAATTTGTCAGTTAAAGTCCTAGTTAGTACACTCACAATATATTTTCCGATTGAGGTTTATTTGAAAAGTAATAGTTAAAGTTTGTTTTCAATTGAAGAATCAATTAAAATACATAGAAACATATTGTTTAACTTTTTTTATAAGTCAATAAAAAACAAACTACAAAAAAATACGTATCGTGTGTAGAAGTTGACATTTTCAGTCAGATGTTTTATTTTTGGTTTTCTATTTTTAGAAAAAATAATTTAAAAAATTTCGTTGTTTTCTGTTTTAAAACAAAAAATTCAAATATTGTCGGTTTCTTTTTTGTTAAAATAGTTTGTTTATAAACATAATTATTTCAATTCAAATTACAAGAAATTCTTTACTCATACACACAAACATAGCCAATAAAAATATGAACGTGTGTGTAGTGTTTTGAAAATTCAAAAAAAAAAAAAACTTTCAAATATGAAAAAAACAAACCACAAAATCGTTTTTTCTAACTTTTTGTCAGCTAAAAATTGAAGATTGTTTTCACAGACTTTTCAATTATTTATATTTCTTTTATGGATTGTTTAAACAATGTTTGAAAACAAATAGCAAAATGGTTTGAATGTAATGAAAAATCAGTAGTCTTTTTTAAATTGTGTTTTCAATTAATTTAATATGTATTTTATGTTATTTTTAACGATAAAATATTGTGAGTGTAGCTTGACAAAATGAAATTTTGTTTACAAAATTAAATACACTTAAATTATATAAAAAATAATAACACTACATAAAAACTTAGTAAATATCTCATTTTGAAGATAATTTTATCAGATTTTAATGGTTAATAACTCTTAGCAAAAAGCGGCGAATTTTCGCTTTTTCGCCATAAAAGCCCTTGTTGGGTTTGGGACCATTAATATTACATCCATTTTGACTTTTGAAATTGAAGGTATTGTTCCTTTTTCTTCATCTTTATAAGGCTGTGATTCTGTTAGAGAATTTCCTACTTTTACTGCGCCGCAAGGAATCTGCCCGTAGGCTTTTCTTTATATTTTTTGGGCATGATATACGTAATGTTAAGATATTTTAATGAAATTTGGTATACCGACTTGTGTCAACACAATGACGAAGTCTATTGATTTTGGTTAAAGTCGGTCCATGTTAAGATCTAGTGCCCATATAAAAGTCCCACGAAAATTCTCTCTTATAGGTTGTTCGTTCGCTCGCTACAGATTGCAAATATATTTTTAAATGAAATTGAGTACACTGGCATATTTAAGTGAATTTAATAATCGGCTCAACTTCGAAGCTAGCGCCCATATATACTCCATTTGCAACTTTCCCTTAAATACCCCTAACATATTTCTTACTTATATTTTATCTTTTTTTTTACCAATTTTATGCGATTTCTCGGTTAATACGAATTTGAAATTCTGAATATTTTGGCAACAATATCAATGTAAAATGGACTTAAGATGAACCCTTGGTTAAAGCGAACCGTTGATAATGATTCCACAAATTTACATAAATTTCAATTTTTAACACAAACTTTTCAAAATTTAATAATTTTTTTTTTTTTTTTGTATTTTGACAAATTTTAAACCGAATAACGAAATTCTTTATTTTGTGGAAAATTAAAAAAGTTTAAACAAATCTTACAAATCTTAATTTACACAGTAAAAATATTATAGTTGTGTTAGGAATTGCTTTCAGTGATTTTTGCTAATAAATTTTTTTGAGTGTATACACTCAGATAAAATGAAAAATGTTTAAAAAAAGCTAATTTTATAAAATGACCAGTATTTCGATGACAGACTAAATAAAAATGAAATGGAAACATTCAATTCCATTTTGTTCACTTTGGTTAGTATTTCAATTCCACTCGTGCGCTGTTGCAATCCATTTTGTTTCCTATCTCTAGTATCTAGAACGTTCCCCGTTCTATTAAATATTATTTCAATTTAGATAAATATTTCATTATATTTCCGCTCCAAGCTTTTCGAAAATAGATCTGTCAAAACAACAGAGTAGTACATTGGAAGATGACAAAGCAAATTGTGGAAAATTTTCTGTTATTGTTTTTGTTTTTGCTTTGATATTTTAAATGTTTAATAACGCTCCTAGACGAGAACAAGAAATTCTCATTGAGTTTGTAATTTAACTTAACAAATATTTCCAGAAATTCTGTCGTCCAAAAAAATGTCGTCCCCTAACGATTTCTTTAGGCAAGAATGAAATCCGTTTAGGGACATGCCTACAACGGATTATTTTTCACAATTTGTTAAATACGTTTGGGATTTTAGCATATTTAATTCCTTTAATGCAATTAATGTATATCCCGATAAAATGAAATTGAAAAAAAAAAAGAAATTGAATCACTTATGAGCTATAATTTTTTATAAATACACTAATAGAAAAAAATCTGTAAAAAATTTAGCTAAAACTACTAAAAATTAGTTAGAAATGATGCTGTAGAAAAAAAAACTGCTTAATTAGCAGATTATTTTTGCTATATATTAGTAAGATAGGAACAGCAAAAATAAAACTGTTAAATATACAGAATTTTAGTTATATTTGAGTTAAATTTTTGTTAATAGAAAATGACAAATTAACCTATTAAATCAGCAAAAGATTTTTCTAAATAATTAGTAGTCTAAAAAATCATGAAAAAATTTAAAAATTTCTAAGTTTTTTTTCGATTTTTTTTTAAGTGCAAATAAAAATCGAGCCTTTTGAAAATAGTAGTTTACAAATTTTTTTTTAGCAAATATTTCTGTTAATTTAACAGCATAGACTGCTACTTCAATTCAACTGAATTTAGCTTAAAAATAACAAAAATATTGTAGATATAACAGTTTATTTTTGTTATTTGTGGTTTGCAAATATTTAGCAAAATTTTCTGTAGATTTTACAGTACAATTTGTCGTTTCAAAGTAACTAAAAGTTAGCTTAAATATAACTAAAATTCTGTCAATTTAAAAGTTTTCTAAGTTTTCTAAGAATTTTTGAAAGAATTCTATAACCCGTCAAGGCAAATGACACTGATGATGGCTTTGTAGTGAAAGCCGAAAATACGTATTCTGTCTTGCTGGCCTTATCGAATTCTTTCAAAAATGTTTTATTCTTTGTAATTTACTTGTGAAAATTGTATCATCTTTCTTTAATTTGAAAAATAATTTAAACAGAAAGTGATATTAATTTATGATCTAAAATCAAAATAAAAAACATTCATTTAAAAGTTTTATTTATGCTGTACTTATTTTATTTTTTTATTTATTTATTTCCATGCCAGCTGTAATTTTACTAGTATTTAGCAAGAAATGTCTGCAGTTTTTCCTGCAGCATAATTTTTAACAAATATTCAGTTGCTTTTTCTGCTGTTTTTACAGATTTATTTTTATTAATGTATGATAGAGATTTTACTTTAAGTGTACAAAACAAAAGACAAACATTTGAATTTAATATGTTTATTGAAATACCTTAAGACTGAACTTATTTATGAATTTCTAAATTGAATTCCTGTTATCAAGTAAGTTTTATTACAAAAATGTTTTATTTTTATAAGTTTTCAAGTTAGTTTTTTTACAGAATTTTAACAGATTGTATTTTAGAGTGGGCCGAAGTTGAAAATTTTTTTTATTCTGAAATTGTACCACTGATTTGTAATATTTTCGCAAAATTTTTCCGCAATGCAAAAGAACTAGTTTTTCAGAATCGAATATTTTTAAAATTCTGCCCACTCTATTGTGTATTGTGCGTGTATTTGAAAAGCTACAAAAGTAATATGCAATATGTCAAATGTCCTTCCTTAACACTTGTACACAAATGTAGATGCATGTGTGTGTATGTGTGTATATATAAAAAATATACGCATATGAATTCATACATACATATAAACGAAATTTGTTGTTGAAAAGTAAAATTGCAGGAAATTGTTACTTTTTATATATTTTTTACTTTTGAAGTATTGCTGTTGTTGTTGCACTACTATTGTATGGTTTATAACTGCTTACATATGATGCAAAAGACATCAGCATCAACAATAACAACGGTAACAATAATAACAACAACAGTTACTATAACAAAAAGAAGAAGATGTGTCAAAAAAAAAACCATAAGAGTTGTATTTAACACAAAAAAAAAAAATACTACACATAAACACACACATCAATGCACAGATTTTTATAGTATTTGTAAAAAAATTTTACTCACTCATACATAAACATTGAACAATAGCAGAAAATATTGCATTTCCTGTTAAGAGTTTTTGTTGAATATTTATTAAAAAAAAATCTTTTTCCATGAAAAATATGTATATAAAATTCTGGGTGATGAAAAACTGTAATAAAAAAGAAAATGAAATGTTTTGTATTGTATTTACTACAATGAAATGTAAATAATAAAACAACAAAAAATATTCTCAGTAATAATAAAAAATTTCGTTTTGAGACAAAACAAAAATGTTAAATTTTTTTTGTTATTGCAACAGACAAAAACTATACACGAAAAAAACCTGTAAATAAATAAATCTTTTGTTTTTCAACTAGGGAAATATTGAGCTAATTTGTCATTGATTGATGAGGTTTCAAAAGGAATTGAAATTTATTGGCAAACTAAGATGAAGAACAATAGATATTAATATTATTTAAAGTTTCCTTTTTTTTTTTTGATTAAACAATAACAATAATTTTTTGAATTGGGTTCGTTTGAAATGAAAACAATGTATAATAAAAAGTTATAATTTATTGTTTTAAGCAGAAAGAATAAAGTTTTTTCTTGAGTACAATATCTTTTTTGTGAATGGAACACACTAGGGATGGAAAGTAGTGCTGGTAAAAATATGAGTACCCATGTGAAAATCGAAATATATATGAACATACATGATCATACATTGACTAGTATATGATCATGCATAGGCATACATGATCATATACGTCCATGCATAGTTCAATGTATGACCATACATTATCTCATATATTTCCATATATCTTCGGATCCGAAATTTGAGGGTATATGGAGGTATATGGCCATATATGATCATATATGAGCATACATGAATCATATGTGAGCATATATGGCCATACATGAACATGTACGGTCATATACCCTCAAATTTCGGATCCGAAGATATATGGAAATATATGAGATAATGTATGGTCATATATTGAACTATGCATGGACGTATATGATCATGTATGCCTATGCATGATCATATACTAGTCAATGTATGATCATGTATGTTCATATATACTTCGATTTTCACATGGGTAGTGGGTATCGAGTATTTGTCGTTTTTTTTGGGTATTCGATACTCAAAACTACTACTCGATATTTTCAGAGTTGCATTTTGGACAGACTAAATGTGACTCCGCCAAAATATTTACCACAAAAACGTGATTGCTAAAATATTTGTAGCAAAACTAGTAAGTAAGTAGAAGTAAAATATTTAAAATTATATGTTGAAAAACTATGAAAACGCAATGAACAGTTGGTGAAAATTTTAAAATTATGTTTATAAATTTAAATATTGAATTAACATAAACATTTTCAAAGAATTTTACCAAAAAATTTTAAATAATTTCAATTTTAAAAACCGTTAAAAGCGTTGAGTAGTATCAAGTATCCAAATCAAAAATGTCGAGTAGTATCGAGTATTGAAAAGTATCCGAACTTACCAGCACTAATGGAAAGTTTACGATAGAATTTGGGTATTGTTTCACTCTTAGAACCGCAGTTTTATTACAAGCAAAAAATTCTTAGAGTTTCTATTTAGTATTGAAATTCGAAAAAGTTAAAAAAATTTAATTGGAATAACACAAATAACTTTTCAAACCAAACAACTTTTATTATGACAGTTATTAAAAAAAAGAAAAAAAACTAACGAGAAGTACTGTATTTTATTGCAATTGTTTGAAGCAGTTGTTTTTAATATTTCACTCACAATATTTTTTCCTTCAAATCTACCGAATATGTACATTAAAATAATTGAAAATAAGTTAAAACGAGTAAAAAGGTTAAAGTCGGGCATGCCGACTATACAATACCCTACACCAGTCTGGTGTATTGTTTGGATCCGAAATTCGAATGGGTTAAAATGGGGCTTGTGTCAAAATTTTCTATAATGTGAGTCAGCGCACCAAATTTCATTAAAATATCTTAATATTTGCGACCTGCAGTTTGTAACCAAGCCAATTTTGGGGGGACCCTTATATGGGCACTAATTCTAAACATGGACTGATGTTCACCAAAATCAATAGGCTTCGTCCTTGGGCCAACATAGGTCTATGTACCAAATTTTATCAAAATATCTTAATATTTGCGACCTGCAGCGTATAATTTTGGTAGGACCCTTATATGGGCACTAGGTCTAAACATGGACCGATGTTCACCAAAATCAATAGACTGCGTTATTGGGCCAATATAGGTCTGTGTACCAAATTTCGTCACAATATCTTAATATTTACGACCTACAGCGTATAAACAATATAATTTTGGTAGGACCCTTATATGGGCACTAGGTCTAAACATGGACCGATGTTCACCAAAATCAAACTTGTTCGTCCTTGAGCCAACATAGGTCTGCGTACCAAATTTCATCAAAATATCTTAATATTTGCGACCTGTAGAGTGCGCACAAGATTGCATGGACAGACAGACAGACGGACGGACGGACAGACGGACATCGTTAAATCGAAATAAAAAAAAATAAAAAACGAGTAAAAAGGTTAAAGTCGGGCATGCCAACTATACAATACCCTACACCACTCTGGTGTATTGTTTGGATCCGAAATTCGAATGGGTTAAAATGGGGCTTGTGTCAAAATTTTTTATAATGTGAGTCAGCGCACCAAATTTCATTAAAATATCTTAATATTTGCGACCTGCAGTTTGTAACCAAGCCAATTTTGGGGGGACCCTTATATCGACACTAGTTCTAAACATGGACCGATATTCACCAAAATCAATAGGCTTCGTCCTTGGGCCAACATAAGTCTATGTACCAAATTTCATCAAAATATCTTAATAGTTGCGACCTGTAGAGTGCGCACAAGATTGCATGGACAGACAGACAGACGGACGGACGGACGGACGGACAGACGGACATCGTTAAATCGAAATAAAAAAAAAAATTCTGAACCGATCGGTATACTATAAGGTGGGTCTACGACCAATATTTTTTGGTGTTACAAACATCAGCACAAACTTATAATACCCTGACCACAGAGTGGTGTAGGGTATAAAAAGGACTACCTAATTTTCGTTTAAAGAACTGTATTTTGTCTTTTATTTTTTTTTCTTATTTAATTAACTGACAAAATTGACAAAAATAATAGATTTCTAGTTTACTTTAAAATCAATTTTATTATAAGAAATAATTGTTTTTAACAAAATTAATTTTGATTGAATATTTTAAGTTCTACCGATAGTCCGTACTTTGTGTATTTTGTTTATTGAATGGCTGATAGAATTGAATACAAATTTTAAGTAGCATTAATAAAGTAATCAAAAGAGAAATATCGTTTTCTTGTTTTTTATTTTATTATTTGAATAGTTTTTTTAAATGGAAAAATTAACTGTAAATTACAATAGTTTGTTTTTTATCAATTTTGTCAGTTGTTTTAAACATTTGTGTAGTAAAAATTTATCTGTTATTTTGACAAAATTGTTAACTATTTGTAATGCACTTTTTAGTTATTTTTCAACAGTTAAAAATAACTACGTTTTTTTTTTTTTTTTTTAAGAGAAGCAACACTCAGGAAATTCTTCCTATTAATTAACGTGTTGCTTCCTTTGGAAAGGGAATAGAGAAGAAGTGAAAGGTGGTGAAAGATGAAGGGCTTCAAATATGGCAACACTATAATTGCGTGAGATGTTGAATTTTTTAGAACAGTTGTTGCGCGCCATCTGATGGTGAGTTGGCGAACTTTGTTGAAGCTTTTTAGTTCATAGCCCTGTTATATTATTTTACTTCGGTGGGACTAAATGCTATGGGAACACCGAAGGAGGACGCTGCGATATGTATGAGGGATAGAAAAAACTCATACATATTACTATTTTTCATAAATTGATGTTACCTTGGTTGGGGTTCGAACCCACAACCTCACGTGTAACAGTCCAACGCGCTAACCATTACACCACAGCGCCACACCACAGTTTTAGTTATTTTAAAGTTAAATAGCTTTACCGCCTTTTAAAGTAAATTTTTTAGCTGTCATTTTCAGTAGTTTCTACCGATAAAATTTATTGTGGGAAATCTTAATTTAACCCCCTAAAACTAAGAACATTTAATGAAAAATGTTGCTGGGACAGACAGAAATTTAATGAGTCTCTTTAATTTTTTTTAAATTTAATTTTTTAACTGTCTTTTTCAATAGTTTCTACTACTAAAACTTATTGTGTGCATCTTATTATATCCCCTAAAATTAAGAACATTTTATGTAAAAAATCTTGCTGGGACAGATACAAATTGAAGGAGTCTCTTTTGTGAAAAGCTAATTTAACTTGTTTTGGTATAATTTGATGAATTTTTATAGTTTTTATACAGTTTTATATATTTTTTGAAAAAGTTTTTTTTTTCTATTTTCTATAAAAGTTTTTTAACTAAACAATAAAACAAAACTACTTATACGTACTTTAGAATTTTATTTTATATTATTTTAGCAACAGTATAATATAATTTATATTTTAACCTTATTTTCTACAATGTTTTTTTTGTCACTTTCTTGTTTTGTTTTATATTTTTTGTCATAGAATATATGAAAGTGCTCCATGGTCGGTAGAAGCCTGGGGTCGGCCTTTAGAAAGTTTTGCTTTAGCTACAACCAGATTAGCAGGGGCTGGTAATAATTCTTCTTTAAATGTAAGTAAAAAAATAATAAAAAGAGTCTTGTTGAATTGAATTTTCAACACGCACCCCACACACATACAAACACACATAAACACATACATATAAACTACAATTTAACACAATTTATAAATGGTATTGTTATTTTTTTTTTTTTGTTTTTTTTTTTAATTTGCAAAACAGGGACAACAGTCAACGGTGTTTTGTGTGCGTTGTGGCACTACACGAGGCGTTTTAGTATATTGGCTGCGTTCGGAAACACATCGTGATATGGCAGCTTGGGCTAGAGCTTTAGTTCAAGGTTCCCATAATGCGGTCAACTATCAGCGGGAATTTTCATTTCGTTGCTTGTATCAAGGCAGACAGAGTCAATTGGTTGTGCATTTAAATCGTGGTTTTTGTCTTTATGAATGCGGTTATGCGGCACCCGCTCAGGCTAAAACTCAATTGTGGCAATTTCCGTTTGATAAATTGCGTGGTTCCGCTGATGATGGCAATCGTATGTTGTATTTGGATTTTGGTGATGATGGTGAAATTGTAAGTAATTGTCTATTGACTCAACACAATAGCTTGCAACTATTTAATATTACAATGAACTAATTTAAAGAAATATATATTTTTTTTTAATTTTCTTTTAAGGAACTGGATATGGAATGTTGTCCCAAGCCTGTGGTATTTGTTTTACATAATTGTCTTTCGGCCAAGGTTCATAATATTGTTTAAATGAATAAAAATATTAAGAAATTTTGAAAAAAAAAATACAAGGTATTTAGTAAAATATTTATACAAAATACACAACATTTTTGTAATTTCATACTTAAACAATAATTAAAATTAAATAAATTAAATTTAGTGAAAAAAACAAACAAACAAACTCAACTAAGTAGATTCAATGTAAAATTAACAAAACAAAAATTACATACATACACCTCAAACACTTAAAAATTTATGGAGCTTCCTAAAATCAACAACAACAAATCCCTACATATCCTGTTAATATTTTCCGATAAAACAAAAGAGTTATAATTTAATTAACAGCTAATTTAATTGATTAAAAATTTGTATTCAATATTTGTTTAATATTTGATTAACTTTTTTTTTTTGTTTTTGTATGTGCTTTATTCTGGAAAAAATATTAATTTTATATCAATAAAATTTCATTATTAAATTCCATTTATGTTTATTTTCTATAAACTCCATATACATACAGTTGTGGTTAAAAGAATAGTTGCGAGATGTGTTAAAGACGAAATATGGTTTTTTTCCCAGATGTTGAACAACTTTCAGTACACTTTTTATAAAAAAAATTTACAATATTCCAAAAAGCAAAATTTTTATTTCTGGTAGTGTATAACAATTTCTAATTTTTTACAAAATTACGGGGTTCTGATAATGTATGCTGATATAGCAGAAAACAAAAAATATACGTGTGTTGGCGTTTTCAGAGATCGCATCAGAATTTTATTTTAGGGGCGGTTAAAGTTTTCCAGCTTTCTCAAATGTTTATTGTGAATCGGCATAGGAAATCATGTGAATCTTCCATTTTGGGTATAGAATGTGTTCAGCGAACTTATGGAAAATACTACGAGGAACATTTTAACTCTCTAACTCTTCAATTAAAGGGACTTTGTGGCCCCTTTTTAAAAAGGGACAAAAAAGACTTAAAGGGTTAAAATGTTCCCTGTATATGTATTAATTTCTATTCCATTCTGGTTTATAACCAGCATAGATGCCAACTTTTTCATAACAAAAAGCGCAAAAAATATACAAAAAAGGGTAAAAACGCGCAAATTTCTACTTAAAAACGGGTAAAAAAGCACTAAACATTTTTTACGACCTTTAAGGGGGGACATTACATTCGCGGCAGAGAAAACAGACCTTTTTTTAAAAATTCATAACTCAGTCAAAAACAAAAATTTTCCAAAATTTTTTATTATTGTAGAGAATTGAACAAATTACAATAAAAAAAATTAAAAAAAATATATTTTTCACTCCAACATGGTTTTATAGAGCTCCAAACTGGCGGCAGAGAAAAACACGGGGCCTCGTGGTAGCAGCGCTGGGAGTCGCAAAAATTGTCCGATCAGGAAAAAAATGACTTTTTTAAATCTTAACAAAATTGGTTATCGTATGACACGAGCTTTTTTTTAAATTTTTTTTCAATTTTTGGTGATGTTCCAAATTTAAAAGAGTGTTTTTTCGAAAAAAATATTGACTTTAAAAATTCATAAAAAATGGGGAAAAAAATTTAAAAAAAGCTCGTGTCATACGATAGCGAATCAAGTTTAAAAAATACAAAAAAAAAAATTCGTCAAAAAATGAACCCGCTAGTGCCGCAACCAGTACGAAAAACATGGTTTCGAGATAAACGCGTTCAAAGTTTGTGAACAAAGAAAAAAAAGGTTACCTTCGACTTCACGCTGCAAAAGATGCCAAATAACTTAGCATATAAAATAAAAATTCCACTATATCAGGTATAAAGATGCCCTTTTTTCAAGAAATTCAAAAACACAAAAAAACTCACCCTTCAAGTAGGTACGAAATAACAACCACCAAAAGTCAGGTAACAAGTAAAACAAGTATATACCAGCTGCCGTACGTAGGTAGCGCGAAAATTAAAAATGCGCTCTCACTAATACGGCTATAACTTTTGAACCCGTAGGAATTTTTCCATGAAATTTTTTTTCTTAGAATCTTAAGAATATTTACTAAAATACAAAATTATAAAAAAAGTCGCTTTCAAAACACGGCCAATGTCATGTCCCCCCTTAAAAAAATTTGTCGTGCCTCGCATAGATATTTTAATTAAAAACAAATAAAATTATAATATAAGCGTACGATCATGCGCGGTTCCAGCAATTAATATAAGGGGAAAAATCATACGCCTCAGTGGCCAACTCAATGTATTTGTCTACTGTGGCGTATGATTTTTCCCTTTATATTAATTGCTGGAACCGCGCATGCGTACGATCTACATCAATAAATACATCGGCCGGGGGTAAAACAATAATAAAAACGAATAACTTTCGAAAAATTTTGTAATTTTTTTCCATGTTTCGTGATTATAATAATAATTCAAGAAAAATTATTAGATTTTTTAAAATATAAGCGCCAGTTTTATAGTCAGAACTAAGAACGATTCAGAGCTTTGAAGAATTAATTCCTTTTTGAATGAACTCACTACCAATCGAATTCAATTTTCCCTGGAATTGAATGAATTCCTTTTCTTAAGTACTTCGTTCAACTGAACGCGTTCATCAAACAACAAATTCATTTTGACACATCAAACAAAACTACATTTAGCTCGAATAGCATGACATTTATGAAATAACAACAAATATTGATAGATTTCCTGATATTGCCATAACAACAATAAAACACAAAAAATGTGTAAAAAGCGCAAAAAAAAATTTCGGAAAAGCACCAATTTAGCGCTTTTTTCAGTTACCCATTTCATTAATATTTTTCGCATTTTAGCGCATCAAAAAGCACCAGATTTAGCGCGAAAAGCACTAAGTTGGCATCTCTGATAACCAGGTATAGAAGAACGAAATGAAATAAAACGGGAATGGAACAAAATTTAAACACATAAATTGGTAAAAATAAATTAAAATGTCAACTGTTTCAAAATTAATCCCTTCCCAATGTACATGATAATATGCATTAAAATCCCGATATTGGAATGGAACATAGATCCAAATCGGGACGATATAGAATTTAATCGACGAAAATTGAAATTGGAATTTAAAAAAATTAAATTTTCTCTATGATCTACTATTTTTTAGGCCACTTCGGTAAATTTAGCAAACCAACCATACGAAGAATTGTCATATCTATAAATAGTTACAATAACTACCACTACATATATATATATATATACACACACATCTATATAGACATATACATAACTTAGTTATACAATACATAAAACAAAATAAATAAAATATGCATTATACATATTTAGTACATACATACAGACAAACGTATATTAAAACATACAATACTCTAAATATTTATTAACTTTTTTATTCTACAAAAGAGTCTTTCTAAATAATTAATAAATTTCAGATTTTTATCAAATAATGTTAATTATAACTAATTATACATTAATCAAATAAATAAATGATAAAAACCAAAAAACAAAAAAGGTAGTAAACATGTATAATTGTAGTACATAAAATTTCATATAAAAATATTAAAAAAAAGTCATCTTAATTTTTTTTTATATTATAATAAGGTATTTAAATATTATAAGTTCTGCAATATAACAAAAAAGGGTCAAACATTTTTTAAAAACAAGTAATTTTTATATGATTTAGTGCCGTTAATTAAAAAATACGAATACTTGATATGAAAAGTTTTAAATTTTCTTTTAGCCGGAGACAATTCGGTCTCATTTTCACATTATCAAAGTAGTAACGAACTGTTGCATTTTTTGCCATATAAAATTTTAATTAACTATTTATTAGGTTAATTTTAAAGGGACATTCAGTAATCGGCCTTAAAGATATTTGTTTATAAAAATCTCTTACGATTTTTACAATAAAAAAAAATATTTTTTAATAAAAAAATAAAAAGTTTGTCCTATTTTTTGTAAACAATCGAACCCCTATTTGCGCCAGTACGTCAGTTTTGAACACTTAGGGCGATAAATTTTAAGCGATAAGTTTTGAAGTCATAACATTTTCTTGGTTTCAAAACACTTCATTTAAAATTTATTGTCCCAAAATTACGGCACAGGCGACATGATTTACATTTTTTCATAGAAGGGCACAAATCGGTGTTCGAGAGTATTGTGTTTTATATTCTCTTATTTTAAATCTAAATACTGTGCAATAAATTTATACTATAAAAATCGAAAGTAAAGAAACTTTAATAAATTGGAAATCAAAATAAAATTAAAACATTTTAGTTTTATTTATTTTTATTAGTTTTATATATAAAGCTGGATTCACAATGCTGAATTACTCTACTCTCCAGAGTGGAGTGTACTAAAATAGAGATGGCATGATACAAAAAACATGTAAGTGTGAAAAACAAAGGAACAAAATCCACTCTGAAGAGCAAAATATGAAAATATCTCTCCAATAAAATTATTTCAGATGCTGCCAACCAGTCTTCAATTACACAAGCAATAAATAATTTAAAAATTTAATTCAATGTGTTTTATTTTGAAACAAAACTAAAGCGGTTTGTATGTAAAACTTAAAATTGTGATTTAGTTACACAAGTCTACGGCCATTTTGCGCACAAAATCAAATTTTTCTTAACCCGGTGTCTTCAAATGCAATAAATTATATGATATGAAATGTTAAAACCATTGCAGCGAAACGTCAAAATGTTATCAATTGCAGAGTGGTGGAGAACACTTGACCATTTCATGGGTAAGAAATATCATAGATTTTACTTCGAAAAACACCAAATTTTATGAAACATTAATGTTTACCGACAAATAATAAAAAACTAAACACTTTTCCATTCCTTTTTACCAAATTTTTTGTTGTTTTTCTATTACAAAATTAAAATGAAAACTAAAAGTGACATTTGATCTCTGGCATCATTGCAAGATCCGGTGGCATGTCAGCGATATCATGATATTGCAATAAAATTGAAATTGAGTGTCTTCACTTGAGATAAGAGCATTTTGACAATTGCTTGCTATCATTTTATTGCATGTCAAGACACTAGGTAATGCATTCTAGGTGTTACACAAGAAACTTGTATTTAAATTTTTTTATGGATTAGTTTTTTTTTGTCAATTTGTTTAATAAAAAAATGTAATATAAAAATATGGCAAAGGCCGATTGACTATATCTTTCGACTGTATCTGGGTTTTTGATTATATACCGGCTCTAGAAAAACAAATTTGTTGATACACTCGAAGAAGTTTGACATTTACTACATGAAAGTTATCGGTGTAGTAGTTGTTGATTTTAACTGTAACTAAGTTTGCTATTCTATATAAAAATACAAAATAACTATTATAACAGTTATTTAAAAACAAAAAGTACTGTATTTCTCAAAAGTTGTTTAAAACAGTTATTTTTAGTATGATAATAAACAACTACCATAGCAGTGTTTTTTCAGTATACAGTTATTTTTTTGTTATTTAGTTTATATTTGTTGTTATTGATATATTCTAAGTATGCAAAAAAAGAGAAAGAAATCAGAAAACTGTTTTGTATCTAAATTTTATAAAAGCGTAACTATTTGTAATTTTGACTTAAAATTTTAATTAGGACGCAGTAATTACATATTTTTTTTGTAATCGGACGACAACATTTTTTTTATGTTAAAATAAATTTCATAATGAAAGAAAAAAATAACTGTAAAAACAGTAGTTTTTTTACTAATTTTCTAAGATATTTTAAACAATTTTTTAGTAAAAATTTATCAGT
Organism: Leucophora obtusa; assembly: GCA_949987735.1. Lineage (NCBI taxonomy): Eukaryota > Metazoa > Arthropoda > Insecta > Diptera > Anthomyiidae > Leucophora > Leucophora obtusa. The sequence goes on from OX465296.1 coordinate 3,358,762, forward strand.
TGGTTTTACAAAATTATTAGTTATTTTTAACGCATTTTCGAGTTATTTCTCAATAGTTAAAAATAACTATCTTTTTAGTTATCCTTATTGATCATTGTATTTTAATCGGCTTAATCAAAGAGTATAGAAAATAACCTTTCCTTAAATACACCTAATGATCATATAAAATATAATACAGTTATAATTTTGATGTTGGGAAATCGGCTTGAGATAAAGACCGGGTATTCTGCTAGTTTCTCAAATAATATATAAAATATTTTTTTTATTATTATGTTTATGCTGGCAAAATTTTTAGCTTATTTTGTATTTTTTTGAGTCCGATAAAATTCAATGAATCTGTGGTTCATTCTTTGAATTGTTAACTTAACAGTTCGTGTTTTTGTAGGCCAATCACCTCCATATTAACAATTAGTTAGTTAAATTGTGTGTACTTAAAATTGTACTCTTATTATTAAATTATGCCAAACATGTCTTGTCGTTAAAAACAAAAAGAACAACAAAAGTTAGTCTATGAAAAGTTTTTAAAAAATATAAACTAAATTTTCATAATAGATACGATAAACTAAATTTTGTATAAATACTTGGGATTTATTGTTAAATATTATCAGTTGTCTAGTCAACATTTTTATTAAAACACTAATTATTTAACTCTACTTTAACAAAATAATTGGTATAGACATGGCTAAATTTATGCAATTTATGTTTGTTGTTTTCTTGGCTATAGCTTTGTGCTCTGCTGAAGCTCCTCATTCTCGTACGTCACGCTTTCAAAATAGACGTCGTTTCTTGGCTCGCCAAGAAGTTGAAGTAGAACCAGCTAATAATGTAACTCCTTATCCCTCTGCCGATGAATTGAAACCAGAAGTACCTTTTGATGAGGCTGTAGCTGCTGAGGAACAACAACCTAACCAACCTGATGAGATATATGGTCCCCCCGAAAGTGACGCTCCTATTGAAACTGATGAAGTTCTTGCTATTGAGGAAGAACAAGATATTGCTGATGAAAAAGCCGCTGCTGCTGCTGAAGAAGCTGCCGAAGAAGAAGCTATTGCCTCATCTCGTTTAACTGCTCGTCGTACTTCTTCAGCTCGCAGAAGTTCTGTTAGCCCAGCAAAATTTCGCAAAGCTGTTCCTGCGCGTCTTCAAGTCCAGCCACAGTTTGTGCCTCAACCTTTTTTCTACTATGTAGCTCAATAGGTTGAACTACCTGAGTTAATTATGGAGTATATTGATAATTGTTAAGACAATGTCTATTAGTTATTTAAGTAATGTTACAGTTTAAAAATAATATAAAAAATAATAAAAAAGAAAATAATAATTGCAATTATTTTAACACTAAAACCCGGATTTGCGGCCTAACAAAAAAAAATATACACTCCCGACTGACCAACTCTGTGAATAACAGACCAACCCTGGGTAGGCGAGCAGAATGTTGCGTTGTTTACTTGAATCACGCGTGTGAGTAGAACAAATTTCCCTAATTTTTTTTTTTTGGCAATTTTATGTTTTTGGATTTTTAGAATACAAAATATGGAACAAAATTACATATTTGTAGCAATTTTCAGTTCAGTTTAATGTTCATAATTTTTATAATTTTTGGCATATTGTTTTTTTTTCGGCAAGATTTCGTTTCGTGAATTAGCGTGATCACGCGTGATTGTGAGTAAAATAAGAATTTACTCATGTGAACGTTAGTGAGTGTAAGAGAAAAAAAAATATTAGGCGTGATTGAAATTTTTTTTCGTTAGCGCGAGTGAGTGTGAGTTAAAATCCACTCACATGCCCATTTCTACTGTGAATACACACAGAAATCAAATTTGTGCTGATAAGCGAATTTATTGTCAATCCAACGGTTCAGTTGTGACTACCGAATTGTTGTTGAGGCATTGCAAATCCTGTTGTCACAGTCAAATTTCTTTTGTCTCAATCGGTATTTTGTTGTCACAACCGAAGTCACCAAAATCGAACCATTAGCTTGGCCACGATTTTGGTTGTCAGCATGAATATGTTTTTTTCTCTGTAAATATTTAACATTGCAAATAAAATAAATAAAAATTCTTAAAGAATTTAATAAATTTAAAGGGGCCAATAGTTTTTGATATAATATGTCCTGTGGACGTATGAGTGATATTGTTTTAAATTAAATATTCATCATACGCCATAGGAAGCACCTTTGATCGGTTTGCCCCGATTGCAATGAACTTGCTATGAGCTTTGGAAATCTTGCAGAAGAGAAAAAATAAGTGACACCTATGCATTAACGGTCCAATATCTTATTTAGGGGTTAATAAGTCGTTCCCGAAAGAAAAAATAAACAGGTACAGTAGACCGTACCTCAAAAAAAAAGTTCGCCGTACACCCTCCAATATGATGTATTTTTGGAAGGCGATTTCCTTTTTTAATTTTTTGTTATAGCTTTGGCATTCAAAATCGGATTTTAAAGTGTGATATATCGATTTTTTTGCCTCGAGGAGACCAGTGTGTTTTAGTAAAAATCCAATTAAAAAAAAATTTAAAAAGGCGACCCCTATGTTCGGCAACCAATATATAAAAAAAATTTCTGCTGGGTTTAGCGAAAAACTTCCTTAGCAAAAGTTTAATGATTTTTTGCGAGCTTAAATTGTCTGATATTATGGTGGTACATTAGGGTGGTAGCAACTGAGATCTGGTGGGTAACTACTAGAACGGGATACTTGAGCTCAAAATGCCGTTAGAGCAAAACACTGGACTCATCGAGAGAAAAACATCGATGTATTACACTTTAAGAGTCTTTGGGCAAGACGAAACAGCGGGAATCTGCTGATTCCCTTATGTCTGTTCAGTTTTCCAATAAAAATATTTTCTCCTTCTTCTTCTGCCTGTAAATTAACGCAAAAAAATAATGTTTCATAAAAATATCTGCATTAAAAACTTTAAAAATTTTTAGTTATAGATTTAGGGTCCTATGCATAATTGCTTTTTAAATTTATAAGTGACATATAAAACAAATATTTCATACAAAATTTATTTTATAAATGTGTTATAAGGTTTTCGAATTATACACAAGCACTTTAAAAACAGGCCATAATTATTTTTATAAACCCAAAAGTTTAATTTTACCGATACTAGCCAAGGTATATGAAAAATACACAAACAAAGTCATTTTAAACAATACTATATTTACCTTCTAAATCCACAAAATGAGCCAAAAGAAATCGATTTATAATTTTTCTTAATTTTTAAATATTAAAATTTCATCAAAATCTTAAAGTTTTCCCTTGTTAGACAACTTATTTCAAATTGATTTGCAACAAAAGCAAATATAATCATTTTCTGGCCGCATTTCTAAATTTCCATCTATACATGTAAATATTAATGACTGCAAACTTTCTGGATCATTAGTAAACTTGATAGAATTGTTACTCGTAACTTTATAATATTCGACTCTGGGGAAAACTTTTAAAGTATGATGGTTGATTTTTTGTTTGTTTATTTGTTCCACATACTGACTGTGGAATCATGAAAATTATATTTTGCATACATTTCTAAATTACTTTTACTAACTTTTAAGTTTGTTTCGCTATAATTGATGTTTGTTTGTGTTTCTATTTGGATAGGAATGTGCAAGTGAACAATTTGTGTAAATGTGAGTTTGTGTGTGTGCTCACCTGTAATATAAACTTGTTTGCCAACTAACCACAAACTGAAAATTTCATTAATCTTGTTAAAAACTCTATGACGATGGTACAACGACGACGACGATACCATGCTCCATTACACTACAGCATTTGCAGAAACTTGGTAGCAGTAAAATAAGGAAGGACAAACGGAAGTTAGGAAGTATAATTTTTAGAATAAGTCATACAAAAAAAAATATACATACTAATTTAAATGAAAAATCGAAACTAATGCATTTACTGAGAGGTAAAAAGCAATTCACGAATTTAAACACTCAAATGCATTCACAAACCCATATACAGATTAATATATATATTAGGGTGTACCAATGAATGATTTTCTATATGTAGAAGTTTATATAAATTCCATCAACCAGTAAAATGTAGCGAATATATTTTCACTCTGTTCAACTGCGCATTTCGCGGGGCTTTGATACTGTTCTAAACAATTTGTTCATTTTTGTTATTATGTAGACTAAAATTTTCTTAATATGAGGACCATAACATAATTACAAAAAATTATAATTACAAAAACTTTTTTCTTATCATCTATCAAAGAAAGTGTCTTAAGTGGTAGTCCCCGAAAATCAATAATGTTTTGGTACTTTTTGTATGGCAGCATGTCAGAAACTTTCGAAATGTTATATAAAAACTGGATAAAAAAAATAAATTCATCAACTGACGAAGTTTAATATGCATAATGCTTAAGGTTTTGCTAAGGTTTGCAAAGTTGTTACAAAAAGTACCAAAAAAGAGCCTCGGAAAAAATTCGACATGAGCCACATTTGCACGAATATCGAAACTAATAAGGATTAATATATGTGATTTTGATATTCGTACTAATACATATATTCATATAAAATATCCTATAATAAATAGATTTTTTTTACAACAACATCTTTACAAAAACAAAATAGTACCAAAAAAGGTGATAGTGATATGTGCGTGAAAATCCCCATTCGAAAATCTAACATGTATTTATAGTACCTTTTAAAGAAATGACAAATAATATGAAAAAAAAACCAGAAAATGGGATAATTTTTGACCATACTTTTAACCCCCTAAAACCCGGAGATGGCCCATTATCTATCTCAGACATCCCAACCGTAGAATTCTTTTTTCTACAAGATAACCGAATTACATCAATATCGAAATTATCACATGAGATATCTTCCTTGTAATTATGTTTGCTGAATATTAAATTAATATTTGCTGGTGAAAATCGCCTTCAACGGCCTCGTCATTACGAAAAATTTGACACCAGTTTTGTTAAAAATGTTTAATTTTTTTTTACCAGTATATAACAACACCGCTGCTAGGGAACTAAAGATCCCCTCCAAAATTTGTTTTATTTTCTTATTTATACCATATTCAGCTTGAGTGTTACTGCTTTGAGTATTTTTTTTATCGGGACACCTTAATGTACATGCAATCAACATTGAAGCATGATGCAAAAGTTTAACGCATGAATGCATAAACAACTTTAAACTTTGATAAACAACACACATGCATACATTAGTACCGACTCTACACACGTGAGTTAAAAATATTGGTTGGTATGTGTAGAAATATATCTGTGTGTATGCAGCTATGTTTGTATGTGTAGCGAGAGTTGCACGACCAATGTTGCATAAAAGCAAATCGGTCAACTGGCATTAATGCGAATCCTTAACTAAATGAATACGACTTTGTCTAGTATCTATCTAAAGTTGAGGCATGCATCAACATCATCTAATACAGCACAGCCACTGCTGCCAAGTTGGTATGTTGTGGCTTTACATGTTTGCTAAATAGAAATGTATACACAGTGTGCAAAGATGTTTAAATCTGACTCAGTATTTGAATGACTGAATGACTGTTTTGTTTGCTTTTTGGCTAAATGGCTGGCGGACTGACTGACTGACTGGTTGGCTGGCTGGCTTACATACTGCAATTGTTGTTATTACTTCTTACTGTTGTATTTGGGGAGATGATGCAACATTAAGAAATTTCTTTATATGATACAACTCAAATGAAATGGAAAAATGTTCCCTTAAATACTTGGTAAATTCCCACTACAACTAGAATTTTAGAAAAAAAAAACACTGGTATAATATATATGAGGCTTTCTTTACCAACTGCTCCGCTACAAGAAAAACTATAACGTATCATTGTTAAACTTAATGTAAAAAGGACATTAACTTTTTCAGTTTTTCCAAAAAGTTAGTGTTTCTTTTTATTTTATTATTTATTAAAATTTAACTTTTTCAACCCTGCTATATATGTAGGATATTTTGGGAAATTTTGTCAAGGCACGATTTTATTTTCTCAAATGAGGTTTTAACAGTGTTGTCAGGTAAGAGGATTTGGGCCCAAATTAGGGATTTCGACTGAGTTTCTGGGACAGATATTTGAGGAGAAGAATTTGAGTATTAACAAAATATGGGGGATTTTACTACTATTTTTAAGTAATTTTGGGGATTTTTTCATTTTTAATAATTACTAATTTGTAACTAAAATTATGAAATATTTAGTTTTAGGGTGAAAATCAGAAGAAGTTTTGAGTAAATTATATTCGTATATTTCTCTCCAAAGTATTTCAATTATTGAAGAAATATTTATAAATTTTGAAATAATGAAAAGCAACCAAGCTCAATAATTAATCAAAAAATCTTCTTTTTTCAAAATACTGAAATTGTTACATGCAAAGGATGCAGAATAAATGAATTTTGTTTAGGTTCAAAAATCGTGTAAAAAAAAATCTTCTGAATCGTGTAAACTCGACTAATGCAAACTTACTGTTACACTTAACCAGATTTACACTTAACCAAAATCTAGTAGTTTTTGAAAACTGCTCGTATTTACTTGTCAAATTCCATAAAAATTTTTGAATAATAAAAAAGATTTTTCACGATAATAAGTTTTGTGTGAAAATTGTGTAGAATTTGTTCTCGCAAATTTAATGGTCAAGACCATTATTTCAGTGTCTTTCTTATAATAAAAAATTGTTTACTTTCTCATTTTAAACAAAGACTCGACTAATGCAAAAGTTTGAGTTAAAAAATAAGTAGATCTTGGTAAAATATTTAATTTCATTTACTTTGCTGAGTCATTTCTTAATAATTTTCTGGACTTAAGATGCAAAATTAGCTTATATTTGTTTTATTTTAAATTGGGTTTTTGTTTAAATAAAAATTAATTGGGTATAAAATTGGGGATTTACACTTTCAAAATGAGAATGAGCTAAAAATTTTCGGGCAACACTGCTCCCCACTAAACAGAGAAGTGTTGCCAGAAGGAAAAAACAGCAGTCAGCGTCATCTGTTGCACTTAAAACCGGTATTGCCGTAATTCAGGAATATGTGAGGCCCCTGATTTTGACTACAATCTTAAACAAAAAATTGTGGAAAATTTTTATTTAGAGTTGATTAACATTTATTTAAAAAATCGATATTTTACTTTTTTTAAAAAAATATTTCAAATTATAAAAAAGACTAAACTTTTATATTTTTGATTGATATGTTGCTGAGAAGAAAACGAAGCATTATTCCTGTGCTACACTAACAGAAAAAAGTCTGTAAAAAATTTTGCTAAAACTAAAAATTGCTAAATTAGCAGATTATTTTTGCTATATATTAGTAAGATAGGAACAGAAAAAAGAAAATTGTTAAATATACAGAATTTTAATTATATTTGATTTAAGTTTTTGTTAATAGAAAATAACAAATTAACCTGCTAAAATCAGCAAAAAATGTTGTTAAATAATTAGTAGCCTAAAAAATCTACTAATATTGGGTAAAATTTTCAGCAGATTTTACAGTAAAATTCGTCATTTTAAATTAACTAAAAGTTAACTTAAATATAACTAAAATTCTGTAAAGTTAACAAATTTAATTTTAACACACAAAATTAAAATTTATAAATTTCTAACATTTTCCAAGTTATAATATAATATATTAGAAATAAGTGGTAACTCAGTCAATATTTAACCACTCCTACTTCTTCCAATTTTTGGAAAATAGAAAAAGTTCCAATTTTTATGCGTATTATTATGAATACTGTAAGTTTGGCATTGATACTACATATATACTTTTTTTAGCTGGACAGTTGTTATGGAAAGCCTCGTATATATATTGTTGTCACTTATGTTTGTTATATCAATTCAAAAAAGAAAAACCAAAAGATGAGTCAAATATATTGTACTTTTTTTTTACAAACACAACAATAAAAACCAAAAATATTATAAAATTTTTTAGTTGGCAACATGTTAAAACGTGCTAAGCATAATAAATGTATTAAAATAATATTGTTTATACTTATACGTACAATGTAAACGTGCTTTTCCAAAAGGTGGCCCAATGATGAGAAAAGAGTCCAACAACACTAACAACCAACAACCAGTAAAAGCAGCAAACAATTTTATTTATAATAAACAGTTTTTAAAAGAATTAATTAAAAAACAAATGAAAACATTTTTCAAAGTTCTCATTTACAGAGAGAGGAAGAAGATAAAAACATTTTTATTGAAACATTTAACGGGCACAAGTGAATCACCAGACTGCTGCATTTTCGTCCCATCACAGAACTCGTCAGTGGTTAGTTTATGTGGCAATTGATCAAAGCATTTTAAAGTGCTAAATTGTGTCTAAAAACTTTTGCCTACAAAGTGCATGCCGTGACCGGGAATTGAACCGGAAATCCTCAAGCTTTAAAAATTGCACAAAACTCGAAATCAAAAAATACCAGGTTGAGTTTACAAAATATTTTTTGGATTTACATTACACTAGAAATCCAGTTAAAAGTAAATTTCGATAGATTTCGAAATCTAAACTGAAATCCAAATTTTCTAATAAATATACAGAGTAGAGATTTTTGCAGAAAAACGTGGCAACCTTAATCAGCTATTTATGTCATAACAAATAATTAGGAAATTAATTGTAATAACTTTAAAACTAAAAAAGATCACAAACTAACAACATTTTTAATGGTTTTTATTTAAAAAAAGTTATTAAAATATAATTTATTTATTTGCTTTTGTGTGCGATGAAGAAAATCTATTCACCCTATCTAATGGCGTTTTCTTTTCTGAAAAAAATGTTGCCTTTTTTTTGCATTTTGCTTTTGAATTGCCTTTTTTGTGTTCTTTTCTAAATTAAGAGTAACATTCTAAGAGGGCTAGGTGTTCTTTTCTAAAAATGTTGCCTAAATAAAGGGCAAAAAGGCAACATTTTTCGCCCTCAAAAAATTTACGGGGTAGAGTGTTGCCCTGTTTTTTTCTTTATGTCAACGCCATGTGTATATACTGTAATGTTTTTTGCCAGCTAACTCACAACTTGGTGGCCTAGGGGGTACTATCATGGCTTCTGATGCAGTAGGTCGCAGGTTCGAACCCCGGTTGGAGCACAATATTTTTTTTTGTTTTTTTTTTTGTTTTTATAAAATTTTAATTAGATTTTTATAGTTTTGCTGTTATTTAGTATTTAACAATTTTTTAGGCTAAAAATAAATAAAAAATTATACAATTTGCTTTAAATATGAAAAAAAAAAAAATTTAATTGAAAAAAGAAAATACATAAAAAAATTTATTTTTTACTTTGTCTGGAATTTGAACCCGTCCAGCCCATGTCAAAGGCAGGCATCACAACCACTAGGCTACAATTAGTAATAATTTGCGTAAACAATATTGCATACGAGTATACAATACACATACATATGTTTAGAAAAATGCAACAGTGATTTTATTGTGTTCTATTCTGATTGAAAAAATGTAACATTTTAATGGGGTGAGGGCAACATTTTTAAAATGTTGCCTTTTAACAAGGCAACATTTTTTTCCAGAAAAGAAAACGCCATAAGATGCTTAGTGGGTTCAGTGGGAAGCACAGAAGGATAAAATTTAAAAGAATAGTTGGGAAGATAGGAACCCATTTTCAACTAATTACAATCAATTTTCCCAACTTCAAGCGCTGGTATTTTCTGCTTAACAATACACTTCTTAAGAACTCTGATATAAAGTTTTTTTTTGTTGTTTATTGAAGACGTGTAATGACCTTTTTTGTGTACTTTGGTGACTTTTTGTTTGTGTTATTTGTTGATGACCATAATTAAATAAAATTTAATTAATAAATAAATAAAATCGAAATGTATCACTTTACTTACATACATTTCCGACTTCCGTATTATATATGTATATAAAAAACAATAACAACTCTGGTCATTTTCAGGGTTATTTAATAATATTCTACATGTTACTTACCCACTATACTATTGGCAAGAAGCCATCGAATATATAGAACATTCTGAAAAATACAGAAATTTTAACAAAAAATTAGTATATAATAATGATAATGTTAAAAGTTAAGTTTAGTTTTGAAAATCTGTTTATAAATTTAACACCTACTAAAAGAAAAACAAAAACAAAAACAACAAAATGTTTAAATTAACAATTATTATCCTAGCTGTGTGGATATATGCTTTCCAGTGTGCTGTTATAAGACCAACTGAAGAAGAGAAGGATTTCTTAGAAACAACTACAATAGCAGCAGATGCCATTACCACTATAGAACCAGAGGTGACCACAGTTAATGACGAAGATATCACTACTACTCCAGCAGAGAGAGCAGGTGGTCTAAGTCGAGATGAAGAAGCCTCTATATTGATATTAGATCAAACATTGTTGGATCCATCACCAGCTGAATTAGTTAAAATTGATACGGAATCATTGCAAGTGGAAAAATCTGGTAAACTTTTATTGTTAAGTACACCAAAAATTGCTGAAAAGCCAAAAATTCTAGAAGAAAACCTAGAAGAATCAGAAGAACAGGATGAGTCGGAAGCAAATTCCACAGAAATTGTGTTAGACACAACAACTTTAACAACTGATACCGATGAAACTACAACAATTTCTATAGAAGATCAACAAAAGTCTGAATGTGAGGATAAAACAAAAGCTAGAGATGAATTAAAAATTGAAAACAAACTTAAAAATGAATCTATATTAGATGACATAATGGCCACCACTGAGAAAACTACAAAATTATATCCCATCAATGATACGCTCTATGAAGATAATAAAATGAATACTACAGAAATTGTAGAAAACTCAAATTTGGTTGTCGATGAACAACCCCAAAAATCATTAAATTCAAATTTTGGTTCTGTGATTTTAACAGAATCTGAAGCAGATTACTTTTTAGTGGACACAGAAATATTAGAAGGTTCCTACATCGATGCTGATAGTGAATTACATTTACAGCCTATAGTGCAGTCAGTGGAAATTGTGCCTTCTAGTTTAGATGATCCCTTACTCATTAATTATGTACAAAGTTGGTAATTCTGCAGGGAATTTTATAAATTTTTTTAGTTGTTTATTGTTAACAAACAGGTTTGTTATTTTTTAACAGTATTTTTTCTTTATTATATGTAAGTTAAACGAATTTCTTTTAAATATTAAGTACTCGTATGTAGAAAAATTTTACAAAAAAAAAAATGAAAACGAATAAAATAAATGAAGAAACATTAGTGTTTTCAGCTTTATCTAACAAGGTAACCAAGTTCGAGTGTATAATTGAATAAATACAGTGGTGGAAAATATAATAGAAACTATTCAAGTTTTTTCTAATTTTATTCTCGTTGCCTTTATTTTTAAAAATCAAAATAGTGGCTAAATTTGCCCCGAAAGACGAGAAGATGGTTCAGAAAATTGTACAGAATTTTAACGTAATGTGTGTCTTTTTATTTTGTCACTTATTTTAAGTGGGCGTGGCTTTTAGTGAAAAATTAGCCATATCGAACTTTTATCAAATTACATAGTAAAATTTAGAGAGTACTGATCGGTTCTATACAAACTGTTTATTTTTGGAAATCCTATAAAATTTCCTTAAGTCTTGTATTATTTTGATCTACAAATAGTCGACAGACTTAAAATGGCAGAACCTTAAACATGACCAAATTTTTATTTGTTTTTAGCGCTTTTAAAAGAAAGTTAACAACACTGACTAAATTAAATGAACATCATTCTATGTTAATTTGAATTAAAACTAACTGCAATTTCCTATAAAAACTGTGCTATTCGAAAAACATTTTTTTTAATTACAGAAATGTTTAAATATTAGAGTTCTTCAAATTTAAAAACGAATACGTTTTCGTGTAATGGTCAGCGTATTGAACTATTACGCATAAGGTTGCGGGTTCGATCCCCAGAGACTGCAGAATAATAATTTTGAAAAATAATATGTATGACTTTGCTATCCCTTATACATATTGCAGCGTCCTCCAGCCAACTAAAATAATATAACAGGGCTATGAACAAAAAGCTTCAACAAAGTTCGCCAACTCTCCATCAGATGGCGCGCAACAACTTTTCTAAGATTCATTATCTCGCGCAATTACAATCAATCACAAAAATATTTATCATTTTTTTTTTAATGCAAGTAAAAATTGAGCCTTCTAAAATCAGCAGTTTAATATTTTTTTTGGCAAATTTTAGCAGAATAGACTGCTTATTTCATTCAACTAAATTTAACTTAAAAATAAAAAAATTTTGGAGATCTAACAGTTTGTTTTTGCTATTTTTAGTCTACTAATATTTTAAAAATTCTGTAAATTTAACAAATTTTGTTGCTTTGCTGTTCTTATTTTACAAATATTTGGCAAACAAATCTGCTTATTTCAGCAGTTTATTCTGCAAGGTAATTTTTAGCTAATTTTTAGTAGCATTTTCTGCTATTTTTACAGGTTTTTTTTCTATGAGTGTAAACAAATCTTCCAAAGACACACCAAAGCGTGTTATGCAGTATTATTAGAACCATTTAGAAACTAAAAGTGTTCTTATAAATATGAAACACACTATACATAGTTACAATAAATTTCCCTAAAATTCAATTTAAATATAAATATAAATCCTTTTTTTTATATAAAATCCCGTAAATTTTCCGATATATTCATTAAGACAAATAAATATACAAACTGCATTTTATACAGCAAAATACCCAATAAAGAAACTTTTGAAAGCCCCTGTAATAGTGAAAATGTTCAGTATTTTTTTTTTCTAAAAACCATTATAAACGTGTATGTTTATGTGTTAAAATGAAAAGGTGATGGTAGTGAGATGCCAAGGTTCATTACATGTGCAAATCCGCAAAAGTGCTGAAAATATTGGCAATGTGGCGAAAATGTGTAAATAAAAAAAAAAAAATCCTCAAACATAGTACCCATAATTGAAAGAAAAGTACGGGGTAAAGAACACATCAAATGGTTTGGTAATAGTAATTGTAATGTATTGAATCTGTGTGAGTCTGTGTATGTGTGTGGCTGTGTGTGTGTGCAGTTCATGGAAGTGCAGTTTAAATGTAAAAAAAGGATTTAAATTCAATATGTTTTTTGGCAACACTACCTGAAACTCTCTCTCTTACTTTCTTTTCCTATGTTGGCAAATTTGTGTTCAAATACATACTATACACTCATAAAAAAAGCCCCTACATATTCATGGTCTGGGTAGGGAAGCTAAAGTTTTGCACACTGCTAAATACACAGACAATTTAAGTTAATTAAGATAAGAAATTTGAGCTTAATTAAACATACATTTTTCTGATTCAATTTCGTCTATCTCACTTATATTCCAAGATATAGGCTATTTTATAATAATATTTTCGTAAATTTTTCTCTTATTTAGGACTTGTATCATGTGAACAAGAGAATTTTGAGGAAGTCTTTATATGGGCACTAGGCCATAACCAAAATCAGTAGGCTTCGTCCTTTGGCTGATATAAGTTGGTGAATCAGATTTCACCAAAATATCTTAATAATTCCGACCTGTAGCATGCCCACAAAAATATATGGACAGACATCGTTAAGTTGAATCAAAAAGTGATTCAATCGGAATACTAAAACGTAGTGACTTTGGTATTACAAACATCAGCACAAACTTATTATACCCTATCCACGTAGTGGTGTAAGGTATAAATATGGGAAATAGTGCCTTCTATATGTGGAGACCCAAAAATATAGTCATTTGAAAATAATTGTGGTTTAAATTTGCAGAAATATTAGATGAAATAAATTGTTATGCTATATTGAACATTGGAGCGTACCACCTTACAGGCAAAAAAAAAAAAAAAAATTGCGCCGTACACCCTCCAATATGAAGTATTTTTGCAAGGAGGTTTCAAAAAAAAAATTTTTATTTTTTTTTTGCCGAACGTAGGGGTCGCCATTTTACATTTTTCATTATATCTTTGGTATTTACAGTCGGATCTTAAAGTATGATACATCGATGTTTTTCTCTCGAGGAGACCAGTGTTTTGCTCTAAGGACATTTTGACCTCAAGTATCCCGTTCTAGTAGTTACCCACCAGATCTCAGTAGCTACCACCCTAATGTCAGAAAATTAAAGCTCGTAAAAAATCATTAAACTTTTGCTAAGGAAGTTTTTCGCTAAACCCAGTAAAATTTTTTTTATATATTGGTTGCCGAACGTAGGGGTCGCGTTTTTAAATTTTTTTAATTGGATTTTTACTATATAGCAAAACACTGGTCTCCTCGAGGCAAAAAAATCGATATATCACACTTTAAAATCCGATTTTAAATGCCAAAGCTATAACAAAAAATTAAAAAAGGCGACCCTACGGTCGGCAAAAAAAAATTTTTTTTTTTTGAAATCGTCTTCCAAAAATACATCATATTGGAGGGTGTACGGCGAACTTTTTTTTTGAGGTACGGTCTATTGGACATATTAGTTCAGTCATACACTTTAAGACAATATAACTTAAACGTTCGTAATTGAATCAGAACGCGTTTAACAGACTTTTTTACTTATTTTTTTTTTATGAGTGTACCTATTTACATACACAGACAACATAAATACAATCACAAACAAGTAATGAAATTAAAGTCGTTAGTGCTGACTATATGATACCCTACACTACTGCACGATTTGGTTCATATTCCGGGAAGCAGATCAAATTATTGGAAGGGAATTTTAATTAACAGTCCCACTCAGAAATATACAAATGGGAATAACTTTATTAGAAAAATGGACGGCAGTGCAAAAAGCATCAGAAAAGCAGTGGGAATATTTTTGATTTTTTACTTTTTTCGGTCGTGTCATGATTTTAATCTGGGCCGTTAGATTAGCAGGCGAGAGCTCTATCCACTAAGTTAACTATACATATAAAACTTGATAGCTAATCAGGTCAATGAATGATAACAGCTGGATGATTGTTGGCAGTACTTGGCAGCACTTGTGTTTGAACCAGTGATGCCAGAAGCTATTTTGTTCCAACATTTTTTTTTTTTGTTACAAAAATCCCCTTTTTCCTCTACATCCGAAAAGATGTTCCCTATTTTTTCCCTACGCCATTAATGTATTGAATTCAACAGAATACAGCCACCTCAGTAAATTTAAAAATTTTTGTTAAAAAAGTTTTAAATCAATTTCAGGTTTTCGATACAGATTTGAATGAAGTACGGATTGATATTTAATATGCGGATTTAATGTGTGGATTAATATTTAAAAAAATATATTAAGGTTCAAACAATAGAATTGGTTTCAAAACTTGTGTGAAAAAATCTGATTTGAAAGGGCCTTTCCATATATATTTTATGAATTTTTAATGGAAAAAACTTTCTAAATTATAACTTTTCCTACTAATTTTGAACAAATTCGATTGCTTTATAAAAGTTGCGTAAATATCGGCTAGTTAGGTTCCAAGACAAATCCAAAATGGCAATTCTGGATTTTTCGGTTTTTTGGGCGAAATTTCTGGCTCTCTAGCCAGGTAAGGTGGCCAACAATTAGTGTATCAGTTAGGTCTCCAGTTCTGCCTTCCGAATTAATACGATTCATTAAAATAAAAGCCACGAAAAAGCAATAAGGTTTTTTGTAATTTTTCGAACTTTTCGGCCTCAAAGCGCTGTCGAAAAGAACTAGCAGGAACTGAGCCAAAGTTGAATAGCGAATAAAATTACGAGTGTGCAAGTCCCGTATAAGGAATTGCCTTAATTTGCTTTGATTTGAAAACATCACTTAAGATCAGTAGAGTCAAGCGACTAGGTGAAAATATAGACCGATTTTAGTCGTTTTAAATGGTATTTGTGCAATACAAACTCATGCAAAGAATTGTATCCAATTATATTCAGAATTGCGAACTGTAATTTGATTACAGTGATCGATCATTTTACATGAACAGATGGACCGATTCAGCAAGTGATTCTGAGTCGATCCGGTCCACGTCTATTATATGGTGGGTCTACGTCCATTATATTTGGTAACTACAAACATCAGCACAAACTCAATATAACCTGTACACCCAGAAAACAGATTCAGTTCTGATAACCGCATTTATAGCCAATCGCATGGTTCGGTTGTGGTAGCCGAATTTTTCAGTTGTGGCAACATAAAACGAATTCAGACAGGACTAATTTGATTGTGACAACGCAATTTCAGTTGTATCAAGAATAATTCGGTAGCCATAACTTAAAAATTCCTTTGATGCAACTGAACCATTCGATGGGCAACAAATGGGGTTGTCAGCACCGAATCTGTTTTCTGCGTGTAGCACAGACTATTGTAGGGCACAATGATTGGTGCTTGATTATATACTGTAAGTCCTTTTTTGGGTGCGATGATGATGATGCTATTATTATTTTTGTACATACGTATACACAAACAAACAAGGAATGGGAGCATTACTAGTCAGCAGGGTGTTAACAATGTTTCTGGCGACTTAATTGAAATTTCATGAGAAAATAATTTTAATACATATTTGTCATTTGTTTGTTTTTACCTTTACAAATGTGATCACTGTAATATTAGTTAAGGGAAAATGTTATTTCCAGTTTCATTTAATTTGTAACAGGGATAATAATTAAGTCAAATTAATTTCGAAATTTAATTACGATTTTCTAAGAACGATCTTCGTCTTAAATAT
This sequence comes from Leucophora obtusa, assembly GCA_949987735.1. Lineage (NCBI taxonomy): Eukaryota > Metazoa > Arthropoda > Insecta > Diptera > Anthomyiidae > Leucophora > Leucophora obtusa. The sequence continues at coordinate 3,375,326 of OX465296.1, forward strand.
TTTTTAAGTAATAAATTTTATTTCAAACTTTTTTACTTAACCTAGTGTCTTGACATGCAATAAAATGATAGCCAGCAATTGTCAAAATGATCTCATCTCAAGTGAAGACACTCAATTTCAATTTTATTGCAATATCATGATATCGCTGACATGCAAGCGGCTCTTGCAATGATGCCTGCCATGAAATGTCACTTTTCGTTTAAATTTTAATTTTGCAATAAAAAAACAAAAGAAAATTTGGTAAAAAAGAATGGAAAAGTGTTTAATTTTTTATTATTTATAGATAAAAATTAATGTTTGATAAAATTTTGTGTTTTTCGAAGAAAAATCTATGATATTTCTTGGCCATGAAATGGGTAAGTGTTCTCCACCACTTTGCAATTGATATCATTTTGACGTTTCTCTGCAATGGTTTTGACATTTCATATCATATAATTTATTGCATTTGAAGACACCGGGTTATAAAATTTTAGAAAAAAAAATTCTTAGTATTAACTATGAAACTGTTCCTAAAACATTAAATTATAAAACTGATGAGTAGGATATCTCGATAAAAAATTTTATTTAATAAATATGTAGCACTCAAATGAGGCTCTTCAGAATAATTCTATTCCACACGTATCTTCAAGTTTTAGAGATTAATCAGAACTGGGTCGACAACAACGAGAGTTGCTTTTTCATATATTTTGTATGGGAAGCAAAATGTAGTCATGTCGTCCGGCGATTTGTCTTCGGAATAGAATCTATTCTATTTTCGTGGCGACACACTAATACACACTTAAAATATTTGTCAAATTGTTGCCATATTTTTAAATAATTAAAGATTGCCATTAGAACAGAGTTGTTAGAAATTCGTATTAGAGCTGCAAAAATTCGTACTTTGTTTACAAAAAATTAATTTTTTTGACAGAAGAAATATAATTGAAATTTAAAATACATAATTTACGGCAGAAAAGCAAAATTAAATACAATAAAATATAAAGCAACAAGAATTAGTGAAAGACCAATTGAATTGGTGAAGAATTGTGGTGAAACAAATACAAAAATATTCTTGTTTTGCTTTCCTTTTTTTCTAAACGTCAACAAATGTCGACGGTCGATTGTCGCTGAATTTAAATTAATCGTGACGACTTTTGCTGTCGTCGGTCGACAATCGACCCAGTTGTAATAAACTTCTTATGCGTATTTTTATCGCCGTTACGAAAATACGCATAAAACTTGAAGGTACGTGTGGAATAGAATTATTGTGTGGAATAGAATTATTCAAAATAAAATATTTGGTCCTGATACCAATTAACTTAAATTCTTATTTTCTTGATTTTTTTTAATTCCTCTTTTATCTTTAAATTTATTAATCTAAAGCACAATTAATTTTTCTTATAACCAAAAATGTATATCGATTATCACAAATTGACAACTTTTAATAGAAAATTTGTTGTCTCTTGTGATATTAATGTCAAATTATTTCTGTATAATGGAGAAGTCGAAGTGGTTTATAACAAATTGTCAAAAAATTGATTTAAGGGATATCAATTTATGATAATCGATATTTATGGAGAAAACAGCGTCCATGTATGAGTTCAATAACATTGATTGTTTATTTGTCTGTTTTTATTGTTTTATTTTAATAATTTCGCTACAAAAGTTCAAATTATTTATAAGTATTTTGCATATATGAATATGCGATGGTATTCGTATATGGTATATGAATTTTAAAAAGTTATTGAGTTGTAACTCCAGGCTTTTGCCAACATATTAATACCTGCACAATTTTATATCAACACAGTTATAACAATAATTGGTTATTTTGGAATTTTTTACCATAAAGCCATTAACTGCATCTGTTACTACATAAGTAATATGGCACAGAATCCTGTGTAAGTGCCAACATATTCATTCATATATATATAAATACTTTTTTAATTTAGCGATATAGAGGGAAAAATAAATATAAACAATTTTAATGGATTTTTTCAAAAGACTTTTTTATACTGTATATGTAAATAACGGCGATATAGGATAGACAATGAGTAAGAATTTTACAAAATATTATTGCATACCTTTAAGGGATCAATATTAAAAAAAAAAACTTTAATATATGTACTTAAGTGTTTAGTGCTAGTATAGCAATAATTTTAAAAATTATTTTAAATCTTATTGTTTTTTTTTACACCTTGGCCTTTGGTTTTTTGTTCCCATTTAACCAACAAACAATATGTCTACCTACCACAATCTAAGGTGTGCAATCTGCCACATTTTTCCGTATTTTTGGTTTATAAAATCAACTTACTACTACTCGGTGCATGGGTGTATTTGTATATGCTTTTAGCATGCAGTCAAAGTACAAAAGTCACTGGGTTTGTCATTTTTTTTTTTTTGCTTTTTTGTGAGGACTGTTGTCAACGGGGCCAGCAGATGCTGGTAATTGTGGCATAAATAGACGAGGTGAACGAACAATTTTATCATGTAGCACAATCAACACTGTCATCCGGTTTCCTTAAAAAACTGATAAATGATTACAGAAAGAAAATAAATTATGCAATGAGTATATAGTTCAAATGGGGAGTATAATTATTATAATCATTACTTTAAAAAGACGTTAATCTGGTGACAAGGGCTTTCTTAAAATATGTACATATATAGCAAGGTTGCCAACCGATTCATAATGTTAGTGATAGTGGATAACATTTTTTCAAAAGTATTTCGTTATGGTATTTTAAGGTTTCCGGTATTTTAAGGTATGTTGTTAATTTATTTAAGCGTTAACGGTATTTAAAGCTAGTTTGTTTTGTTATTTTAAGGTTAGAGGTATTTTAAGTTATTTCGTTAGTGATGTTTTAAGATTAACGATAGTCCTTTTTCAGAATTTTTTGACAAATTTACCGATCGTCACTTTGTAAAATCTTATATATGCTCGTACATGTTCATATATTACCATATATGTTCACATATGATTCATGTATGCTCATATATAATCATATATGGCGCCATATACCCTCCGAAGATATATGGAAATATATGTAAACATGTATGGTCATACATTGGACCATGCATGACCATATACTAGTCAATGTATGACCATGTATGTCCATATTTATTTCTGAAAATTAATTTCTCCAATGTACAAAGTTAAAAGTATGCTAAAATTTCCCACTTTCCCACCCAAAACATAAATTTCTACTACATTTATAAAAATTATAACGTCTGGGTTGTCATACGACAATTTTAAAAAAAAATGTCAAAAATTAAAATGTTTTTTCAAAAAAATTAAAACTCCGTTCACTAAAAAAAAAAAAACAAAAATTTCTTATACTTTTAAATAAAGATTTATTTATTTATTAATCAAAATTTCAACTTTGGTTGCCAATATTTCCCCTAGATGGCGCAAAAGTAATTGAAAAAATTTCTTATTGAAGCATTATACTATATATGTATCTCCAAATTTTGGTTGAATACTGTTCAGAGGATCCACAATAGCAATTAATTTTTCCTTTTTTATAAAAGGCCAATAATGAAGTGGCAACAATGGTGTTTGACATCATCAAAATTTAAAAGTAATACACTCACAATATATTTTCCATAACCAATTGAGGTTTATTTTAAAAGTAATAGGTAAAGTTTGTTTTCAATTAAAGAATCAATTAAAATACATTGAAACATATTGTTTAACTTTTTTTATCAATCAATAAAAAACAAACTATAAAAAAATATGAATTGGCTGTAGGAGTTGTTATTTTCGGTCAGATATTCTATTTTTAGATTTCTATGTTTAGAAAAAATAATTTAAATAATTTCGTTGTTTTCTGTTTTAAAACAAAAAATTAAAATATTTTCGGTTTTCTTTTTTGTTAAAATAGTTTGTTTATATACAAAATTATTTCAATTCAAATTACAAGAAATTCTTTACTCATACACACAAACATAAAAATATGAACGTGTGTGTTGTGTATGGTGTAGTGTTTTGAAAATTAACAAAAAAAAAAAAACTTTCAAATATGAAAAAACAAACCACAAAATCGTTGTTTTTTACGTTTTGTCAGTTAAAAATTGATCATTGTTTTAATAGACTTTTCAATTATTTTTATTTCTTTTATGGATTGTTTAAACAACGTTTGAAAATAAATAGCAAAATGGTTTGAATATAATGGAAAATCAGTAGTCCTTTTTTTTAATGGTGTTTTCAATTAATTTAATATGTAAAATATTGTGAGTGTATACATATTTTTTATAATATTAAAGTAATATGTCTTTTAAATAAAAAAAATTAAATTTGAAAATTATTTTTATTTACATTTTTGACAACCGTTCAAATATTGCCTGTGTAGTACTGTTGTTACAGCATATATTAGGGTGCCTCGTTTTGTCACTTTTCTTTTGGAGCTGGACATTTACGCGAAAAACTTGATTACTTGATGTGCTACCAATTACTTGGCAACGATGTTTTTCTATACATTTATATTGTGAATGCGATAGTTTAAAAGGGGGGTTTTGTAAAAAAAAACTTGAAATCTTCGATTTTCTAAGTTTTGTAGGGACTTTTAATTGCAAATTCTTTAATTTTTTTTTTGCATTTTTTTTTTGGTTGATCTGATGATTTTTTTAAATAAAAACTTTTTTCTGTCTTTATATTCTTTTAAGAAAACAACTTTTTTCTAAAAATCATAGGAGTTGAAATACTTTTTATTGTTATTTTAATACAAAAATAAAAAACAAAAAAAAATTGGGGGTCTGCAAAGTTGGTTTAAACTGCTGGTCTAAATGAACGCCCTTAATGTTTCATTTTCCGTTTGTTTGAACTTTAAATAAATATTTTAATCTCTTCTATAAATATTATAATAGGATTTTAAAAATATAATGCAACTTACTGAATGTATGGGATTGAATATCCCATACAAAAGCTTTTTGTTATTTTCATATAACAATACGTATACGTCATGTAGTCCCAATAATTGCACTGTTCGAAAATTATAATATATGAGGTTATCCATACCAAATGTCCAGCGGAAAAAACTATATCACATCAATGTTAAACTTGTAGGATCATATGCATAATCAATTTTAAAATTTATAAATGGCTTATAAAACAAATTTTTCATGCAAAATTTATTCTATATATGTACGTGTTATAGAGTTTTCAAATTGTTATGCATAAGCACACTCAACCAAAAAAGTCTGTAATGGCTACTAAAAAAGTTTGCTGTTATTACGGGAAATTTAACTGTAAAATTAGTAGAAAAAATTAGTAGCCGCTACTAAATTTTAGTAAAATTTATGTAAAATGCAATTCAAAATCGATTTGCTAAAATTAGTTAAAAAACTTACTAAATATCATAATTTTAGTACAATGAAATTAGTAGAAATAATTAGTTGCAGCTACTAAATTTCAGTAAATTGCTGTAAACTGTAATCAATCTGCTGAAATTAGCAAAAAATTGTACTAAAAAATAAAAAAAAAACAGTAAAATCTAAAAAAAAATTTTTTTTTCTTTCGATTGTAACAAGCGTATAATTACTTCATCGTACTTGAAATTTGGAGTCAAAATTGCAAACGGTTCTCCAGTTATTGCCGTTTTATGCGTTGGAGATGCAATAAAAATTTCTGGGTGTTATTTCTAAACTAAGAATATATCAATAGTAACAAATATAAACTAAACAAGAATTGTAAAAAATCAAAAAAAATTATTTGTAAATTCCCAGTGTAGAAACGGTAATGACATATCATTATTTTTTGGACTACCAGTAATGACACCCACTTACCTTCTGCATTATTTTAAAATATATAGTAATGAATTACTGATAATGACTTACTTTTATCATTATTTCAAATAGAAAATAATTTTCTAGATTTTTTTGAAAATTTTTTTAAATCTATTTTTAGACTCAATATTTTTTAAACACTGGTAAGGATATATGTAACCACATATTTTTTGATTTTTTGTATGTTGGAGAGTAAGCTTACTTGTGTGCAGCAGGTCAATTATGTTTTGATCTATTAAATATTACATGTCGATATAGCTCAGATGGTAGAGCTGTTGACTGGCAATATGTATACCCAGGTTCGATTCCCGCACCAGCAAATTTTATTTAAAAAAAAAATACAATAAAAAATATTTTTTTTATATAATTTATTTTTTTGAAAATCTATTTTTAGACTCATTATTTTTGTCAGTACTGGTAAGCACATAGGTAACGATATATTTTTTGATTTTTCGTATGCTGGTGTGTAACGACAACTCATTATTTTTCGCGACATCGCCATATAAAGGTAATAAGAAATGTAATAACAAAAGTAACTAATTACCATTACCAAGTATGTAAATACATAACAACATATCTGGTAATGATTTTCTACACTGGGTTAGTATATTTTTCTGCTAAATTTAGCACTCGGTTTTGAAAAACTAGTAAAATGTTTTGCTGAAATCAGCAGCGAAAATTAGTAAAAAAATCCGTAATTTGTAACAAGAGAATAGCAAAAATGATTACTAAAAATAAAAATTGTACTAATAATCAGTATAAAAATAGTATAGTGCGATTGGAAACTGTTTACAAATTTTTTTACAAACTTTTTTATCTGAGTGCACTATAGTATTTGTTGTTGTATATAATATGAATAAAACATGGAGCAACTTTTTAAATTTTTCCGAAAAGTGGTGAATTAGGCATGGTTAAATATTGACAAATTGTGCAAGTTTTTTTTTCTTCAATATAAATTAATGCATGATGTCAATGGGCAATATAAAAAACAAATTAAAAAATAAGGAACTGGATCTGTATTTTTAGTCTATTTGCACTGATAAAAAAGCGCGAAAGTACTAAAATTCTGCTAAGATAACAGAAAAGAGTCTGCAGAATTTTCAATGAAGTTAAGAATCATGGTTTGCTAAATTAAAGTAAGCTAAAGTTTTGCGTACTGCTAAATACACAGACAACATACAGCTAATAATTTAAAAATTTCTGCAAAAATTTCGCTAAACCAAATTTTAAGCGAAATTTTAGCAGAAATTTTTAATTTTGGACACCCTATGCCAGCCCATAGTTGTTATTGAGAGAATAATTTATTTATAAGGACTAACTTATAGGTACGTAGTAACGAATTTTTGTTAATTTTACTCTAAGTGGCTTAGTTTTCGAGATATATGCTATTTTATTGTTATAGAATAAAAAATATCAGAAAATAGCGCCCTCATACGTTATATTGATAGCAGAGCTACAAGAATATAGCAACAAAGAAGAAAAAAATTATCACATTTTCTTTTAAATTATTTTAAAATTAAAGAAGATGATACAATTTGTACAAGTAAATTACAGAGAATAAAAATTGAAAAAATTTTGATAAGGCCAGCAGGATAGAATAAGTATTTTCGCGTCCCGATACAGACCCATCCTCAGTATCCTATGCCTTTTTGGGTTAATATTTAATTGATGTTGATGTATTTATATTGAATGTGAAACAAATAACCAAATGTAAACAACTCACTTGGATAAAATTCTTAATTCTTACAAATTTCCCCTACTTAAATAGTCAAATTTCTAGAATTTTCTAAATTGTAATAGAATATATTATATTAAAAAAAGTTAACAATTTTAACTAATTCCCCCATTATACGTATCATAAAGTACAATATACATATATTTAAAATTTGGCAGTAATTCGAAATACTTCTTCTACCTTAAGCTGGGCAGTTGGTATACAAATCGTCATATATATTTCATTCTTTTTCGTATAATATATAATACTTATAATATTTTTGTACATTCATACTTATAATACTTATACGTATACTTTTATTTATGTAGTATAATATTTTATCCTTTAAAACAAATTATTCTTATTATTCCAAAATCCTGTTATATTATAATGTACATTTATCAACATCTTGTTTCTTTATTTTTTTCCTTTTTGCAATAATAACAAGAGAAAAAAACCAAAAGAAATCACAACTAGAAATAGTATGGTTTCAAAGGCAAGAAATAAAAAGATGGTGTGGGAGTACCTACATATATACCACTGCAAAGGAAATCCCTTTTTATATATTATAAAATAAAACAGTTGTTGCTTTAGCAACCACACAAAACCAACCAACACTAATGCTTGGAATAATAAAAAACTAAGAAAAAAAAAACAGAAACAAGAATGAAATTGCATTGTCATGCTAAAGCCAAACAAATTTATACTCCCCAAAGACATAATAACAATGATAATTGGATGCTTGCCAATGATATGCATTTCATATATACTATATGGAACAAAATACAACAACATACTTACAACTCAAACCTACACACACACATACACACACTCACACATAAAAATATCACATGCATTGTAAAAAGGACGATACAAAAGAAGATTTTCATTCAAACACTCTCAATCATACAAATACACTCACATACACAAACACCCTCACGTTAGTTTCACTATAATTCCTTTTTTACATAAGATTGTTTTTTTTTTTTGCTGTACTTCTTCTTGATTTTCTGTTGTTCTGCATCATAAGAACAATTGTATTGGGGTGTCATATAGTGTAGTGTGTAAGTGTGTAATGTACAATGAATGCTGGTCATATATTACATACAAACAAATGATTTTTTTGTACTTGGTTATGTACTGACAATTGTAATTGCAGTGCAACGACAATAACAACTAACTAAGAATAATAATAATGTAAGTAAAACATATACAGTCAAAAAGTCTAAAGAAACAGCACACTGGAGATCATTTAAAGATTATTAAACAACAAACAATTGTCAAGATGCACATGTAAAAGATATGAAAATTTTATAAGTGATTGTAGTCAGTAATTGAGAAATAATATACATAAATTATATTTTCATTAAAGTAAGAAGGGTCTTATGAGGAAGTGTTAAAAAAATCGTTAAAGTTATAAAAAAAAAAAAAATAAAAATACATACTTTGTTTTTTTTTAATCAAATCCACATTTGATTAAATTTTGTATAAATTTTGCCCTCTACAAAATTATGATGATGTTAATGCCCCTCTGATTTCGGATAAGATCAGTTAAAATTATAGCTATTTTATAGGTCTACTTTTGAAATATTGATCTAACAACTTGTTAAACATGTGGGAAGCGATAGTGAAACTTTCCCCATATACCACCCAGGTCTACCACATTTCAAAAAGAAATACAAAGCTATTATGACAAAGCTATAGAGAAGTTAAATTTGGTAAAGGGAAAACCAAGGATGGTAACTGAAACTAATGTCGGTTACGGTATTTGTACTGGTATAATTTTATTCCTTATTTCGTTTACCGTTAAGATTTTTGTAAAATAAGGGTTAGGGTATTTTAGCGGTTAAGAGAAATTCCAAGAAAAACCACTCACGGCCTGAGCTTTTTCACGATTCTGAAAATTTGAGGTCTTTAAGATATTTTCTTTATAAATTTTTTTAAATTATAAAATATTTTCTAATTTACTTCCCTTGCGGGATCCCGGGATCCCGGGAATTCAAAATAAATTTCCCGCTTTCCCGGGAAATTAAAAAATGCGGGATTTTGCATTCCCTACTTGCTATACTAAAAGGTGGATCTAGGTTTAATATAGTTTGCGATTAATCTACATTTTAAAAACCCTATTGTCGTTTAATTTTCTTACCAAACTTATACAGAAAAATCGTGCATCAGTGAAATAATTTTCATTTTAATTGAATTCTTTTATATACTTAAATGGTCAACATAATCAAATAAATAAATAAATATTTTATGAATTATGATAAATTAATCATCATTTTACCTTATTAAACTAAGCATGTGTTAAAAACAACGACGTGCCCTGAAGCCACAAAGCAATTTAATAGTTTCAACAAAATTTAACGTTTAACCAAATATAGTTTAGGCTTCTGTATTAAACATTAATAGTCTGTCTCAAATACAGACACACAATTTAAGTAAAAATCTTAAATTATGCCAATCATGTCTTTTTGCTTCAAAATGAAAAGAACAACATATTCTAGACATTCCTGGATATTCTAAGCGTCAATAAAATTTTTGTATAAATACTTGCGTTTTATTTTGGAAGAATATCAGTTGTTTATTTAACAATTAACTCTTTACCAGTTATTAACAAAAGCTAAATAATTTTCTAAAAAAATGGCTAAATATTTACAAATTTTGTGTGTGGCTTACTTGGCTGTTGCTTTGTGCTCTGCTGAAGCTCCTCGTTCTCGTTTCCAAAACAGACTTCGATTTTTGGCTCGTCAGGAAGTTGTAGCCGAAGCAGCTGCTGTTACTCCTTATCCTTCTGCTGATGAATTAAAACCAGAAGTATCATTTGATGAAGCTGTGGCTGCCGAAGAACAACAACCTAACCAACCTGATGAGGTATATGGTCCCCCAGAAGGTGAAGCTGCTGTTGAAACTGATGGTGTTGCTGCTACTGAAGAAGAACAAGCTGGTGTTGAGGAAGCGGCTGCTGCAGAGGAAGCTGCCGCTGCCGAAGAAGAGGTTTCATCTCGCTTAAGTGCCCGTCGTACTATCTCTGCTCGCAGAAGTTCTATACGTCCTGCTAAATTACGCAAAGCTGCTCCTGCTCGTCTTCAAGTCCAGCCACAATTTGTGCCCCAACCCATCTTCTACTATGTTGCTCAATGAGTATTATTTAAAGCAAGTGATTTATGATGTTTAATATACAGTTTAGTATATTGATATGATAAATATTTAAGACAATGTTTATTAGTTACTTAAGGAATACATGAAGCGTTAATATAAACACATAATACTAATATTAGTGTAAAAAATTCGAACAAAAATAAAAAACAAATTAAAATACAAATCACAAACAATTTTTAATGAACTGTAGAATAAAATTTATTACCCGAAGGCGTATGATTATTTTTGATTGTGTGAATTGCATATTTCTCATACGCCTTATTGCACTTTCTACATAACAAACTGTCGCAAACATTTATAAATAGGACAAATAAGACGTTACAAAAATTTAACCAGCAGTTAAATTCAAATTACAATAAATTAAAATTTTACATGTGAAACCGTGTTTACCGGCACATTTTTGTAATGGAGCTTACTTGTGTAAAAATCAAAAACAAATACTAATAGAAATTTGCTTAGTATTAGTGTAAGTAAATTTACATCTTGAGCCAATAAAAACAGGTTTGCAACAAAGCAGAATAGAATTTGTTTAAGTACATTTGTAAATTAATTTAAATTGAAAAATTTCGATATTAAATTATACACATTTCACTATTTAATATTCAATATTAACCTTTAACATTTCCCCTTATATATGTACACTCAGCTAAAAAAAGTTAGTAAACAAATTTTGTAAACAGTTTCCAATCGCACTTTTCTACTTTTATACTCATTTTTAGTACAATGTTATTTTTTAGTAATCATTTTTGCTATTCTCTTACTACAAATTACGGATTTTTTATTAATTCTAGCTGCTGATTTCAGCAAAACATTTAACTAATTTTTTAAAACCGAGTTCTAAATTTAGCAGCAAAATAAACTAATAAAAATTTTTTTTTTTTTATTTTTTAGAATTCTTGTTTAGTTTATATTTATTACTATTGATATATTCTTAGTTTGGAAATAACACTCAGAAAATTTTATTGTATCTCCAATGCATAAAAACGTAATAACTGGAGAACCGTTTGCAATTTTGACTCCAAATTTCAAGTACGATGAAGTAATTGAACACCCAGAAAACAGATTCAGTTCTGATAACCGCATTTGTAGCGAATCGCATGGTTCGGTTGTGGTAGCCGAATATTTCAGTTGTGGCAACAGAAAACCAATTCAGATAGGACTAATTTGACTGTGGCAACGGAATTTCAGTTGGATCAAGAATAATTCGGTAGCCGCAACCGAAAAATTCATTAAATGCAACAGAACCATTCGATTGGCAACAAATATGGTTGTCAGAACCGAATCTGTTTTCTGGGTGTACGCTTGTTACAATCGAAAGAAAAAAAGATATTTTTTATAATTTTTCTTTTTAGATTTTACAGTTTTTTTTATTTTTTAGTACACTTTTTTGCTAATTTCAGCAGATTGATTTTAAATTATAATTTACAACAATTTACTGAAATTTAGTAGCTGCAACTAATTATTCCTACTAATTTCATTGTACTAAAATTATTGATATTTAGTAAATTTTTTAACTGATTTTAGCAAATCGATTTTGAATTACAGTTTACAACAATTTTGCTAAAATTTAGTAGCGACTTCTAATTTTTTTTTTACTAATTTAGTTGTACTACAGATCAGCTGGCCTCAAAACAGTTAAATTTCCCGTAATAACAGCAACATTTTCAGTAGCCATTACAGACTTTTTTGATTGAGTGTATGTCTAAATCCATTATCAACTTATCCTTTTAAAAACAATTAATTACCTAGTTGCTTGGTTTGCTTTCGCAAGACGGAAACTAAAATGGCAAATTAAATTGAAATAAATAAGTCTCCAATGGAAACAAAATGACAACATTATTAGTTAACTACAACAGCAGCAGCAATAAACATACTAAATAAACATATACTTAAATTACATAGACATATGTATATAAATAAATGAAACTAACTAAGTAGTTAGTTATATATAAATGTACATGAATGTAATGACCAAAAAACAATATCCGTAGAATCATCGAAAAGATCAACAGGTGTATGTTGTTTGATTTGATTCTCTGACCATTTGTTACTATATCCTTTGCAAGAGTTATACTTATGCATAGATGTTAACATATATATTTTACATATCGTTAGCTGAAATGCAAAACCACGTAACTAACAAAAAATACAAAATCGGTTTTTTGATCGATTATGATGCATATCAACGAGGTCCACGTCTTCTCCAATTTTTACTGTCATATAATAAAAATTAGACATATTATTAGCGAAAATCGAAAGCACGTAACTACATACTTGTTGCTTGAAAATTGTAAAAAATTGTTTCTCCTGTAAAATAGTAAAAATGTTAGTTACGTGGTTTTGCATTTCAGCTAACGATATACGATATAAATAGTGTATGTAGCCTTTCAGCCAGTACAACGTACAGCAACTATATATTACAGAGTTATTGTAGATAAACATAGATTTGTAATTTGCAGAATTTAGCCTCCTTGTATATGTTTTTTATCTCTAGAGAAAAATTGAATTTATTTGTTTTATACACCCAGAAAACAGATTCGGTGCTGACAATCCCATTTGTTGCCAATCGAATGGTTCAGTTGCATCAAATGAATTTTTCGTTTGCTGCTACCGAATTATTTTTGATACAACTGAAATTCCGTTGCCACAGTCAAGTTACTTTTATCTCAATTCGTTTTCTGTTGACACAACTGAAAAATTCGGCTACCACAACCGAACCATGCGATTGACTACAAATGGGGTTATCAGAACTGAATCTCTTTTCTGGGTGTATATTTCAATGTTCTGTGTTAGTTAAGCTATAGTGTTCATTCATTTTGCAACATATCGAATTATTGGTTTTGTAATGAAAACTAATTCAAGTGCAAACGTGAAATATATATTGAAGAGGAATATTTCCCACCAGGGAACCTTTGGAGGAGGCAAATTAAATATTTGCTTAATTTTTTAGCAGTACAATTTCATAACTAGGGGTGGAAATGATCGAGCTCCTAAATACTTTATGACGTTTTGGAAATATTAATCAAACCAAAAAATTAAATTTTTTTCAAGTATCAAAATATGATCGAAATGAGTAAGCTGGCCTTGTTGGACAAATTTCTTAGTGTTGATTTTAAACAGTCTAAAAAGTTACCAGGGGCTAAATCATATACATAAGTGGCTTTTGGAGAAATACTAAAAATACTTAACCCCGCCTACTTCGCTCGCTTTTTGGAAAAATTGAGAAGGTTGTTTAAAATTCACTTCATATGATATATAATATTTAATTCTTGAAGGAAAGCCACATATGTACGTATGTTCATATAATTAATTCCCAACTCCAATTTTAAGCTTGCAAAATGTCAATTCAATCATTTAACTATAGTCACAATTGTCGGAGTGCATCAAAAAGTCGGTTTAATCAGATATTGTAAACAACACTTTAAATTATTGCAAGTGACTTTAGTTGGTTGGTGCTAAGGTTCTACACTAAACTTACAAAATATGTATGCATCCATAGAGATATAAAGAAATGTAGTAGAGTTTTCGTTCAAAATTTTTCCCCGACAATATTTTGCAAAATTCTCGAAAAATTTTAATTGAAATTTATTTAAAAAAAATATATTTTCCATTGATAACACTGTGAGACAAATGGTAGGGGTCAGTGATCGGGAAGGGTTCAAACTACCGTGGAAAGTTATATCGGTAAAAAAGAAGTTATACGTGTCCCGGCGTTTCGCTGGGTCAACCCCTAGAAATCGAGATATATCGATTTGACCTTTGGTGGTCTTTTTTTTGACATAACTCGAGAACCACTAGTCCGATTTTGCTCAAACAATTTTAAAAAAATTTAAAATTACAATTCCTTTAATCTGTTCATATAACGTTTTTCTATATACTCAACAGTTTTGCCGGTAAAAATAAGTGTATGAAGAAAAAAATATTTTTTGCCTAAAATATTAAAAAAAAGTAATTAACAAAAGGTTATTGATTTTTATGGTAGCGGTAACAAACATTTATTTTTACCGGCAAAACTGTTGAGTATATAGAAAAACGTTATATGAACAGATTAAAGGAATTGTAATTTTTAATTTTTTTAAAATTGTTTGAGCAAAATCGGACTAGTGGTTCTCGAGTTATGTCAAAAAAAAGATATATCTCGATTCCTAGGGGTGACCCAACGAAACGCCGGGACACGTATAACTTGTTTTTAACCGATATAACATTTCCCGTTGGTTTCATCCCATCCCGATTTTGACTGTCGCATAGTGTAATTAATAGGCGTGTTCGTTTACTTACTACAAGTTACTACTTTTACTGCAGTTGGAAAAATTGAATATAAAAAGTAAACAACACTTTCCGGTTGTAGTAAAAGTAGTAAGAAATTCGAGTAAACGAACACAGTGGGTTTATGTAGTATGTGATACAAATCGATTGAGTTTAAATTTTAAAATTTTAATATTATTCATTGGCGGACTTAGGCCGGTCTGGGGTGGGCAAATCCCACCCTGGACTGCTTTATGCCCACCCCAGAATTTAAAAAAAATCTGTCTATAATTCTTGTTCTATGATTTTTTTTTTTAAATATCAGTTAATCGTGTGTTTTTGATTGGGAAAATGTCTTCTAGTTTCCTAGGAAGATAATTTGTTGGAATCAGTCC
Source organism: Leucophora obtusa (assembly GCA_949987735.1). NCBI lineage: Eukaryota > Metazoa > Arthropoda > Insecta > Diptera > Anthomyiidae > Leucophora > Leucophora obtusa. The sequence continues at coordinate 3,390,596 of OX465296.1, forward strand.
GTTTTACAGCCAGAACTAATATCGATTTTTGTCTTGAATATTTCTTAAATAAGAAATGTTGTTAAAAAATTCTTACTTAAGAAATATTTAAGAAACAAATCGATCTTAGTTCTGGCTATAAGAGAAAAATTTCTTGGATTTAATAGTTTTTTAAACGAATAATTAGTTAATATTACACTCATAGAAATAAATCTGTAAAAATAGCAGAAAAAGCAACTAAAAATTAGTTGAAAATTATGCTCCAGAAAGAACTGTTTTTTTTTTTTGCTAAATACTATTAAAAAAAGAACAGCAAAAATAAAGCTGTTAAATTTGCAGAATTTTAGTTATATTTAAGTTAACTTTTAGTTAATTGGAAATGACAAATTGTATTGTAAAATTTACAGAAAATTTTGCTAAATATTAGTAGACTAAAAATAGCAAAAACAAACTGTTATATCTATAATTTTTGTCATTTTTAAGCTAAATTTAGTTATATGCAAAAGGTTTATTTTTGCTGTTCTTATTTTACTTGTATTTAGCAAACATAAATCTGCTAATTTAACAGTTTCTTCTACAGCATAATTTTTAACTAATTTTTAGTTACTTTTTCTGTTATTCTTACAGATTTATTTCTATGAGTGCACACTTTTGAGGAAATTTCAATATGTCGTAGAAGCAAAAATTCTACGAAGAAAATGTCAGTTTTTGATCACCTCGGTAATTTAGGTGGTCAAAATATGGGTTAAGAATAGGTTCGTCAGAGGTGGAAGAAACTATGAGACAGGTTGATCTTAGATTTCTTGTCTCCATCAAATAGCAAAATTTTATACTATTCTGAGCGTATAGCATTCCCTGGTTCCGAGGTTTTCTTCAGAAACAAAGGATGCATTCTTCAGAGTTTTCTATAAAAAACATTTGAAAATTTTGAAAATTTTATCAAAAGGGAGGGAGTTATTTTTAAAAGTATTTTTTTGTATGAAAAAATTGCATGCATAATGTCGAAGGTGTTTTTTAAGATTAAGTGTCTGAGAATGGGCAAATAAACAGCCAAACATAAATGGGGCCCTTGCCCACCCCAGAAAAATGGTCTAGGTACGCCTATGATATTATTATATTTGTAATTTTAAAAAGATAAAAAGCAGTAAATTATATTTGCATAATACGAGTAGAGGGGTTAATACAAGGATTTAGAAAAGTTAAACAGAAATTAGACACAAGTGGCCTTAATATCCTCAGAGAATTTGTCGTGTATGTCAGTATCACTATTTCAGTTCTTAACTCGATTTCCGGGAAATACCTAAAAAAAAAATAATTTTTTATATATTCAAGTGTACCGTGAATAGAAATATTACAAACCCTAAAATATAGATGTATACATATTGTATTTTGGAATAAGTTTTTAAATTTGTTTATAATAAAATTAAATATGTAAAGCACGTTGAGCCGGCATGGCTGTGATGTGTGATGGTCGCTGCTATTGTTGTAGTTTTAACAATAATCTTTCCTTGGTATTGCTGTAACATCATTATCATCATCGATGATGTTTTCATTTATTTTGTTGGCCAAAAACAAAACAAACATTATAGACTACATTTTTTAAAACAATTTCTGATTATTTGTAGCTGATTATTATTTTTGGCAAACAAAGTAAATTTGTGTGTAAGTGTGGTATAATATTCGTATATTGTTTTTGTTTGATGTTACATATTTACCATGATTGTTACTTTTATTGTTTACTGGTGTTTATTATCAAATTATTTTGTTAAGAAAATAACAAAAAACATCAATACCACAAATAAACCCCAAAATTCAACACACAACAATTGAAAATGAAAATAAAAAACATTTCTTTTAGCAAAAAATAAAAACATTAAACAGTAACATTTGTATGCAACACGTTATTTGTTTTTTTTTTGTTTTTTGTTTTACGAACATTATTTTCGAATACAAATGACTTCCTACTTCCGTTCTAATGGTGGATCTTTTTTATATACATTTATAAATTTTGGCTTTGGTTGATTTTTTTTCAAACGACAGTGAAGTGAAATAGAATTGTTTGTTATTTTTTTGTTTCAGATTTTTTTTTTGTTGCTGTTAGTATTAGTGTTATACTGACCTAGAAAAAAATTAAAACGACAAATATGGAAATTTGAAAAAAAAAAATAAAAATGTAAATCAAATAAATTTTTTATTCAAACATAGTTTTGAATTTTTATGTATAAACATTTTTACATAAACTTATTAAAAAAATATCTAAAAAACAGCGACAAATATAACAAAAATTATGTCAAAAGGAATACTGAATATTTTGTTTTTTTTTCTGTAAAATTTGTGTATTTTTAAAAATTGTCAAACTAATTGAATATTTGTTCATTCTTGCAACATCTGTTGACTTAATAAAAATGCTAAAAAATGTGTTTAAAATGTAGCATAATTTTAAAGGTTAGTAAAATTATTAGAAATGTGTACACTTAAAATAATATGTTAGTAAAAAAAGATTTGACTAATTTTCAACAAAGTTTTAATTGAAATACTGATTTAAAAAAAGATTTTAGTTATCTTCTATCTAGGTTTATATGGGGACTAGGGCCAAATGCGGTTCGATTTTGTTTGAATTTTAAGGCAGGTTTATGATTCTCTAAAATATTTATAATCCAGATAATAACCACATATCAACAATATCTGTTTGTTTAAATACTATATCAGCTCAGGACCTTTTTATGGGAGCTTGATCTGAGTATGGACCAATTCTAACTAATTTAAATAGGGTTCGTCCTTGAGCCAAGGTAAGCTTATGTGAGAAATTTTATATAAATATCTCCGTATTTGCCACCTAAGGGTTTACTTTGAAAGACGGACGGACATCGGTAAATGGTCTCAGAAATATAATTTGTCACACTAGTTAAGGCATATTTACACGCGAGAGAATATTGCTAGAGATAGAGCAAAAAGGAATTCCAAATAGCTCTATTGTGAATGATTTTAACTATTTAGAAGAGTTATTGCTCTATCTCTAGCGGTTTTCCCTCGTGTGTACTCGTAAATGTGCTTTTATAAGGTGGTGTAAGCCCAGTATATTGGGTAGTTTATAAAATTGAATTTAATAAAATCAACTCAGCAAAATTTTTTAGAACCGGTTACCTCAGAATCTATACCATAGTTCCAATTACCCGGTTCTAAAACTGATTCCCAAAATCAAAACCGGACCTAAAGCAATCTGTTCTAGTTTAGAGGAAAACAACCTATTGCTTTTAGGTCAAAGTCTATATAAAAAGAACCGGCGGTAGAATATAATATTAGAATCTATACTAATGCAGTATAATTTAAAATTTTAGTCATGTTTAAGGTACTGCCATTTTAAGTCTGGCGATGACAAAACAAAAAAAAGCAAACGTTACGCTAAAATTCTGTACAATTTTTTGAACCACCTCCTCGCCTTTCGAGGGGCCATTATTTGCCATTATTTTGATCTTTAAAAATAAAGGCAACGAGTATAAAATTAGAAAAAACTTGAATCGCTTCTATTATATTTTCCACCACTGTAAGATCGTATCAACTTTTCCATCTCTGAACATCACCAAATAATGGGATTATTTTTTAAAAATATGGTAATATTGAAGAAAGTGTGAGAATGAATAATATGTGAGTAGAAGAGAAAATACAGAGAAACTAAATTAGAGTTTAATCACTCGTCGTGATTAATTTAAATTCAGCAACAATAGACCAGTGTTGCCAACTCTTGAAGGCAGGAAAGCACCGTGAGCATTGTGAAAACGGGTAAAAAGGGTAAAAATTTAGCAAAAATGGGGTAAAAAAGCACGATATTAATTTTTTGAAAAATTTGAATCAAGAATTTAAAAACACATTTTAGCGTTGTAAAATCGTGTAAAAAAAAGTTCAAAAAATAACCAAAAAAGGGGTAAAAAAGCACCAAACTAAGTTTAAATATATCAAAGTTGCTATTTAAAATTGTACTACAAACATTGTGAAAAAATGTATTTTTTGTTTAGTTCGTATTATTTTTCCAACTTTGACAGAAAATTGAAGAAAAATTGAAAAAAGCGAGAACAAATACCAAACATATAAACTGTACAAAAAGCACTAAAAGCACTGCCAGAAATCGTAAAAAGCACTGTAAATACCCGCTTTTTTTAAACGGGTATTTGTAAAAAATCACCGGGTATGGGAAGGAAAAAAGCACCAAAAAATACCCGAAAAGCACTGAAATGGCAACACTGCAATAGACCGTCGACATTTGTTGACGTTTAGAAAAAAAGGAGAGCAAAACAGGAATATGGTTGTATTTGTTTCGTCACAATTTTTCATCAATTCAATTGGTTTTGCATTAACTCTTGTTGTTTCACATTTTATTGTATTTAATTTCCTTTTTTGGGGTAAATTATAAATTTTTATTTTCAATTATATTTCTTGTGTAAAAAAAATAAATTTTTTTGTAAACTAAGTACGAATTTTTGCAACTCTGTTCTAATGACAACCATTAATTAGTTAAAAATATGGCAACAATTTGACAAATATTTTGAGTGTGTGTTAGTGTCTCGTTATGAAAGTAGAATAGATTCTATTACGACGACAAATCGCCGGACGATATGGCGACATTTTGCTTCCCATACAAAATCTATGAAAAAGCAATTCTCGTTGTCGTTGTCGACCCAATTGTGATTAATCTCTTAAGTTTTAATTTAGAGCACATCCGTTGTGGATTTTAAGTGTAAAATCTCCACATAAAAAAAAGAAAAGCAGCAGAAGCCTCAAGGTTGTATTTCTACTCTTAAAGAGATTTAAAAAAAAATATGATACTGGTGTGCTGCCTTTTTTAATACTGTTAATATTGAGGTTAATTTATACATATGATTTTTTATAAAATTCGTGAAAATTCAAAACTCATCAGAATTTCAAATTTCGGGGTTATGTTTTCAAATTTGTTAAATTTTTACACAGTGTTCCGAAAAATACCAAAAAGTACTATAACAATATTAACTTTAACGCTGTATTTCACGATTTAGAGTCCTTCGATTTGGCTCAAATTTTCACCATACAAGCTTTAAGTCTAAAGCTACAATAATTTGCTGGATATTTGAAAAACTGTCACTTTAATGTAGATATTTGTTCGGTAAAGCAAAATTTTTAGATATTTAGAATACATTCGTAGCTTTAAAAAAAAAAACATTCGGAATTAGTGCTTGAATCACTTTTATATTTAAATTTATATTAACAAAACTAACAATAACTATTACTAAATATTCATATCAAAGGAATTTCATTCAAAATTCTACCATTCCTGTATAATATCGGTATAAACCAAGGGTCTTGCTATAATCACGGGTTGAGCAGTTAAACGTACTGGGACAGCTACAAGTAAAGTTTGTTGTTGAGATTTTTGTTGTGTTTCTTTATTAATATATATAGACTCTGAATTGGGATCTTCTTTTTCGCCTTTCAAAGGTTTAGGTGCCAAAGGATTTGTACTAGAACCACAAACGGGATGTTTACTATTATCTTCTTTAGGCATCGTATCCTGTTTTGTCTCAGTTTCCATTTCTGCTAAATTCAATTGTGCTGCTGGTAAAATAAAAGGTTTGGATGGACGGTAACCAGCAGCAGGATAAGGAGCTTTAGCTTCTGGTGCTAAAGGCACATCAGTAGTATTTTCTTCGGTTAGTTCTGTTACAGGCAAGTCCGTTAAATTCTCTGTTCCTTCCTCAGTTTGGGATTTTTCTTTATTTTTAAATATAGTATTTAATAAATTTCTGCCAGCAGCTAATAGAGGTATTTTAGGTTTAAATTCGGTAACTGTAGGAAAATTTGTAGAATTTTCTTTTGGTATTTCTGTAATAGATAATTCAGTTGAGTTTTCTTCTGGTTCTTCTAGTTCAGGTTGATTTTTATATAAATCATCTGTAGGCAATAAAAAGGGTATTCTTGGTCGAAAGCCTGCCGCAGGATAAGGAGCCTTAGGGGTTTCATTTTGCGACAATACATCTTCTCCGGTTTCTACATTAACACTATCGTCTACCTCATTATTATTTTCCTCTTCTTTTTCGTCTTCTGTTAAAGTTGTGTCGGTAGTTTCACTTTCATATATTTGTGTTGTAGTTGTTATTAAATCTAAGGTGTCAGGTGTTGGAGTTTGTACTTCATCTGTTACTGACTCATTATCACCGTCTTCATTTTCAATTACCGCACTTTCATTTGGTAAAGGAAATGCTTTTGATGGTCTAAAGCCACTAGCAGGATATGGTGCCAATTTAATTTCTCGCACTGTCGCTTGTATTTCATTTTCATTATTTTCAGTTTGATTATCAACATTAGCAGCCACATTACTGTTGTCTCCGCTGGCCTGTTCTATCACTTCTGTATTATAACGGCTATAGCGAATTTGTCGTGCATTTGCAAAACAAATGTAGGAAATTAACACTACAAGCCAAATAAATTTGATATTGTCTACAGACATATGTACTTTTAAATATAAAATTTAATTTAAATATCCTCTTTTCACTTAGTTTTTCTATTTTAACTTAACAGCAGCAGTTGTTGTTTATTAATGAAACAAAATTTTTTATCAGACTATTTTTATTTCATATAGAACTCATTATTTTTATATAAATTGTAATTAAGAATTTATTTTATTCTAAATGCTAATTTCAATATTTTTATATTGAAATTGAAAGTAATAACCGAATGGCGTCTATTCTATATTTGGCTAGAATCCAATATTACGTGTATCATTTTTATACTTTTAACTATAGTAATGGGTTAGTATATTTAGTACGTCATAGCTTTTGTAACAGAAAATTATACAGCTGTGGGTGAAGCATTATTCAAAACCATATGAAATTACACGTAAAAATTAATCATTTTTTTATGTTATTTCAAAATAATGGTTATTTTTTATAAGAAATGAATATATAAGCATTTGAGGCATTTTGAAGCAACTATTCTGCGTACAGTGGGGCAAAATCTAAAAATTTTTTCCCAAGTATTTGGATTACCATGAAATTTCATAATAACGTAGTCAAAGTAACTTCGAAAAAATGGGCAACTCTGTTGTCCAACGGAACGTTGCCACTTTTCCATGCAAAAATTCTCCATTTTAAGCAATATACAGTGTTGGATTTTGAAAAAGTCTCCAAATTTCGCTGTGTGACATTTAGAACAAATTAGCTGGACACAATTATTTTGAGCAATACGATAATTTTTGCCTGTTGAAAACTTACTCTTGCCCCCAGATATGAGATTTGCAGTTAATCAGAGGTTCATATTTATTAGTTTTCTACCGATCTTCAAATATACACTAAGAAAATAAATTAGGAAAAAAACTAGAAAATATCTTTTAATCCAATTAAAGCAGTTTAGAGCTAAGATATTTGTTGGATATGTGTCCGTAGTTGTTTAACTATTTATTTTATTTTATTTTATTTAACTATATCTCCACCCAAAACTAAATTTGCTAGTAGTTTACCTATTCTTGCATTCTAGTCCCATTTTTTATTTTAAAGTTATAATTTTTAAAAAAGAAAGTAGCTGATATCAAATTCTACCATGCCTTAACACTTACTGATTAATATTTGTATAGATTCTTAATTATTTTAGGAATATTATTTGAATATTTATTTTTTTAACGTGTTGATTGTTAAAAAAAATTTTATTAATAATTCTAAACATTTTGTTTTGATTTTTTTAATGTTTTCCCAATAAAGGCAGACAATTATCATTGTATTTAATGTTTACTTTGTTCGTATTTGTATGGTAAGGGAGTATGTGTGAATTGTATTCAATTGGTTTTGGGGTTTTGTTGTTATTGTTGCTATGCGTGTTAGTACGTGTCTTGTTAGTTAAATGTGACAACAAAATTATTATGAATTTCATTCATTCATACACGATGCTCAATAAATATATCGAAGTTTGGCATTACAAGAAAAATTTACATTTTATTCAATTTTAGTGTAATTAGAATCATGCCCTCTGTTCTCATTTTTATTTTAAAATAAAAATTTCAAAAACTAAAGATTTAGAATTTCTTTGGTGTTCTGCCATTACTGTTTTTTTTTTCTTTGTTAAAAATAAATAAAATGCTCTTTTTCCTTATAAAAATTTATTTGAATTAAAAAAAAATTTTTTTTGTTATTAGCTTATTTTTACCAAGTTTTCTATTTGTTTTTACCAAGTTTTTTAACTCGCTCAACAATAGATATTAAAAAATTTAATTGAAAAAAATCACTCCAAACATGATAACCCAACAAACAATTCGTTCCGTTTACGCACCGTTTTCGGTACGTCATAAACGGAATCCAACTCCGTATACGTACCGTTTTCTGGATCCGTATACGGACCAGAACACGGAACATAAGGAACATCGAAACTGATTCGAATCCGTTGAAAATCCGTCAATGACGGACCGTTTACGGACCGTTATGTCGTGTTGAAAACGGACAGGTCCGTTTAAAGTCCGTCAATGACGGACCGTTTACGTACCGTTATGTCATGTAAAAAACGGACTAGTCCGCTGAAAGTCCGTCAATACCGGACCGTTTCCGGACCGTTATGTCGTGAAATAAACGGAGTGACTCCGTTTTTAGAATGCCGTTTTCGGACTTTTATATCTACCTAAATTGACACATTACTAACTTTAATATTGTATGCTTTTTAATATATTTATTAAATAATTTATTAATTTTATTAAAAACTATGTTTACCACCGGTGGAACTAACTTCATTAATCGGCCTCAAAATTCGCAAAATTGACCCATAACTAGATCCAAAATATATCTACAAGCAAAAGAAACAATTTATTAATCGAGGTTTAATTAAATGTATTCACGATTGAGTTTTTTCATACGCAATTCGCAAACTATCGTGAAAAAAAACATAAAATTTCATAAACACTTACTATTTAATGATTCTATGTGAATTAAAGTAATTTGGCTACTGTGGCAACGGCCAAGACAGGATGCTCGTTTTTGCGACATCCAGAAACTTTTTTTACCGACTTTAGCGCGCGACCCGTATTAAATTATTTAAATAATTCTATTTTGCGGACAAAAATTCACGAATAAACTGAAGAAAGACGACATCGTTAGCTCCGGAGTTGAAATTGATGAAGTCCGTATTTAACGGTGCAGAAACGGATACACCAAAACGGATTCAAAACGTATTATATTCGAAAATCCGAAAGTACGGTCCGTTATTGTTCCGTATACGTACAAGCTTTGACGGATACCTGTTTTACGGACCGATAATGTTCCGTAAAAGCCGGATTGATGATTCCGTACATGCCGGAGAGTCCGTAAAAATGTTTCTTGGGAAGTTTGTCTAAAAATTGTTTTATTTCGGCAGTAAGAACAAGTTCGAAATTAAATATCTTACTTTGCATTGGAAAGAAAAGTTGTATTTTTATTTTTAAAATCCAAAAATTTTGTAATCAAAATACTGAAACTGGGGTACCCGAAAATTTAATTTTTTGAGTTATTGACCAGGCTGCCCCTTCTTCTTGGGGCTTTTTTGATCCTATGATGGAAATAGACTAATATTTTTTCAGTGGGGCATATAGGCCCCAGCAGCACTTAAGTGTTAATTTTGTGAAATTAAATTTAGAATGTTATTTTTAGATCTAGAAAAATAATATCAAGAAGTTTCATCAATATCTGCTCAGGAATAGTTTTAAAAAAATAAAATCTCCTAAAATTTGGTCTTTGACCTTACACATGGACAATGTAATGTATTTCTATTTTCCCATAATTTTCAGGATTGAAGTAACTCATCTCGTGTTGTCATATTCTGGCCAAAATCATGAGTAAAAGAAGAAAAAAGAAAACCTTGCCTAAAAGCTAAGTAAATGCCAAAAAATCGCTGTTTTCTCGAAATCCGCTCAAATAAAATCTCTGCCCTAGCCAAATAATAAAATCAATTCCTACAATATGTGTAGTTTTTAATCTCTAATATGTTCTGAATAAAACCTTGAAATCCAATCATTGATTTTTTAAAATTCCTTTAACAAAAATTTAAAATTTGAGATTTGAAAACAGTGTTTAAAAATTCTGACATTTTTGGCACTAATTTAAAACCAGTTTGCAAAACGTAATATAAAAAAATACTTCTTATCTGAGTTTCTTGAAACTTATAGAATAAAAAATGTTTCTGTATTAGATTATTTCAATACATTTTAAAATTTGGACCCGAATTTCTTGATTAAGTGTTCTGCGACACATCAGTTGCCGGAGGAAATTCTAACAAATCGGCTGTTTACTCCAAATTAAGATTCCTTAATGCCTTTAATTCAAGTGACTTTTAAAATATCAATATTTTTTTTAGAAAATCCACAAAAAGTCATATTTTCCCCTTGTAATCCATGTTCTAAATTTCAGGGCCAATGTGGCACGCCTTTCCGATATCCAACTATCCTATTTTTACACCCAAATAAATATTTTCCGCGGGTAGCTCGATCAATAACTCAAAATTTATTTTTCTCCATACAAGCTTGGAGCACTCTAATATATTGTACACTCACAGTTATTTGTGTAGTAATGCGTTATTTTGACTACAATTGCAGTCGTTTTACCTAGTAAAATATATTCCGTGTTTTTGTCAGTAAAAATTTCATTTATAAAATAATGAATTCCAAAATTCATAACTAATAAATGAAGACGTTTTCAGGTATCCTACGAAAACTTAAAAAAGCAAATGGCTATTTTCATAGAAGCAGCGACAATATGCCAATTTCCAACGTTTCTTCATCTTTTTGCCTTATTTGCTTAATTTCTGACATATATTTTGAGCATAATTAAAAAAAAAATTCCGAATACTTTTCTTGCATAGAGTATGTTACATTTTTGTTATTAAAGCATAAGTATGTGGTAAAATTAAATTGCTTTTATGTCGGTTTGTAATTGTGTTTTGTGTGTGTTAATAACACACACATGTGTCTGAGTATGCCATTAACATGTCTGTCTGTATGACTTGTTTGTGATTTTGCATGCAAAGTATGTATATTTTATTTGTAAGGTGTTTGTTGTATACTTAACAAACAAATTCATATTCATATTGTGAAAAAATAAGAACTTAAAATTATAGCTGCTAACTAAGCCCAAAATAACCGGAGCTTAGTGCTTAACAAAAGTTATGAATATCAAAAACGTATAAAGTTAACGATGGTTAGTGTTTAGCTCTGGCTATATTTTAGATAAGTTATCAGCCCTTAGAATATAATACGAGAAGTCAGTATGGCATTTATCCGACCTTGACAGTTTCACTTATATAATTGTAATTTTATAATTGGTTTTATGTTGAGGTGTTCAGATGTTTTGTCTTGATAGAGATTTTCTTTTAATTTAAAGAATAATTTTTGGTAAATAAATGGAAATATCATTGAAATTTGGAAATCTTTGAAATGTCACAAGTTAAAATATCTCCTAAAATGTGGTATGCTAACATTTTCAATAGATGCCTCATTTTATTTAATTTCCTTGTTCATTTTTTTCCCAACCCTTTTGAAATTTAACTGCCCAAAAATAATTGCAATTCTGCACGAAAAACCTTAAGCAATAAAAATGCATTCTGCTATAACTACTATACAACAATAGAAAGCAAAAAAAACACGTTTTAACAATTGTCAATAGCTAAATTTGAAAGGACAGCAGCATATGGACATCAATAGAGCTACTAAAACAACATATTTTTTCACTTGTTCTTCTTTTACCACCACTACTACTGATGAAGTACATACAATTTGCCACAGCAGTGCAAATACATACCATCAACGACAAGAGCAACAGCAGCATTAGCAACAACAATAACAAGACCATCTATAACAGCCAAAAGCAATAAAAAATAAAATCATGTAGTGCAGACAAAAACCCTTTTGTAACCAACGACCGACCACCCATCTAAAGAAAAACTAAAGCTGTGCTAACAAAACACCAGAGCATACAGCAGGATTCATACTGGAAACACAAAACACTGTGGCATGCAAAAAACGCGGTTCTTAATGTCAATAGTGTGGAAAAATGATGTGGAATGCAATATTTGAGGCACATAATGCAATATGGGTAAAATTAAGTCACATGCACATATTTTAAGCGCTAATTCTATACTCTATAGACATACAACAAACACAAGGACTACAATCTAATTGTCAACAGTATTAAACACAAATTTTAGTTACGTTGGTGTTAGAACGACTGGTAGTATGACCAACTCGAAGAAAAATGTTAGTCAAAAACGTTTCTAAAAAAATATAGAATTTTATTATTTTATCTCTTTCTGATTCCTAAACCTGTTTTTTGATAACTTGTTTTATATCTGCGATATCCGACTTTGCCCTATATTCGCAATTTTAACATTTAATAAGCATTGTTTTGCTGCATACATCAGTGTTTGGCATCATGCAAAAATAAAATAGACTTCATTATTATTTTGCTACAATAAAAACAAACAACGTGGGTTAAATTAAAAGAGAGAACTGCTTTTAGGAGCATATGTAAAAATGGATATGTAGCAAAGACAGTCAAATTCGGAAACAAAACAGGATATGCAGCACAAAACAAGAAAAAACTTGTTGCGAAAGTTTAATAACTTATGACTTATTGTATATAAACACATGAAATTTTATATTTTTATTTGAAGCATATATGGTACACTCAGATAAAAAAGTTAGTAAAAAAATTTGTAAACATTTTCCAATCGCACTTTACTATTTTTATAATTATTTTTAGTACAATTTTTATTTTTAGTAATCATTTTTGCTATTCTCTTACTACAAATTACGGATTTTTTTACTAATTCTCGCTGCTGATTTCAGCAAAACATTTTACTAATTTTTCAAAACCGAGTGCTGAATTTAGCAGAAAAATATAATAATTTCAATTATTTTTTTTTTTTTGATTTTTACAATTCTTGTTTTGTTTATACTTGTTACTATTGATATATTCTTAGTTTGGAAATAACACTCAGAAAATTTTATTATATCTCGAATGCATAAAAGGGTAATAACTGGAGTACCGTTTGCAATTTTGACTCCAAATTTCAAGTACGATGAAGTAATTGTTACAATCGAAAGAAAAAAAGGTTTTTTTATAAATTTTTTTTTTTAGATTTTAGAGTTTTTTTTTATTTTTTAGTACACTTTTTTGCTAATTTCAGCAGATTGATTTTAAATTACAGTTTACAACAATTTTGCTAAAATTTAGTAGCGACTACTAATTTTTGCTACTAATTTTGTTGTACTACAGATCAGCAGACATGTTTGCTAAAATTAGCAAAAAATACCACTGGGCTCAAAACAGTTAAATTTCCCCTAATAACAGCAAAATTTTCAGTAGCCCTTACAGAATTTTTTGATTGAGTGTATATCCCGCAATTTAGGGTGAAAATTTAAAAAAAACTATATTTGTCATGTAGATTTAACCAATAATAAGCTGCTGTAATTCCTTTCAATGAAAACGTTCCTTAATGTCGTGGTAGGTCTATTCGAATTTCACAAATCTGAGTTTTTCTCGATACCGATTTTTTGGTGTATGGGTCAAACCAATATTAAGCTGACGATATGTAATTAATTTGAATGAAATGCCAATAACAAAAAAACAAAACTAAACCATTCCATAGTTAGCCTGAATACCATGACAGATCTATCCTAATTTTACAAATCCAAATTTCATCAAAATTAGAGAGATTAGCTTGAAAACAGTCAGTCAAAGATATAGGGTCGCATAATCATTTTTAAAATTTTTAAGTGAATTATAAAACAGATTTTTCATACAAAATTCATTTTAAAAACGTGTTATAAGGTTTTTAAATTATTATGCATGATCACTAGACCGTACCGCCTTACAGGCAAAAAAAAAGTGCGCGGTACACATTCAAATATAAAGTATTTCTGCAAGGCGATTTCAATAAAATTTTGTTTTTTTGCCGAATGTAGGGGTCGCCTTTTTTAATTTTTCGTTATACCCGTGTAAAAATGATTAGATCTGGCCAGATCTTACCAGACCTAATTAGATCTCAAAATTAGGGCCAAATATGAGATCTAATTAGATCTAATTAGATCTGATCAGATCTAGGCATATCTGCCCAGATCTAGGCATATCTGGTGCAATTGTCCAGATCACTTTAGATTTGAACAGATTTGTTACCAGATCTGATCAGATCTTGCGATAAGGTATTATCAAATATGCCATATCTGATCGTATTTGATGAGATCTGGTACAAGAGCTTATTAGATTCTATCATATCTATTTAGATCCAAAAATATCTGATCAGATCTAAACTTTTTTACACGGGTAGCTTCGGCCTTTACAGTCGGATTTTAAAGTGTGATATATCGATTATTTTGCCTCGAAGAGACCAGTGATTTGCTATAAAGGAAAAATCCAATTAAAAAAAATTTTAAAATTCGACCCCTACATTCGGCAAAAAAAAATAAAAAATAAAAAAATTTCTGTTGGACTTATCGAAAAACTTTCTTAGCAAAAGTTTAATGATTTTTTGCGGGCTTTAATTTTCTGACATTGGGGTCGTACATTAGAGTGGTAGCAAGTGAGATCTGGTGGGTAAATAATAGAAGATGATACTTGAGGTCAATGACCCTTAGAGCACTCGAGAGGAAAACATCAAGATCCTACTGTAAATGCCAAAGATATAACAAAAATGTAAAATGGCGACCCCCACGTTCGGCAAAAATATTTTGTTTTGAAACATCCTTGCAAAAATAATTTAGATTGGACGGTGTACGGCGGACTTTTTTTTTTTGAGGTATGGTCTAATAACCACTATATTTTTAATTTTTCGATTTGATTGTGTATTGAAATGAATTTATTGCATTATAACAAACTATATACAGAGGAATTTGGCTAGTGCTTGTAATATTAAGCAATAGTTGTAGCACTTGTATTAGTTCAAACGGAAAAGTGTTTAAAACTTTAAAGTAAACAAAAAACAAAACTTTTTCAATAATTATTCGGTTCATTAGGCAGTATGCTGGACTTTAGCAGCATTTAAATTCGCTAAACGAGCTTGTCTATAGGTAGCTTGATGACGAGTTTGTACCAAACGAGCTTGGCGTTCTCGTTGACGAGCCAAGGCAACTTTAGCAGGTGATTGATTGACATCAATTTCTGGTGGACCATAGACTTCATCGGGAGTATTGTAGAGAATCGCTACTTCTGGAGGACCACTGACTTCATCAGGAATGACTTCACTAGCAGCAGTTTCATCAGCTGGCACAGATTCTCCTGCAACAATAACAGGTTGCTCAGTAGCGATAGCAGCTTCTTCGAATGGTATTTCCGGTTTTAACTCATCGGCGGAAGGATAAGGAGTAATAGGATCTTCTACTTCTTGACGAGCCAATTGACGATTGCGATTGGGGTGAGTATTTGATCTTGCAGTCTCACAACTAAATACAGTCAACACTACGAGGAGTAAAACAGAAGCAATTTGATATTTAGCCATTCTCCTATTTGTTTATTTGTAAGTTAAAAAAAACTTGTGTGTAGCTTAGGCTAGGCCTGAGACAACTGATAACATTTTTCATATTTTCTGCAACATTTATACTGATTAAATTAGTTGTACGTTTAAATAGTTTAAATCCTTATTTGCTACTAATATAACTTCACGAGTGTATTTGTAGTAGTATTGACTGCACTTTAAACGTAAACTGTTTAATATTAGAGCAAAAACGCAAATACAGACTTTTATTGTTTGCTCGATATAAACACACACACACACATATATAGAGACAATCACAAAAAATACCAAAATTTTAGTGCATTTATTGTTTTGTTCACAATATGCTAAATTTGCTTTCCTTTCTGTTTTGTTCTATTTCTATACAACAAACACTGATATGCCGTATTACGGTATAATTAAATTGTGCTATAGTTTGTAACTATCAATTTGTCTAGAAATAGAAATTTAGGAATTTAAGAATTTTTCTATTAAAAAATTGTCTTAAATTCCTTTTTCCTTTCTTTCACTTACTCCTTGCAAGGAAACTACACAAAGATCTTAATGAAACTTCGGTATAGGTTAGAGGGCCAAAAGTAATATTGCCAGGATATTATCACATATCCGGTAATGTCCTGGATTTGGATTTATGTCCGAAGGTTTTTGGACTTCTTATGTTGCTTTATCGAGCAGAAGAAGTTGGTAAACTTAATACAGAATTCGAAGAAAATATGGGACTTATGAACCTTATTGTGGACTTTAGGTCCATTTTCTTTTAAGGATTACGAAACTGTTTCTTCCAGTGTGTTCGAAACATTTTCAGACATTATACCCAGATTGGAAATTAGGATTAAATATGGTAGAGTTGCAATTTTCGATGTGAGAAATTTCTCACATAGTTATAGAATACCGGTACACGACACTAAATACCATTAGTTTGACATTGATACGATAAACTTTTTCCTGTAGGTATGGAAGGTCACATTTATGGTGTAGGGTATGACATGTGCATTCTTGATCGTCTATTATTTTCTTGTTTTATTCAATTGTTTTGTTCGCAAGTGGAAAATGCATAGTATGGCATGATTCTGATAAACTTTAGTGAATTGAAAAGTTTAGAGGTTTTGTACTATAATGTCACAACACTATAACCGACACATACATAAACACAACACAGCACATACACACTTACTCACTTGCTGTTTATACCGTTTATTTATATTTTGTCAGGCAAACGCAATTCAAATTGCATCAAACTGTGATCCTGATGAAACCGTATGCATATGTATGCATGAATGTATGTACTGCAAGAAGAACACAACTCTATATTAAAACTTTTTCTCATTATAATATATTGGGCATTATTAGACACACACCAAGTATATAGAGTGTTCATGTATTTCCACACACACACACACACACAGAATATGTGTATCGAGTAGACTCTATATTTGAAGTATATAAATGTATTTTTTTTTCTCTGTATTTGCCTAAAAACAAAAAACAACCATCACTTTGATTTCCGGTTCAGTTTGAAATTTTTCTATGTTTGGTTGATTATGGTATAAATTCTTAATTAAAATTGTTTTTGACACTGCATTTTGAACATTGCTTGTCGCTGTCGCTGTCGCAGTTGATGTTTATTATTATTATTATTAGCCAGCACGAGTTTTGGTTGCCAGTAGAATAGTTTTGTGTATATGAGTAAATGGAGTAGTCTAAATGAATGCATATGTCGTGTGAATGTTCATTAAAATATTTTTTTTGCATTCTATTCGTTTTGTATTGGATTTTTGTCACGTTAGCCCATAAAATCAGCATAACTTTAATTGTCACCAATAATTAATGAATGAGAATGTTATTTGGTTAATATACCATAAATGTCCATGATAACCATTCAAGGTGTTAACGATCACAAATAAGGATCTAAACTTGTCTATTCACTGTGAAGATTCAATAAGTATAAATGTTGCAGCACAGTTCGGATATTGTATCAGTTGTCCCAAGCTTCAACAAAGCAAAACACACATTATATTATACAGAGTAACCAGCTTTACTAAGTTTATCGACTAAAATGGCTAAATTCCAATTTGCGTTTGTTTTACTTCTTGTGGTCTTGGCTGTATTCAGCTGTGAAGCTCAGAGAAGAATTCGTCCTGTTCGCTTAATACAACGCAATCGTCAATTGGCTCGTCAAGAAGTAGAAGAACCTATTACTCCTTATCCTTCCGCCGATGAATTGAGACCAGAAATTCCTTTCGAAGAAGCTGCTCCTGAGGAACCCGTCATTGCTGAAGAAGAATTGGTGCCAGCTGATGAATCTGCTGCCAGTGAGCCCATTCCGGATGAAGTTTATGGTCCTCCTGAAGTAGCGATTCTCTACAATACTCCCGATGAAGTCTATGGTCCACCAGAAATTGATGTCAATCAATTACCTGCTGAGGTGGCCTTGGCCCGTCAAAGACAACGTCAAGCTCGTTTGATACAAGCTCGCCGTCAAGCTGCCTATCGTCAAGCACGTTTAGCTAAATTTCGCGCTGTTAACTCAAAGCGCACTGCCTAATAAGTAAGCTGGTTATTACAGAAAATTGTCTTAACTTCCTTTATTCAGAAGTTGAAGAAAAATTTTCACTGTTCTCTTAATAAAACTGACTCTACTGCTGCTATTACTACTTTATAGAAATTGCCTACAAATCGCTAGAAACCTTAATCGAAATCTATTTATAATTTAAACACAAATTGAACGAACTTATAAATTGTAATAAATTTAAATTTTTAAAGAATCAAATTTTTTTTTTGCTATTTTGTGTTGTCGATGATGGTGTTGCAGCTGCTTATTGTTGTCGTTTTTGCTGCATTCTTCTTCCTACTAATGTAATTTTTATAGAGGTTTATTATCTACTTGTAAACTGGATTTCGTTTAAAATGCCAGAGAAATTGTGTAAAGGAATTTGGTTGGCAATACTCTAAATGCATTGTATTGAATGTCATCTAAAAGTGAATTCCATCTACACTTGGTTATATGCCATCATCGTAGGGAAAAGAGATTTAAAGGAAAATATAACCCAATTAACAAAAAAGTTAAAAGTTTTTTGGTTATACACTTGAATAAACAAAATTTTGTATCAAACTTTATATTCCATGCAAAAGATCCGGAAATATATGACATAACATATCAAAATTTATAACTAAATTTGGACATCCTTGATATATACACCAATCGAAAAAAGTCGGTAAAAAATGTAGTTAAAATAACTGAAAATTAGTTAAAAATTATGCTGCAGAAAAAAAATGCTAAATTAGCAGATTATTTTTGCTATATGTATATTAGTAAGATAGGAACAGCAAAAATAAAACTGCTAAATATACAGAATTTTAGTTATATTTGAGTTAAATTTTTGTTAATAGAAAATAACAAAATAAAAAAAATTACAACTTGCTAAAATCAGCAAAAAATTTTGCTCAATAATTAGTAGCCTAAAAAAATTTAAAATTTTCGGAGTTTTTTTTCGATCTTTTTTAATGCAAATAAAAATCGACCCTTTTGAAAACAGCAGTTTACAAATTTTTTTTTGCAAATATTTCTGCTTATTTTACCAGGATTGACTGATATTTGCTTTCAACTAAATTTAGCTTAAAAATAAAATTTTTTTTAGATATAAGAGTTTGTTTTTGCTAAGTTTAGTCTATTAATATTTAGCAAAATTTTCTGCAGATTTTAATTAACTAAAATTTAACTTAAATATAACTAAAACTCTGTATTCAAGAGTTTTATTTTTGCTGTTCTTATTTTACTAGTATTTAGCAAAAAAAAAAAAAAAATCTGCTATTTAACAGTTTTTTCTGCAGCATAATTTTTAACTTATTTTTAGTTGATTTTTCTGCTGTTTTTACACATTTTATTCTATAAATATACCAATTTTGCATTACTTTTACTAATCTTTTAGTAAATTTATTACCAAAACGATTGAAAAATTGAAAGTCGGGCATACCAACTATATTATACCCTACACCAGTCTGGTTGAAAGCCAACTAATGTTTGGATCCAAAATTCGAATGGGTTTAAATGGACTTGTGTCAAGATTTGCGTATAAAATGATAAAAAGTTCAAAAAAACGGTATTTAAGAGAATAATATAAATATAGCCCATATGGGTGATACGTCCAAATATGGACCGGTCCTACTAACTAGAATCAATAGGCTCTTCTGCCCATATGAGCCAGCGTACAAAATTTCATTAAAATATCTTATAATTTGCGACCTCTAGCGTGTGAAGAAGTCATTTTTGGAGGAATTTTATATGAGCACTAGGTCTAACCATGGACCGATTTTAATTTAAAAAACGTCTGCCATATATAAGAATGATTCCAAAATATCACCCATCACTAGAGTTTGCTAAAAACCGAAAAATTTTAAAACCGCGGTTTCGGTTTTTAAAAATTATAAAAACCGCGGTTTCGGTTATTTTTCGGTTTTCTTGTGACATTAATAGAATTGTTTTAAAATAATTAAATATGTATAAAAATTAAATACGTGTTCTAACACGTTCAAGATATTTATTTAAATTTGATTGAATTTCTCACTCGAATAAAGGCAATAAGCCGTTTCGAGACCTTTGTGGGATAAGAAAAAAAAAACGCGTAAGCTCGTTATAAATTAAATTTTTTTATTCTATTGTAGGCAACCAAAGCTGTATTTTTAAGAGTTTAAATTTAAATTTTAGCACTTTGATTAAAACAACGTAAAGGTAAAATTTTAAAAATTTCGCGGACTACGAAATAGGACTTTTTGAAAAATATGGAAAATCTGAACTGAATATATAAAACTCAACATCTCTTAAGCCACTTGACTTTTTGGTGTATTTTTTTTCTAAAATTATCCGTTTATATTATCCGTAATAACAAAAAATTCTTTAAAGTCATATTTAATGGAGAAAATGTTCATTACAATTAAATAAGAAATTTTGTAAAATAGGAGCTGAGCCATTTTCGAAATTTAATAATATCCCAGCTAACGTTTTTCTGAGAACTCAGAAATTATGACTCGTAAAAGACTCTACTAAAATATGATAGATTTCAGGGTGCTCAAATTTTGGGTGTATTCAAAATTTTTAAAAAATGTTTTCATTGCTCATAAATGTCTCAAGGATAAATAATAAATGACTCACAATGGCTCAGAAAATTCTATATTCTCAATTTTCCAATAATGCTCATAATTCCGAGTCTTTTGTGAATCAAAAAAGTGCGCTCGGAAAGAGGCTTCATCGGTGAAGAAACACACCGTCACCTATGATTTCATAGGTTTTTAGGGCTGTTATGAGTCTTCTCGGATTCTAATTGTACACTGGGATGCAATTTAAGTGGTTAAAGTATTTATTAAAAACCGACTTATTTTTGTCGGTTTTCGGTTTCGGTTTTGAGGCTTGAAAAACCGCGGTTTCGGTTTCGAATAAAACCGAAGAGCAAACTCTACCCATCACCTAAGACTGAATAACTCCATTTCAAATCTGTTTCCTGGGTTGTTCCAAAGTAATTCAATTGTCTGACTGTTAACTTTCAAGTCTTATTGCATTGTATTGTTGCTACGTTTGTATGGCTCTAAATATGTGTGTGTGTGTGTGTAGTATTGCAAGTGTTAGTATCTCTGCATGTTTATTATTCTTTGAATGTGTTGAATTTTCATTTTGTCTACAAACAAACGTACACAACGACAAAGACATTGTGTCTCCTTATATTGTGTGCGAATCGAGCGTAAGTACTTCCGGGTGCGGGAAACACAGTTCACTGAACTGGCAAACAGTGATAAAATAAAAATGGATGGATAGATGCTTGTAAGAGAATTTTGAATTGAAAAATAATAGTTAAAGCATCAACAAAAATAAATATTCATACTTATTGGATTGTTAGAATTTTAAAATATAACTTTAGAATTTTATTATTTTTTCATATAAAAAGTAAATACTATTGTACAAATACATATGTTGGAAAGGAAATTACTTATTCTCAAAATCATAAACACGACCATAATGTGAAAACCCACCTAGCCAAATCTCAGTAATGGGTGCTCATTACTAATATCCAAATAATAAGCAGCAAAATTAGGGTCTACTACCTATAATTTGGTGGCAAAACTCATTATTTTTAATCGAAAAGGTCGTTTTTGTAAGTAGTTGTCCATATTCGCTGCAGGAAAAAACACACAAAATTTGTGCATCTGCTTATCCGATGCATTATAAAAATATATAAAATATGTAGTTACCAAAATAATTATAATTAGTTATTCGGGTGCTAATAAGCAGTTAAAAAATAAGTGGTTACAAGTTGTTAAAAAATAAGGCTTACTCATATACTTATTAGTGATTAAAAAATTAGTAGTTACCAATATCAAATTATTTTTGTAATTAAATAAGTAGTCGCGCGTAAGCGACTACTTACTAGTACTGACGCCGAATTTTAAGCAGTAAAAAAATTTAGTTTCATTATATAACCACTTATTTGGTAATGAAAGATTTTGCTGGGCAAGAAATGAGTTAAAAATATGTGTCAACTTTACATACATATATTTCTTTAATTTCTCAAATATTTTTAAATTTAAATTGATTTTATTCTTTTTAGAGTCTGGCTGTAATTCATTCATAGCACAACACAAGTTGCTTGAAATAGTAATTTTTCTATACTTAGATCGTTTAAGAGCTTAACTGCCATAATTTAAGAGTTACTTCCAAGACTTTTG
The DNA here is from genome assembly GCA_949987735.1 of Leucophora obtusa. NCBI lineage: Eukaryota > Metazoa > Arthropoda > Insecta > Diptera > Anthomyiidae > Leucophora > Leucophora obtusa. The sequence goes on from OX465296.1 coordinate 3,412,766, forward strand.
TTTAAAGTCTCTTAAAAGTCTTTCTACAATGACTTGTTTTTATAAAATATGGAGAAAATCCACAATGTTGATTTGCATATTTCTTTTGAGTATTTACAAAAATATACGTCATCATTGGGGAATATTTTAATATTAATCATCATATTAAGTGGGCATGTATGTAGGTATATTAGCGTGGATCACATTCAAACTTTTCAATAAATTTTGTTTAGGGTAGAGGTAGATCAGTTTTGGGTAGATGTAAATGATATTTTTGAAAAGCTTCGGCCAGATCGAAATTAATCTTCGACTTGGGCTTTCAAAAAATTATAAGTTTTCGAACACAGAGAATGTTGCTTCATTATCTCTTATTAACGAAAAAATGGAAATTTCGATTGAGTAAATTTGCGAATTATTTGGAAAAAAGTAAATTTTTCCCACTTATGGTGATTTTGAAGTTTAGCTTTGCACTTGAGACAGTAAATTTTGTCCAATCGAAATTTTCATTTTTTCTCTTAATAAGAGTGAATAAAGACCTATAATCCGTGAAAATCTCCATTTTGAAAAATTGTTCGAAATTTTTTGATTTTCAAATGAAAAGCGCATGTTACAGATCAATTCCGATCTGGCTACAACTCTTACAAATATTTTTTTACATCTATTAATGACTTGTCCACCTCTGCCATAAGCGATTTTTTTTTAGGAGATAACATTTAGAAAAATTTTCCTGTTAACTAATGTGTTGCTTTCCGAAAGATGGTTAAAGATGAAGGGCTTCAAATATGACAACACTGTAATTGCGGGAGATGTTGAATTTTAGAACAGTTGTTGGGCGCCATTAGTTGAAGAGTTGGCGAACTTTTTTGAAGCTGTTTAGTTCATAGCCCTGTTATATTAATTTACTTCTGTGGAGTTAAGTGCTATGGGAACACCGAAGGAGGATTCTACGATATGCATGAGTGATAGAAAAACTATACATATTATTTTTTTTTTCAACAGTCAACGCGCTAACCATTACACCACAGCGCCCATAAGGATGAATTCGATCCACGCTAGGATACAGCTTAATGGCTCGCGTCTGACTGTGTACTGTGATAAGCACGCGTTGCATGCAGTATTTTCAAATAACAAACGATAAATATACTCTTTGTTATTGTTTTATTTTTATTGATCATGGTTTAATCTTGACGTATATTTTTATATGGTTTTTATTGTGTTGCTGTTTTTTGGGAATATCCCAAAACCGCAAATTAAACCGAAAAAAAACACAATTGAATGAATTATTCTCTTACAAGGAAATTATGCCGATGTATTACCTAAAATCTTAATGAAATTCGGATAAGTTATAGAGGAGAAGAAAATAAGAGATTGATATAAAAACTGTGGTAAAAAATTACCGGGTTTCTGTATGAAAATATGGCTGTATATTACAAAATTTGGATTTATTTGCACAAAGCGTTAAAGTACTCGAGAACAGTAAATTATTGATATCCGTATTACTTATGTCGTGGACCCAATTATTTGAAATATGTATTTGAAATTTCGGGATATGCCGCATTTAAGACAAATGATTAAGAATATCGAAAAAAACTCACACACATCCTCGATTAACTTAAATACACATTATTATATGTAAATTTGAAATCGAATCAACAATTTCCTGGTCAAATGTGGGATTCGAAAAATCTAAAATTTTCTAAAGATTTCTACATGCTGGAACATGTTTTAATAGAGTCTTCAAAAAGTCTTTCATTTGCTATCAAAACTCTTTTTTTTTTTTTTTTAATTACAATAAAGAGATGGTAAAAACTTCAAATGAGTTCATTTTTTACCCCGATTTTTAAACTATTAGTATTGGATTGGGCCGCTTTAAAATATGTGTCCATTATGTTTTTTCTCCTCTATCACATATCCGAATTTTATAAAGATCGAAAATAACCCTTCGGGATAGTTTCCTTGTTAGTATTTTCTATGGAATTAATGACAAAGCTGCCAGACGGTCTAATAATGTGAAATAACTTTTGATTGGATTTTTTTTCAATTAATCTATTAAAAGAAATCTTAAAGTTTGTAATTTTAAAGAATTTCTTCTTAAGAATCGTGATTTTTAAAAATAACTACTAGTTAGTTAGGAATGTAAGTAAATAAATTGTATATTGTTATTTTATTTTGTTTGCAGCCATGGATGCCAGATGACACTGTTCCACATAAAGCAGTGAAATGAACAAAAAGTTATCTTAAATTAAACAAGTAAAAAATTAAATTCGGACATACCGAATACATGATACCCTACGCCCCAATAAGATTTCTACCATATTTTGAGAAGCGGATCAAATTCCGGGAAACGAATTTGAATTAACGGTACAATAAATACTAACAAATACTTACAACAATAGGTGTTATGAAAAGTGGGTATGGATCAAATATTTCCAGCAGTAACAACAATCAACACAAATTGCGCGATTTTAATTTTTAATGAGTTTATAGAAATAATTTTTGAAGTCGTAGAAACATTTTCTATGATTTGAGTACCATTTTACCATACAAGAAAATTTCATAATTTTCAGTCCACCCTCTTAAGGGACAAAAATGGCTCTAATTAGGGCTACGTTTCATGGATAAAAAAAAAATAACATTTTCGGAATCGTAAAACAATTTCCTTTAATTTGAGTACACACACGTACATGTTACTATGTTACCCCGTTTTTTGCTACTCCCGAAATTAATTTTGGTTTTTTTCTTTTTTAATTCTAGAGGAGGTCATATTTTTTTTTTTTTTGTCTAATCCCCATAAACTGCAGTTTAGCCAAATCATATGTCAGCTTTAGCTCTCTGGTATCCAGTGAACATAACACAATAAATGTATGTACTCAATGTAGGGTATTTTAGACAAGAGATTCAAACAAACAGTCATATATAATCCAGACTCAATGTTATTAATAATACAAGGGCTATCTTTCCGTATGTCTGAGACGTATTTGTAAGCTGTCTTTGAATCTTTAGGATGAGTAATAAAATCAGCAAACTTAAAAGATGAGAGTTTCAAAATGAATTTTTTCTTTGGGAGATTTTGTGTATTTATAAATAAACGACCAGTTTAACTGATTTAGTTTTAAACCAGACGTGAAAGTAGCACTTATATAAACTATACCTTTAACTAGATTTAAAAATCAAGCGCATTTAAATTGTGTATAACGTGAAATTTTTAAATTTGAGAAACAAGTTTTTGTCTTGAAAGTAATAAACAAAAGATAATAAAAAGTTCTGTAAAGTAATTGTGATTATCTTTAAACATTTTAACAACTATAACATGGCCTTAAATATAAAAAAACACCGCCAACAAATTATTATAGCCGTAATACCCATATTAATCATTAACAGTATTATGGCACAAAGGCCTTCATTTGCGGGTAGTCGTCCTCCAGGTGGCTTAAATCAAAAGGATAAATATCTTATCACTTCGACACAAACCAATACGGATATTCAGAATCGCTTTGGTGGCTCTGGTACAGCTAATCTTAGTAATCAAATACCATTTGGTCAACCACAAAACCCTCCCATAGGTTATCCCGTTGTACTACCAGAATCTGCATATGCAGCTTTAATACCACCATCCACACCCAGTTCAGTAGCCAATAATGGCGTGGTATTTGAAGATCGTTTTGGTGAAACCGATACAAATGCATCATCAACATTAAGACCTGGAGTACCCTTAGATGCTCATGGTGATCAATTATTGATAGATCAATTGAATAAACTTCCCGTAGATAAAAGACCATTTTGGTTTATAAATTATCAGGCCATAGAAGCCCAACGTAATGGATCTGCTAACAACTTTGCAGGAGCTCAAGCTTCTCGAGGTTCCTTTTTTGGTTAAGTTAATTTTTTAAATACAAGATACTCATTTATTGCAATAAATTTAAATTAAGTATTATATTTAATTACAAGTTATAAAAATTTAAAAAATGAATTTATATATTTTTAATATAAATCTCTTTTAATAAAATATTGGTGTTACAATTATATTATACAAATTTGAATTGTTTTTATTATGAACTCATAAATTTAAAACCTCTAACCTTTGATTAATGTCTTATCTCTTCTTTAAAGTAATCTCTCGTAAATAAAAATAACCTACTCTTAGTATGGACACAATTAAGGCAACAGTCTACAAAAATTTAAACAACTCTCGTTTACATCTTTATGAATGTTGGTGACACCCAAGAAAATTTTTTACAATTGGTTGCCAACCACAATAATTCTGTAACTGTTTCCACTGCAACCGATTCCATAGAACTGGTTCCGGAACCACATCCGCGGATCTTATATATAAGGTGTGACTGACGGAGAACTGATTCTAAGGCAACCGGTTGGGAGCTATAGAAGCGGTTGTTTTTCGGACAATTTCAAATAAAAATCATTGGTTTTAGAATTGACAGTAGACATTGTTGTAAAGGAAAAGTTATTCTACAACCGATTCTTTGGAATAGAAAATTTTCCTGGGCATTTATAACGAAATTGTGTTCTTGTATGATTTGGAAAAAAAACTAAACATCCCAGGAAAATTTTTTACAGTGCTTGCCAACTATACCAATTCTGCAACCAACATAAATGTATGTACTCAATGTAGAATATTTTAAACAACCGATTCCATGGAACTGATTAATCTCGTACATACTCAAAATTGGCGCCCAAATTTCTAACAAACTTGGATTTTAGGAGGAAACAATGTGAATCTTCCATTTTAGGTATAGATTGTGTTCAGCGAACTTATGTAAAACACTACGAGGAACAGTTTTGTGGAAGGTTTTAACTCTATAGCTCTTCAACTTACGGGTCTTTTTGTCCCTTTTTAAAGCCGGGCCAAAAAAAGTGCCCTTAATTGAAGAGTTAAAGGGTTAAAATAAATAAAAGTAAAATTGTTCGATTAGTTGAATAACCATTAATTGAATGAATAGCCTACACTAATGGAAAAAAATCCGTAAAAAATTTAGTTAAAACTACTAAAAATTAGTTAAAAATGATGCTGCACAAAAAAACTGCTAAATTAGCAGATTATTTTTGCTATATATTAGTAATATAGGAACAGCAGAAATAAAACTGTTAAATATACAGAATTTTAGTTATATTTGAGCTAAATTTTTGTAAATGGAGAATAGCAAATTAACCTGGTAAAATCAGCAAAAAATTTTGCTAAATAATTAGTAGTCTAAAAAATCACCAAAAAATTTGAACTTTTCGAAGTTTTTTTCGATTTTTTTTAAATGCAAATAAAAATCGAGCCTTTTGCAAACAGCAGTTTACAATTTTTTAGCAAATATTTTTGCTGATTTTAACAGAATAACCTGCTTTTGCATTCAACTAAATTTAGCTTAAAAATTATTTTTGGTCTACAAATATTTAGCAAAATTTTCTGCAAAGTTTACAGTACAATTTGTTATTTTCAATTAACTAAAAGTTAGCTTAAATATAACAAAATTCTGTAAATTTAACAGTTTTAATTTTGCTGTTATTATTTTACTAGTATTTAGTAAAAAAAAATATGCTAATTTTAGCAGTTTTTTTGCAGCATCATTTTTAGCTAATTTTTAGTAACTTTTTCTGCTATTTTTACAGATTTATTTCTATGAGTGTAATAATATTCCTTTCAAGCCACAAATTTTCACTGCTGCTAAACTTTTAATAAAACTTTGCTCAAAATATTCTTTTGGAATTTTAAGCCATTGAAAATTATTCGTCGTTATCGCTAGGCGTTTCAATTTTGCATACTCTGCAGAAAGTTAATTTAAAATATTCAATTTACAACTTATCATATAAATTGTCTCTTTGTTTTCATATAAAAACTGTTACTTTTTTTCGGCAAGCCTTAATTACTACAATTTTGCCAAAATGGAAATAAGAAATAGTATATAAAAACGTAAATCCATCTTCTGTGCTATCTAGCTCTTATAAACTAATGTTTATAGATACGATAAACTTTGGTTGTTTTCTGTTACTTTTTTCTGTTAAATTCCAATTCATTCCAAATGTCAACAAGGTGGAAGTTTTAAAAAGCGCGCCATCAGCATACTGTTGAGTTTTTTTCCATCATTCTATAGACTTTTTTTTATCATATTACATTCTCTCTGCCACAGTCACCTACCATCAAATATTTGAACCTTTAGTTGCAAATATACGAAAAAAACCGTTAAAGAAAATTAGTTAGTTAGGATCGATAATGGAAAACCCTATAACCAAGATCGGTTCGGATTATAACTTGAGAAGCAAAGAGGGAATAATTATTGTTGCAGAAAATATGTTTAAAAAAAATCTAAGTGAAATTTACCGAAAAGTGCAGTCAAAGCAAATTTCTGGTGAGTACAATAGGGGTACGGGTTCTAAAAAATGCCGATATATTTTGAAATAAAAAACAAGATAGAACAGGCCTATGATTAGCAACATCGGCTCAGGAATTTATACTGATTTGATTGGTATTTCCAGTAGTCATAAACTTAAAATACCCTGTGTAGGTTATAAAAACTGTTAAATATGGTCGGTCGGTCATAGCCAGCTCAGAAAGAAAAGTACACAAAGCGGCACACAGTTTAACTGGGAATGAAATGTTATTTCTCTTCTTTTTCTTCTTATTTTTAGTGTGATATCATTACATTTATAGTCAGGCAAACAAGTATTTGCAAGTCGCAGCTGGCAAACACAAAAATATTCATCCAAAAAGCCACCCAGGCAGGTGACAAGTGGCAAAATATATAGAGCATAATCAGTCACAACAACTCTACCAAGAGCAATGCTTTGCTAGTGCTGCTACTGCAACCACCGTTATGCTTGAATGTGCAACAGGGAATAAAAAATAGGGACAAAATATATGTATACTCTTTGGAATACAAAGTTAGACAAATAGATATGAAATGGTTGGAGTTGATATAAAATTTTATGAATTTTCCAGTAATCGAATAGCTTCAAGAATAATATTCAGATCCAGATGTATAAATTTAATGAAAAATTCGCAGAAATAGAAAGTTGCATCATGTTAAACGAACTTATTATTGGATATTTTATTACATTTACTTAGATTGTATGTCGTAAAATGCTTATGCATAACAATTTGAAAACCTTATAACAAGTTTATAAAATGAATTTTGTATAAAAATTTGCTTTAAATTTAAAAAGTTATTATGCATATGACCCTAAATACATATATGAAGAGTTTATTATTGAAGTGTTGTAAGCTACATTTCTTTCGAGCTTGAAAATTTCCCAATCATATCGCCTAGATTAAAATTTATTGCCGACAATAAAACTTTCCGTATTGCAGAAGTTTCTCCCGTCGGTAGCAATTATTATTACAATTGCCCTGGAAGATTAATCCGCGATACTTTCCAGGCGAAGTTATCGCCAATGCCCTGGGAAAGCACCCATAAACATAAAAATCAAATGCTTTGCCAACGCTCAAATAAAAAAATTAAAGTGCTTTCCTGACACCCAAATGATACTTAACACCGATCTATTTAATGCTTTGCAAAGTATTGAGATAGCACCAAGAAATATATTAAATCAAGTGTTTTCCCTGCCACCAAATTATGAGCCCTCATCACTGAAGAATTTTAAATTACTCTAAAAATAGACGATTCTTGGAGTTATTGTATTGTGGAGTCAAAAATTATTTAAATATTCACTCTTTTGGAGTTTCTTTTTCAAAAACAAAATAGTGTTATTGGAAAACAAATGCTGAGAATTCACTTTTTTAAAGCGTTGGGAAGGCGTCCAAATTTAGTGCTTTGCCAGTACTTCTTTTTGTAAGACCGCGGTCTACTTTCGCTTTGCCAGTGCTTCTTTTTTGTTACCACACATAATTTCCACCTGGGTATGTACAACAAATTTATTTGAAGCACTGGGAACTTATCCCTAAAGCACGAGTTTTTATCGGAAATATTCGCTTATCTGTAGTCGATTGTTCAGTGGACTGCACAGCGCATTATAAGAAGAATTCATTTATAAGTATTTTTTATTTAAAACATAGAGAAATTCAAATCAAATGTTAATGTTCCCATAACCTATTTCTCTAATATTTCTCTGCATTAGTGCCGTCTTCCCCTGTATAGGTGTAACGCAATAAACAAATTTTAAGACGTTCTACTGTATACTAATATATTGAAAGAAATCCTTGGCGATTTGCCTATGATAGGCCAAAGGTTTAAGCAAATTCTTTGACATTATATTTAAATGGTGCTAAGTCAAATAAAAATAGTAAAATTGTGGTAAATAATATGAGAACAGCCAAAATTTTGCCTAAAAAAACCTAATTATTTTAAAATTCTCTAATTTTACATGTTGACTAAAAGGTTAAAAGAGCTAAATATGTTAACAGCAATTTATAAATAAAATTGTTATTGATATTTAATTTAACTTATATTTTTTTTAATTCATCAGTCTTGAATTAAAATTTTTTTTAAATAAAATTGTCTTTAATATGCCATTATTAAACATTCAATGTAAACTACGCAGCAATTTATTTGGTTGTTAGATAATATTTTAACCACTTCCCACTTTCCCCCAACATTTCTCAATGTAACAAAAAATTTCCTGTTTCAAAAAATCACCAAAAATCCAAGCAAAAGAACAATTATTTTTACACTAATAAGTCATAAAGTTAGATCACGAACAATTCTAGAGATTGTATTCTTTAAAAAAAAATTAAAAAAAATATTCATAGAAACTTCTTTGAACCTGATCTAAACTATTCCTAAATTATCCCCAAGTTCCCCTATGTGTCTTTCTGTTGAAAAAGTAATTTTTTGTCTCAAATTTAAAACTTGTTTATAACTGTTGAAGTATTGTTGTTTTTATTGATTTTTGAAGTGGGGGTTTACACAGGGTAAACACACTGTTTATGGTTGTTATTCTGAACAGCAATTTATCATCTACGTTGGGAATCTAACCATGCGATTAGTATTGGGGACAAACAATCTCAACTGGGGACAGGGTTTATTTAGGGGTTAACTCATTATGAGCATATTGTTCGGTTTTTAATTCAGTGATTTCAAGGATATTCTGAGAATAATTTTAAGAATTCGAGTAAAATGTGGTATTTTAGAAAGTCACCTCGGCGATTAAGGTTTTTTTTCTCCTTAATGACCTACGAAAAAGATTTTTTTAATTAGTAAATTATAGCCCGTACAGTTTTGTCATATATTTTTTGTGTATGAAAAGTTTTACCCCTAATATACAAGTTAATAGGGTTGGGCACTAGGGTTTCTCGTTTAGCAACTTTTCTTTCGGAGCGAGATTAAAATCGGGCGAAAGTTGTGGACATTTCTTTTTTAATCGGTTGTGATCTTTTTTAAAAATGGCGAAAATAAAAAAAATTTAAAAACAAAAGAAAAAATTTAATCCTATTTGACTTTGGGCAAAAATCGCTTAAAAAGTTTTTTTCCACGGCTAATAAAATTTAAAATCGTGTTTTGAGAATTTTGCCAAAATTACGTTTTTGTTTGGCCTCGGGCTAAAACGGGTTAACGTTATCCTAGAAAGCAAATATTTTTTATTTGGGTACTTACAAATAAATCTAAAGGGTATAAAGAAGCGATGAAAGGTGCTAAAAGAAATATGGCAACACTGTAATCTCGTGAGATATTGAATCTTAGAACAGTTATTGCACGCCATCTGAAGGAGAGTTGGCGAACTTTGTTGAAGCTGTTTAGTTCATAGCCCAATTATATTATTTTACTTCGGGGAGGTTAAGTGCTATGGGAACACCGAAGGAGGACGCTGCGATATATATGTGGGACAGAAAAAACATACATATAATTTTTTACAAACCGATGTTGCGATCGCTGGGGCTCGAACTCGCAACGTTATGTATAACAGTCCAACGAAAATTAATATTTTTTATCTGGGTACTTATAAATAAATCGCACACAAAAAAAGTTTTAGAGGTAACTAATTTCACAAGCATCATTTTCTTTTATTATTTTTTAATTTTCACTATTTTTGGTAAAAGTCCTAAATTTTAGTTAAAAATTCTAAAACAAGATCTCAACCAATTTAAAAAAAATTTTTGATGTGGAATGTCTATGACAATCCAAAACTTTTGCCCGCTATTTTAACTCGCTCTGAAAGAAGTGGCAAAACGTGGCATCCTATTGGGTGCCAAAGTAATTTTCATAAACAGAGAAATAGTGTAGAGCTGACTTTCAAATGAATAATAATTTAAAGCTGAAATTACCACATTATTTTGTTGCGACCAATATTGCAGGTCTAACGGATATTATCTAATTTTAGCAACTCGATTGTAGTTTTGTTTTCTAATCGATTATTTCTCAACACTAAACAAATGCAATGGTACGTAGAAAAGAAACATTAATCTAAAGAAGTGATTATTGTCGTTTGGCGCTAGCAATAAAAACAAAACAAAAAAAAAATACCTTGTGATGTTTCGCATGAAATACGACAACTACTACAACCCAAACCAAACAAGCAGTAGTAGTATAACTACTACATAAAAATGGTGTCAGAAATAGTAGAGAACTATTACTACAAACAACATCAACACTCAAAATTCAGCAGGACTCAGGACAGTGCAGCACAATATATTTAAGACGACATAGACAAGACCAACAAATTCATTATATAAAACATGTATTAAAGAGTAAAAAATAATGTCATGGGTAATGTAAATGAATAGAATATTTAGTAGAGTACCTACTCGTATAGTAGAAAACTAAACTAAAAATAGCAAAAGGAAAGGGATTCTTATTTGTGATGTTCAAGCCAGTGTTGGTGATGATGATACTGATGACGATAATGATGACGCTGGTGTTGGTGATGAGACTGACAATGATATGGTTGTAAAATATTAGATACTGTGCAATAAACACAACTGTTGCCCTCTGTTGTACGTAGAATATCTAACAAGAAGAAAAAAAGTTAAAGAAGAAGAATGATGGTGTAATAAATATAAATGAGAAAAACACAAGAATTCGTATTTAATTCGTTTTCTCTTAAGATTTATTAACAGCTTTTTTTATATTTTTTATCTTTCTTTTGTTTGAAAGTTAAAGGATTTGCTAGAATATTTTAATAGCAGGAATTACTATATATGTACAGACAATACAAACAAACAATTAAATATAACAAATTTTACTAATCAACTTTGGCTTTTCATGCAATCAAAACTGCCCACAGTCTAACCGCACGCACATCTTACCAAGCCTGATATTGGGCAGCATAGGTGAAAGGTTGATTAACCAAAAAATATTGCTGAGTTTGTACGGTATAGGGGGAGCCTAAAGACAGAACTACAGGTGCAGGGGCGGGAACTGGTGCAGGGGCTAACTCCAAACGTTGAGACTTTTGTATTCTCTTCTTTTGTACTAAGCGTGAAGGCACAATTTTCCTGGTGGTTTTTCTCTTTATTTGTGTTAAGCGAGATACGGCAGCTTCTTGCTCTTCTATAGCTGGTGCAAATTCTTCTGCATCGGGATTGGGAGCAAATTCCTCTGGCGCTTCTTCTGAAGGTAATTGATCGGTAGGAGCTTCATCTATCTCAGGTGGGCCATATGTTTGATCGGGTGGACCGTATACTTCATCGGGTTTATTTTCTTCCTCAAATGGTACTTCTGGTTTTAATTCATCTGCTGTGGGATAAGGTGTTACAGCTTCTTGTCTAGCTAAAACACGTTTTTGTTGTAAAACTGGTTTTTGTCTCAAAGGTTGTAATTTCCTCTGTACTAAACGTTGTCGATATCTTGGTGCTTCCGCCTTACAGGCTACTATAGTCAAAGCCAAAAAAATCAAAGAAATTTTCAACAGTTGGGCCATTTTGTTTAAAAAATTTCCAAAGGCTGTTTATGTTTTGTATGCTGCTTCTAATCGTTAACTGATATGTTTGATTAAAATTCTTGATTGTTTTATATAGTAGACCTCATATTCCATATCATGGAAACATTTAGTTAATTAAAATTTTTATTATTTCTTATGCTACACATAGATGGTAGTAGGTATGAAATGCTTTATTGGGTTATATATTATTATAACCAGAAATTAATTATGCTATTAAATTATGTGGTGCGACACTTTGTTTTAGTTGTTATGCCATAGGAATATTAATGAGACTTACTAACTAAAGTTTGCAGTAACAGGTGAAAATGACGTTGATTACTAGTTACTTTGTATAAAAGACCGCTTGAGTGTTCAATTGAAATAAAATATAAAAAATTGTTTGTTTTCAAAAAAACAATAAGAACAAATAGTTTTATGACTAATGAAAATTTTATTTCTAATTATGTGAGGATTAAAATAAAATGTCATACATTTGCTAACGGGAAAAATTTCAGAAAATCATGCTTCTTTTATTGATTGTTTTGAAGAATAAAGTTGAAAGGTTTTGCTTGTTTGTTAACCCTTCAATTTTTTCCCTTCAAAAGATTTATTTCATCACAAAAACTGTTTTTCTGCCAAAAAAGTTTTTTCCCTCCATTTTATTAATTTCACCTCTAGATTTTCTCATTTAAATTTATTGGTATTATTTGTTAAAAAAGAACACTGTGGTGGGTATAAAAATAAATTCGCTAAAACCGATATCTGTCTTAATTATAGTTATAACACAAAAAATCAGCTCCCCTAGACGCCTACGCTAGTAATTTCACCTAGCAAGTAATATGTTTGTGTCCCTCAAATTAAGAATACTTTTTAACAAACTCTGAAGACTCCAAAGATGTAAGTGGAATCAGAAGATACGTACACTCATAGAAAAAAAATCTGTAAAAATAGCAGAAAAAATACTAAAACTTAGTTAAAAATTATGCTAAATACTAGTAAAATAAGAACAGCATAATTAAAACTGTTAAATTTAAAGAATTTTAGTTATATTTAAGTTAACTTTTAGTTAACTAAAAATAGCAAATTGTACTGTAAAATCTGCAGAAAAGTTTGCTAAATATAAGTAGACTACAAATAGCAAAAATAAACTGTTATATCTACAAAATGTTTGCTATTTCTAAGCTAAATTTAGTTAAATACAAATAGCAGGAAATATTTGCTAAAAAATTGTAAATTGCTATTTTTAAAAGGATCGATTTTTATTTGCATTTAAAAAAAACTGATTTTAGCAGGTTAATTTGCTATTTTCCATTAACAAAAATTTAGCTCAAATATAACTAAAATTCTGTATATTTAACAGTTTTATTTTTGCTGTTCCTATCTTAGTAATATATAGTAAAAATAATCTGCTAATTTAGCAGTTTTTTTCTGCAGCATCATTTTTAACTAATTTTTAGTAGTTTTAACTAATTTTTTTACGGACTTTTCTCTATTAGTGATATATATAGTCAACTATATTTTTGTGGCTTCAACACCTCTCTATAAATAACATCTGAGCGCATTATCTCTGTCTCTTACCGGGACAATTATAAGTTTCAAAAACCTTGGATTCTGAGTAAGACGTTAATCACAACTGTGTCGATTGTCGACCGACGACAGCAAAAGTCGTCGCGAATAATTTAAATTCAGCGACAATCGATTATCGACATTTTTTGACATTTAGAAAAAAATTAAAGCAAAACAAGAATATGGTTGTATTTTTTTCGCCACAATTCTTCACCAATTCAATTGGTTTGCCATTAGTTCTTATTGTTTTACATTTTTTTTGTATTTAATTTTGCTTTTTTGCGGTAAATTATGCATTTTTATTTTCAATTATATTTCTTCTGTCAAAAAAATAATTTTTTTGTAAACAACGTACGAATTTTTGCAACTCTAATACGAATTTCTGCAACTCTGTTCCCTTAATTAGTTAAAAATATGGCAACTATTTAACAAATATTTTAAGTGTGTATTAGTGTGTCGTCACGAAAATAGAATAGATTCTATTACGACGACAAATCGCGGGACGACATGGCGACATTTTGCTTCCCATACAAAATATATGAAAAAGCATATGTCGTTGTCGACCCAGTTCTGAATAATCTCTAAGTCGGGATTCTAAATAACGCCGTTAGGGTTTGCAGTACCGAAACGGAAATGGAAATTGCTTTACTTCTGTTTGTTCACATTAAGTATTTTTCAATTTTTGCCAAGTAATACAATACAAGTACTTATGACGTCGAGATCTATTACATGGCAGTTATAGTGTAAATATTAATTTCTAATGTAGACGAAATATTTCAATCTATAATATTATCGAATTAATACCTTAATTTTTCCATGTAAAATCAAGTGTATTTTGTTTAATTGAATTTAATATTCAGCCCTTGGTAACATACTCTTTTATATTCAGCCAATATTTATGGTCACGTAAAGCCCATCAGAAATAAAATTCAAAGTTAAACATTATAATAATTTTATTTTCAGTTGAGTGGCATCCAAATACGGTGTACTACTAAATGTAACCAAAATTTATTTGACATTGACACTTAGCGGCAAAATAGTAAAATAGCAGAAACAAAAATATAAACAAATTTAAGTTAATGTCAAAACAATCATTGACAATTGCTAGTGCAAAGTTGTAGGTTTCACTATAAAAGCCAGGTAATTCAACCACGAAATCATCATATCACTTACAGCTAACAAGAAAAGAACAACAGCAATAAAGAATCATTATCAATAAATCATTAACATGGCTAAGCTTTATACAATTGTGGCAATTATAGCTGTTACAATGGCTTTGGTAGCAGCTGAACCACCACGCTTTGGAATAGCACAACGTTTAGGTGCCTTGAAAAAGCAAAAGATTAATAAATTGTTTGGACGTCAAGAAGCAGCACCAGATGCCACAACCACCTCAGCACCCTATGCAGCTGCTGGTGTAACACCGGAAGTTCCCTTTGAACTACCTACGGAAACAGAGGCATCTATACCAGATCAAACTTATGGTCCACCAGAACCAACACCTGATCAAACTTATGGTCCACCTGAACAAATACCCGATCAAACTTATGGTCCACCTGAACCAACACCCGATCAAACTTATGGCCCACCCGCCATTACTGAACCAGACAACAGTTATGGCCCTCCAGCTGCCGAAGAAATCCACCCTTTTCAATCAAATTTACTTTCCGAAAATTTTATTCAACCAAGAAATAATTTCGGCCTTTCCCGTACAGCCCCATTACGTTTACGTTCAGCTGCTGTTCGTTCTCGTTCAGCTCCATTGCGTTTCCATCCCATAAAAAAGCGTTCCAATATTGTAGAAATTATACGTTCACAGCCGGTTCTCGTTTACACTTTACACTAGAAAAGTGTTGCAAAGTTATTTACTTTACTTTAAAATTATTGTAGAACCAAATATTACCAAATATTATATGATTTTGTAATTATCTTTTACAAATTGTTAAGTTTTTTTTTTTAAACATATTACTGTTAATAATTTTTAAGAAATAAAGAAAAGCATTTCAACGACTAATACAATATAAACGATAATATTTGCAAAATAATGAATTGAGAATTAAATTGAAAACGGAAAAGATGTTGTTAAATCTAGAAAAATGGTTTGGGGAAAATCCAAAACCTTAAACAGCAAAAATTAACATTCTACTACACATTTAGAAATTGTAATTTAGAAAATATCTATTGAAATTAATAATTTCCATTTGAAATTCAGTAAATATCAATTAAAATTCAGAAAATAACAACAAAAATATAGATGTTTATTTTAAATTAAAAAAATATTTTTTGGAACTCCGAAAATATCGATTGAAAATTAGAAAAACATCAATTAAAATTCAGAAAATAGCAACTGATATTCAGAAAAAATCATTTGTAATTCAGAAAATATGCATCTGATATTCAGAAAAAATCATTTGTAATTCAGAAAATATGAATTAATATTCAGAAATTATCAATTGAAATTCAAAAACTGTCATCTAAAATTCAAAAAGATTAGCTTGGTTTTTAATTCATGTTTTCTGAATTTCAATTGATATTTTCTGAATTTCAATTGATGATTTCTTAATTTAAATTGATATTTATCTGCATTTTACAGACAAAAATTTTGACAGAATGTCAGCTTATTATTGGTTTGACTTACTGAACAAATTTTAAAAAGTTCAGTTAGGAATGGATCATATATACTGTAAATACCTCATTGATTCCGAAACCCGTGTTTCGATATATGGTTTCGTATCTGTGATACCCAGCATCGACTTTACTCTGTATCCGTAATTTTAACACTTAATAAGCAGTATTTTGTTGTATACACCACTCTTTGGTATATACAGCAAATTTGCGTACAGAAATAAAATTACTACATTATTGTTGTGCTGCATTACCATAACAACCAAAGAGTTGTAAAATTATTGAATATTTGTGTACTATTTAAGTACTCAATACCGCCGTATTGAGTACTCAATTGAAAAAGTATTGAGTAGTATCGACTACTCAAAGTTATCAAGAAATTACAGCTCCAGTAAATTAAATTAAAAACAAAAGAACTGCTTTAAGGCGCACGTAAAATTTTCGATATGCAGCGAAAACAGTCAAATTGAAAAACAAAACTTGATATGCAGCACAAAACAAGAAAATTAATTTTTTCAAAAGTTTAATAACTTTATTTTATATAAATTTATTGTATATAAGTTTATGAAAATTTACACTCTTATTTAAAATATATGCCGAAATTAAAAGTGGAAATAAAAAAAATTATTTATCATGTTGATTTTAAGAAAAAATAATAATATAAACATTCTTGTTTTATTCGATTCCGACTTTTTGGCATATGGGCCAAACAATTTTTTTCATTACTTGTAAACCACACTTGTTTTGTTTGTGCGGCCAGCTGTTATTCAGGAACATTCACTATGAAATGATAGCACCCATGCAAAAGAGGTTTAAAATTATATGAATAATTCAACTCTTACTTGATGTCTACACGAGATACAAAATCAATGTTAAAACACGAAAAATACATGCAAAGCAACAACAATTGTTTGTGTTGTTTTTTTTTACATGTATTTTTATGTCTCGTGTAGACTAGACTTTAACGTGAACTCATGTCTAATTTATATGGGATTTTCGAACATAATTTGCCGCACAAATATATTTACTGTCCATGGATCTGTGTGTAGAGTAAGCGAATTACCTATATGCAAAAAAATAACAACAAGTTAAATTTTTTGTTGTCTCACGTGTTATTTCTGTTCCTATGTCTTCGAAAATTTATTGAGTTAACCTTAATAATTTAATTCATATTAAATTCGGAGTATTTTGTATTCCGAGCACTATTTCTGTTAAGAAATTCTGATTCTTATGATATTTTTTGCTATAAATAATACAATAGAGTTAAAAAAAAAGTTATCAAACATTGTAAAATTAATTAAAATATACACAGAAAAAACAGTAGGCACCAACAATGGGAATTTGTAGAAGCAATCACATTTTCTTTTAAACTTAAATTTTATTTCCAACAATTCTTTTTTTTGAAATATTTGGAACTCGTTTGTAAATTGTTATCTTTCATATAAAAATTGTTTAAAAATAAAAATTCAAAGTTACAAAAAACAAAAGAAATTTTTTTTTGGATTTACAATTTTCTTTGTTGGTGACTTATTAAAAACATTTTTTTTGTATTTACAAATTTGGTATGAGAAAGGTGTTTAAAAATTTAATTAGAATTTAGTAAATTCTTTCTGTGTATGTCATATTTTTATATTTTAGCATTCATATGACAACAAATTGAACAAACTCATACTTAGAAGTTTGATTTTGATACGTGTAAGTCTAATAATTTTGGCAATAAATGAGCAAGACACAGAAAAAAAAAGAAACTTAAAAATATTTCCATAAATATGTGTGGTCTATGGCATTAAAAATAATCATTTGTATAAATTAGGTGGCGTTTAATACTAAACTATTAAAGGCCATGCCATGTATTATTTGTTGAACCCCACCAAAGGCTACAAAAAACAACAGTATTAGTATGCATAACTGAAAACAATAAATATTTGTTTAAAATAAAGAATAATTATTATAAACATAAAATGTAGTTTAAGCAATACAAATTTACCACATACAAAAATACATCTATTTTATTTAAAATGTTTATGCGGTATATTTTTTTTCACAGATAAACATTATAAAAAGTATGGAATTAAAGTTTAAAACAATTAATACCAAATAAGTTATTACAAAGATTAAATCGAAAACAGAATGTGTTATAATTTAATAAAATTATTTGTAATAATGACCTTAATGGTCTTTATATTGACTGAAGCCAAGAATTTAACAAACCATGATAAATTAAGGGCTGCTACAAGAAAATTGTCCAGACTGCAACAAGCTCCTTATCCAGCAGCTGGTTTTAAACCAGAAATATCTTTTGAATTGCCAACCGAAAACGAAAAAACTTATATTGAATTAACAACTAGCGAAGTCAAAATTGAAAATACAACACCTTTGTATTACAATAGCATAGAATTAGATTTAACTACATTGAAACCCGCTTTGACATATCTACCACCACAAGAGTTGCAAGATATTTATGGACCTCCTTTAACTGATGACACTAAACACTCAGAATTAAATATTTCCTTAGAAGTGGAACAATTGGAATTACAAGATATTGAAAATTTAGCTGAATCCCAACCCGGAAATAGTCGCTTGTTATTTACACGAATATTACAAAAACCCATAAAATAACAAACCAATAACAGGAGCAGAAATTAAGGATTAAAAGAAATATTGTTGAATTTTATTAATAAAAAATAAATATTTGTATTGAATATGAAAAAGTAAAAAAAAAAAACACAGAAAACAATTTGGTTTTTATGGTTAACAAAATATTTATTACTCTTACTAGAGTACACAAACACACACACTCTCTACCTCACACACATACACACATGCAATAAATGCTGCTTGCAAACACACAAAAGTATATAAATATTCCTCACATCCTTTACTATAGAACCTCATACAGGCTGTTAAACTAACAAACCAAAAAATATAACTAAATGTGGTTTACAAATACAATTCCATTCCAAATAAACTGAACAAAATAAATGGTACTTATTGTTGTATATAACTAAAAATAAGAGCAACTACATACGTATAAAAACTAAAACAAACAAAAAAATCAGTGAGAAAATAAAAACAAAAACATATTGACTAAATCCTCCACCAACACCAAACAATCGCCACCAACATCAACATGTACGTTACCACAATGATGTTTTTTTTTTTTAGCTATTTTATGTTGTGCACTTAGAGCAATTCTAATGTGCCACAATAATCACCGTTAGTAATAGAAATTGTAATATTGATCAGGGACCCCAACTACTATCACGATCCCAAAAAGTGGATTATATCAGTAATTCATGACTGTCCCCACAATGGCGATTATGCCCTTTTGCAAAAGGGTCTTAAAGCCCGAGGAGAACATGTCCATTTTAACCGGGAGTTAAAGCCGAAAAATTGACCAAAATGTCCATAGGAATTATGACCATTTTGCAAACAGTCAGCAATTCATTTTATTGTAATTAAGTCTGTAAAATTGTAGGTCACGGTCTTTGGGGACCATGTCCTGAATGGTCTGAAAATTCATATAAGTTAAATCCAGATTTTAAACAACCGCAATTTAATTTTGTGAGGAATTTTTTTGTAGGATATGTTAAGACTATATCCGCCACTTTTATGGGCCATTTTAGTCCTTTTTTAGAACTAAAAGGCCTGATAGCGACCACTTAAACTTCCTATAAATATTTTTGTGTTAAATCTAATGTAACATGAACATTATTTTTGTTTTAAGCAGCACACTAATGTGGATGCATATATATATACATATTTTTTTTTAGTTAATTTTCTGTGTTTTGCTTAAATGTGTTAGTTTTTGATTCAACAGCCTTACAGCAGACTACACAATATTTTTCACACCAATTTGAATAGTCAAGATTTTTAGCTTTAAGCTGTTTTTTGCCGTTAGTTTTAAAAAAATAAAATTATTAAAGTACCTACAGTATATTTTTTGCAAAGAATGGTTTTAAATTTTTTTAAAAATATTTTTTATTGAATTTTTGTTATACACGTTTAACACTATTCAACAAATATGTATGTATGTATATAGAAAATAACAATTATATGCACTATATATTCTCTGCTGTTTTAATTCAATTATGACAGTACAACAGTGTTGGAAAGTGAAATAGCTGAATTATTGTTACCTATTTAAGGCCATTGCATTTGACTACCGTTGTTCTTAAAATATATTTCAGACTTTTTAAATTAATTTATTTAACAATTGCCGAAATAACTGAAATATCCATGACTCTTATTTCATCGTTACCGACATAAATAAATAGCGTTTCATTACCAAATAAGTAGTTACATAATACAACTAAAATATTTACCAACTTACAATTAGGTAAAAATGGAATCGTATATGAGCATATATGATCATATGTGGGCTCGTGTATAATCATATATGGGTATAACTGATTATATATGTCCACATATAATCCCACATACGATCATATATGATATGTCCATATATGTTCGGATCCGAGATTTGAGGGTATGTGGCCGTATATGTTCATATATGAGCATATATGAACATATGTGATCATATACGACCATATACCCTCAAATTTAGGATCCGAACATATTATATATCATATATGATACCGTATGTGATCATATATTTATTGTACAATATATAGACATATTTATATGATCATATATAGTCATATATGTTCATACACGATCCCATTTTCACCTGGGTACTGATGAGTTAAAGAGTATTAATTCTCATTTACATTTATGTAGTAAACTGACAACTTAACTATCAAGTATGGTACAGTACAACTACCCGAGTAAAAAAGAGTATATATAACATATATTTTTTAATATTAAAATATATGATAATATAAAATATTGTGTGCGACCTTATATGTTTTTATATGGTGATATATTAGAAATTTTTGTAGAAATTTTCTCATATGTAATCATATTAAATCATATATCAGTAATTGCTTTATTGCAAATTGTATATATAGGAATATATTATTAATAAAACCGTTCAAAATATTATATATAAATAGATACGAAAAATATTTTTAATTTTATTTTTTATATAACAATATCGTCGGCTTGCCTGCAAGTAGTGTTATGTGTTCTTTAACAGGTTTTCAGGAGGCCGAAAAAATGGTTTATATTATCCTTTTAATATATTTCATTGACATCATATGCCTTAATAATGATTGTAATAAATAAGGTCGTGAATCATTAGGGTATATGATGTCAATAAAATATCTTAAAATGATAATATAAATCAGTCTTTTTGCTCTCCTGAAAACCTGTTAAAACCAAAAACATAGCACTTCTTGCAGGCAAGCCGACGATATATTAGTTAATATCAGACCCATGTTCGAGATTAACTAATATATTCGAGATTAATGTAATATTTGATCAAAAACAATTTTTTATATGCTTTACTCAATTTTTTCATTAAATTAATATTTTCTGAGCTTTTTTACTTCTAAAAGTTTTTTTTTTTAATTTAAAAAATCCAATTTAAAAAAAAATTAACATTTAAAATCATGGCCCGGCTCGTAATGGGTTAATAAGTCTAGGCATGTTGCATATCATTGGAAAGGTATTTCAAGTACCTCCCCAACGATATATATATTTTGTTCTGGTTCAATAAGTTTTGAGTGGTATTTCTCCACTCAAAGTCCAAAGAATATTCCCATATTTGATAAAAAATTATCTAGTCTTTAAAGAATAACAGATTTATACATTAACGTCTTTTATAGTTACTCATTATCAACAGTAGCCCTCGGCTGACAGTCAGGCATGTGATTAATATCGAAAACGATCTCATTTTCAATGGTAAATATTTTAGGATCTGTACAATACCAATTTATATTTTATTTCCTAATTTAGATGTCCGGCGTCAAAAAAAAAAAACGATAAATAATAATTTGAAGCCAATT
Organism: Leucophora obtusa; assembly: GCA_949987735.1. NCBI lineage: Eukaryota > Metazoa > Arthropoda > Insecta > Diptera > Anthomyiidae > Leucophora > Leucophora obtusa. The sequence goes on from OX465296.1 coordinate 3,434,662, forward strand.
TGATTTTCGCGAAACAAATTATTCTAGATTGAAAAACTGTTCGTTTTCGATTTTCATTACACCCCTGAGTTTGTAGGACCCGAAATCCTGCTGCCCTCCAATTCAAAGTTTTTTTTTATCATTTAAATTTAATCACATCGTATTGGATTAACTTATATCCACTTTAATCGGGACAAAATTCGGATATAAGTTTATCATTTAATATAACTTTGTATCCTTGTAAATACAATTATATCCAATATGATACAATTTAATATAACCATTTTTCGGATGAAATTATATCCAGTTACATATTGCAAATATATCCATTCACATATAATTTTATATACACTTTTTTACTCGGGTACTTACAAAAATTATCTCTTCTAAAAAAATAATGATTTTTCATAACGAATTATACTTATGCAATCAATGATTCTGCTTATTATTTAGCTCTTAGTTATGAGAATTCATTGCTGAGTTTTTGCTGGGTAATGTTTCGCTTGCCATCCATGATATTTATTTATGTTGCCATAACAATATGGATGAGTCCAGCAAAATTGCACACGTATTTTATAGATACATATATCTAAGTATATATTTGCGTACAGAGGCCAATGGTAAGAGGGTGCTAACTACTAACAAATTTCTTAAGAACTGTTTCAGTTTTAGTTCAGTTTTTCTTAGATGAAAAGAACCTTGTCTTTAAATCCGACAATTTCCGATGTAACAAATTATTCTACATACTCGTATATACTCGTACAGGAAAAAAGTGAATCAGAATCTATACTTTTTTGTACATTGAAATAATTTTGGAATCTTTAAATTTTTCAACGGAATAAATTTCTCAATTAAATTTGAGAAAAAATATGTTAGATCTGAACAAAATTTTCAGGTGAAAATAATATTTTGAAGTGAGTATAAAATATATGACAATTTTTTTACTCACCAGAGAAGACCAAGAATTTGTAATAAAATACTCAAATCTGTTTGAAAATTTTATATTTTCTGCACATTATTTTTAAAACCCTGGACCGATTTTGTTAATTTTCAAGTAAACATTTCTAAAAAAAAGTGACAAACATCTCCAGTATAAGTAAGTGAGACCTATATTTTAATTTGTAATAAACGGAATGCAAACTGATATAAATTTGTTTAAAATTATTTGGAGTATACAAAGTAAAATACGTTTTTTTTTTTAATATTTTAAGTTTCGAAACGTAAAAAAGTCATAGTAGGCCCCTCAAGATAAATTTTCTAATACGGTCCTGTATGTGCCTATTAGAGAGGGCCGAAGTTAAAAAAAAAAAAAAACAAAATGTAAAAAATGTAAGGTTCAATAAAAAAAAAATCTATGGATTAATTCATATAAAACAACTTAAATTAAACTTTTATTTAACAATTTAAAAATACTATTCAAAAAATATTTATTGATTTTTAAATTACTCTTTCAGAAAGTTTGGCACGCTTGTATTTCACAAGTAGGAATGTTTTTCCGGAGAAATTAAAATTTTGGGAATCTGTTAATGTCATCCGTATCCGGTAAGCGATTTCTAATTTCCAAAGTACCGAAATATCGCCTAAATTTTAAGCAGTCAAATTATATCTTGCGATACTGAACACTAGTAATATGGTAAAATTATTGAAATAGGTTATAAAGTTTTCAAAATATGGCAAATCTATTTTTGATTCCTACTCCAGGAATTTTTAAAAAAATCCTAATTTTTTTGACACTGGCAAATCTGCATAAAATAAACTTTAAATAAATTTAAATAACGATTGATTATAGCGTCTTATCACAATACATAATTATTATCAATAAATTTCTGCATGACTCGAAAATAGAAGTTGGTATAAGTAATTCAAAAACATTTCAATTTATTTTAAATATTTTAGCATAATCCCTTTCAGTGTCACTATTAATTGGAAACGGAAAAATTAATATTTAATGAACCCAAACAAAGTGAGTGGGGCCTGCAACAAAGCCACGATGAGTTATATTCAAATAATTTTCAAAATTTTATTTCTCGCCGATTTTAAATATTTTCACTACACATTTTTTGCTGTAACAAAACTTCAGAACCGAAAATTTTTAAACTTCGGCCCACCCTAATGTGTATATCTAGAGATATTTTGTTACGAATAATAGTTTGTGTTTGTTTAAAAAAAAAATGCATTTTTATTTATACATATTAAACCGTTGTTAACATTTTTCCAATTTAAATTTATGTTTTCATATTTAATTGAATTTAAAGGTCGGAATTTAAACAAAATTTCTTAAAACAAAAACAAAAGATAGTGTACATGATTTTATATGCATAGTAAAAAATATTGAACTAAAATATAATTAATTGAATGAATTAATAATATTTTAACCGTAACCGTAAAATTGTATGGTTTAAAAAAAAAGCTTAAAACGAAGTTATTTGCAGAGTCACCCAACAAATTCGTTGAAATTTTTAATATAAATACTAGACGAGAGAAAATTTAAAAAATGGCTGGGGGTAAAAAGAAGCGGTAATAAAAACAAAGATTTTGTTTGTATGGAATTATATATGAAATTTGCGAAATTCAAATTAATTTGTATGTACATAGAGTTATAGTACTCCAGAATTAAAGTACTTCTTGGAGCCAGAGCTACCACCCATTTAAATTATAACAAAAAATGGAGATTTTTGCCGTCAGAGGAAGATGTAAAAGTCAACTGTTGTATTAATTACTCGCTGTTGTGCTAAACTCAAATTTGGCCACTTTATTCTTTTATCTTAATCCATGGGAAATATCTAAACATCGGTCATATTCGAGAAAATTATCCTCAGTTTTTTCATACAGCAACTTATTTTTAAACAGCTGCCTTTTTCAAACCGCTTTTTATATTTTCAAAATTCCTTCTAACTTAAGTTTCAAACAAGTTTAGAATTTTATACTATTTTTTTCGACACCATTCTTTATATTTAAATTTAACCAAAATGGTATTAAAATTTACAGCTTTATTTTAAGCCAAAAACCAGGAATAAATTTTGTTAAATTAATAAATTTCTTAGTTTTCCAACACTAATTATTTTGAGTGTATGTTATGCATAATGCCCATTAAAAATTGTAAACATCAAACATTACACACTACCGATTAATATTTTTTGCATTGCTAGAGATTTTGGAATCCAAATTATTTCTTCGTATATCTCATTTTTATAAAAGTATTTTTGTAAACAATATGGCAACTATATAGATGTTATTTTCTTATTCACTCAAACTAATACATCTGTAATTCAATAGAACCATTCCCAATTTTTAGTTTAAAATAAATTTTGTTGAAACTAACAACATTTTGTGTTAAAAATTAATAGAACTACTAAACTACTAAGATATTAATGCAAGTTTGGTAATTGAATATAAATTATTTACAGGTTTTCTAATTTTTAACACAATTTTTTATTTTAAACCAAGAATTAGAAATAGTTATGTAACATTACAGATGTATTATTTTGAGTGTAGCTACTTCTTAAGGTTGTTTTTGTATTCTGATGCAATACAAGCAAATTGTACATCATTAAAAATATTGAGAAATTTTAAATTTAAAGAGTTATGAAAATTTTTGCCAAAGAATACCACCCTAAAGAGAAAGCAAAAAGAAGAAAAAAAAAGAAAGGGTTGCCATCACTCAAAAAATATTATTTCAAGAAGTTGTAGTTATATTTTATTTATACAAAGAGTATCAAAAAATAGGTCTACACAAAAAAAAATCATAGTTAAATCAACTATTATGTAATATATGAATTAACATGCATTTTTAAATTAAAAATCTTATTAAGGTAAATATAATTCTAGCATTTTAAAAATAAGTAGAAACATATTTCATTTAAAAAAAACTAAGTTTTATTTAAAATCTGTTTCTATTTAATTCAATGTTGTTTCTGATTGATTTAAAAAAAAAAATCTTTGTGTAAAGTTCTTGGGCTCATTTAATTTTGAAAATAATGATATAATTATTATCAAAATTGTTGAATTATAAGCATAGGAAAAACACAACACTCAAGAAAGATACACTCAAAAAAGTTTGACAATTACTACATGACAGTTGTTTGTGTAGTAATCAGTAGTTGTTGTTTTTAACAGTTATTACAGTTGTTTTTATGTGGAAAAATACAAAACAACTTTTATTTAAGAAAACACTATTTAGAATTTTTACTTGCCATTTTAAAAGAAATATAATGACAGTTATTTAAAAAATAACTAGCTAAAAGCACGATATTTTGTAAGAGTAGCTTCAAGCAGTTCTTCTTAATATCATAATAAATAACTACCAAAACGGTATTTTTACAGTAAACAGTTGTTTTTGTTAGTTATTTACAAAATAAAAAATTTCGTTGAATTTTAAAAGCTCTTGTTTAGTTTATATTTGTCATTATTGATATATTCTTAGTTTGCAAATAAAAATCAAAAACTTGTATAGTATCTTCAATGCATAAAAGGATAATAACCGGAGGAATGTCTGGAATTTATAATTAAAATTTTAAATATTTTTTTAATCGAATGAAAACAATTGTTTTTTTTTAATTAAAATATATTTTTATGTTACCAAAAGAATCAACTGTAGTTTTTACCCATATTGTCAGTTGTTTAAAAATGTTTGTAGTGAAAATTGGTCAGTTAATTTTACGACATTGCAAGTTATTTTTAATGCATTTGTTAGTTATTTTTCAACAATTAAAAATAACAAAATTTTTAGTTATTTAAAAGGTAAATACTTTTGTCGCCTTTTTAACTGCATATACCTTTGTTTTAACTGTCATTTTCAGTATATTCTACCGACAAACTTTTTTTTAAAATATTTAGTTCAATTAAATAAATGGAAGTACGTATTTTAACTATGAATTGATTATTTCAATAAAAGTAATTTAGAAAGTCTATTGAAAATATAATAATAAACCATTATATAAATTTTGTTTATAACACGGCAACTCTAAACACGCTCTTTATTCACGAATTAGTGCTCTTACCTGTTTAAGAAATTCTATTGTACCTACTACATTTTTTGTTTTGGTTCTCTTTGACCATAAAATCTCCCATACTGCCAACAACAGCTGTCAAATATTAAAAAACGTGTATCCAAAAGATACCAAATAGTTGTGTACAAAATCAACTAACGTTAAGACATACATTGCTAAATTATTTTTACTACAATTGCCGGTACATAATGCCGCGACTTTTATAATAAATTAATGGAAAAAATAACATCAAAGTAACTTCCTTTGAGAAATTGGAACATTTTAAGAAAAGTTTTAAGATATTCTTTAAAATTGTGATAAAAAATATATTCGTCAGAAAAAGCAGAAACGATGGAAGATTTTTTAGACAGCATTGGGTAAGTTTTTTAAATGTATTTACTTAAATTTGTCCATGACTTATCTCTATAAAAAATTAAAAAAATTTTATCTAAAAAATGTTTTGCTAGAATTAATTTAAAAGTAAAAATAACTCATGTTACATTTTTATTTTTAAACAATAAAACACAACAACAAAATACAATTTGTTTAAAATTAGTTTTTGTGTAGATGCTTTTATTTTTATTATCGATTTTATTTTTTGCTTTGCACTTCATACAACAAATGAACAACTACAAACATATTTTTAAGATATTAAATGGTGACGGACGGCTTCGTATCCACATTTCAATTTATATTATTTTAAACAATGTGACGTAGAAAAAATATTAAAAATATATAGAAAAAAAACTATTAGTTAAATTGTTCCTCTACTTTTGTATAGACAGGGAAATGTCAATAAACTTAACGCACTAGCGTTGGTATGTCATTTTGAATAAAAACCGCAATAATTGCAAATATTTTTAATATATTTGGATAGTTTAAATCACTATCAATAAGTGTTAATTTTTTTTTAAATTGCTCATTACACAAAGTGTCAATTTTTGTTGTTTTTTACTGACTATAAGTGAAAACTGAGATTTTTAATAACAGCATTTTATAAATTTTCAAATAAATTTATATACGTATTAAATTTCTTTTTATAAGGGAAATATTTTACTAAAAATTTTTCAACGTTGTCGAAATTGCGGTAAAAATTTAAACTTTGTTTTACAAAGTAAAATTTATTTTCCAAACGAGGTTCTAATGAAATCTAAAAGGCTCTGTTTATTACTCCAACTTAAGCTTAACGCAATGGACATCGCTAGCAAACATCAGCTACTTTTAATTGTATGTTTGGAAACTGCTTTTTTATGGCGGGTATACAAGGGAAGTATCTCATGCGATAGTCTGCGATTTTTATGAAATTCGTATATGTGATAAAGAATACAAATCTAAGAACAACCTCCTTTATTTTTTTACTCATCGCAGAGATTTAGGGGCCAAATAGGCTAAAGAAAATCGACAAATTTTTGGTACTTTTTTTCGCCAGTATGTTCGAAACTTTTGCCATTCGACATAAGAAGAGGATAAAATTAATGTATTCGTCAAATGTGGAAGTTTGATATGCCTAATGCCTAAGTTTTAGCACGTAGTTACCAAGTTGTTCTAAAAAGTACCAAAAAAAGTACCGGTAAGTGGTGCTTGAAAATCCTCATCCAAAAATATGACATTTATATATAGTGAAAGAAATGACAACTTGAAAAAAATCAATAAGAGGTAATTTTTGACCACACGTTTAACCTCTTCAGTTCCGGAGATGGTCAATAATCTCAGACACCCCAACCTTAGAATTCTTATCGCTCAAAACATCCGAATTTCGTTTATATCGGAGATTCTCATGTGAGATACCTGACTTGTTACACTCATACAAATAAATCTGTAAAAATAGCAGAAATAGTAACTAAAAATAAGCTAAAAATGATGCTGCAGAAAAAACTGCTAAATTAGCAGATTTTTTTGCTAAATACTAGTAAAATAGGAACATCAAAACTAAAACTGTTAAATTTACAGAATTTTAGTTATATTTAAGTTAACTTTTAGTTAATTTAAAATGACAAATTGTACTGTAAAATCTGCAGAAAATTTTGCAAAATTTAGTAAAATAAAAATAGCAAAAATAAACTGGTATATTTAAAAAAATTTTAATATTTTTAAACTAAATTTAGTTGAATGCAAATAGCAGTACATTCTGTTAAATTAACAGAAATATTATGTAAAAAAAAACTGTAAACTGCTGTATTCAAAAGGCTCGAATTTTATTTGCATTTAAAAAAAATCCAAAAAAAACCTTAATTTTAAATTTTAATTTTTTTGTGATTTTTTAGGCTACTAATTATTTAGAAATTTTTTTTACTGATTTTAGCAGGTTAATTTGTTATTTTAGCAGGTTAATTTGTTAAATTCTATATATTTAACAGTTTTATTTTCGCTGTTCCTATCTTACTAATATATAGCAAAAATAATCTGCTAAATTAGCAGTTTTTTCTACAGCAGTATTTTTAACTATTCTTTAGTAGTTTTAACTAGTTTTTTACAGACTTTTTTCTATTAGGGTACAAGTACTCAATTAATTCCAATTAAACATTAAGACTATCTAAATTTAATACACAAGTTATTATTCCCCATGTCTGGTTTTAAAATATTGCAAATTTTCTGAAGAAACGCCTATAAATGGGAGCTCAGTTATGAAAGGATAAATGAAATCAAAAAATTACATATGGCAATAATTACAAAATATTATTGAAAACCCCCAGTTCGGATAAATACCTTCAAGTAGAATATTTATTCTCCTAACAAAACTGTAAACACCATCAATTACTTTGTATTTATTTTTCTACAGCACGTTAAAAAGTTTTTTCAAAAACTTTTAAGCTTGCAAAAAAGCTTAAACAAAGCTTTCACCACTAAATATTAAAGAAATGTCGAAAATTCAACATCACTTCATAAGTTAAGCTTAAATTAAGATATTTAAGATTTTGAACACAATTTAGAGATTAAATAGTATTTAAAGAAAAATCACTAAAGTTTGCGGGTCAGTTCTTATTCTATTGAGCGCAAAAGAAAGTTTTAAATAAAATTAATTTAATTTACAAAAAAAAATAAAAACAGTTTTTTCAAGGTGACAAATTTTTTTTATTTTTAAAAGTGAAAAATATATATTTTGAAAATTAAAAAAAATATACATTTAAAAAAAATTGAATTAAAAAGTAATTTGAAATTTGTCTTTGAAACTAAAAAAATATTTATTTATTGTGCTATTTTCTATTTTTAAATATAATTTTTAAAAACTGCTAATTAAACAAATTCACGAGTGTTTATATCTTTATTTTAGTGCGGTTTGAATTTTTGAATTTCTTACTTTAATTTTAGCCCATATTCTGCGATAAACTTTATATTGAGAAATACATAGACGAAAAAAAAGATTACTGATTCATTTTTATTGGCATTTTCACATATTAACAACAAAGTGTAAATTAAACAAATTATTAATATTTTTGTTTAAGTTTTATTTGATGGTTGTAAACAATTTATTAAACAATTGTTAAAATAAAACTTGTGATCAACAAAATATACTGAAACTATAAAACATGCAATTTCGTTGGCATATATGTATATGAGACTTTCCACAACAACTGCATACGATAAATATGGAACCACTTTTTAAATTTTCTAAAAAAGTGGTCGGAGTGGTTATCTTTTATGAAATTTGAGAATTACTTTAATTTTGCCTATGTCAATGCAATATATTAGGGTGGGTTGTTTCAGAAAAAAAATTTAGTGGCGCCCTGAAAATAAAGCATTTTCTAGGAATATTCCCCAAATATTTCGTGTTTTGCAATCACCGTTAGTCAGCTGGACCATTTTTAAAAAAGTCTACTGTTTGGTTTTTTCAAAATATTTTTTTTTTCTTTCCAAGAAACTGTATACAAAAGGAGTATCAATGAAAGATCTTTTAAAGACGCATCTAAACACATATTAATCATGAATAAACATGTCGCAGCTTTCAAAAAATTTTTAAAAATTTTGTGTTTTTTGCGAATTTTTTCAAAATAATGGAGTTCACTAACGATTGTTGCAAAAAAATTTTATATTTTGGGAATCCTAATAAAAAATGTCAAAGTTCAATTTAGGAGGCCACTAAAAAATTGTTGTGTTTCGACCCACTTATGAAAAATTTAAAAAAAAATTAAATATTTTGCAAAAGTTTAGAACTACTTTTGAATATTTAATATAATAAAATATTCAAAAAAATAAAAATCGGCCAACATTTTTTTATATTATTTTTATTTATAACAAAAAGTTCATATGTTTTTTTATCGATTCAGAAAATTTCAATTTCGTTTCGCGTGTACAAAATTTCAAATTCGTTCAATTTTGTACATCGCAAATATTAATATTTTTTGTGTATAAATATGAGCGACAACAACATGATGTTTATTATACGTACAGTGGTTCTCACTGACTAAAGAACAAATATTTAAATTTTTGTTGAATATTGGATATAGACAATATTCAACGAATATATATTGTTTACAAAAAGAAACAGAGTAACAAGCTGTAATTTTCAAAATCGATACGAAAATATACAATTTTGTTTTGTATAAATAGAAAAATAAATAAATGTTTGCCGATTTCTTTTACACTAAAAATTCAGAAGTAATCCTAAATTTTGTATTTTCGAATTAATGAACAAAAACTATATTAACCGTATCAAATTTCTAGCCGTTACCAAATTTCATTAACTTATCATAAATAATATAAATAAACTATAAAGCTCAAATTAGTATGGGATAAAGTAGAATGAGATAGAAATCTATTTTTAATAGATTTCTTACTTCAAATCTATTTCCAAATTTGTGTATTCGATCAATGGTTAAAAGTAAACAACTGACACAATACCTTACGATACTACCAAACTAATGGAGCCTTAAATCGGTCATAATAAATTTAAGAATTTGTTCCAATTTCTAATCGTATATGACAATAAATACTACACAGAAAGAATTTACAAAATTCTAATTAAATTTTTAAACACCTTTCTCATACCAAATTTGTAAATACAAAAAAAAAACTTTTTAAAAAGGCACCAACAAACAAATTTATAAATCCATAAACAAAAAAAATTTTTTTTTGTAACTTTGAATTTTTATTTTTAAACAATTTTTATATGAAAGATAACAATTAACAAACGAGTTACAAATATTTCAAACAAAAAAAATTGTTGGGAATAAAATTTCAATTTAAAAGAAAATGTGATTGCTTTTATAAATTCCCATTGTTGGTGCCTACTGTTTTTTTAACTGGATAATTGGTTTGGAAAGCCTCATATATAATAATAGAAATCATCTGAATTGTATCAAAGACGTGATAATATGTTATTAATATTATTGGCACAAAGAATTTCACCGCTTTCAAAAATACTCTACAACGATTTTACTCATATTTGTTTTTTTAAACCTTCTATTGCAGGATGCCATTTCCCGGTTTTAAAAGTATATATCACACTTTAAGTCGTAAAAAACCTATAGAAGATTCCAGTGAATCTAAATTAGCCAAGGTTTTGTCTGCCTTTGATTTAACCACACTTGGCATAGGCTCTACGTTAGGTGTTGGTGTCTATGTATTGGCTGGTCAAGTTTCTAAAATTTATGCTGGTCCTGCTGTGATTTTCAGTTTTTTAATTGCCGCTATTGCTTCAATATTTGCCGGTTTATGTTACGCTGAATTTGGTGCACGTGTGCCTCGTGCAGGTTCAGCTTATATCTACAGTTATGTTACAATTGGAGAGTTTATTGCCTTTATAATTGGTTGGAATTTGATATTGGAATATGCGATAGGTAAGTTATGTTGCAAATTGTATTTAAAACTCGGACGTTTGGTTGAATATAAATTATGTAGAACACACAAGTACACTTGGAAAAACAATATGGTATATCAGCCACAAGACTAACATAAGAGATTACACAGACCAACATGTGAGATTTCCAAAGAAACTACTGAGAATTTTTTAGTTTAATTTATGCTTAAAATTGTCGCCAATGCAAAAGTTACTTTCACTATAGACAAGAACTGGTTCTGGGATAAGATGAAGAGCAAGTTCTAACTAGGCAGATGTCCTGCGGTGGACCATTAGATCATTATAAAACTTAAATATATTGTTGAGGTGAGAAAAATGAGGAACACTTAATTTTTAGCTGCTTAAAATCATATTTATGGTTTAAAAATTTGGATCAAAAGAAGTTTCTTCTGATTTTTAATATTGCTTCCAAAGAAACTATATAAAATATGGGTATCAAAAGACAGGTATTTTAGAAATCTATTCAATGAAATAATACAAATATTAACATTACTTTTCTTACGTTATTTTCCAACATTCACGATTAAAATTTCTTCCCTTCAATATTAAATTTGTCATTTAGTTAGTGGAGAAAAGATTAAAAAATTCTAGCAAAGCAGTCATAACAAAAATACCCAAAGTATTTTTAATAAGATATTCCAATATTAGTAAATATGTAACCATACCGGCGTAACAATAACATAAGTACACAAATTTTCAAATACGTATTTATCAACTAGTTATGAATTAACATAAAAGTTAGTATATACCAGCAAAATTTTGTATATACAAGCAAAATTACTAATATCTAAATAATAAGCAGTAGCATTAGGATCTATTGCATATAAATCGGTGTCAAAACTTATTATTTTTATTCGCTTTCAAAAAAGCCCACATAACTTGTGGTGATGCCTACCCGTTGAATTAAAAATGATAAGAATTTAATAGTAACCAAAATAACTTGTTATTCCTATGATTACAAGCAGTTAAAAAACAAGTAGTTACAAGTTTGTAAATAAATAATTAACAATAAACCAAATAACCTGAAGTTTTAGTTAACTTATAATTATAGATGTCAAATTCCATATAAATTTGAATTTTTTAAATTTTAGTTTCTGTTAACTTCAGGTTATTTGTGTAATGGTGTAATGACATTTTCTTCTAAACTTATTAATAACTAAAAAAAAGTATGTTATTATTTTTTCAATTAAAGCAGTAGTAATGCATAAGCTTAAGAGCTTATCAAAATGACATCACTGTCAGTTCTAAATTGTACAAACATTAAGTTTCATTATAGGTAATTAAATTTTTTGCCGGGTAAAAGAAATTATTTTGTTTTCTATATTACATGTATGTAAATTCGAACTTATGTTTGTTTTAACTTAGAGTTTATGATTCTTTATAAAAAGGACTATGATGATCTACATCTACGTATGCATATATTAAAAATCAATTTATACTTGTCAGACCTGTAGACGATATTCTGATTCATAAACATTTTGACGTAAAATGTTTACATTTAGGTTTCATAAAAAAAAATCAATAAATCTTGAATTTATTATCTAAATAATTTACATAATTATTATTACTAACTCCGGCTTACTTTAAAATAAAAATATCTATCGATTTATTTTGTTTCAAAATAACAATAACATTTTAAAATGCTCAATAACCAGAGTTAAACAGTAACCCATATTAAATTCATACAATTTGGATAATCATAACTATTTTTAAGCACAATTCTCTCGTTATTTTAAGTTAATTTAGCAGGAATTAGAAAATAAAATATTTTTAAATAAAAAGCGAAGCCAAACTAACATTATATCACTCAATACATGTTTGTAGCATCAAAAATATGTTCGCATTTTACATCATAAGACCAATTCTAATTAAGCCTTGATGATTCAGTAGAACTATCGACTTTTTTAGCAAGCATTAATTGCCTGACCGTTTTTCTTAAATTGCGATTATTATTTCCCTTATTTTCTGCTATTTCAGTATCCTTTTTAATGTTAATATTAAAATTTGCAACTTTGAAATTGCCAAGCAATCCATAAGTTGTAATTTACTGATATAAGCTAATCAGGGCAAAAAGCCTGGGAACTGCCGGTAATATCGTTAATTTTAAATTTACGATTACCGAGAATCAAAAAAAACTACTTAAATAACAAATTACGTTTAATCAAAATTGGTAAAAAAAGAAGATTTAAAACCGTTTATTTATTTTTTCAACTTCCTAGTAAAATTTAGTTTAAATTAGATTTAAGTAATAGCCAAGCTTTCCTACACTCAAATAAAAAAGTTTGTAAAAAAATTTGTAAACAATTTCCAATCGCACTATACTATTTTTATACTGATTATTAGTACAATTTTTATTTTTAGTAATCATTTTTGCTATTCTCTTATTACAAATTACGGATTTTTTTTACTAATTTTCGCTGCTGATTTCAGAAAAACATTTTACTAATTTTTCAAAACCGAGTTCTAAATTTAGCAGAAAAATATACTAATTTAAAAATATTTTTTTTTTGATTTTTTACAATTCTTGTTTAGTTTATATTTGTTACTATTGATATATTCTTAGTTTAGAAATAACACCCAGTTTTTTAACTGATTTTAGCAAATCGATTTTGAATTGCATTTTAAATAAATTTTACTAAAATTTAGTAGCGGCTACCAAATTTTTCTACTAATTTTATTGTACTACAGATCAGCAGACATGTGTTGCTAAAATTAGCAAAAAATACGGCTGGCCTCAAAACAGTTAAATTTCCCGTAATAACAGCAAAATTTTCAGTAGTCATTACAGACTTTTTTGGTTGAGTGTAGAATACAAATTTTACAATGAATAAAAATACATTATGAAATGCCCTGTGGCAACCCGTTCCCAATATATGCTACTCTTGAATGTAAAAACCATTCGTCAGTGTGGTAACAATTGCGAAAAATGAGACTCGGAGGAGACTGGAAGATAAACAAAAATCTAAAAATAGAATATTTATATATTACTATGTTTAATCACTTCTGAGTAAAAGACAATAACAGAAAGCTGAATAGGAAAGCAAAAAATGAATTAGTTACATTGCATTCAAGGCTTTACTTGAGTGAGATGGCTAGGATGTCGTCGCACTTTAGTATAGGTTCATTTGTAAGGTGGCGACATGTTTTCGAATCCCACAGCCGAGGGGTTTGTTGAAGAAAATTATCATATAGAGACAATCTGACAATAAAATATATACAATAATATAATTTAATGGAAAATCACTGATGAAGCCTGTCCATAGAAAAAGGGAGAAACTAGATCTAGTCTGACTTGCAAATTAATATTTACAATTCTTAGAGAAAAAGGTTTATCCTTCATCTTAACCCCCAACCTATGAAAAAATAAATCTATTGGAAACATGTCTCAAAGAATTCATATTATTCACAACATAAAAAATTTTGAAAATTTTACTAATTTAATAATCTAAAATTTTGCCTTAACCTAGATCTCTGAAAAAGTAATTTTTTCCAAAAGTATTATAAGAAATATTTTACAAACAAAAAAACTAAATAAAATTATAAATTATTTCAGAAATCCCGGGAATTCCCAGCATAGTCTTAAAAATTCCCAAATCCAGGGAATTAAAAAAGCTGAGTATCTGGAAACCCTTGTCCCGGGAATTTCCAGCATATTCTCAAAAATTCCCAAATCCAGGGAATTAAAAAAGCTGAGCATCTGGAAACCCTTTTTCATTAAAAATTATTTTGTTTATTTAAAAAATAATAATAAATAATCGAAAATATATAAATGATAACTATATTTCAGAACGGAGTTAATAATTATACGAATTAGTTTACTTTCTTATTTACAAATTTTAAATTAAAAATAATCAAGTTTAAGTTATGAAGGAAAAATAGATCCTATTATATATTTACCCCTCAATTTATAAATGCTTTGTAAAGTTATAGCAGGTTTACAAAACGTAATTTTTTGTTCAATAAACCTTTTATAATTTTACAAAGCGTTTATGAATTTAGGGGTTAAAATATATCTTGACATTAACAAACTCTTCAGTTCTTAATAAATTATTATACATTTGATTCATATGTTTGAAAATACCATAGTTAATGTAAAAATATAAAATTTTTGCAAAGTATTAAAAAATTTATTACTGGAGTTTATATGGAGGGGGAATATTAGAGTCTCTAAATGAAGTGCGGGGAATATTATAAAAAAATAGAAATTAAAAATGTAATACCATACATACACTAATACACTCATAGAAACAAATCTGTTAAAGTAACAGAAAACGTTACTAAAAGTTAGTTAAAAATGATGCTACAGAAAAAGCTGCTGAAATTAGCAGATTTTTTTTTTTTTTTGCTAAATACGATTAAAATTCTTAGTTAACTGAAAGTGACAACTTGTACGGTGAAATCTGCAGAAAATTTTTTATAAATATTAGTAGAGTAAAAATAGCAAAAACAAACTGCTATATCTACAATTTTTTATTTTTTATTTTAAAGCTAAGTGTAGTAGAATGCAAAAAGCAGTCTATGCTGTTAAATTAACAGAAATATTTGCTAAAAAAAATTGTAAACTGCTCTTTTCAAAAGCATCGATTTTTATTTGCATTTAGAAAAAATCGAAAAAAAAACTTCGAAAATTATAGCGATTTTTTAGGCTATTAATTATTTAGCAAAATTTTTCACAGATTTTAGCAGGTTAATTTGTTATTTTCTGTTAACAAAAATTTAACTCAAATATAACTAAAATTCTGTATATTTAACAGTTTTATTTTTGCTATTCCTGTCTTACTAATATATAGCAAAAATAATTTACTAATTTAGCAGTTTTTTTCTGCAGAAAAAAATAGTTGTTTTGACAGATCTAGCAATGTAGTGACATCCATTCATGTATAAACCAGAGACATATAATATAGAGATGGAACATCGATAATTTTGAAAACAAACTGTAGATGTCGCTAGCATGTGGGAAATTTTGTCAAAAGAGGATTTTATTTTGGGAAACTTTCTCAACGGAGGATTTTTTTATGTCAAATGAGGTTTTATAGAGTTGATAGGTAAGGGAATTTGGTCCCAAATTAGGGATTTCAACTTTGTTTTGGGGACAAATTAAAAAAATTGTAAATTTTAAAAGATTTAGTTTTAGGCCCAAAATAAGAAGAATTTTCGTATAAATTATATGCGTATTATTTTAAATTAAAATCGATCAAATTAGGTCTGTTAAAGAATTTCAAAATTTCTACAAAATATTTGAATTATTGAAGAAATGTTCTCCAAATATTTATAAATCTTGAAATAACGAAAAGCAACCAAGCTCAATAGTTAATCAAAAAATTTTCTATTTTCCAAATACTGAAATTGTTACATGCAAAGGACTCAGAAAAAATAAATTTTGTGTAGGCTCAAAAATTACCAGGGGTTTTCACATAACCTCTTATGTATCTTCTGAATTGTGTAAACTCGGCTTATGCAAACTTAATGTTCAAAAGAGTTTACGAGCCCTAGAACTTACACCTTACTAGATTTACAAATTTTAGAAAAAAAGACTTCACCATAATGAAGTTCGTGTGAAAATTGTGTAGAATTTTTTCTCCAGAAAATTTAATATACAACTTTTATTTTGTGACATTTCAGCTTAATTGTGATTTGTCTTTCGTATAATAAAATTTTTTTAGTTTCACAATTTTAACAAAGATTTGAAGCCTTTAAAGTTTGAGTGAAAACGTAAATATTTCTTCGTAAAATATTCAATTTTATTTAATTTGCTCACATATTTCTTAATAATTTTCTGAACTTAAGAGCGATGCTAACTTAGCTCCTTTTTTGATTTTTTGTTTAAATTGTAATGAATTGGGTATAACATTGGGGATTTAAACATTTAAAATGGGAATAAGCTAAAAGTTTTTTGGGCAACACTGCTCCCCAAATAAAATGAAACACTATTGCCAGAAAAACAAAACAGCAGGCAGCGCCATCTGTTGCATTAAAAACCGGTGTTGCCATTCATCAGGACCATGGGAGACCCCTGGTATAAACAACAATAGAAAATAATATGTTTTCATTTAAATTTGCACGAGCACTTGGATATTAGTTTTTTTTTAACATTTTGTTTTTAATTGAACTTGTACTTCCAACAATTTTTTTGTTGGAAATATTTGTAAATTATTAGGGGTTTAAATATAAACTCGTAAATCCCTTGTAAACTTTGTATAAATACAACCCATTTTTTTATGTATGGAGTTTGACATTAAACTCATAAATATACCAGGTTTACACCGTTTACGAATAGAATACGAGTTTATATGAAACCCCCTATTATTTTTCATGTTACTGCAAATTTAAATTTTGGTTTTGAGTTAGGCTTTACAGAACTATTCCAGAACTGTTCTAATAAAATCCGATTTTAAAAAATATTCGTATGTTATTCTGCTAAGTATCGAAAAAGTTCTTTATAAATTTGTCTTCTTATTTTTTTCTAGTGTATAAAGCATATGAATATGAGTTTGTCTTGTAAAATCAAAGATTAAATTACTGGTTTCTTTTAGTGTTCAATATTTAATTGAATTGATTGATTTATATTGTATATAGTTTAATTGATATTTAGACTGCTTTATTTATCTTCATACAAAATTATTGGTATAAAAATATTTCAATTGTTTGGTTTGTTTTCAGGTTCGGCAAGTGTAGTTAAAGGTTTAAGCGCCTATTTGGATAATCTATGTGGTCATGCTATGGAGAATTTCTTAAGCAAAAATCTGCCTATGCATATAGAAGGGCTTAATGAATATCCCGATATATTTGCATTTGCAGTGACCATTATATTTGCCTGGGCTATAGCGATGGGTGCTAAAGAATCTACCAGAGTTAATACTATATTTACGATACTTAATCTAAGTGTCGTAGTATTTGTTGTAGGAGCTGGTCTGTTCAAGGGTAAATATTATACATTTAAATAAAATCTTATAAAATTATAGTTTATAATAACTTTAATTTCTCTTTTACAGTTTCTACCAGTAATTGGGCCTTGCCTAAATCATCTGTTCCGGAGGGTTATGGTGAAGGTGGTTTTGCTCCTTATGGTTTTGCCGGTATTATACGGGGAGCTGCCATATGTTTTTATGGCTTCATTGGCTTTGATTGTATAGCCACTGCCGGTGAAGAAGCTAAAAATCCCAAGAAATCTATACCTTTTGCTATTATCACCTCTTTGGCCCTGGTGTTCTTAGCTTACTTTGGTATCTCTACTGTTCTAACAATGATGTTGCCCTATTATGAACAAGATGAAAGTGCACCCTTAGTTCATGTCTTCAGTATTCATGGCTGGACTGTTGCCAAGTATATAGTTTCCATAGGAGCTATTTGTGCTATGTGCACCAGTCTTATGGGTTCCATGTTCCCCTTGCCACGTATTGTGTATGCCATGGCAAATGATGGTTTGCTATTTAAATTTATGGGTGAAATTAGTTCCAAACACAAGACTCCCTTGAATAGTACACTATTGACTGGTTTTCTAACTGGGGCCTTTGCTGCCATTTTTAATTTAAAACAATTAATGAATATGATGTCAATTGGTACATTTTTGGCCTATTCCATGGTGGCAGCTTGTGTTTTAATTTTACGTTATGATAATGATGAGAGAAGAGATAGCCGGAATTTAGCTAACGGTCGAGCACTAATCGAATATGATGAAGCTAACTGTTGTCTACTGAGAAAGTTATTCAACACCTACAAATCTGTAGTACCCAGCAAGACGACTGCCAGAATAGTAACAGTAATGATTATTTTATATGGTAAGTTTTGATTTAATCTAAATAATTAAAAGGAACCGTTAGTAATAATAGTGCTTTGTTTATTTTTTTACAGTCTTCCAATGCATTTTATTGACTCACGTTTTAACCTACTTTGAAGAAAATTACACTGATATTTCTGCCGTAGATATAGTTATTCTATGCGTGACTATATTATCTCTCATCCTCACTCTATTTATAATATCACGCCAGCCTGTATCATCAACATATCTGGCCTTTAAAGTGCCCTTTGTACCATGGGTTCCTGGATTTTCACTGCTTATCAATATTTATCTGATGATCAAATTGGATATTATGACCTGGGTTAGATTTAGCATATGGATTGCTATTGGTTTGGTGATATTCTTAGGCTACAGCATACGTCATAGTCGTTTACGTTCTCGCATGGAATTGAAAAGTTTCACCAATTCAGAGTCTTGCGATAGAAGTGCATCAAATTCAATATCCTCATTAAAACGCGATGAAAGATTTAGTACCCAAGTACCACTGATGGTTATGCAAAATATTAGCTAATAATCTTAAAACTATTAGATTAAAAAAAAAACTATTATTTAACTACTAACAAAAACATTAAGCAGACTCATGTAAAATTGTAAGAACTTGTATACTATTTTAAGTCTAGAGTTTAATACAAAACTCGAATCTTACGAAATTTATATAATATATATACAAGGCCTTACATGAACACCCCTATTATAAGTACGAGTATTTTTAAGTTATTTTATGTTTACTAAGCTGATATGACTCTCACTCTCACAAATTTCACACAGATGCTACATTTTACATTGTCAAGAAAACGAAAGTACTTAATTGTATCAAAAATCATAACCAAATACGAATGTTATAAAAACAATACACTGGAATATTTTGTATTTTTTTATATAAAATTTTAACTTGTTTTGTAAGTTATTTATACAATTATCTAAGTTAATTTAAATAAAATTTCTGTTGATAAAAACATATTTTTATGGGATCTTCGATAATACTGAAAGAAAAACAACGAATTTATATCCAAGATTATATAAGTTTGAAAACTTGCTGCAAAGAAGGGTTGTTTTAAAACAACTTAAATCGGCATATAAACAATTATATTGTCAGTTGGTCTCAATCATGGCATAACAAAATAGGTAACATATTAGGTAGAATTTGGGTTTTATTTTTTGACAGTCTAGGGGTTTTTTTTTTTTGCTTTCATTTTTATGAATTTTTGAAATTTTTTACTGTAATCCAGAGAACATGTTTTATAATTCTTTAATAACTTGTATCGAACTTTTTTCGATTAATCAATTTGTGGTTTTAGATAATGTGTCCAGCGGTATTGTTCTGCCATCATTTCAATAATGTCAGCATATAGGACTTTAGAATTCAATAAATAAATCGTAAACCTTTATCCATTTTGAAAATGATCTATTTCAATCAATTCTAACAATAAATTAATATTGTAAAATAAGTTTCTCAGTTTCCGTAGAAATTAGAGATGAGCGATCCGGTGATTTTTGAATAGCGCTGCTACCAGTGATCGTGATTTTCAAATCACCGTTCTTTTAAACAGTGACCGTGATCACGGGTTTGTAATAGAGATGGGCGATCCGGCGATTTTTCAGTAACATTGTTCTCAATGAATGTGATTTGCATATCGTTCTTTTAAACTGTGATCGTGATCACGGTTTTTCTATGGAAAAGACTGCGATTTTAATATTTATGGCGAGTTTTTAAGATGTCAGTTAAACTTGGTTTAGTTAAACCGAAAACGAATTTTGTCAGCCATTTAAAAGTTTATTAACAAAAATTTGCCGCAAAAACTTTTTCTGGAGTATAATTTATTTCTTTATTGAAATAAAACAAAATAAACCACATTTTAAAAGCAGTATTCCAGTTACAAACTGCGTTAAACTAAGTTTAAAGATAATGCACTTCCTAAAAACTGGGCCTTAAAAGAAGAATAGTTGCGACCGGTAACAAAGACTTGATAGAAGGAGACATTTTATTCTGAAGAGTGTGAAAGCAAGTCACTGTTATTGAAAAAAAAACATGTATTACTGTGCACAATGAAGTTTGCAAGGAAGAATAATACAAAAATATTAAAAGAACGACATTCCGAGTAACTGCGACTTGAAATATTTGATCACTGCCGTTACCAGTGATTTATCAATAACTGTGATTAAATCACCGGTATGAAAATATCGCTCATCTCTAGTAGAAATACTCCATAGAACTATACTGATATTGGTAATGTGAGGGTTAAATATTAAAAATAAAAAGTGTGGCCTACCCTTAGGCTTGTTTCAATTTTCAATAAATGAATGCTTCAGTTGCCAAATCGATTAACTCCATAACGAAAAAGGAATGAGTCTCAATGAGAAAAATGAGAAAATAGTATATATTTAGGTTGTTCATAAGGGGTGTGCTGTGTGTTGTACAATAGACGCTCGCAAATTAGAACCGCTTTGTTTTTAAAGCAATTCTAATTTCTGAATTATTCTAATTTCTGGACGTTTTTTTTCGTTTCGTTTCCAATGATAAAGTGTTTTTTTTTTACGTTTATTTAACATTTTAAATGATACACTTTCACTATTTAATAGAGACTGCCGAATAATATGTACACGCGTATCAAATTTTACAAATAAACTAGCCAAAAATGTACATAAATGCGACAAAAAAAACAAATAGGGAAAAACATATATAATTTGGTGATTCCCCTTTTTAGTTTTACTTTATTCAAACAGAATAAAAATAAATTGGGGATTTCCTGTGTATTCAAATAACCAAAAAAAAAAAAAAAACGCTCAGAAATTAGAATTTTAAATTCGAATTTCAGAGCGTTTAATGTATTGCAAACATTGATTCTAATTTCTGGACGTTCGAATTACTGAAAGCTCTAATTTGCGAGCGTCTACTGTATTGTTTTATTGTCCTAACAAAAAACAGAGTTGTTAAAATTTTCTATCTGTTAGCACAGTTTTCTATCTGTTAGCACACTCAAACATAAGACATTAAAAATACGTAAAAATGTTGTATCGTGCTATTCTCAAATGTTGTATTTTTTCAATTTAATTTTTAACAACTCTGTTTTTTGTTAGGACGATACAACAAATAGCACACCCCTTGTGAAAACCCTTATTGTTTTTTAAAATTCCTTCTAAATTATAAATTTTGCTATTTAGTTGTGTTAATATTTATTATCAGAGAAATTTGTTTTGAATATTATACAGTTAGGAGTCAGTAAAGTGTTTTGAAATTAAAGTTTTATAAAATTCAGAAAGTGGAGTTAATCGATTTGGCAACTGAAGCATCCACACATTGCGTATCAACACATTTATTGCAATATATACATATATATTCGTATTAGAAGTGAGAAATGTAGTTTTTTTTTAGCAGTTCGCTGATAAAATCTATGTTATTGGTCATTACAGGTGCGTTTACAGTGAGAGCATACTCCAAACTGTACCAAATTTAGTTCTTTTCTTTTTCATCCTAATACATACATTTTTGAAGTATTTTTTTATTCCCTTCCAGATTCAAACGAGTTTGATTTGTTCCATTGTGAACACATCTTAAAGTGTCGATGCAAAATAATTCGAAAACTTTATAGCAAATTTATTAAATTGTTTTTGTATGAAAAATTTGTTTAATAAACCATTTATAAATTTAAAATGATTATATATATATGATCATTTATTACACCGTGCAACAATTTTCAACTTTTTCTCCCACCCATGGAAAAATCAATATACGTACCAACTTTTTCTTCATCATGTCAGATGCCCTTTTTAAAGGACTTCACAAAATACCAAAATATACTAAATGACAAAATATTTTTTATCACTTGTGTCCAAAATGGATATCAAAGGAGAGATGAGAAGCTCCATAATTCAGTGATAATATAGATTTTGACAAAAAATAACGAATAAAAATATTTTTTTTTTTTGAATTTTAATAGCCTTGAAATGTTGATTTTTTTTTAAATATTCAAATTCAATGGTTATTTATGATATAATTTTCTCTTGGTAAAAAAATAAAAGCTTTTATTAAAATGTAGAGATTCTCCTCTTTCATTTGATATCCATATCAATATCATAGAATGTGTATAATTAAACAAAAAGGGTTGCCAAAATTTTTAAAAGGAAAGTGATCATGAAAATCTGAGTACATAGTTTTACTATACACTTCTTTCACTTTTAAATCGATTTTTTCATGGGTTCGAATGACCGTTGTACGGTGTTATCAGTTAGCACTTTTAATAAGAGTATTTTATTGAAAAGGCGGAAAACGGAAAATAAAGTTTAAAAATTAGTCTGTATAACATAAATTTGTGGTCATAGTCGTAGACATGTAGTTTGATTGAATTTATCATAATAATAAAAACGTCAATATTTTTAATAAGATCTATTGCAATATATACATACATATGTATTAGGGCGGGTCGATTTAATAATCGCCCATGGCTCAGTGAAAATCGTATTCTAGGGATCAAAATAAGAAACTTTGCCGAAGGAACCATACCTCTGAAACGAATTCTACTACCCCCAACTGTTGACTTTTGTCCCGTAGGGTCAAGTTTTGAAAAATCCCACTTTGACCCATTTAGAGTGCCCCAATCGAGTCCAAATGTATGACCGACCCCCACTAACTTTGGAGGGCCGATCCACCCATGCCAGTGGCACACCCCCTGGAACTCCCCTGGGGGGTTCCCCATACAAACATTTTAAAAAATCACCATTTTTGGCACTTTATTTTATTATTTTTTATTTATTTTATTTATTTTTATTATTTTATTTATTTTTTCTCTTTAGAAATTTATTTAGTCAGAACATATGTAAATGAAAAAATTAATTTAACTTAGTAATAGAAAAGAAAATAAAAAAAATTACTGTTTGAAGTCTTTTTTGCTTTCAAGTCTGGGCATTTTTTCTTTTCTATTACTAAGTTAAATTAATTTTTTTATTTACATATGTTCTGACTAAATAAATTTCTAAGGAGAAAAAATAAATAAAATAATAAAAATAAATAAAATAAATAAAAAATAATAAAATAAAGTGCCAAAAATGGTGATTTTTTAAAATGTTTGTATGGGGAACCCCCCAGGGGAGTTCCAGGGGGTGTGCCACTGGCATGGGTGGATCGGCCCTCCAAAGTTAGTGGGGGTCGGTCATACATTTGGACTCGATTGGGGCACTCTAAATGGGTCAAAGTGGGATTTTTCAAAACTTGACCCTACGGGACAAAAGTCAACAGTTAGGGGTAGTAGAATTCGTTTTAGAGGTATGGTTCCTTCGGCAAAGTTTCTTATTTTGATCCCTAGAATATGATTTTCCCTGAGCCATGGGCGATTTTTTTGCCTCCCCACAAATCGACCCAGCCTAATATGTATACTTCCGTTGTTGAATAACTAAATTTATTTCAACATATGTTTGCAATGTTTAAACAAATGTTTTGCTAATTTTATACTTTAAATTAAAAAAAAATATACCTGTATACACTCAGGAAAGTAAAATGATAGTTAAATCAACGGCAATATGTTATTTTTAACCGTAAAAAATCAACTGGCATATGTAATAAAACAACTACAACTTTATTTAAAACAAAATTCATGAAAATTATTGTAAAACTTCACAAATAACTACAAATGCAGTTAAAGCCGCAGACATACATTTTTTTTTATAAAACTAAAGAAACTACTGCTAATTTAGCAGATTATTTTTGCAATATATTAGTAAGATGGCAACAGCAAAAATAAAACTGTTAAATACACACAATTTTAGTTATATTTAGGTTAAATTTTTGTTAATAGATAATAATAAATTAACTTATTAAATCAGCAAAATATTTTGCTAAATATATAATAGTCTAAAAAATCACAAAAAAAGTTTAAATTTTCGAAGTTTTTTAAATACAAATAAAAATCGAGCGTTTTGAAAACAGCAGTTTACAATTTTTTTAGCAAATATTTCTGCTAATTTAACAGGATAGACTGCTATTTGCATTCAATTAAATTTGGCTTAAAAATAACAAACAATTTGTAGATATAACAGTTTGGTTTTGCTATTTTTAGTCTACTAATATTTAGCAAAATTTTCTGCAGATTTTACAGTACAATTTGTCATTTTCAATTGACTAAAAGTTAACTTAAATGTAACTAAAATTCTGTAAATTTAACAGTTTTCTGTTTGCTGTTCTTATTTTACTAGTAATTAGCAAAAAAAAAAAATCTACTAATTTAACAGTTTTTTCTGCAACATCATTTTTAACTAATTTTTAGTTGCTTTTTCTGCTGTTTTTACAGATTTATTTCTATGAGTGTAGTAGTTTTTAAACAAACATGTAATTGCCTGTAGACATACTCAACAATGTCTTTTTTCTGCGTATAGGTAACTGCTTTCTTCAGCGTTTTTTTTTTTGTTTTTTGTTTTTATTAATAACACAAGATGAAAAATGTTTTCTCATATTCCATCATTAAAAATTTGAATATTTGAACGGGGCAGAAACACATATACTTAAAATTAAATGTGTTTGTTGAATATTTCAAAACAACTGCATAAAGTAACTGTAACAAATATGCAATAGTTTTTGTGAATTGTTTACAAAAATAAAATATGAAAACTGTTTCCGTAACTAAAATAATGGCAGTAAAAATAATTACAATCGGATAACTAAGCAAATAACTCATGTAGCAACCGCAGAATTTTTTGAATGTATATTAGAGGTGTCCAAAATAATGAAGGTGAATTTCCGGAGTTCCGATTGACCTAATTTTTTTCATTTGCATATAAAACGAGTAAAAAGGTTAAAGTCGGGCATGCCGACTATACAATACCCTACACCAGTCTGGTGTATTGTTTGGATCCGAAATTCGAATGGGTTAAAATGGGGCTTATGTCAAAATTTTCTATAATGTGAGTCAGCGCACCAAATTTCATTAAAATATTTTAATATTTGCGACCTGCAGTTTGTAACCAAGCCAATTTTGGGGGGACTCTTCTTTGGGCACTAGTTCTAAACATGGACCGATATTCACCAAAATCAATAGGCCGCGTCCTTGGGCCAAAATAGGTCTATGTACCAAATTTCATCAAAATATCTTAATATTTGCGACCTGCAGCGTATAAACAATATAATTTTGGGGGGACCCTTATATGGGCAGTAGTTCTAAACATGGACAGATGTTCACCAAAATCAATAGGCTTCGTCCTTGGGCCAACATAAGTCTATGTACCAAATTTCATCAAAATATCTTAATATTTGCGACCTGCAGCGTATAAACAGTATAATTTTGGTAGGACCCTTATATGTGCACTAGGTCTAAACATAGACCGATGTTCACCAAAATCAATAAGCTGCGTTATTGGGCCAATATAGGTCTGTGTACCAAATTTCATTAAAATATCTTAATATTTGCGACCTGCAGCGTATAAACATTATAATTTTGGTAGGACCCTTATATGGGCACTAGGTCTAAACATGGACCGATGTTCACCAAAATCAATAGGCTGCGTTATTGGGCTAACATAGTTCTGTGTACCAAATTTCGTCAAAATATCTTAATATTTACGACCTGCAGCGTATAAACAATATAATTTTGGTAGGACCCTTATATGGGCACTAGTTCTAAACATGGACCGATGTTCACCAAAATCAATAGGCTTCGTCCTTGGGCCAACATAGGTCTGCGTACCAAATTTCATCAAAATATCTTAATAGTTGCGACCTGTAGAGTGCGCACAAGATTGCATGGACAGACAGACGGACGGACGGACAGACGGACATCGTTAAATCGAAATAAAAAAAATTCTGAACCGATCGGTATACTATAAGGTGGGTCTACGACCAATATTTTTTGGTGTTACAAACATCAGCACAAACTTATAATACCCTGACCACATAGTGGTGTAGGGTATAAATAGCTGATATAAAATTTGTTCACAATTGGATAAAGAAAAGATTAAAAATTTGATTAGTGCTTACAATGCGAAAAAAATCCTTTTTTTCAGTTTTTTCAACAAAATTTGTTATTGATTATAATTTTTACAACAAATAATTACAGAATCGGAATTCGTATTAAATTATCTTTACAAAAAGACACAAAAATGAAAAATCGGTTAGAAAATATACAAGTTATTACAAATTCTGTAATTATTTGTTGGAAAAAATTATACTCAATAACAAAATTTAAAAAAAAAGAAAACTTAAAAAGGTATTTTTTTTTTGCATTTTAAACACTATTCAAATTTTCATCTTTTTATGACGTTTCTTTATCCGATTGCATCCAAATTTCATAACAGCTATTTTTATCCCGATCGGAACTCTTAAAATTCAATTTAAAAATCTCCATCTATCGTTGAACCCCTCTAGTGTATTTATATTAATTGCATTATACGATATTTTAGCGATGCGGCATCAAATGATAAGACTTAATTTATCTAATCTTTCAAAAAGGCGTTAAACAGTCTCTTTAAGATAAAAAAATTAAAGTCAAATTTTAAAAAATGAGTAATTGGAAAAGTAGTATATAGGCCATTAAAAAAACTTAATAATATTTAACTTTTTTTTAAGATTTTTTATGTGAATAAATATTATTTATTGCCAATAAAGCCCTTACAATCAAACAATGGAATTTTATTACTACTTAATATTAAAAAAAAAAAAAAAACGTAATCTTAATAAAAATTGCTATAATTTTAAAGTTAAGAGGTAAATGTACCCCTTTAACAGGGAAAAGGGGTACAATTTGTATAATGTAGAAATTTTATTTTATATATGTTTGTTTGTATGTCGAGATATGACTAGAATATCTCAGGTACTTAGCGTTGTTCGTATTGCTACAATTAGTCTTATTTTAGAATTCAAAACAATTGGAACGTTTTTTAATACGAGTAGAGTAGAAAATAAAGGTAGACCGGTACCTGTTGTGTTAATAAAATAAAAATTATATTTAAACGTAAGAGACGAAAGTACAAATACAATTTAAAAGCAACAACAATATAAAAGCCGTTTATAAGAGAACAACTAACATAAAGAATCAGATGTTATTGTTTACATTCATTTAAAATACTTACATACAAATATATACAGTACCTGTATCTGATAGATATGATACTTTGATAAAACAATAACAACATTTTACTACACGCTACAACATACTTGAGATTCTTGTTGTTTTGTTGTTTTGTTATCCTTATCAGTTTGCAATTGTGTTAGAAAATATTAGAAAACAAAAACAATAAATAAAACATAATGTAATTGAAATAAAAAAAAAGGAAATTGAAAAGAATTAATTGTTAATAATAACCAGGGCGGCGACTTTCATTCACTAAAAAAACTAAAAATATCAGCCTAAAATATGCAGTAAAAAATGCAAAATATGCGTTTATATGGAAGTGTGTCCTTTTAACCACAGAATAGGCACTAAAAATCCAGTGTTAAGGTTTACAAATTCTTCTGTTTCTCTATTTTTAGTTAAATCCTAATTCAAGTTAAAAAAAAAATTCAAACTAAATACAAAATTTGCAATAAAAATCATTAAATATGCAAAAAAAAAACGTTTACTTAAATGCAAAATATCCAAACATTTGTAACAAATTCTTTTGCTCAAAATTGTTTTGTGCTACTGACGACAAATATGCAATTGCATGAAAGTCGCTGCCCTGATAATAAGCATACAACTATCAAAGAATTTATTAAAAAAAAAAAATACACAATTCTTGTATAGTGAAAGTGTTTTATTAATCAAAAAGTTATAGAATTTTTTAATTTCTTTTTAAATTGTATTTGTAGTTATGTCATATGAATCAACGTAATTTTAGATTTATAGAGTGTATAATTACTACAAAAATATTCATAATAACGTGATCAGTTTTACGAGCTGCATATAATTAATGCTTTTTTAATGCAATGACTTAAGTAAAATAGATATACAACAACAAAATTCAAAAACAATAAAAAAGTAAATACATCTGTTATAATTACGATAAATACGCTCAAAGCACAAAAGTTAGTTACAAATGTTAAAACCAAATACATACATATATTTAATCAAGAGATGAGAGCTTTAATCTGCAATACATACACAGTGGGACAATATGAAAATATTTTGGAAATAATAATTTTTTACTTATCACATATTCGAGCTTTGAAGCCGGAAAAACTTTAAAATATTGAATTAAGAGTGTTAATTTCAGGCCTCCTTTGGCGTCTTGACAAAAAAAAAATTGATTAAAGGAAATCCGTTTTTTAACCCTTCTTTGCATAATTTTTTCTCTTTTTGTGAAAAAAATCACTGCAATATATTGGGTGACAAGTTTAAACCTGCTAATTAATAATGAAGCTTACTTTAATTTTTTGACAGATGTGTTCCAATTGAAACAACCCTACGGGAAATTTTAACAAACTGTCACCGAACTGGCCCCTTTATATGAAATAGACTGGTCACTTTTACATGGCGTTGTCATAGGAGGGGGAAATTGACCCCTTGTGACACATCACAAGACAAATCCCAGGACAGGTCCCTGAACTTTGTTTTTTATGAGAGACAGATAAAATGGAATTTTAACATTGTTACACTAATAGAAAAAAGTCCGTAAAAAAATTAGTTAAAACTACTAAAAATTAGTTAAAAATGATGCTGCAGAAAAAACTGCTAAATTAGCCGATTATTTTTGCTATATATTAGTAATATAGGAACAGCAATAATAAAACAGTTAAATGTACAGAATTTTAGTTATATTTGAGTTAAATTTTTGTAAATGGAAAATAGCAAATTAACCTGTTAAAATCAGCAAAAAAAATTTGCTAAATAATTAGTAGCCTAAAAAATAAAAAAAAATTAAAAATTTCGAAGTTTTTTTTAATTTTTTTAAATGCAAATTAAAACCTAGCCTTTTGAAAACAGCAGTTTACAATTTTTTTTAGCAAATATTTCTGCTGATTTTAGCAGTATAGACTGCTAATTGCATTCAACTAAATTAAGCTTAAAAATAGCAAAAATTTTGTAGACAAAACAGTTTATTTTTGCTATTTTTAGTCCAATAATACTTAGCAAAATTTTCTGCAGATTTTACAGTTTGTTATTTTCAATTAACTAAAAGTTAGCTCAAATATAACTAAAATTCTGTAAATTTAACTGTTTTAACTTTGCTGTTCTTATTTTACTAGTATTTAAAAAAAATCTATCTAGTATCATTTTTAACTACTTTTTAGTAACTGTTTCTGCTATTTTTACGGATTTATTTCTATGAGTGTACTTAAGTTCAAATGACAAGTTTTCCGAGTGAATTTTTTTAAATTAATACCTAATAAATAATTAAATCAGGCTCTATGCAAGATGCTCACGTACTGTTAACCGCTCTCTCACTGGCTCTGGCTGAGATTTCAAGAAGTTAAATTGCAGCTAACGGGTTTAGTTATTTTATTACATTTTTTCATGTTATGCACATTTATTGAAACAATTTTTAATATTTATTAATATTTGACAATAAAATTTAACCTATCACCTTCTAATAAAATTTCTTCAAATGTCGGCCAGAGCCAGTTAACATTGAAAGAGACACATGCATCCTCTTGAGTTTCTATGCTCGTTGATTAAATATTAGTGACAAAATATGTTAATATACATTTAGAGAGTAATCTATTAATCTTCTACAAAAATTTCTCTCTACAAAAAAAAAAAAAAAAAAAAAAAAATGACAAAGTAAAATTGTTGCTGTATTGTAATTATTAATACACATTTTTCTTATCAGTATCACTGAGATACAAGTATTGTCTTCTATAGATGTGAAGAGGAGGTTTTCTTTTTGGTAGGCTTCTATTGTTTGTAGTCTATAGATTTCATACACCAACACCTAAATTTACAGCCTTTTTGGTTTAATCGCAAATAGGGATTTTATTATTATTTTTTTTTTAATGCTGTAGTAGAACATTTGTTGCCATATTCTATAGTTTTATTCTATTAACCAGAGGCCGTTATGTGAGGGATTGATGTATTTAAAAATATTGTATGTGGTAGGTATAAGTGTTCGTATTTTTTGCAAATATTTTTTTTTCCTTTTTTGCTTGATATTCTGAACTCGACTGGATTATATTTAGGGGAAAATATTGGTATTTATTTTAGCATTTAGTTCAAATACTCTCAGAACGTTGAGCCAAACAGTTAATTAAAAAAAAAATGAAATAATTTTAAACAGAGTCATAAATAAATAAAATATTTTCAATCTTTTAAAGAAGTGATAAAATTATACGAAAAAAAAAATTTTTTTTAAAAATATATAGTGAAATTTCTTAAAAAAATATATATATATATTTTTAACTTGTTTCATAATTAAGGTAAGTTTAGTTTAACCGATTTTCTTAACCCAAATTGTCATTTATTGGTATACACCTTAAATAGTATTATTTTTTTTATTATTTATTTAATTTTAACATTTATTTACATTCATACAACAATGATTTTTATCTTTATTGTTTTTATTCTTACGAAAAAATTAAGATATAAATTTTTGACAATATGATGACTTATTTTTTTTAAATTAATTTGGTTTTATTAACCTTTATCATCGAACAACGAAATAATTGCCAAAGTTGTTATTATTAATAAAAGTGTCATAAATTCCATATAACACTGCCATAAAAGTTTTCTTACCGACTTGCTTTAACCCCAGGTCCAGGCGTGAACTAACTATTGCATGCAAGTTGTCAAGTGTAATGTCAATAATTAATTCTGCATTTAAAGACTTTGCTATTGATATTTGTCCATCGATTTTATTTTTTAAACAAACCAATTATGTTTTTATTTAGTGGCAACACTGAAACAAGGTAGAATAGTTGCTTTTTCATAACATTTCAGCTAATTTGTATTAATTATTTTAAAAAAAAGTTATTAAAATTGTTAAAATACCGACCATATGAAGCCCTAAACTATAACTTTTGCAACTGCAATTCAGAAAATATCAATTGAAATTTAGAATTTGCATTCGAAGTTCAGAAAATATCAATTAAAATTTATAAGTTATCAATTAAAATTCAGAATTTGTATTTAAAATACAGCAAACAAAATTCAAATATTCAATTTGAAATTCAGAAAATATCATTTGAAATCCACAAATAATCAACTGAAATTCAGAAATTATCATTTGAAATTAGGAAAATATCAATTGCAATTCAGAAAATATCAATTGATTTTCAGGAAAACATCAATTAAAATTCAGAAAATATTATTTGAAATTCAGAAAATATCAATTGTAATTCAGAAAACATAACATTGATTTGAATTCATGATTTCTGAATTTCAATTAATATTTTCTGAATTTCTATTGATGTATTTGTGAATCAATAAATATATTCTGAATAACAATTGATGTTTCCTGAATTTTAATTGATATTTTCTGAATTCCAAATTCAATATCTGAATTTCTATTGTTGTTTTCAGAATTTCAAATAGAAATTCTGAATCTCAGTTGATATTTCTTGAATTTTTAATGTATATTCTGAATTTCAATTGAGATTTTTTGAATTTTAATTAATATTTATTTAATATTTTCTGAATTTCGATTGATATTTTCTGAATTACAATTGCAAAAGCTGTAGATAATTCCAAAATTTTAATAAGTTAAATGGAATTAAGGAGCAATTTATTATAGTTGCTCGAAAACTTAAAAGTTAAAAGCAATTTTGTAAACAGACTTTATTGAATTTTTTTCCCCAATTTTTGTTATTTCTAATTTTGGAACTGGTAAGGTTCTGGAGTCCAAAATTATATGATTTGTTTGAATTGAAGCTTGTATTAATACATAGAAGTTAGAGTTAAATAAATTAAAATCGAAAAGGGTTCAGCTGAAGGTTGTGCTGAATTTGCATGGATTCTCCTTATAGCGTAACGCGAAGTTTTTATCAGTTATTACTAGAATATTTTGGTAATTAAGATCACATACTTATACACACTTATTATTCTTATCGCAAAACAAAACCAAAAAACAGAAATCGTACTTGAGAAGAAGATTAATTTGTTGTATTAGACAATATTTTTTTGGAAATTAAAATTTTTTTATTTCATATAATTAATTTCATATACTATATGCAAGTATTCCCACGCCTCGTCTGAATCAACTTTATTTGTGATTTCTCAGAACAATATTGCATAAAAATCAGAATTTTTGAATTTATAAAAATTTAAACATGCAAAATTATTCGAAAACACTCACAGATGTGATAAAAACACTTAAGACTAAAATTATTCCTCGGGAAAAATTTAATTACATGGCGTACTATAAAATTTTCCTTGTAGTATTAAAACCGCCAAAGAAAAGATAAATTTTTATTAGCGAATATATCGTATTGTATGTTACAAACAAATAGAAAAATATTGTGGAGATGATTCGAATATCCTGAAAATTATATATATTTGATATATATTATTATTTCAAATTATTGAAGAAAGAAAGTAAAATCATTAAGACATTTTATTGAAGTTTTAAGATGAACACTCCAAAAAGTTTGTGGGTAGAATCTACTGAAAATTACAGTTAAAACAACGATATATGTATTTTAAATAGGCGACAAAAGTATTTACCTTTAATATAACTAAAAATTTAGCTAAATTGTGATTATTTTAACGTGTATGAAAAAAAAAACAAAAAAAAAATCTACAAACTATAATTTATAAATTTATTGTCGCCAAAATGAATTTTATTGCGAGAATACCACTTTAAATATTTTTGAATATTACACTTTTTGTAAAAAAACGCGTGTTTTAGATATTTCACAAATATACAGAGCAAAACCAAGATTTTTACTCTAACTGTTTAAAAATTCGGCGCTAAATTATAGGAACATTATGTACAGAAGGGGCTCCTAATTCTCAAAAATGCAGTTTTGTGCATCAAGTGGGTTTTTTTTTTTTAAACCGGTATGTTATCAAATGGCTACACCATGCATTTAAGGGTTAAATAATAATTCTGGTAATCACACCTTTCAGTTAAAGTTCATTCCGACGAGACGAGCCACAAGTCACCTATCAAGTATAATTTAAGGTCTTGGGACCTTTTTCCCACCTACTCTATATCTAACGAGTAAAAAGGTTAAAGTCGGGCATGCCGACTATACAATACCCTACACCAGTCTGGTGTATTGTTTGGATCCGAAATTCGAATGGGTTAAAATGGGGCTTATGACAAAATTTTCTATAATGTGAGTCAGCGCACCAAATTTCATTAAAATATCTTAATATTTGCGACCTGCAGTTTGTAACCAAGCCAATTTTGGGGGGACCCTTATATGGGCACTAGTTCTAAACATGGACCGATGTTCCCCAAAATCAATAGGCTTCGTCCTTGGGCCAACATAGGTCTATGTACCAAATTTCATCAAAATATCTTAATATTTGCGACCTGCAGCATATAAACAGTATAATTTTGGTAGGACCCTTATATGGGCACTAGGTCTAAACATAGACCGATATTCACCAAAATCAATAGACTGCGTTATTGGGCCAATATAGGTCGGTGTACCAAATTTCATTAAAATATCTTAATATTTGCGACCTGCAGCGTATAAACATTATAATTTTGGTAGGACCCTTATATGGGCACTAGGTCTAAACATGGACCGATGTTCACCAAAATCAATAGGCTGCGTTATTGGGCCAATATAGGTCGGTGTACCAAATTTCATCAAAATATCTTAATATTTACGTCCTGCAGCGTATAAACAGTATAATTTTGGTAGGACCCTTATATGGGCACTAGGTCCAAACATAGACCGATGTTCACCAAAATCAATAGGCTGCGTTATTGGGCTAACATAGGTCTGTGTACCAAATTTCGTCAAAATATCTTATTATTTACGACCTGCAGCGTATAAACAATATAATTTTGGTAGGACCCTTATATGGGCACTAGGTCTAAACATGGACCGATGTTCACCAAAATCAAACTTGTTCGTCCTTGGGCCAACATAGGTCTGCATACCAAATTTCATCAAAATATCTTAATAGTTGCGACCTGTAGAGTGCGCACAAGATTGCATGGACAAACGGACGGACGGACAGACGGACATCATTAAATCGAAATAAAAAAAAATTCTGAACCGATCGGTATACTATAAGGTGGGTCTACGATCAATATTTTTTGGTGTTACAAACATCAGCACAAACTTATAATACCCTGACTACATAGTGGTGTAGGGTATAATTAGAACGTGTATTGATATTCCAAAAGCTTTTTCCGGTTTGCTCTATCTCACTCTAGTTTTAAGATATAGGCCATTTCATAAAATGGAACTATTTCTTAGTTTTCGATGGTCCAATACACCTTCAATGTCTATTTTTGGATAGAGATGACCTCTCTATGGATCTGCGGTAAAAACTACCGCTAGACCAAATTATTATCCATTTTGCTCTATCTCTCTTATTAAAAATAAATTTTGACAAAAAAAAACTATTGATCTTGAACTTGAGTAATCTAGCTTATGTCGTAATTAGATTAAAAATTTTATTCATTTTAAAAATACACATTTTTTTTTCGTTTGTCAACAAAATTTCTATTCCAACCTGTATCTAAGTAAGCTAAGCACATTTTATAAATTCTTTATAATTTTTTGATAAGAGCAAAAGACAATTATATAAAAGATGCGCATAAATTATACAAAATTTATATGTTGGGCTGCTCATAAATTTGTACATTTAAAGATTAAAATAATTTATTTTTAGCAAATATTTAATGCACTTTGATTTGCAGTCTGTCTCAATATTCAATTAAGAACTAGGCGTCTTCAACATTTTTTTTTTGCGTTATAATTATATATTTTATTTAAAAATAAAACTAGAGCATTAAGAGAAGTCCTTAGTCTAATACTATAAACTAAATAAGTAAATTATAACAATTATATGTAAATATTTATAACATTTTATTGTCATTTTGTTAAATTTGAATGCTGTAAAGATTAGAAGATTACAACCGATCATTCAGAAGAATTTTTAATAAAGACGTAGTAAGTTGATATTTAAATCGACATATGAATGGCTTAATTTAGAAAGGCCCTTATTCGATTTTTTCTTAATTTAGAGGAGCTGGATAAAACTAATTAAAATCTAAAAAAAAAATGTGGATATACAATTTATAAGAATGCTCTATATATAATTGCCAGTATTGATTAAAAATTAGATTCAAATTAATTTTATATCTAAGTTTTTTTCAGATGGTACTAAGTTTTTTTCTTTTCAATCTATGCAAATAAAAAAATCGAGTTTGGGTCTTTCTTCATTAAGCCATCGATATACATAGTCATTAGGGTTTATGTCCCGGGAATTCCCGGGACGGGATTCCCGGGAATCCCGCCCTTTTTCGGATCCCGCAATCCCGGGAATTTTGTGCGGGATTTCCCGGGTTTTTTAATTCTTTTACAGAAGTTTTAGCTAGTATTATTGCAATTTTTCAAACTTATTTAAAGCATTGTTTTTTGAAATTAATTTGATCAAAAAATATTTATAATTAAAAAGATACGATTTAAAATTAAATAAACTGAATTAGGCCAAATTGTTTTTAGATGCCAGTTGAATTTGGTTTAGTTAAACCGAAAAAATTTTATCAGCCATTACCAAGTTTACCAACAAAAATTCTTGTATGTACTTCGGAAAAATTTTTTTCTTTAAAATGATCTTTGTTCAAATAAAGCAATATTTTTATAGGCTGGTTTACACTATATTTTCAGAAAAATTCTGCAACCTTGCCTATATGTTTGTCATGTGTACTAAAGTAAAATCGTACCGAAAATCTTATAGTGTAAACCAGCCTTATTCAACATTCCAACATCATTATTTCAGTCCCAAATACCTCCAAAAAACTAGACATTAAAATTAAAAAATTTGTAATGTTTTCATATTTTCAATTGACAAGTATTTTGAGTTTCTTTTATTTAAAATAATTTAATTTTAAGTTCAATTGTTATTCCTTTATTTCAATTGTATTTTTTAAATATTATTTGTTTTCAAAATAATCCATCAGATGCTTTTTAAAATTATTTTGGATTTTATTATATGTTAATTTAAAATGCCACTAAATACGAAAATTAAATAATTTATTTTTAAGTAGCTGTGGCATAAAAAATGCCTATTCAAGAAAACCAATTAAAGCTAAGAAACTATTTAATAATGTTGAAGTGTCTTTTTTTATAAAACGATTTAGGCGAATTTGCCTAAAAATTTGTGTGAAAAATTCTCACTATTATACTACATTTTTACTTGAGCAAAAACCAGTTAGTTTTTGTACGGAACTAGTTTTTGCTTGTTTTTTGTATGCGTTTTGACAAGTTAAAAACTACAAGAGCAAAAAATCAGGTAATTTTTGCTTAGGTATAAATGTAGTATTAAACTTTTTTATAAAAATAATTCTAGACGGATACTTTTGAAAATCTGAATAGAAAGATACAAAATATCCAAAAATAGAAATTTTTGGATTTCATGTTTAAGAAATATTTTAGCAACAAATCGATCTTATTTCTGACTATAAAACTGGTCCGACACAATTTTGCACCCATTAACAATTTCAATATATTCTGAAAAAGGGGATGAAGATAAAATACCCGTGCCTTTCACTTTTTCAATATCAATTGGTTTAACCGTTTAAACCGTGAATTAATATTTAATTAATATATTTCTAAGAGTTTTTTTAAAAATAAGACGGCCTTCCATATAAATATATTACCTAAATATTAATTCACGATTTAAATTGTTAAACGAGTTGATCCAGAAAAAGTGGAAGACATGGATATTTTATACACACAGAAAATAAATTGGTTGGAATTCTATCGGAACCAACGAAATATTTTCATGATTAAATAATTTTAATTGCAGTTATTTAAAATTCATCATCAGGAAAGTTATATTTATTTGTGAACAGAAAATATATATGATGAACCAAAACACTGTCATATTATCCAAAATATTGGCTTTTCTAACCAATATTGAAAAAATACCAACTTCAACATTAACTTCAGTACCAACAACCACAAATTTATCGAAGATTTCGCCATTTGAATAAAATATCGGCTGCAAAAATCTAGTATCAGTTGTGTTTCAATAAAATCAATCACTCTATCCAAAGTATTAGTTTTTCCAATCAATTTAAAATTAATTTTTCAACTTTTGTAGCTTTAACTATTAATTTCCATTATTTTGGTAATTGTAATAATATATTGAGACAAGGAACAGAAATTTTATTTATCATAATAAAATTTTGGAATCTATCATATTTTTTCGTTTCATACATATGCATGTTTTAATTCTAAGTTAGACAACAACTAAACGTAAGTATCTGTGGCGTAGGAGGTAGAGACACAGCCTTATAGCCTTAGAGATTTGAGTTCAAACCCCAACCAAGGCATTACTTTTTTTTTTTAAATAATTTTTTTATTGATTCAAATTAAAAGACACAATTGATTTTCTGTTGTGAATATAATTTTATTCAAAAACAAAATATTCAAATTTTCAACCTGAAGAAATTCAAATTTGA
The DNA here is from genome assembly GCA_949987735.1 of Leucophora obtusa. Taxonomy (NCBI): domain Eukaryota; kingdom Metazoa; phylum Arthropoda; class Insecta; order Diptera; family Anthomyiidae; genus Leucophora; species Leucophora obtusa. The sequence continues at coordinate 3,472,715 of OX465296.1, forward strand.
AATTTGACAAAAAAATTTATGTCGAGTTTAGCCTAGAGGAAAAGCAATGGGCTGACAAACGGAAGGTCGCCGGTTCAATCCCAGTTCGCGATATAAATTTTTAAAAAAATTTTTTTATTCAAATTAAAAGACGCAACTGATTTTCTGTTGTTGATATAATTTTATTTATAGACAAAATATTCAAACCTGAAGAAATTCAAATTTGAAATTGACTGAAAAAATTTAAATAGAGCTTAGCTTAGAGGGAAAGCAATGTGCGGACAAGCGGAGGGTCGGGGGTTCAATCCCTGTTAGCGACAAAAAAAGTTTTAATTTTTAAATAAATTTTGTGGAACGTGTTTTTCTGTTTAACACAACAAAAATTCAAAAATTGTAAATAAATTTCGGTAATTACAACAGCAATAAAAATGAATAAAAGTGATTGTACCTGGAACTACAAAAATTCGGTTGGCAAAAAATTCGGTTCGAACTACGAATCTCTTTTCTGTGTGTATTTAGCCATCCTTTCAGAATATATTAAATGCATTTTCTCATGGATACAACCAAAAGATGAACTTTGTCGGACGGTGTTTTAACAGTAATCGAGTTTTTCAAGTGCAACATATGTCGAATTTTTATATTTTCTAACGAGCGGGAATTCCCGGGATCCCGGGAAATTCTGAAAAAAATCCCGCTGTCCCGGGAAATGAAAAAGTCCGGGAAAAGAAAAACCCTAATAGTCATGTAACATAAATAGTGTAAACAGTTTATTGGCATTGATGGTACTTCCACCACTATATAGAGAAATCAGTGTAAAATGATTTTGCATTTAAAACCGGTTTAAAGCGAATTTTAAGTAACAGTAAATATTTATAATTGGTGGTACCAATAGTTCTAAATTCGATTCTAGTCATTATCGCAACCTTAAAAATTGGGTTTGTTGTGCTAAGCTATTTATAAAAATTTAACAGATCCGTTTGAAACCATTAAGACCCTCATGTCTTCTAGATCTTTAAACTTCTATTTTTAAAATTCAAAATTATTCCCCAACAACTAAAATGACACCAGAGTTTAACATACACGAAATTAAATATTAGGCTGCCTATGTTGTGAACAAATTACCTCGTATTTTATTTAAAGTTGTTATCGTAAAATAATAATTATTATTTTTCTTAATTTTTTCAGAATTACACAATGGTTCAACAAATTTCTTATTGGAAAGTCATAACTAGAAGAAAACAATTGTCTCATGAGGGAGCAGATGGAGAAAGTAAATTAAATCGTGTATTAGGTATATATGATTTAACGGCACTGGGTGTTGGTTCTACATTGGGTGCTGGTGTTTATGTGCTGGCTGGACAAATAGCTAAAGATCAAGCTGGGCCCTCGGCTATGATATCATTTGCCATTGCTGCCTTCGCTTCTTTGTTAGCTGGTAACTAGACAATTTCAATATTATAAATAGATTTAAGTTTCAGCACTGAGAGAATTATATTCCGGATGTTTATGTATTGTCGCAAAAAGTTAGTAAATATTCGTTGGAATTAGTGTTGTTTGGATAAAAATATCAGGGTAGGGAAAAAGGGGACAGATATTTTTAAGCAAACGTTCCTTTTACTCCTGCAAGGAGCATAGGGCCGCAACAATATTAAATTATGTTGTACTTTTTCATAAAATGTTGCAAAAAACTTCACTTTATTTATTAAAAAGTTCATATACTCAATGGGAAAGTTTCATTAAAACTAGATTCATAAAATATATGAAGCTTTTTCATCAAAATTAAGAAAATGTTCATTTAGTTTGTGAAGAAAACTTCATTAGTTTACTGAAAATTTTCATTAAAACTTGTCCAGCAAAATTCTGTGTACTACATTGTAAAGTACAAAAATTTCTGCCTGTATGAAATACCCCTTTTTGATAGTATTTTATTGCAGATCCTACTAGAATACCGAAAATATTACAATACATATTCCAAAAAAAAAATTTCGAAACAGTTAAAAAGTTTCTCAGTTGCCTTCTATGCCTGGGTTAAGTTTTCAGTAGGTAAACAAATTTATATATTAGAAAGAAAATTTTGTTTATCAATTTATGAATATTTTTCGAATAAACATTTTTTAAATGTTAAAAAGGGATTGGAATCGTCCTCGAAAGTATGAGAACCGTGACAAAATTTAATTGAAACAATTTTTAAATACATACATTTTTAGTATATAATATAAAAATCTCCCGTAAGGATTTTTGTATGGGAAAAAAATTCGAGGATATAGGGGAAAAGGAATTTATTTTGTTTAATGTAGGTATTTTTTGAAAATTTATTTGCAACACTGGTTGAAATTCATTCAATCAATAAAGCTTTGAATTAAATTAATTAAGATTTTTATACGAGTTAATGAAAAATTGAACTAAATTTATGAAAAGTTTCATATTATGAAAAAAAATAAATAATAAAAAAATTTAATCTTTTTATTACTCGTAATAACAAATAAAAATGAATTAGCTTAAAATTCATTAAACATTTAGAGATTAATCAAAACTGGGTCGACTACATCGAGGGCATTTAGCTGGACGAGTTTTAATGAATTTTTTTCAGTGAACTAATGAAGATTTGTTCACAAAAAAAAATTTATTAAACTTGATGAAAAAGCTTCATATATCTTATGAATCCAGTTTTATTGAAACTTTTTCATTGAGTGTATAAAGCTATTGAAAAATAAAATTAAATTTTTCACAATATTCCATTAATTCAATGAAAAGTTTTTATGGACTAGTTTAAGTGAAACTTCATTGGTTTAATGCAAAAATTCATTAATATCATGTAGATAATTCTCTCAGTATAACGACAGCGAAAGTCGTCAAGATTAATTTAGATCAAGCGACAATCGACAACAAGAATTTGCATGCATTTATTCTATCATATTTTTTCACAAATTTAATTTGTTTTCCGTTAATTTTTGTCGTTTTAAATTTCACTGTATTTGATTATGCTATTTGGTGGTAAATAAGATAACTGGATTAACAATTATTTTTCTTATGTCAAGGACATGTAATGTGTTTAAGCCAATTTTTTTCACTACACTGATAAATGTTTTTGCAACTCTGTTCTGATAGGCAACCCTAAAATATGGCCACAATTTGAGAAATATTTAATGTGAAAATAGAATAGATTTTATTATTACAAATCGACGAACGACATTTTGCTTTCCATATAAAATGTATAGAAAAGCAATTCTCACTGTTGTTGCTGATCCTGTTGTGAATAACCTCTCAATTTTTGTGATTTCTAAAAAGTGCCTGAGGTTACCAGATTGATTCTAATTATACCTGTTATATATTTTTTTGTTTTAAGGTATTTGTTATGCTGAATTTGGAGCACGAGTTCCCAAGGCCGGCTCGGCTTATGTTTACAGTTATGTGTGTATAGGGGAATTCGCTGCCTTTGTCATTGGCTGGAATTTAATTTTAGAATACATGATTGGTACAGCAAGTGTTTGTCGAGGTATAAGTCTGTATCTGGATACCCTAATTAATGATACTTTGAAAACTACTTTTGCCGAAATAGCTCCTATAAATGTTACATTTTTGGGTAGCTATTTTGATTTTTTTGCTTTTGGTCTTGTAGTAGTATTTGGTGGTAAGTTTTATTTATTTTACATTCTTATGTGATCTTTTAAAAATATTTTTTTTTTTATCTATTTTTACAATAGTTGCCCTAGCCTTTGGTGTGGAAACTTCAGCTATGGCAAATAATTTTTGCACTTGCCTTAATTTGTCCATTTTACTATTTGTTATTATAGCTGGATCAATAAAAGGTAAACATATTTTAAATTGAATTAAATAAAAATATATATCACCGGACTTCATTTATTTCATTAACCGTTAAAAATTCATTGTTTTTATTATATACTACACCATTATGTAAATAGATAGGATATATTGTGTTTGTTATCGACTCAGAATCACTTCTTGATTCGATTTAACGATGTCCGTCTGTCCGTCCGTGTGTCTGTCTGTCCATATATTCTTGTGCGCACGCTCCAGTTCGCAAATATTAAGATATTTTGATGAAATTTAGTATATAAGTAAAATAATTTTGTGCTTGTTTTCATCAACATCATCATCATCATTTTATCATCATTATCATCATTTCATCATCAAGCAGAAAATAATTTTACTTATAAACTTTTACCTCTAGTTGCCACATTTTTTATCCGATTTTCAGAAGTTATACCTTTCTGGAAAGGTTGTAATATTATATTGTTTACAACTTCATTAGTTGTTTCAAAAAGCCACCGCAAGATGGCGCTAATCTAGCATTTATTAGAAAATTGTAAAAAATTGTAAAAATTTGGGCGCCTCGAAAATAATTTTTTTGATATGTCGTAGTGGAACTTTTTTTTACTCATGCCAAAAGCTATCGAAAAATCGATGGCACAATATCAAAAAATGTTTGTCCATACAAATCGGCCCACTATAATATTAAATGTTGTTCTTTTTCTTTTCAGCTAATTTTTCAAATTGGTCTATCGATGTCAGTACAGTCAATGCAACCGAAATTCCACCTAATACCAATATAGGTACGGGAGGATTTTTTCCCTTTGGCTTTACCGGCACCTTGAAAGGAGCTGCCACATGTTTCTTTGGTTTTGTAGGATTCGACTGTATAGCCACTACAGGAGAAGAAGTAAAAAATCCGCGTAAAAATATACCACGCTCTATATTATTCTCGTTGCTGATAATATTTTTATGTTATTTTGGCGTTTCAACGGTGTTGACATTAATGGTGCCCTATTACCTACAAGATCCCAATGCACCCTTGCCAAGTGCTTTTAAAATAGTGGGCTGGAATTTTGCTATGTGGTTGGTATCCATAGGAGGTCTTGTAGGATTATTGGCTAGTTTGTTTGGTGCTCTGTTTCCCTTGCCCCGAGTAATGTATTCTATGGCTCAAGATGGTTTAATGTTTAGAGTTTTTGGTAGAATACATCCCAGATATCGGGTACCTGTTGTTGGATCTATTGTTGCAGCAATGTTAACTGGTAGGTTATAAATAAATATTAATATGTATTTACTTGCTATAATTTATACTGTTTAATTTAGCAATGATTGCTGGTTTATTTGATTTGACACAATTAGTAAGTTTACTATCCATTGGTACTTTATTGGCTTACAGTGTGGTGGCCATTTCTATAACAATATTACGTTATATGGATAATTCTGACACTTTTGGCAAACCCGAGTCAAATGGTACTAATGATGTATTACACGGAAACGGCCATACCAATGCTAATAACAATGGCAATCATCATTCTAAAGCTAATGGCAAGGGTAATAATGCTTGTGAAAACTCGCTATTGACTTCTAAAGGAGAGCGTTTTACTTTCAAAGTAGTTCTGAAGCAACTTTTCAATTTTAAGAGAATTCAAACACCTAATGAATTATCCACTGTAATTGTGGGTAGTCTTATATCAATTTTCTGTAAGTACGAGTATTAAAAAGCTATTACATAAACAGAGTTGTAAAAGAATAGAGTTGATCTTATAATTTTTTTTTTTTATATAAACTCAAGCATAAGCCCAAACCAGATAATGAATGTGCCAGTGAACGGAGGCAGTTCTTGCAAACTTTGTATTTCACCATAACTATTCAATATTTTTAAGAGTTTTTTAGTGAATTTAGTTTGAAGGCAGCTCTTGTTTATTTAGCCCTAGTTTATGTATTACGAAAATCGTCCCAACGAAAGCAAAGTAACGAAAATTTGCTTTTGTTTCCCATGTATTTTTAACGAAAGTAGTTGTCAATTTCTATCGTTTAGAAGATTTTCGTAATACATAAACAGGCCCTTAGAAAATTTTTTAATTTCTCGACAGTAACAAATAAATAAAATCACAAAACCTGCTTTATGGACTGCCGACACTGCGAGTATCTGTTTTGGGCTTAATTTTTTAAAGATGTATTCATGTTGGGATTTTGGCGGAATTAACTTTTTTAAATTGATTTGAATTTACATTAATTCTTTTAAGACTTTGTTGAAGTAATAGGAAATATATTAATTCCTTTTCCTCAAATTTTTAGGTGTTCTTTCTGTCGGTATTGCTTTAATATTTATCCAAGCCTATGATGCTTTAATCACTAATCAAATATGGGTTTTGATTTTAATGATAATTCTTTGTATACTCGCTACCTTGGTATTACTTTGTATTTGCCTACAGCCCCGTGAACTGTATGCTCGGGTATTTAGAGTACCATTGGTGCCCTTGGTACCAGCCATAAGTATATTTATTAATATTTATCTTATGTTGCAATTAGATGTTATGACTTGGATTAGATTCGGTGTATGGATGACAATAGGTAAGTTATATTTTTGGCATGTCTATAAATACTTTAATCATTGGTTAAACATTTGGAAATCACTTTAATGCACGTCTTACAAAACATAAAAACTAACTACAGAAAATTTTGCATGGTAGTTTACTAATCATTACCCATAAATATTTAGGTATTCCAATGTTCATTGTATGTTGGTGCAAGTATGATATAAAAAATCCCGCCAATAGACATCCAGATAGAATAGAATTTAAAAAGCTACTGAAGCTGTCATCACAGCAGTATTATGAAAAATCGGATTTAGGAATGTCTGCTGATAAATCTATGCAGTTATCGACTGCCTCAACCACAATTATGCAACAAAATGAACGTTCTGTTAAAAGTATCGATGAAGTTATGGATTTTAAAGAGGTAGAAGATGAATTAAAAGAAGTTAAACATCCTAATGGACAAATTTGTTACATTGAAGATAATAAAAGTCACAAGTCACAAAATTCCCTCAATAAACGAGATGAGGAGCATGGCCCAAATGATACTTCAGAAGAGGAAAAATCCGTTATAGCCATGTTAGATGATGTTTTACAAACAGAAGATGATAATCTTAATGACTCTCAGCTAATGCCAAACTATGATCGTAAATTAAGTGTTGACTCTGAATTGGTACCCAGTGTTATAAGAAGTACTACAATAGCTACGGTACACAGCAGCAGTAGTAATTCTTCAGAAAATGAGTTTTATACTTTGAAAAAAAATTCTTCAGTCAAAAGTATAGATTCAGGTATAGAAAATTATCAAGAAAAGCAAAAAGTGGCCCAAGAACTGGTAAATGAAATATTGAATAGTCCAAAATTATGGATGGCCTTGGAAAAACATCAACAAGATAAAGAAACTCAAAGAAATAATGAATCTAAAACTAAACAAGATTCGTTAAAATCCAACAATGATTCTTTAATAAATTCTGATAATGAAATAAAATCTGATGATTTAATAATTCCTAATACTTTACAAACAATTTATGACTCATTAACTACACCCCAAGAAAATTCTTCTCTGAATATTGAAAATCGTCAAAAATCTGTAGAATCTTTACATTCTCTCAAATCGGTAGAAGATCCTTTACATTCTGAGAATTTTAGAAATAAATTAAGTCTATTGATACTTAAACCCCCAGAACCACCAAAAACGCTTAAAGAACAAGCAAAGCCAGAAGAATACTCTGTAGAAAATCGGCCAAAACTAAAACATTCTAAAAGTGAAGCTGATGTAAGACAATTGGTATTAAAGGCCATAGAGGGCTGCAATATAGATACAGAAGATAAAAATGTTGCCAACGGATCAGCCAACGGAAATGAACATAATATACCAAAACCACCAAAATTTGATCCGATATTATATAAAACGATTAATAGTCTAAGTAGACCTAAAGAACGTCCCAGTTTAGATAAGCTAATCAAGAAAGATGAATTTTCGAAACCAAAGATTATCGAAAAACCAGTAGAAGCCCATAATGAACTACCATTTAAACAAAAATTAGAAGCCATATTAAAACGAGGTCCATCACATAGAACCCAAAAAAAGCCAGAAGTAGAACAAAGAAGGTCAAAATCAGTAGAACCTTTACAACTAACAGAATCAGACGAGCATCAAACGCCAGACCAACTAAAATTTAACAAATCTGAAAGTAATCTAAATCAATCAGCCATTGAAATTGTGGATACACACAAAGCTTTAGGGGCAGTTAAAACAGCCCCTATTGAATTATAGTATTTTTTGAAATGGAATTTTTATAGTTTTCAGTCTAACACTATAGCAACCATGCATGTATTTGATTTATATATCACTAAATTTTAATATATTTTAAATTTATATATCTATTAGCTACTTGTGCATGCCGTATTAAAAAGAAATCCCGTAGTATTTATCTAACTAGTCCTTCACTCCTTAATAATTCGAAAACTGTATATTTATTTCCTATTCCTATTCTTTTTTTAATCCAAACAGGCCTGTCAATTTACTTCTTTTATGGTCTTCCGAATAGCTTTAGAGACTTAAAGAGGCAACGTGTTGGTTGGCAAAAATTAAAATACAGTGAATATTTTTAAGATTTTTTTTAATATAATTTGTACAGTTATAAAAAGAATTTAAAATATATACTTAAACTATTTTTTATAGAGTTAATTAAGTTAAGTTCATGTTTAAGTCAAAAAAAAAAACTATTGTTCAATGTTGTGTATTTTTTGTTTTGTAAATGACTATATAGTTTTTAACAAATAAACACTTAAGTTTATTTAAAAACAATTTAATTTTTTGTGTCATTCTATATACAGAATTTTAGTTTTTTGCACTTTGACATGTATTTAGAAACAAATTGCTAGATTATTAAGATAAAAAAATGTGTATGTCCAACATTTTAGTGAGCCGAAATAAACTTAAAGCCAAAGGAGTCAAAATATCGTTCTACACTAATATAAAAGTCTTCGTGATTGTAGCAGATCTAGGTAGATCTGTCGAACGATATATAATCAGATCCAATTCGAAAAATAACTAACAAATGCATGAAAAACAACTACCAATGTCGTAAAAATAACTGGCAAATTTGTACTACAAAAATTTAAAAACAACTGACAAAATGAATAAAAACTATTGTTTTTTACATTTAATTCTTTTCGTATTATAAAAGTATATTTTAATAAAAAAAAAACAATTTTTTGTTTCGATTAGAAAAATATGATCCTATTTAAAATTTGTGGTAAAAATTCCAAACGGTTCTCCAGTTATTATGCTTTTATGCATTGAAGATGCAATACAAGTTTCTGATTATTATTTGCAAACTAGGAATATATCAATAATAACAAATATAAACTAAACAAGAATTTTTAAATTCAAAGAAATGCAACGAAATATTTTATTTTTTTAAATAATTAACAAAAACAACTGTTTACTGTAAAATTACGGTTTTAGTAGTTGTTTATTGTGAATTATAAATAACTGATTTAAACAACTCTTACGAAATTACAGTACTTTTCGTTAGTTGTTTTCTAAAATAACCGTCATAAAAGTTGTTTTGCATTTTCTATAGAAAAACAACTGGAATTACTGTTAAAAACAACAACTACTGATTACTACACACACAACTGTCATGTAATAACTATCAAACGTTTTTGAGTGTATAAATTGATACTCGAGTAATTCTTCAAACAAAATTTGTTCGTACATTTTTCTTTTTTTTTTGGTGCCAGTTCAAATGGTACCAAACCTTGTATCAAATCTCGCCATATCTACTCACAGTTTGGTCATGAAAATCATCCAGTTTTCTAGATCACTTTAGACATCTTATCATATATAAACAGATATGGCACCAGATATCTAGTTAGATTCATTCTCATATCTATTTAAATCTAAACAGATCTGATCAGATCCATTCTTTTTTACACGGGTCAGTAACATTTTTTATTAAGTTACTAAAAATTAGTAAAAAATTTTGTAGATATAATGGTCTGTTTTTGCTATTTTTTGTCTACAAATATTTAGCAAAATTTTCTGCAGATTTTACAGTACAATTTGCTATTTTCAATTAACTAAAAGTTAACTTAATTATAACTAAAATTCTGTAAATTTTACAGTTTAATTTTTTCTGTTCTTATTTAGCAAAAAATTTGCTAATTTCAGCGGTTTTTTCTGCAGCATAATTTTTAACTAATTTTTAGTTATTTTTTTTTTTTTGCTATTTTTACAGATTTATTTTCATAAGTGTATATAAAAATCTAAAAAACGGCGTTCTGTGTACAAAATACATTTTGGACATTACAAATACATTTTTTAGTCCCATTTATTAATTTTTTGTTAAAATTACGTGATGAGATCATGTTGATTATATTTGGCCACTGTGGACATTTGAAGATAGGTAAGAAATTCTTAAAAGTATTACCTATATTTGCCGAAATTCAAGAGCAAAATTTGATATAACTACCTATACAAGTTCACTGGCACTTTCGCTACCTGGTTTCATATTTCCCTCTATCAAGTACTACTTTGCTGAGAAAGCAAGTTATTAATATTAGCAATATATTCAGAAAAAATTATAATTATATACCTAAAATAAAAACTTCGAAACTGCTATTTTTTTAAAAAACTGATATTTCTACAAAGTGCAAAAAAATTGGTTGTTTTTCATATAAAACTGCGTCAAATCACGCACTATCCACGGCTCTCATCTGAAAAACTGAACTGGTTTTAAGAGAGTTTCAATGTAAAATAACAAAAAATGTGAAAAAGTGGTATTTTTAATTAATTATTTTTATTGTTTTTAAGCAATTTTAATTAAAGTTCGCATATAAAATTTAAGAGCGTGTTTTTTAACGTATGAGAATATTGGTATGTCTTTAGTCTATATGGTAGTTGCAACTATTACCAAGAACAAAAACTATATGTTTACATTACCTATAGCCTTGAGTATCCATGCAAATCAATAACAACAAATAAAATTTGTTTCATGTGTGATTTGTTTCATGTTCGCACAAATCAAAAAGTATTTATTTACTAGAGAGACCACCGTGTTCTCCGTTTTTTGTTGTTGTGTGTCGAACTTGGGAAAAAATTTCATTCCAACATGTTAACTAAAAGTTGTTGCTATCAATAAGAAATTTTTTATTTTAAAATTTAAAGAGAAATATTTTATTTGCTATAATTTTGTAAGAGAAGATATTGGGGTAATTTTTTTTTTTTTTTGACAACGCATAAATCTGGGTAATTTTTAAATAGTTTAGGGGCTCTAAAACTTCTCTCTTGAATTAACAAAAAAACTTTGGTTGGCTGATATTTCGCTCTTACCTTTTCTTGGTTGCTAAAATAATTACACACATGCTCGTTGAATTTAGCACTTGTTGAAAACCGAACCGATTAGCGAACAAAAGCACTGTGACTATTTAAAACTACCACAACTATATACCGATATTAACGAATAGCTTTATAAAACTGATAAAACCAAAAAGTAAGTATTACTATGTATGGATTTTTATTTATGTAGCCCGACATTAACGAACAGCTTAATAAAACACACACAAAAACGAAACACTGCCATTAAATGTTTATTGCCTACAATTTTAACGAAATGTTTTATTTAAACTTGTAAAATTTAATAAATTGTAAACGATATATGTATTTCCTTTAACAATTTATTTATAATTTCATTTTACTTTCTTTTTTATTCTACTCTACTACATAAATAGGCAACAAAACTAAATGGCCGACCGGCACTAACACTTTTTTTCTTTTGTAACAAACTTCACTTATAATTTTTTAACTAATGATATTTTCACCAATTAAATTTAATAAACATATCAGAAAACACTTCTGATTTAATTATATTTTAAAATATTTGCTTTTTTAATAAAAAGAACTTTTATTTTTTAATTCTTTTAAATTTTTCACACAAAACAACCGATCACTACGAAAATCGCGCAAAAACTAACCAAAGTTTGCAAAAGAATCAGTGTTGCCAGAAAATTGTTTTTGTGTGAGCCCATTTCGGGAGTTGCAATCGCCAATAAAGGAATTACAAATAGGTTTTTGACTTGTGGTAAACTTAATATTGCCCAGTTTTTTTACCATTGAATTAATTTTGTTTCGTTTAACGAACCTATTAAACTGCAAAAATACATTTATTTAAAAGTTTGCACTTTATCAATATAAAATTTTGTTATTGAATATAGTTTCTAGCTCCAGATTATAGTAGAATCGTAATCCCTACTAAACCTATTTTCAAAAAAGCTAAAAAAAGTATTTTGTTCATTTATTTTGACTAACCAAAAGGTTATTGTAGTAAAATTGGCTTTAATATAAACACAAAAAACTAACTGGCCAAAAAGTAAAATTGACTACTATTTTATTTTTTTGTTTACTATAGATAGAAACAGTAAAATTTACTGCATTTACATTTCTTTTTACTATAAAAATGATCTACAGAAACACATTAATAGTTTTTACAAAAATTATAAAAATAATAAAATTGGAAAAAATTCACTAATAGCTAAAAATTTAATTTTTAAAATAAAAGAGCTAAAATTAGGAAAAAAATCCATAGATTATCAATAAAAATTGCTAGAAATTGAAAAAAGCTACCATTGGACAAAATCGCAAAAAATTTTATAAAATGCAAAAAATTAAAAAAAAAAACGCTGAAATTAAAAAACGAAAAAATTTAAAAAAATTACTTGAAAAAACCGGCTAAAAACAGCAAAATTAAAACAAATCAAAACTGGTGAAAATCTACAACACAGAATTGAAAAAAAAAATACCGTAGCAATTTAAAGATATAATAATCTAACTAAATTATGAGAATTTAAAGAAACACTATAATTTGAAAAAAATTCCCAAAATTTAAAAACCTCGCCAAATTTATTAAAAATCGGCAAAATTAAAAAAAAAAATTGCTAAATTCGAAAATAAATCATATAAAAAATTTAAAACAAATTGTGGAATTGAAAAAAAATCGTAAAGGGATAGAAAAATTGCAAGAATATGAAAAAATCGCCTAAATAAAAAATAACAAAATTAAAATTTTATTACACAATGAAACTACGCCACCGGCAGGCGCGGATACAAGGGTCCCTTGAGGACCAACAACAATTTTTTTTTTCCAAATAATGTTATAATTTTACATTAAACAAACATTTCCAAATTTGAGGTTTTGTTTAGATTCTTGGATTCAAGAATTTGTTTTGTTCAGGAAACCTGATAGATTTTACATTTTTTAAGAGATAATTCTCAAATTTTTTTTACAATGAGCTTCTTTTATAGATTTAATATGAAACCACTAACCATTTTATTGCAATTGGACAAATGTGTTGAGGCAGAAATAATATTTAGGGCCAGTTTCATAGTGGGATACAAGATCGATTTCAAAAAAAATTACTTAAGAAATATTTTTACCGTCGAAAAATTGTTCATTAAAACACAAATAAAATAATTTGTTAATTCTAAGAAATTAAAAAAAAAATGAGATTTGAAGTGGTATTTTTATAAAAAAGAAATAACACATCTAAGCAAAAATTACTCCATTTAAAATAGTTTGTATTTTTACGTATTATTTCAAAGAAACTGTAGACAAATTGAATATCATTACATATTTTCTAGTGTTTTAAATTTTTTTTATTCGAAAAAATGCCGTTCTTAAAAACTTGAGGTTTTTGATTAAAAATTTGTGTTGAATTTGACAAGTATTTAAATACAAGTCGTTTTCAAAAACTACTAGCTTTTGGTAAAGAGTAAATGTAGTATTAAAAATATATTAATTTTATTTCAATATGTAATAAAAAAATATTTAAATTGAAAAAATTCATTACTTTTAACCTACACTGGGAGAATTATCTGCAGGATATTAATAATTTTTTACATAAAACCAATGAAGTAAGATATTTTGTGCTCAGATCGATTTTTTTCTTAAATAAGAAATTTTCAAATATTAGTTCTGACTATAAAACTGTCCATAACAAATTCTTCTCTATTAAATCTATTAGATTAGGAAACATTGTTATGTTCGATAAAATTTTTGCCACTGGAACATTTTTTATATTCTAGGTTTGATATGAAAGCTTAAGTAAGATTTGGAGTAATTTTTCTTATAAAATAATCACAAACATTGGAAAAAAAATTTTACAATTAAATGCATATTCCTTTTATTATATTCTAAAAATTTTTTTCATATCAGAATCTCCATTGTGTTTCCTATGAAAATATTACTTCATTTTTATATGCTTTTTACAAAACAGAACGTTAAAATCTTTGATTATTTCAGTAGAAAGTATTTTGTATTATTGAAAACAGTAGTTTAAAACTTTTTTAGCAAATATTTCTGCTAATTTATCAGGTTGCATTCAACTAAATTTGGCTTAAAAATAACAAAAATTTTGTATATACAGACAATTATCTGTTTTTGCTATTTATTGTCTACTAATATTTAGCAAAATTTTCAGCAGATTTTACAGTACAATTTGTCATTTGCAATTAACTAAAAGTTAACTTAATTATGACTAAAATTCTGTAAATTTAACAGTTTTAATTTTGCTGTTCTTATTTTACTAGTATTTAGGAAAAAAATCTGCTAATTTCAGTCGCTTTTTCTTCAGCATTATTTTAAACTAATTTTTAGTTATTTTTCTGCTATTTTTACAGATTTATTTTCAAAAGTGTATATAAAAATAAAAAAACGGCGTTTTTTTAGTCGCATTTATTAATTTTTTCTTAAAATTACGTGATGAGATCCTTTTGATCATATGTGGCCACTGTGGACATTTTAAGATAGGTAAGAAATTCTTAAAAATATTACCTATATTTGCCGAAATTCAAGAGCGAAATTTGATATAACTACCTATGTAAGTTCACTCGCTATCTGGTTTGATATTCCCCCTATCAAGTACTCCTTTGCTGAGAAGGCAAGCTTTTAATATTATTAAATATTCAGAAAAATTTACAATTACATACCTAAAATAAAAACTTCGAAACGGCTGGGTTTTTAATAAAACTTATATTTCTACAAAGTGCAAATTTGTGTGAACATTTTGTTAATATTTTTTTTTCATTTTAACTGCGGCAAAGATCATTAAATTAAAATGATACGCTAAATGAGTTCGAAATAGTTTCAAAATAAAACTTAAATCGTTTCAACTTTTCCATCGCTGAACATCATCAAATATCGGGATTACTTTTTGAAAATATGGGAACATATAAGTGAGTGTGAGAATGAAAATATGCGAGTATGAGAGAAAACGCAGAGAAATTAATTTAAGTTTTAATTTAGAGAGAATCCGCAGTACGTTTTTAATTGTCAAAACTCCATATAAAAAAAAAATAAACGCAGAACATACCGCAAGGTTGTATCTCTTCATTTATGTATATCAGTTCTTCTCTCTTTCGTTATATGTTTGTATTTCAATGTTTCCCGTTCCGTTTTAATAAATCCGTTTCCCTTTACACATTATTTATTCACAGTCAGTCTCTTACACTCATTTAAAATTGACCACTCGTTTAGAATGAAACAGGGATGATAAATCGGATTTTTAAAATAGTACCAACCAGCGTAAAAGATAGTACTTTTTCGACCTCTATAGTACCAAAAATTTGTATCATTGTAAATTGATAAATAAAAACTCATTAAAAATAAAAAGTTCTGTTATATCTAACTCATATGCAATAGAAAAACGTAAAAATTTTAGTTAAAACTACTGAAAATTAGTTAAAAATTACCTTGCATAAAAAAATGCTATCAGATTATTTTTGCAATATATTAGTAAGATAAGAACAGCAAAAAGCGAACAGTTAAATATGTATACAAAATTTTAGTTGTGTTTAGTTGACAGAAAATAACGACTTAACCTGCTTAAATCAGCAACATATAATAATTAGTAGACTAAAAAATAACAAAAAATTTTAAATGTTGAAAGCTTTTTTTCGATTTTTTTAATACGAATAAAAATCTAGCATTCTGAAATCAGGCGGCCCTATGCTCCTTGCAGGAGTGAAAGGAACAAATATATATATATTCTGAAATCAGAAGTTTACTATTTTTAGCAACCGTTTCTGTTAGTTTTAGCAGGATAGACTGCTATTTTCATTCAACTAAATTGAACTTAAAAATAACAAATCTTTTGTAGATATAACAGTTTATTTTTGCTATTTTTAGTCTACTAATATTAATATTTTCTTCAGATTTTACAGTATAATTTGTTATTTTCAATAAACTAAAAGTTAACTCAAATATAACTAAAATTTTGTAAATTTAACAGTTTTATTTTTGCTGTTCTTATCTTACTAGCATTTACCAAAAAATCTGCTAATCTCAGCTCTTTCTATTGTAAGGCCGTTTTTACCTAATTTTTAGTAGCTTTTTCTGCTATTTTTACAGGCTTATTTCTGTGAGTGTAGGGTTCAGAATTTAAGGACCCTGAAAACTGTATTCAACTTCGTTTTAAAGCGAATATTATTTATTTACATGTATATTCCACCTTGTGAATATCATAAGAATATTTTCGAATAAACAAATTGATTGACAACCTAATCAAATGAATTTAATAATTGAATTAGATGGATTGAGAATTCATTCGTTTCTTCGAAATGTATTTAGGTATTTAATTATTCAGAATTGAAAATCTAATGATTGAATTCTTTAGGAGCTCAAATGTGGAAAACCATTTTGCTAGTTGCAAAAAACAATTAAATTAATAGACTTTTTAATTTTCCTAATTTTTAATATTTTTTGTATAAGTATTTTTAATAACCAGGGCAAGGACTTTCATGCAAATGCATGTCTGTAGTCAGTGGCCCAAAAATGATTTTGACCAAATTCTTTTACTTATAAATGCATATTTTAGCATATTTTGCTTTTAAGTGCATATTTTATTGCATATTTTATGATTTTTATTGCATATTTTTGCATATTTTGCACATTATTGCATATTTTTTTAATATTTTTAAATATGAAATTCGATTTAAGAATTCATACTTTAAAACTAAAAAAAATTTCTAAAGAATTAATTATTTGGAAGCTCTGTTGGTAATACAACACTACACTAGAAAGAGAAACACATAGTATACAATATGTTGTCATCCACTTACACATTTTTTATAGATGTAATTTTAAATTAACGTTTTCGGGTGTTATTGCTCACAAACAGAAAGTTGAAAATTTGTATAAAAATTATTTTAAGGAAACTTGTCCCGAGCATTAATTTCTGCCACTTTTTTCTCTGAGTTACGAAAGTAAGTTCGATTTTATAGTACACATATTTAAGTTCTATTTTATAATAAAGTTTTTTTCAGGTAAAATGCCACACACCCTTAATATTTACAATCGACTGTATTTCTTTTTATTTTCACTGAATTTTCTAAAAATATATTTAACAATGTGTATTTAAAGACATATTCAGTGTGATCGTTTACTCGAATTTCTTACTACTTTTACTACAATTGCAAAGTTTTGTTTATTTTCGTATTGAATTTTTCCAGCTTATAGTAAGTAAACGAACAAGCTTATTTTAACCGATACCTGAATTTTTACGTTTATGTTAGTTTTTAATAAATATAATTAAAAAAAACATTTATTTTTAATTGCATATTTTTTTGGTTTTTAGTGCATATTTCGTTATAAATGCATATTTAAGTGCATATTTTCTATTTTATAGTGCATATTTTAAGCGCATATTTTCGATTTTTTATTGCATGAAAGTCCTTACCCTGTTAATAACAAATGCGAAAGAACATTTTTTATGTGTTTAACTTGACTTTCAATAGTAACATCTAATATATTAAATATTTTCAACATAGATATTTTTTATTTAAAACTCCGATATTTGATTTGTTCGCTATAAACACATAATATGTATGAAAATTAAAAAAAGCACAAAAATTTTAAAATAGGAAAATGTGTAAATAGTACTAAATGAGTCAGAGGAGTACCACAGTACTTTTGAGGTTCCAATTGTACCACAAAAAGTACTATAGTACTAACTTTATCATCCCTGGAATGAAATGAAAGCATGATTAGCGAACTTTAGGAACAACTATCAACCACTATTCACGGCAGTGATGGTATTTGAGAATTTTCGTTTGGTGCCTAAATGATGCCAAAAAAGTGCCAAAAAGCTTTAAAAGTGCCAAAAAAAAAAATTTAGCAAAATGCAAATGTTTCAAAAAATATATTCAGCTTTTATTTCAAATATTTATACATTTACACCCTTATTATAAACTTTATAACAATAACAAAATTGTCACAAAACTGGTGTGAATGGAAATTATTATAATTTTGGTATTCTTAGAAAAATTGTCACAGCAAAACCTTGACAAAATTGTCATGTAATAAAAAGCACATATATTTTCATTCGTCAACAATTTAAAATTTAAGTTTTATTTTCTTTTGAAGAATTTTATAATTTTTTTTTCACAGAAATATAATACGAAATACCTCATTCATATTTTGAGATATTATTTTAAGATGCATCGAACCTTTTACCGATTCTAAAATTCCTGCAAATTCCTCCAAAAGATTACGTAGTAACATGGGATTTTTGGGGCTAAAGTTGTTAGGAATAAGCTCAAAATACTTGATGCTAAAATTTAAAGGAAACTCCAAGTGCTTAGAACTAGTTCTCTCGTGTTCTGCGGTTCCTGGAAATTTTTTTTAAGTTTTCATTCCATTTAAGATTTCATAAAATTATCGAAAAAATCGTAATTTTTCACAAATTACAGTTTTTGATCATTTTATTTTATTTTTGGCAGAAAAAGCTTTCACCATTGTATGGTGAAATTTTTAAAACTTTTGCTTGTCATAAAAAAACTAGAATACCATAACAAATTTTTGAAAAATTCCAGTGACGGACAATACAATAGAATCAATTAAAGTTTTTCTAATTTCATCCCCATTGCTTTTATTTTTAAAGATCAAAATAATGATTAAATTGTCCCCAAAGAACTGGAAGGTGGTCCAGAAAATTGTAGAAATTTTTAGTGTGGCGTTTGTTTTTTAATTTTGCTACCCGTTCTAAGTAGACGTTTTTTTTAATGAAAAACCAGCGATATCGACCTTTTATTAAATTATATAGAAATTTTCTTAAAATGTGCCAAAATTCTATGAAGAGTGCCAAAGTGCCATTGAACATTCAATAGTGCCACAAATGGCACTTTTGTGCCACTTTTACCAACAGTGATTCACGGCTCTCATCTAAAAAACTGAAAGAGAGTATCGGTGAAAATTAAATTTAAGAGCGTGTTTTTTGACGTGTGAGAACATTGGTACGTCTTTAGTCTATATGGTCGTTGCAACTATTAACAAAAACAAAAACTATATGTATACATTACCTAAAGTCTTGAGTATCCATGCAAAACAATAACAAATAAAATTTGTTTCATATGTGATTTGTTTCATGTTCGCACAAATCAAAAAGTATTTATTTACTCGAGAGACTACCGTGTTCACCGTTTTTTTGTTGTTGTGTTGTTTCCTTTAATAATTTATTTATAATTTCATTTTACTTTCTATTTTATTCCACACTACTACATAAATATGTAATAAAATGACCGACCGACACTAACATTTTTTTTGTATTTAAACTTCACTTCTATTTTTTTAGCTAATGATATTTTCACAAATTAATTTTAATAAACTTATTAGAAAACACTTCGCATTGAAATATATTTTAAAATATTTGTTTTTTTAATTAAAAGAACTTTTATTTTCTAATTCTTTAAAATTTTTCACACAAAACAACCGATCACTACGAAAATCGCGCAAAAACTAAACAAAGTTTGCAAACGAATCAGTGCTGCCAGAAAAATGTTTTTGTGTGAGCCCATTTCGGGAGTTGCAATCGCCAATAAAGGAATTACAAATAGGTTTTGGTAAACTTAATGTTAACCGAATATTTTAACCGTTGAATTCCTTTTGTTGCGTTTAAAGAACCAATTAAACTGCAAAAACATATTTATTTAAAAGTTTGCATTATACCGATAATATAATGTACAAGAAAATATTAGAAATTTGGAAAACTAAAATTGAAATAATATAATTTTTCCACTTTAATAGAAAAAATAATAAAGGTATTCATGTAAAGTATTTACGCCTCGTATACTGTGTATATCTTGTAAGTTTACTCGATTAATATCAAAACTAGTTTACGAGCCCTGGTAAATATACGCTTACATTTTTGTGTGTAAACTTTTTCGTACTTATTTGAATATTGTCAAAAATAAAATGATTTTTTTTTTGTGTGTTGTTTTATATTTTCTGTTTTATTTGTTTTTAAATATAATACAAATTTAAAAAATTCTGTGTTTAATTTATGAAAAGATCGAAAAAGTGGCTAAATACAAAATTGAGATGAGAATATTTTTAAAAGGTGCGTTCATTCAAATAAACAGTTAAAATTACAAAAATACACGGTTTACGAGGGCATAAATCCAGTTAGATGAATACCACAAATGTAAAATATAAAATAAAATATTCATAATAGGGAAATAATTGGCCACGAACAAAAATAAATAAAAAAATATGCAGTTAAAATGGCGATAAAAAATAACTAAATTTTTTGTTATTTTTAACTTTTGAAAAATAACTAACAAATGCATTAAAAATAATTACCAATGTCATAAAATTAACTGATAAATTTTTACTACAAAAATTTAAAAACAACTGACAAAATCGGTAAAAAGTACTGTTTTTCACAGTCAATTCTTTTTGGTTATAAAAGTATATTTTAATAAAAATAATCATTTTTTTCTCTCGATTACAAAAATATGTGTTATTACTTCAGCCTATTTAAAATGCGGCCCTATGTTCCACTGGGAATTAAAGGATTAAATATACATATATATAATTTAAAATTCGAAGTACAAATTCCAAACCGTTCTCCAGTTATTATGCTTTTATGCATTGGAGATACATTACAAGTTTCTGATTTTTATTTGCAAACTAGAAATATATCAATAATAACAAACATAAACTAAACAAGAATTTTTAAAATTCAAAAAAATGCAACGAAATTTTTTATTTTTTAAATAACTAACAAAAACTACTGTTTACTGTAGAAATACTGTTTTGGTAGTTGTTTATTATGATATTAAAAATAACTGATTTAAAAAACTGTTACGAAATTACCATACTTTTCGTTAGTTGTTTTCTTAAATAACAGTCATAAAAGTTGTTTTGCCTTTTTCTATAGAAAAACAACTGGAATTACTGTTAAAAACAACAACTACTGATTACCACACAAACAACTGTCATGTAGTAACTGTCAAACTTTTTTGAGTGTTAATTTTTAAAGTTTTTATTTCTTGTACATTGTACTGATAAAGTGCAGGTTTTTAAATAATTATATATTTGCAGTTTAGTAGGTTCTTATAACGAAACAAAATGAATTCAACGGTTAAAAACTCGGCTAATTATAAATTTCCCAAAAGTTAAAAACCAATTTTAATTCTTTATTGGTGATTGCAACTCCCGAAATGAGCTCATACAAAAACAATTTTCTGGCAACACTGATTCTTTTGCATACTTCAGGGATGGGAAAGGAGATTTTTATTTCGGTATCAAAAAACTGTTTGAAGAGTACTTTTTCGACAACAAGAGTACAAAAATTTTTTGGCTCCCGCAGAGCTTTGAAGAATTAATTCTCTTCAATTCAATTCTCTAGAATTGAATGAATTCCTTTTCTTAAGTAATTCACTGAATTCATTCAACTGAACGCGTTCATCAAACAACAAATTCAAAAAATTAATTCAATTGCAATAGTTCTTTTTATTAAATCAAATGAATTAATTCACTGATGAGCGTGTTCAATTTTATAAATCGAACGGAAAAAATTGAATTAATTCACCACTGAATTCGTTCAATTTCATTTTCGTTCAGTGAATTAAAAAAAATTGAATTCCGTTCAGTGAATTAAAAAAAAATACGTTCACTGAATTAAAAAAAAATTATATTCACTGAATTTAAAAAGCATTACGTTCACTGAACTCAAATGAGAAGCAACAACATATTTTAATAGCTTGTAGAGTTCTGAGTGTTGAAAAAACGTATAAATGAAATACGCCATAATCAAGCATCTACATTTTACGGGGAAGCATAAGGTTGAAAAATTAATAGTTATATTTTTTCCAAATTCATCTATATCTGTAGATTTTATTTTTAATAGTAAAAGGCTTTATTTTTTAATCATGTAGGTTGATAAAGTGCATCGGGTTTCTCTAACACTTAATATATAATTTGTTTGTTTTTACTAGCCAACGCTGTAAAATTGCTTAGTTACAAATTATGTTTGTAAATAAATGTTTTCTTCTACTGAACGGCAGAAAACAGGCTTGAGTTCAATGAACGTATTTTTTGTTTTTTCAATTCAGTGAACATAATTTTTTTTTTAATTCAGTGAACGATTTTGTTTTAATTCACTTAACGTAATTTTATTTTGTTTTTTAATTCACTTAACGTAATTTTATTTTTTTTAATTCACTGAACGTAATTGTATTTTTTTTTTATTCACTGAACGAAAATTAAATTGAACGAATTCAGTGGTGAATTAATTCAGTAAGGAATTAATTCACTTTTTTCCGTTCGATTTATAAAATTGAACGCGTTCACCAGTGAATTAATTCATTTGATTTAAAAAAAAGAACTATAGCAATTGAATTAATTTGTAACAAAATAAATCGAACGAAAACAAATATGAAATAATTCCATTCAATATATGGTGCTTTGTGAATTAATTCATCGATTTTTTAATTCAGAATTGAAAAATTGAATTAAGGAATTAATTCTTCAAAGCTCTGACCACCGTTGCCACACGCAAGTACAAGATCGAAAAACTCAATACACTCACACTTTTTCACTAATCCAATACACTTTTACGACTTGCCGCTCAACTTACAAGTAAATTTTGAAGGCAGTGAATTTTTGACACTTGCGGCAATTTAAATGACAGAATAAAGAAAACAGTGTTGCCTAGTAATATTTTCTATTAATTAACTAGTATTTGGTAAAGTAAGAGTTGTAATGCAACTGATTTTGTATTTTTTTTTTTTTTTTAAGTGAAAAAGAACACAACGACATATCTTAATGGTAATTTAAAATATAAATTTTATAAGTTTTGGGAAAAAAAATTGTTAAAAACAAATTTTTTCCCAATTTAGATAGAATATTGAATACTTGGCAATACAATGACTAACATTTGCCTTTGATGACATTTTAAAAATGAACTTGCAGTAAGTAGTGTAGACACATGTTTTTGCGGTAATTTTCGACATTTTCGTTGATAATACGTACTCCCAACTTGCAACAATTAACTTGCAGCTGGCAACGGGGGGTAAAAACCTCTGCACTGCAAGGTAGAAGAGGTGAGGAATAAATAAAGCTTAATGAATAACAAAATTTCGATATAACTCGACTAAAGCAGTGCAAAAAATTTCATGGAAATGTATATTTGTATTTAGTAGCCCAAAAAATATTTTGACCTAATTCTTTTGTATATTTTTCTTTTAAGTACAAGTTAATTTAATTATGCATTAAATAAAAATAAACTAAAGGAAGAATTTGTACACCTTGATATATCACATATAAAAATGAGAAACATACTTCAGCATTTCTATAGGATTTTACTTCAGAAAGACGTTTTCGAGTAATAAATGTGATTTTTGAATAAATGTGATTTTTAATCAATAAACTTTTAGTGTTTTTTCAAATTTTCGAATTACGTGTGATAAATTTCGATTAAACATGGAATTTTATTTAAAAAAATACCTATAATAATTGAAAAATGCGTAGGTACATACAATTTTTCTAGGGGGAAACAAAATTGAGCCGGTTTATTAAAGGGCTTTCTTACACAATCGTCTACAAAAATTAATTAAAATAATAAAATTAATTTATTTTTAATTTTTTTTATAGTCTTACCCCTTATGAAGTTATAGAAGATTTATGGAACAAATTTTATATGAAAAATTTGTTTTGTAAACCTCCATTAATTTTATAATGAATTAACACTTTAAGATGTAATGATAAGTGAATTACCTTATATTAATTTTCCGATAAAAGGGAATAAATAGATGAAACTTTTCAAGAGTTGACTAAGCTAAATATGGATACTTCAATACATTTGTATGGAATGGCTCTTTTACTTAATTTGATTTCGCTTAATATAGTTAGGCCTTTAGTCAGTTGATTTTTAAAAAATATCGGAAATATATTTTTGTTTCCATTTATTTTTGCAACAAAAAAATGTTTGAACAGTTTTCTATGAAAAGTGGTAAATTCCTAGAAAATTAAAAATTAAAAATATAGTGTTGAAAAATAAATGAATAATAGCGAAAAATTTCGGACACATCAAGTTTTGCTTAAAATTTGGAGTTGAAACATTTGAACGACTTGTAAAAATCAATAGAACTCCCGATAATTATTATTATCTTTATTCAGTCTATAGATTGATAAAAAAAATGCTTATAGACTAATCGCACTTAAATTCTACGTAACACATAATAATAGCCATATCATATTTTATATCGCTAAATACATTAAAAAATACCTAGATTTAATGAGCAAATAGCGAAATTGATAATAGAGGAAAAAAGTAAATACGGATTCACGTGATTAGCACATGATGCAATAAAGCTCAAACTGATAATTGCATTTTCTAAGCCTTGAGTAGTTATGCTGCCTACCCACGAGGAACATTCGTCACAGAACATGTGTTTCAATAACAAAATATCAAACGAAACATCATTTCTGTTTGTTTGTCGAACTGTCACATCAAATATACGCGGAAGAAAATTAAATGAATTAATTTGTTAATTTTTTATATGCTGTTTTTTTAGTTTTAGTTATCACATTTTATGTCCCATAATTCTCGCAAGTATATTAATTTATAAAATTAATCCAATTTTCATTATTTATAATTGTCGTCATTTTCATTTTCTTTAAATGCGCAATTACAAAAAAGCCCCTCACAGCGTGACTGCTCTCAATGAACTAACTCAATGAAAAACAGTAACATCGACACACACGATGAAAAATTTAGTTTGGAAACACAAAATATCAAAAAAATTTGATAACACGAATTTCAACACGATACATTGACATACACGAATGAACATTCGTCAAAAGATGCTCATGACGAATGTTGCTTCGTGTATAGGCAGCTTTATGTTGATGCAAGAGTATCAAAAAGTATTATCGCAACAACTTTCCCATCCCTGGCACATTTTATTTAGATGGTGTTTCTATATGACATTTTACTTCATATGAACGAAAATACAATAACAAAATACATGCAATACAAAAACAAAATACATTTAGTGACTCATTCATGTGACAACGAACGTCTTCTAGAAACCCCATCTTATTAGTTTTTGCGCGATTTTCATGGTGATCGGTTGTTTTTGTGTAAAAATTTTAAAACAGAAGTTCTTTTTATTAAAATAAGAAAATATTATAAAAATATAATTCAATCAGAAATTTTTCTGATTGTTTATTAAAGTTATTTGATGAAAATATCCTTAATTAAAAAATTATAAGTGAAGTTTGTTACAAAAAAAAGTGTTAGTGCCGGTGGGCCATTTTGTTTTGATGCCTATTTATGTAGTAGAGTAGAATAAAAAAGAGTAAAATGAAATTATAAATAAATTGTTAAAGGAAATATATCGTTTACAATTTATTAAATTTCACAAGTTTAAATAAAAAATGTTATTAAAATTGTAGGCAACAAACATATAATGGCAGTGTTTCGTTTTTGTGTTTTATTAAGCTATTCGTTAATGTCGGGCCACATAAGTAAAAACATCCATACATGTAAATTCATAATTTTTGGTTTTATTGAGCTCTTCGTTAATGTCGGTAGTATATAGTTGTTGTAGTTTTCAATAGTCATAGTGTTTTCGTACGCTAATCGGTTCGGTTTTAAACAAGTGATAAATTCATTGAGCATGTGTGTGCGATTATTTTAGCAACCAAGAAAAGGTAAGAGCGAAATATGACCAAACCAAAGTTTTTTTTTGTCATTTCAAGAGAGAATTTTTAGAGCTTGTAATAGTGTTGCACAAAAAACAAAAAAAAAATACCCCAATATGTTCTCTTACAAAATTATGACAAATAAAATATTTCTCTTAAAAAAATATAACAAATAAAATATTTCAGCCGCTAATTTTCTATAAAAAATTTTAAAATAAAAAATTTCTTGTTGATAGCAACAATTTTTAGTTAACATGTTGGAATGAAATTTTTTCCCAAGTTCAACACACAACAACAAAAAACCTTGAACAATAGTTGTTCTTAAAGTTCGCTAATCATGCTTTCATTTCTTATCTAAACAGGTGGTCAATTTTAAATGAGCTTGTAAGAGACTATGAATAAATAAGGTGTAAAGGGAAAGGGATGTATTAAAACGGAACGGGAAATATTGAAATGCAAATATATAACGAAAGGTAGAGAGACAAATTGATATAACCAAGCTAAATTTATGATGTGACTACTTTTGAAACAAAAGGTAAGAGCGAAATAAAAGCAACCCAAAGTTTTTTTTCAACTCAAGAGAGAATTTGTTGTTAAAGTTTGCTAATCATGCTTTTATTTCGTATCTAAACAATTGTTCAATTTTAAGTGTGTATGTTGATTCTTTTTTGGTAATACAGAAAAGGTAAGAGCAAAAAATGGTTCTTTGCCACGTAAGAGAATTATTAGATTTCGAAATTGTAAGAGAGAATTAAAATAAAAACAGAGAACTTTAACTTTCTGAATGAGGAATATTTAAAGGGAAACGGATTTATTAAAACGGAACGGGAAATATTGAAATGCAAATTAGTAAAGCAAAATGTGTGTAAATGACTGCTTTTTGGTCGAACTTGGAAAAGCATATGAAAAAACTTTATTACATAAAAAAAATTTCATTGCAACATGTTAACTGAAAATTGTTGCTATCAACACGAACTTTATTTTGCTTTTATTGTGTTATTTTCTATTAAAATTTAATAATTAGTAATTTTATTTTAATTATTTGTTCGTTAAAATATTGAATATTTAAAAATGTGTTGAAATGTTATTAAAAAATATGAAAAAAGTGTATTAAGAGAGTCATATTTTACACTCAATGTTTTTATTTGCTTTGCCCGACTTCACGAACAAAAATAAAGAACAAAGGTTGAGCGAGGAAGAGAAGTATGTATATAAGGTAACATAACCAGGGCTGCCAGAATTGCCGATTTTTTGGCATTTTGCCGATTTTTTATTGAAAAATATGCAAAATACCGATTTGCCGATTTTTAGTCGAAAAATGCCGATTTTTTTTAAATTAAAAACACGCAAATTTAATTTGTAGTGATTTATTATTTATATTAATAAATAAGAAAATTATTCTATATTTGAAATTCTTAAAGAATTTTCTAATTTACTAAATGAATCTGAAATTTAATAATTGGAAGCTGAAGCACCAAGAAATATTCTTGTGCAACTTTTGATATTATTCAAAAATTCATTTGATTGTATGTCAAATTGCAATTTTGTATTATAAACTTATTGCAATATGAAAGCAAGAGTACGATATGTTGGTAATAATATTTGGGTATTATTGCAAGGTGTATGTCAGATTTTTATAAACATAATTCCTTAATTATATTCGCATCATTATATCATACTTTATTCAATTAATATCTTATCAAAAAGTCAGTTAGATTTTCGTTAACTTATTTTATAGAATCAAGCAAATTGATTCAATTTTAACAAATCATTTCAAGTAAAAATGGCTAATTTGATTTATACAAATTATTTAGTCGAATCAAAATTAAATCAACATAAATGATACTAAATCATTGTCTCACTTTATTCAATATCGAATCATTGATTTAGAGTAATTATAAATTATTCACTGATACATAAAAACAAAACTTTTTTATGCATTAAAGGAATTGACTGAAAATAGAATTATCCTTTTCAATCTCGGATTTCGGAGAAAAAATATCTTTAAAAATTGTGGAACTTATTTATGTAGCATGTAGCTAACACCTGAATTAAAATTTTTTTTTTTTATTATTTAATTTCAGTTTAAACCATTTTAATTTACACTGAAATGTAATTTTTTTAAGGAAAGTAAATTAAGTATTACTTACTCATTTCAGTAATACTTAATTTTTAATTGTGCCGATTTTTTGCTGATGTTTTTAAACCAAAGTGCCGAAAATGCCGATATTTTTGGGAAAAAGTGCCGATTTCTCATAAAAATTATCTGGCAGCCCAGAACATAACACAATTCAGTCTCATTATTTTACAAATATAGATAAAATGTTTGTATAAAACTAAGCCCTAGTTTATGTTTTACGAAAATACTGTAAACGAAAGCAAAGTAACGAAAATTTGTTTTTGTTTCCCATATATATTTGACGAAAGTGATTGTCAATTTCTTTCATTTAGACTATTTTCGTAATAGATAAACAGGCCCTTAATTTAAAGCTTAATTTTTATAAATAGACAAGTTTTTTTTTTTAATTTTCAAAAGAAAAACTTCGACGATTTGATTTTAAAAAGTTTGTTTTTTTAATTTTCGAAAGAAAAACTTCGACGATTTGATTTTAAAAAGTTTTTATAGTATGGTGGGTGATTCTTTTTGGGTAATACAGAAAAGTTTAGAGCAAAAAAATGGTTCTTTACCACGTAAGAGAATTTTAAGATTGTAAGAGAGAACTAAAATGAAAACACAAAAATTCGACTTTCTAAATAATGAATGTTTAAAGGGCAACGGATTTATTAGAACGGAATGGGAAATATTGAAATGCAAATATATAACGAAAGATAGACACAAAAACTTATATAACTACTTAACAGTGCGTAGAGTTCCCGGATTTTTCTTTTTTTTGATAGTTGTCAAAATGTTACTAAGGAATTTCGGAAAAAAAAGTTCATACAAATTTAGACGCAGATTCATATGAAAAACGACAGAAAAAACTGCAAAAGTTAGCAGATTATTTTTGCTATATATTAGTAAGATAGGAACAGCAAAAAAAAGACAGTTAATTATACAGAATTTTAGTTATATTTGAGTTAAATTTTTGTTAATAGAAAATAAAAAATTAATCTGCTAATATGTGCAAAAATTATGCAGATTTTTTTTTATGCAAATAAAAATAGAGCCTTTTGAAAACAGCAGGTTTTAGCAGGATAGACTGTTATTTGCATTCAACTAAATTTAGCTTAAATATAAAAAAAACTGCAAAAACAAACCGTTATTTCTACAAAAGTTTTGCTATTTTTAAGCTAAATTTAGTTGAACAATTTAAAAAAAATTGTAGACTGCTGTTTTTAAAAGGCTCGATTTTACTTGCATTTGAAAAACAAAATGGAAAAAAAAATTTTAGGCTATTTATTATTTAGCAAAATTTTTGCTGATTTTAGAGGTTATATTGCTATTTTCCATTTATAAAAATTTAACCCAAATATACTTAAATTCTGTACATTTAAGAGTTTTATTTTTGCTTTTCCTATATTACTAATACTTATATAGCAAAACTAATCTGCTAATTTTAGCTGTTTTTTCTGCAGCATCATTTGTAACTTATTTTTATTTGCTTTTTCCGCTATTTTTACATCTAGTTGATATTTTCCCTGTTTTCTGTCTGTTTTTTTTTTTTAATAAAACTGATATTTCTACAAAAAGAAATTATATAAAAACTGGGGAATTTTTCGAATTTAAATTTGGTTGATTTTTCATAAGGAAAAGTAACCCAATTTAGTGGCAAAAAAAATTCATCGTTTTTCATATAAAACTGCGTCCAAATTTGTACGAACATTTTTTCCTTTTCGTACAAATTTGGACATTTTTCCTTATTAAAATTGGACAACTTTCCCAAAAAAAAATCTGGTAAGTAGTTATATCAATTTTCTCTCTTTCGTTATATGTTTGTATCGACCTAAAGAAACACAAAACGCCCAAATTTTCCTCAAAATTTAATTTTTTTTATATATAAGTAGTTAAGATTTTTGATAGCCAGATATATTTTTAGATTTATTTTTTACATTATATTTTCTATTAAGTAGAAAAAAATATGTATATATATATTCTTTCAGTTAATTTTTAAAGTTTTTATTTCTTGTACATTGTACTGATAAAGTGCAGGTTTTTAAATAATTATATATTTGCAGTTTAGTAGGTTCTTATAACGAAACAAAATGAATTCAACGGTTAAAAACTCGGCTAATTATAAATTTCCCAAAAGTTAAAAACCAATTTTAATTCTTTATTGGCGATTGCAACTCCCGAAATGAGCTCATACAAAAACAATTTTCTGGCAACACTGATTCTTTTGCATACTTCAGGGATGGAAAAGGAGATTTTTATTTCGGTATCAAAAAACTGTTCGAAGAGTACTTTTTCGACAACATGAGTACAAAAATTTTTTTTCCTCCTCTTAATTAACCCCCCGCAGAGCTTTGAAGAATTAATTCTTTTTTGAATGAATTCACTACCAATCGAATTCAATTTTCTCTAGAATTGAATGAATTCCTTTTCTTAAGTAATTCACTGAATTCATTCAACTGAACGCGTTCATCAAACAACAAATTCAAAGAATTAATTCAATTGCAATAGTTTTTTTTATTAAATCAAATGAATTAATCACTGGTGAACACGTTCAATTTTATAAATCGAACGGAAAAAGTGAATTAATTCCTTACTGAATTAATTCACCAATGAATTCTTTCAATTTCATTTTCGTTCAGTGAATTAAAAAAAAAATAAAATTACGTTTAGTGAATTAAAAAAAATACGTTCACTGAACTCAGATGAGAAGCAACAACATATTTTAATAGCTTGTAGAGTTCTTAGTATTGTAAAAACGTGTAAATGAAATACGCCATAGTCAAGCATCTACATTTTACGGGGAAGCATAAGTTTGAAATGTTAATAGTTATATTTATTATATTTATCTCTATCAGTAGATTTTATTTTTAATAGTAAAAGGCTTTATTTTTTAATCATGTAGGTGCATGTAAGTGCAGTTTCTCTAACACTTAATTAGTTACAAATTCTATTTGTAAATAAATGTTTTCTTCTACCGAACGGCAGAAAACAGGCTTTGACTTCAATTAACTTTTTTTTGTTTTTTCAGTTCAGTGAACGTAATTTTTTTTTTCAATTCAGTGAACATACTTTTTTTTTTTAATTCACTGAACGTAATTTTATTTTCTTTTTTTTAATTCATTGAACGTAATTTTATTTTTTTAATTCACTGAACGAAAATGAAATTGAATGAATTCAGTGGTGAATTAATTCAGTAAGGAATTAATTCACTGTTTTTCCCTTCAATGTATAAAATTGAACGCGTTCACCAGTGAATTAATTCATTTGATTTAATAAAAAGAACTATAGCAATTGAATTAATTCGTAACAAAATAAATCGAACGAAAACAAATATGAATTAATGCTATTCAATATATGGTGCTTTGTGAATTAATTCATCGTATTTTTATTTCAGAATTGAAAAATTGAATTAAGGAATTAATTCTTCAAAGCTCTGACCCCCCCGTTGCCACATGCAACTGCAAGTTCGAAAAACTCAATACACTCACACTTTTTCACTAATATAATTACAGTTATACGACTTGCCGCTCAACTTGCAAGTAAATTTTGAAGGCAGTGAATTTTTGACACTTGCGGCAAGTGAAATGACAGAATAAAGAAAACAGTGTTGCCTAGTAATATTTTCTATTAATTAACTAGTATATGTAATGCAACTGATTTTGTATTTATTTGTAAAAAAAAAGTAAAAAAGAACACAACGACATATCTTAACGGTAATTTAAAATATCAATTTTATAAGTTTTTGAAAAAAAAAAATTGTTAAGCGCCGCAAGTTGTTTTTCACGTGGAAAAATTTCACTCACACTTTAAAGGCCTTAAATAGTAATTTAAATTCTGAAAATGAAAATTTTTTTAAAGTAATTAGAAAGACACAGTCACAATAAACACAATGCTCATTTTTGACGAATGTTGCTTCGTGTATAGGCATCTTTATGTTGATGCAAGAGTATCAAATGCGACCCGGGAGTACTACGGTACTTTTTTGTATCAAATAGTATCAAAAAGTACGATCGCAACAACTTTCCCATCCCTGGCACACTTTATTTAGATTGTGTTTCTATATGACATTTTACTTCATATGAACGAAAATACAATAACAAAATACATGCACTACAAAAACAAAATACATGTAGTGACTCATTCATGTGACAACGAACGTCTTCTAGAAACCCCATCTTATTAGTTTTTGCGCGATTTTCATGGTGATCGGTTGTTTTTGTGTAAAAATTTTAAAACAGAAGTTCTTTTTATTAAAATAAGAAAATATTATAAAAATATAATTCAATCAGAAATTTTTCTGATTGTTTATTAAAGTTATTTGATGAAAATATCCTTAATTAAAAAATTATAAGTGAAGTTTGTTACAAAAAAAAGTGTTAGTGCCGGTGGGCCATTTTGTTTTGTTGCCTATTTATGTAGTAGAGTAGAATAAAAAAGAGTAAAATGAAATTATAAGGAAATTGTTAAAGGAAATATATCGTTTACAATTTATTAAATTTCACAAGTTTAAATAAAAAATGTTGTTAAAATTGTAGGCAACAAACATTTAATGGCAGTGTTTCATTTTTGTGTTTTATTAAGCTATTCGTTAATGTCGGTATATAGTTGTTGTAGTTTTCAATAGTCATAGTGTTTTCGTTCGCTACGCTAATCGGTTCGGTTTTAAACAAGTGCTAAATTCAATGAGCATGTGTGTGCGATTATTTTAGCAACCAAGAAAAGGTAAGAGCGAAATATGACCAAACCAAATTTTTTTTTGTCATTTCAAGAGAGAATTTTTAGAGCTTGTAATAGTGTTGCACAAACTATTTGAAATTACCCAGATTTATGCGTTGTAAAAAAACAAAATTCCCCAATATCTTCTCTTACAAAATTATAACAAATAAAATATTTCTCTTAAAAAATTATAACACATAAAATATTTCAGCCGCTAATTTTCTATAAAAAAAAATTTTAAAATGAGAAATTTCTTGTTGATAGCAACAATTTTTAGTTAACATGTTGGAATGAAATTTTTTCCCAATTTCAACACACAACAACAAAAAACGTTGAACAATAGTTGTTCTTAAAGTTCGCTAATCATGCTTTCATTTCTTATCTAAACAGGTGGTCAATTTTAAATGAGCTTGTAAGAGACTATGAATAAATAATGTGTAAAGGGAAAGGGATCTATTAAAACGGAACGGGAAATATTGAAATGCAAATATATAACGAAAGTTAGAGAGACAAATTGATATAACCAAGCTAAATTTATAATGTGACTACTTTTGAAACAAAAGGTAAGAGCTAAATAAAAGCATCCCCAAGGTTTTTTTTCAACTCAAGAGAGAATTTGTTGTTAAAGTTTGCTAATCATGCTTTTATTTCGTATCTAAACAATTGTTCAATTTTAAGTGTGTATGTTGATTCTTTTTTGGTAATACAGAAAAGGTAAGAGCGAAAAATGGTTCTTTGCCACGTAAGAGAATTATTAGATTTCGAAATTGTAAGAGAGAATTAAAATAAAAACAGAGAACTTTAACTTTCTGAATGAGGAATATTTAAAGGGAAACGGATTTATTAAAACGGAACGGGAAATATTGAAATGCAAATTAGTAAAGCAAAATGTGTGTGTAAATGACTGCTTTTTTGTTGAACTTGGAAAAGCAAATGAAAAAACTTTTTTACATAGAAAAAATTTCATTGCAACATGTTAACTGAAAATTGTTGCTATGAACACGAACTTTTATTTTGCTTTTATTGTATTATTTTATTTAATATTTTTATTTTGTTTTAATTATTGGTTCGTTAAAATATTGAATATTTAAAAAAGTGTTGTTAAATTGGTTACAATGGAGCGATAAGTGCTGTTTTTCCGTTTCGAATGTATGTGCTTTAAAACAACTTTCAAAAATGTATATATAATGTTGTTTTTTCTTTGTAGATGCATTTATTTGTAAATTACGAATTTATTAGAGATTCCATTTTTTATCTCTAAAAAAAACAAAATAGTTAATTTTATTCCAGAAAACAGAAAAGTCTAAAATTTAACATTCTTTATTGATAAAACTCTAAAAGTATTTTTTTGAAAAAAATACTTCATAACTTTTAAATAAAACTTTTGATGATATTTTTTTAAATTCAGTAAAGAGTTCTAAAGATAAAATTCTCTATTGAAAAGTGTTTTTAATTTTGTGGAGTTTTATTTTCCTATAAAAAAATATACATAAATGTATTTAAAATTGGTAAAATTTTAGCATGTAGTTAACAAAAATTTATATTAAGAGTAGTTCTGAAATTTTGAAATTTTTTAAGTTCGTTTTTTTTTTAATTTATAATCTATTAACTATAATATTCATTTCTTACCAAAAAGCTTAGTGGTTAGTTTGCAAAAAATTCGCGAAAAAATTTTTGCAGAAAGGAAAATGTTTGTATCAATATATTCGTTTACAGAATTAAATAATTCGCTTAAACAGATTAAGCTTTTTAATAAATATTTTGCACCATAAAGACTATTTTCGCGTTCCGCCATTACTTTGCAATTCCTTGAGTGCTCTTTTTTTTAATTCATATTCTAGGAACTATTATAACCATTTTTTATAAAATAGTTTGGTGGTTAGTTTGCAAAAAAATCGCAAAACAAAATTTTTGCAAAAAGGAAAATTTTTGCATCAATATATTCGCTTGTAGAATGTAAATCGCTGACTGAATTTTTTAATATATATTTTGTACCATAAAGACTTTTTTCGCGTTACGCTATTATTTTACAATTTTTTAAGTGCGGCTATTTTAAATTCATAATCTAGGAACTATAATACCCCTTTTTTATAAAAAAGTTTAGTGGTTAGTTTGCAAAAATAATTCGCAAAAAAATATTTTGCAAAAAGGCAACAAATTTTTGCATTAATATATTCGTTTGCGGTATGTAAAACGCTAATTAAGTTTTTTAATTCATTTTTTGTACCATATACAATTTTCCATAATTGCGCGTTTTGAATATAAGGTATTAATTTATCGATCAAATTTGCGAACACCATAAAAACTAAAGAACGCGAAATAGCGGATTTAGTTATAAAGTTTGTATATTTAGTTTTTATTGTAGTTTATTTCTTATTCAGTTGATCCATCAAAAAATTATTCAAAGAATTATTTTTGACAAATTGCGAATTTTGCATATAAGACGCCATATAAAAATATTAATTTTTTAATAAAATTTGCAAACACAAAAAAAATTGAAAAAAATGTGAAATTGCTGGTTTGATTTCAAGTTTTGTGTATTTAATATTTTTTATTGTAGGTATTTGAGTTTTTATTTTTTCATTTTGAATTGTCCAAATAACTATTCAAAGAATTATTCAAACACTTGTTAAAAATAAAATTCTCTAAATTTTGAGATTTTTATTTTCCAAATTTAAAATTCATACATTTTTGGGAATTTTATTTTAAACAAAAATAAAATTTCAAATATTTATGGATTTTTTAATAAAATTCAGAATTTTTCCTTGCATGTTTTATTCACGTACTTTATTTATTTACGATTATTTACATATTTTTTTAATTATTCGTACATATTTTAAAAAATACTTCAATTACAGTTCCCATTGAAAAAGGGGAAGGAAATAAAGAATTGGATCCCATGGAATCTCCTGGACAATGACCCAAATATGAATTATTCTTTTCACTAAATGCAAATATATAAAACTTAACAATTAAAATGTATTGTTAAGGCTCTATGTAAGTCGCTCGCGTACACCAAAGAAATGTGCTAATAAAATTTGTTGCAATGTTAACACGTTTTATCATTTAAAACAGACCCGTCAAGAGTTTGGTTAATAGAGGTTGAGCATCCTACAATCCCTTACTCGTTGCTTGTACACAAAAAGATTTATAAATGCCACCTGCATTAAATGTCGATATGCTTAAATTGCCACTGCTCCTTGAAAGTCGTAAAATCAAACTAAATTAATAATTCGGTAGTGACAAAAAATACATATGTATATAAAAATAGATCTTAAAAAAATGACTGCCGTCAACTTTAAAATGTCAAGAGGATTTTGCCAATTAAAGTTGCAAATTTTAATTAAAGTTAAAATTTGGTAAATGAACTTCTTCTACATAAGAATTTAACTAATCACGTATTGCATGTTAATAGAAAATAAAAAATTATCCTGCTAAAATCAGCAAAAAATTTTGCTAAATAATTAGTAGCCTAAAAAAATCACGAAAAAATTTAAAATTTTCCGAGTTTTTTTTCAATTTTTTTAATGCAACTAAAAAAAAGAGTCTTTTGAAAACAGCAGTTTACATTTTTTAGCAAATGATTTTGGCAGGATAGACTGTTATTTGCATTCAACTAAATTTAGCTTGAAAATAACAAAACTTTTTTGTTTTTGCTATATTTAGTCTACTAATATTTAGCAAAATTTTCTGCAGATTTTGCAGCACAAATTTGTCATTTTCAATCAACTAAAAGTTAATCTAAATATAACTAAAATTCTGTAAATTTAACAGTTTTACTTTTGCTATTCTTATTTTACTAGCATTTAGCAAAAACATCTGCTAATTTCAGCAGTTTTTTTCTGCAACAGCATTTTGAACTAATTTTTAGTTGCTTCTTCTGCTATTATTACTTATTTATTTCTTTGAGTGTACTTATATATGTTATACAACAAAAAACTCTAAGGTTGGCCTGTTTTAAGGGCGCCATCTCAAAGGTGTAATAATTAAAATGTGTGATTGAAAATAACTGAGTTTGTAATTTAACTTAACAAATATTTCCAGAAATTCTAAAAACGTCGTCCCCTGACGACTTCGTTAGGCCAGAATGAAATCCGGATAGGCACATGCCTACAACGGATTATTTTGCACAATTTGTTAAATACGTTTGGGATTTTAGCATATTTAATTCCTTTAATGGTTTAAAATTTCTTTGAAAATTTCTTATTCAAATTTCATAGAAACTTGGAAACCTGAATTAAGTATAGATTTTATTTAGCCAGTTCATAGCCACCCTTAGTACAAAATAATTTTGGATGTCAAAGTCTTATTTATAGGGAAAAGAAAAAAGCAAATTTAACAGACACAAGACCCATTCAAGGACTCTTCAATTACACATACTCATCGACAGAGCTATGACTATGTGTAATTGAAGTATCGTCGCTCACAGACAAATAGAATTTACCTACCTCATCAATCCATCAAAGTATTTTTTGTCTTTAAATAATGCAACACTTTGCTTTATTTTATAACTTAAGTATCTAAAAAATTTAGAAACTATTAAAACTAACTAATACATTCTTTAAACAATTTAAGATTTTTTAACTCATACAGAAAAATATAGAATTTTGCGAAAAAAGAAATGTATACATCATGCTCCCTCCAATTTTAAAGTCAAAACTAAGAATGATTTTTGCCTTAAATACGATATATTATATGTTAGAAATTTTGTTTGAAGTAAAATTTTAGTAAAAAATCGTTCCTAGTCCTGACTAGAAAACTGGCCCTAAATATATCTAAATAATATAACGAAAAATTAAGATTGCATCTAAGGGCTTTTTTTCTTTTGAGAATAAAAAAAAAGAACTACTTAATTTAAAACTTATTGTAAAGCACTTTGGGGAGGTGTTAAAGGTGTCCAATTTCCAGAAGTAGACACTGATGGATTGCCAGCTGGCAAAGCTGACGGCGAACCAACTAAAGATGGATCAGCCGGAGAAACTCTATTAAGACTTGGACCATTGCTCGAGACTAAAGATTCCATTTTAACGGAGTTTTCATGTATTGACATCTGTGAAGTATCTGTTTTAATATTATTACAATCTAAGGTCAACACCTTTAAAGAATCCTCTGTATTTCTATATATCAGGCCTTGAGCGTTGTTCTCCATTGTTTTAGTTACTTCTGCTGGTTCTAGAGGAGGTGGAGCATATGTACTGGATTGTTGATAATTAAAGGAGAAAAATCATTGATAACTAAGCTGTACATTATTAAAAACACCTACAATGTGTATAATGAACATTTAACAAAAACTTACCCGATTTCTGAAACCAATGGTATATATTCCGTTTGATAGGCATAGGCAGCTGGATTTTGATATAAACCGTATTCGGCCGCTGAACCATTATGCCAGGAACTTGCAGGATAGGATAAGGCACTAGGAGGATTTAAGACATTTGTATACAGCTGATGGGAGGAGGGAGATGTGGGTGTTGGATGATATACTTGATGGGCAGGAGTTGCATACGATTGGGTGGGAGAAGCTGTAGATACACTTTGATACATATCTGCTGCATGGTTGGCAGAATGAGTCATATTATATTGATGTGTATGACTGTTGGGAGTTAGATGATGAATGGTGTAGCCGGGAGAAGGTGAAGTATAGGTAGGTGATCCATTGTTCGTAGGAGACGGAGAGTTATGAGAAGCTGCTAAGTAGTAAAATATTAATTAGTGTTGTAGAAAATTTTTTTTTGTAATATTAAAAATTTATTTACCTAAAACTCTTGCTGTATTCACTGGCATCGGACCTGGCACTGTTGAAGAACTCCAGTAATTTGTATTTGTTTGCCAAGTACCAGGATAAGAAAATACCGTTGCACTTGGTGTAGGTTCAACAGGCATAAAACCCGATTGAGAATAAGAACTTGTAAATCCACCAGACACTCCTGCTGTAGAACCCATAGAAGATGGCTGCATACTGGTGGGAGTTTGAGGTGCGGAAGGTGGTTGTGGTGGTGAAGCATTGCCGGTACTGCCATTAGAACCAGAACCCAAAACTATACGAGGTTTGCTGTAAGGAGTCGATCTATTTGATGCTACACTTCGTCCAGAAAGTGATCTGCCATAACGATCGCAATTACCCGCCGACAAAGATGACTCGGCCAAAGACAATGATGAATGATTTGTAATAGCTGTTGTGGTGTAATGTGAGGGTGGTGGTATTAGCCAACCATAATGGGCATCGTGGGAATATAATGTATCCGGGCGCTGCTTTGTGCAATGTTAAATGTTTTTATTAGTTTCTGTTGTGAACTTGCCAATGTTTTTACGAAAACTTACCTTGGCATCTAAGAAAGCTTTAGCAAATGGATTATACTTGATTTTCAATGAAGTAACCTCCTCATTTTGATACGCCGTGACGGCTATAAATTGAGTCTCGGGAAAGGGATAGGTTACCACATGACGTTGTTCAGTACCCACATGCAATACTAAATGTACACGTGGTTCATATTTGTGCAGGGAGTTTAACATTATTTGACCATTACCATTGGTCTTATTAGTCACTTTAACTTTGGCAAATGATATGGGTTCCTTCATCCAATGAGAACCGAAATTTGGTGATTCAGGATGTACGTATATGGGATTGGATGGTGGTACTTCCGCTTTACCGCCAGGTACCCATTCACCATTAACATATTTCCATCTGTGAGAATCTACTTGAACAAATTCTAACAGAACTGTATACATGGCAGCTGGATTTAAGCCAGAAGTACTAATTTTAACCACCGGAAACATGCGTCTAAAAACAAATAAATAAGAATTTAAATTAGTAGAAAATTTTAAATTAAAAATACAATGGTTAAACAACAGTACACTAATAGAAAAAAGTATGTAAAAAATTTAGTTAAAATTACTAAAATTTAGTTAAAAATGATGGTGCAGAAAAAAACTGCCAAATTAGCAGATTATTTTTACTGTATATTAGTAGGAAAGGAAGAGCAAAAAGAGATTTGTTAAATATACAGAATTTTAGTTATATTTGAGTTAAATTTTTGTTAATAGAAAATTACAAATTAATCTGCTAAAATTTGCAAAAAATTTTGCTAAGTAATTAGTAGCCTAAAAAATCACGAAAAAATTTTAAATTTTCGAAGTTTTTTTTTGATTTTTTTAAATGCAAATAAAAACCGAGCCCTTTGAAAACAGCATTTTACAAATTTTTTTATCAAATTATTCTGTTAATTTAACTAAATTTAGTTTAAAAATAACAAAAATTTTGTACATATAACAGTTTGTTTTTGCTATTTTTAGTCTACTAATATTTAGCTAAATTTTCTCCAGATTTTACAGTACAATTAGTCATTTTCAATTACTAAAAGTTAACTTAAATATAACTAAAATTCTATAAATTTAACAGTTTCATTTTTGCTGTTACTTTGTTACTAGTATTTAGCAAAAAAAAAATCTACTAATTTCTGCCGTTTTTTCTGCAGAATCATTTTTAACTAATTTTTAGTTGCTACTTGTTCTGCAAGTGTCACATTATAACCAGTTTTGCTTCCTACTTTTCGTCCTTAAATTGTAATTTTCAAAGAGGTTCTACAACTAATTCAAAGTATAAGGTTCGGAACAATTGCCACCATCTCTATGATATCTCCATATTAAATTCTACATTTGCTTGTGTGTACACTCATAGAAATAAATCTGTAAAAATAGAAGAAAAACAACTAAAAATTAGTTAAAAATGATGCTGATAAAAAACTGCTAAATTAGCAGGTTTTTTTGCTAAATACTAGTAGAATAAGAACAGTAAAAATAAAACTGTTGAATTTAGAGAATTTTAGTTATAGTCAACTTTTAGTTAATTTAAAATGATAAATTGTACTGTAAAATCAGCAAAAAATTTTGCTAAATATTATTAGACTAATACATACCCAGCAAAAAAACTGCTTCGCTGGATGCAGCTTTGTAAGGGAATAAATAAAATTAATCCCTTACAAAGCTGCTTACGGAAGGCATGATTTTTCCATACAAAGGGCCCGCTTGGAAGCACGTTGTTTTGTGAGAAAAAGCGCATTATTCGCTGCTGAAAAATTGCAGTAAATTCATGTTTTTCGTAAGTGCATTTAACCGCAAATAAATTCGTGCACTTTTTTTGGGAAAAGTCCTTTTTTTGCTGCTGAAAAGATGCAGTAAATTCATGATTTTCATTGAGCGCATTTAAACGCGTCTTCTTATGAAAATAAATGCATTCATTTGCCGACTTCAAAATGCAGACTGACTCATGTTTATGTGGCGTGTATACATTAAACTCTACTAAAGAAGGGTAAAACACGATTGAGATGACTCAGATTTCGTGGCCATTAATCTTTGGATAACTTACATTTTATTTTACTCGCTTACAACCTGCATCGTCGTAAGGGAATAGCGTATCACTATAATTTTTTAAATAAGTTGCTTACGATTTGCTTCGTTTAAGGCAGTTTTGCATGGTGTACAATCAAATTGCAAAATTTTTGTGTATTGTATACGCATAAAGTGGCGCAACTCTGGAAAGCAGAATTTGTAGCGTGTTTTTAAGCGCTTCGTATTTTTACTGCTTCCAAAATACTAAAAATTTTTTGCTGGGTAGTAGCAAAAACAAACTGTAATATCTAAAAAAACATTTTGTTATTTTTAAGCTAAATTTAGGTGAATGGAAATAACAGTCTAT
This sequence comes from Leucophora obtusa, assembly GCA_949987735.1. Taxonomy (NCBI): domain Eukaryota; kingdom Metazoa; phylum Arthropoda; class Insecta; order Diptera; family Anthomyiidae; genus Leucophora; species Leucophora obtusa. Next base: position 3,514,022 of record OX465296.1, read on the forward strand.
TCTATTAAATTAAATAAAATTGTTAACTGCTGTTTTTAAAAGGCTCGATTTTTATTTGCATTTCAAAAAAAAAAAATCGAAAAAGAAACTTAAATTTGTTGGTGATTATTTAGACTACTAATTATTTTGCGAAATTTTTTGCTGAATTAACAGGTTAATTTGTTATTTTCTATTAACAAAAATTTAACTCAAATATAACTAAAATTCTGTTCCTATCTTACTAATATATAACAAAAATAATCTGCTAATTTAGCAGTTTTGTTCTGCAGCATCATTTTTAACTAATTTTTAGTAGTGTTACCAATTTTTTTACAGACTTTTTTCTATAAGTGTAAAAAATAATGTTGTACATTAGAATTTATTGTAAATTTGACAATTTTTTATAGGTAAAACTTTAAAACCCCTGCTATTTTACAGTAAGACACACTCAAAAAAAAAGTTAGTAAAGTCAGCAAAAAAAAATGTGTCGGCAAATTTTTAGTCAGGAGCGTGCTTGTAAAAAAGTTGGTAATTTCAGCAAAAGTGTTTGCTGAAAATCAGCGAGCAATTGAAAAAAATCCTTAATAAAATCACTAGACTTTTTGCTAAATATTGGTAGACTGAAAAAAACTGAAACAATTTGTAGAGAAATTTTACTTTAGTTAATTTATTTGCTGAAAATTTAAATATAGAAATTGTGTAGAGTTGTTTTTTTAATTATTATTTCCGTTGCCTGTACTACATCCAGACAAGCTGCGATATCTACATCTTGTCTATCTAATTATCGTCCACGCTATAATTGCGGTTATCAGCACAATTTTTGTAGCAAAATAAATTAGTAAAAAATTAGTTTAAAATTAGTTTAGTGCTAAAAAAATATAACTAAAACTTTAAAATGAGTACAAATAATAAGTAGACGCTACTAAATTTCAGTAAATTGTTGTAAATGGAAATTTAAAATCAATCTGCTGAAATTAGCAAAAAGATGTGCTAAAAAATACACAAATTGTAAAATCTAAAAAAAAAAATTAAATGAGATTTAATAAAAAAAAAACTTTTTTACTTTCAATTGTAAAAAATGTATAATTACGTCATCATACTTGAAATTTGCAGTAAAAACTGCAAACGGTTCTCCAGTTATTACCTTTTTATGCATTGGAGATACAATAAAATTTTGTGAGTTTTACTTCCAAACTAAGAGTATATCAATTCTAAAAAATCAACGAATTCTTGTAAATAAAATTTCCTTAAAGTATCCACTTGTTGTTAAATTAGTATATTTTTTTGCTAAGTTTAGCACTCGGTTTTGAAAAATTAGTAAAACGTTTTGCTGAAATCAGCAACGAAAATTAGTAAAAGAAAAATCAGTAATTTGTAATAAAAGAATAGCAAAAAGTATTACTAAATAAAATTGTACTAAAAATTAGTACAAAAATAGTAAAGTGATATTAGAAACTGTTTACAAATTTTATTAATAACTTTTTTATCTGGGTGTACACCACTACCTGGACAGGGCATTATAATAAGTTCATATTAATATTGGTAATATCAAAAAACATTAGACCTAGACCCACCTTTTAGTGTACCGATTTACTCAGAATCAACTTTTTAGTAGATTTACCGAAGTCAGTCCGTCTCAAAACCGATCACAAACTGTTTTATCCTTTTGAAATGTTAAAAATTTTTGCAATCCGCAGAAATTTTAAGAAATTTATTTAAATCAATACCCAATTTTGTTATTACTACACGTGACTAAAAACCCTTATTTAATACGTATGGTCCATAACCACTGGCGTAGCTACAAAATTTTTAAAATAGAAATCTTCAAAAAAAAATGTACTTTCATAAAATATGGCATCGGTTTAGAAATGCGATTTTTAAATTTAATATAAATTTTTTACTATATCTGAGTGCTAGCATCACCATATTACCTCCCCTATTTACGCCACTGATTATGATTGTATTAATTATCGTCTAAATATTAATACATCATTTTGGTTAAAATAATCATATTTTGTTGTGTATTTCTCAATATGTGTTTTTGTTTTTTTGTTTTCTACTTACAGTAAGAAAACGTTAGAACCTCATTATTTAAAATTCTACGTAAAATCTTATCAATAAACAAAACCTTCATAGGTGATTTGCAAAACAAAAAAAGTTTATAAACATTTAGCACCTCACATACGTGTAAACATACTACGTGGATTTGTTTTTTTTTCGAAACTAAATAACAACATTATAACTAGATTACTTACCGGCCATTTTTAGTAACAATCATTTCATTAGTGAGGTTTCGAAAACGTAACCATAATTCACGATCATCTAAGAAAACACGAGGTTTACATTCCAAGCCATTAGAAGCGTCACGTTGTTGCATAGAACCATGGTTGTTATTATTCAAGTGTTCTGAATGTAAATGTTGCGGAGAATGAGTACCATTTGTTGATTGATTAGAATGAGGTGTATCCACTGCTGTTAAAATATGTGATGTGGACATGTCTTCTAAATAAATTGAAAAACATGTACATTTTCATAAAATTAAAAAAGACACTTCAACGGCTTTTTGTTATAATTTTATATAAAAGTTATAAAAATTCTTGAAGTTCTGTATATAAAACCAAAAGACTTAACACACAAACTTGTTTTTCATTTCCAACTATAAAATTTAACAAATTAAAAGCTTAATCAAAAGCTTTTTTTCAAATCAATAACAATTAAGTTTTTAACAGTTAACTTTTCAATTTTATGTTTAATTTTTCTTTAGTCTGTTTTTTTTTTAAGATGGTTGTCGTTGTAAAAACGTTCATAATTTTATTAATTTACAAGGGCAATGCAAATAACTTATACAAATTTAGTTTTTTTTTAAATGGTCTCTTAATACATTAGATTCATAAGGGTATAAAGACCAAAAAGACCGCTAATATATGATGTTGATACAATAAAAGTCTCTGTATTCTCAAACAAAAGCCAAAATGTTAAGAATTTATTGTGTGTATGTATGTTATAACCTCATCTCTTCATGTTGTCTTGTTTTGTCTAAATTACTCATCGTTCTTATAAGTCGGCATTTTAAAATTATATTGCACATTTTAGCCACGCTCAAGTGACGGTATGTTGTAGTGTTTTGTGCGTCATAGCTGTTAGAGTAAAATTAAGTTACGAAGAACTTTACCACATGGAGTAAGTCCTATTGTGTTTTTGGAACTGTCTGTCCATGTGTCGGCTGGTTATAGTGTTATGGCTATATCATAAAATTGAGGGAACCCTTCTGTTTTATGATATCTAAAGTAAAATGTTTGTTAAGAAAGTGTCGAAAAAATATTTTAAAATATCAAAATAAAGTGATATCTATATAAATTTTTGGTAAGATTTGTTTTTTTCTTCTTTACAAATCATAAACAAACAAAATGCCTTAATTGTTACCCATGGCTAGAATCGAATACTTACAATAGCAACAACAAAAAATATTTAAACAAAAAATTTGGGTTTAAAAGAGTATAAAAATTAATTGAATTGAATTGTTTTGTAAAGGTTAAAAAAAAAACCTAAAAACTAAATTAATTTATTTGACTAAATATGCCGACAAATATTTAAGGTGCATTTATGATGCTTTTAAAAAATAACATTACATAGAAACTAGAAGTAAAATCATGATTATGAAAAGCTACTGCTACTAGACAAATTATACAAACATCTTATTTATAATATTCAAGATTTAAGTATGTTATAAAACAAAAAATACTGATAAAAAAAATTTTGTTTATGACTCAAAATCAAATCTTTAGATTTACAAAAGTCATGTTGTTTTTTCTTAATTTTTAGTTTTAGCTATATTTTATCTCTAACATTTCATATTTAATTTCAATAGAAAACATTAAGATGAGAAAAATATTTCTTATTTTAACAGGCAAAAAGCGGAAAATTTTTATACACTCGCCTTGTTGAACTGGCTTTTTTTTGTATATTCATGGAATAAGTTTAGTTTTTACTCCCATTTTGTTTATTTGCCATTGATTAAACTTTGCTCGCCTTTCTTAAAAGTCGCGACTACATTATTTATTTAAGTTAAACGCGTTTTAAGAAAAAAAAATAATACAAAATTAAAAAAACACATATTTATATATGTTTTATTTTTTGTGGGTCATTTTAGTAATTTAAAAAATTAAGTCAGAGTGTATTTTAGTATTAACAAAAAAAAGAAATGCGAATATAATTTTTGCCACGTAAATGGTGAAAATATTTTTATACCCTACACTAGTGCTGCTAAAAATATGTGTAGTGGGTATCGAGTATCGAGTATTTGTCTTTTTTTTGGGTATTCGATACTCAAAACTACTACTCGATATTTTCAGAGTTGCATTTTGGAGGGACAAAATACATAAAAATGTGACTTTGCTAAAATGTTTGTCACAAAATTACAACTCTGCTAAAAGAAAAAATCAGAAGTAAAATATTGAAAATAATATGTTAAAAAACTATGAAAAACGCAATGAATATTTGGTGAAGAAGTTCAAAAATATGTTTGTAAATTTAAATATTGAATTACCATAAATATTTTGAAAGAATTTTACCAAAAAATTTTAAAAAATTTCAAATTTAACAACCGTTAAAAGTATCGAGTATCCAAATCAAAAATATCGAGTAGTATCGAGTATTGAAAAGTAACCGAATTTACCAGCACTACCCTACACCATAACGTGGAGAGGGTATAAGTTTATGCTGATGTCCATAACAATAAAAATACTTAACTTAGACCCCCTACACTGAGAGAATTATCATCACACCAGCAATGAATTTCTTCATAGTTTCAATGAAAATTGTCACTGGAACTCGTCCATTGAAACTTTTCATAGAATATATGAAACAGATTTCATTAAATTCAACGTTTATGAAAAGTTCATAAAATGAATAGACCACTCTTCCAATGAATAAATCATTCAGACAATGAAGAGCTTCATAAAATCTATGAAGTAATTTAATTTATTTATTATAGTTGGTTGTTGTCGTTGCTAAGCTGGAGTGGCTAAACAAAAAGTATTTAGCAAATCCAAAAAGCGTAATAACATTGTAGCATATTTTACGGATATACAAAATATATCTAATGAAAGAATAATAAGCTTAATTCAATTTATGAAATTTCTTGTTAATGTTTCGAAAAAACTAAAAATTTCATAGTCCAAAGTAGTAATAAAAAATTAATTTAAAAAAATTAAAATTATAAAAGATAATTCTCTCAGTATGAAAATTAATGCACATTACCAAAACTCGGCCTTAGGGTTACATAAAACAATTGTATTTGAGAATTAAATGTTTAATATAAAATTCTAATTGTAAGATTTTTAAAATATCGTCATTTTAAAAATTAATAAAATGACAATGATATTTTATGAAAAAATGAAAAAAAGTAAATACTCCCAGCAAAAAAATTGCAAGTGGTGCTTTACAAAACACTTTTTTTAATGCTTCACAAGTAACCGTTAGTGTATTTTTACAGCTTTTTTAGAAGTTATTCTGAACAACTTCAAAAAATCACTTCTTTTATTGCTTCCCAAGTATCCGTTATTACATTTTTACGGCTTTTTTGGAATTACTTCTGAACCACATCCAAAAAAGCACTTAAGTATTGCTTCTAAAGAGTAATTGCTCTAAAAGTGATCGTAAAAAGTGATTTTGGTATCATTTGGCATTTCCAAACAGAGGGTCCCGGGTTCGATTCCCGGCGGGACCAATATTTTTTTTATTTTTTTTATTTTTTTTTAAATTTTTTTTATTCTATTAATTTTTTTTTAATATTTATAATTAATTTGCTTAAATTCAATATTTTTTAATTTTTAAAAAAAGGTATATATAAAAAAAATGGTGAGAAATTGATTTTTATGTACCTATAAAAATAGTACTGAAACCAATATTGAATTGGGGTGCACTTTTTGCATTTGTTTAATTAGTACTTTTATTGAAGAGAATAAGGAATAATATCTCGCATTAACAAAGTGGTGTTTTTATGCCAGTCAACTTTCATATCAAAGAATAGCTCAGCGGTAGAGCTCAGCGACGTGAGGTCGCAAGTTCGATACCCGGTGGCGGCAATAAAAACTTTTGTAAAATAAAAAAATATATAATTTTTTTTTGTGAAGAATTTTTTTTTAACTTTTAATTGGTGAAAAAGAGCTTCCTTTGCACTCGTCTAAAAAGTGCTGGAAAAATGTTAAAGTCGGAGTACTCCTCTCCTATCACAACTCAATGTTAAAATCATTAGTGTTTATGCTAAAAAAGAAGTACATCTAGATCATCAATTGTAGTGCTTTTTCTACTGCTTCGGCATCTCTTTTTTTGCAGGGCTATTGAACAATTTTAGATATATAAAGATGTTCTTTCATTAAATTTATGAAGATCTAATTTATGAAATTCAATTAATTTTTTTAATGAAGTTATGGAATTTTATGAAAGAAAAGTTATGAAAAATTTCATAATGTTAATTAAACATTATATACATAATGAAATCCTGCATTAATTCTACGAAAAAAAAATTCTATGAAATTATATCATTAATATCATGAAGGATAATTCTTTCAGTGCATATAGATATCAATTGACTCAAAACCACTTTGTGAACCGATTTGTGGATGTCCATCCGTCTTTTTATATCAACATTGGAATCAAACTGCTGGTCACAAATATAAAGATACTGGATCTTAGTGGAATTGGTTAGAATCGGGCTATATTCAGACCTAACTCACATAGAGGTATCAGAATTAGCATTAAACCGAGGGTGTCTGGGTGTTATTTAGGTATGCGAATGTTACATAAAACATAGCTGGGATTGAAGCATTAAAGTCCATAACAGATACTGGCACACTCATAGAAAAAGTCTGTAAAAATTTTTATTGAAACTACTAAAAATTAGTTAAAAAACTGCTAAATTAGCAGATTATTTTTGCTATATATTAGTAAGATATAATAAAATAGAAAATAACAAATTAACCTGCTAAAATCAGCAAAACCTTTTGCTAAATAATTATATATATAATTAATTAGTAGCCTAAAAAATCACGAAAAAATTTAAAATTTTCAAAGTTTTTTTTTCAATTTTTTTTTCAAATACAAATAAAAATCGAGCCAATTGAAACTTCTGTTTTCAATAGGCTCGATTTTTACAAATTTTTTAGCAAATATTTCTGCTAATTTGACAGGATAGACTGCTATATGCATTCAACTAAATTTAGCTTAAAAATAACAAAAATTTTGTAGATATAACAGTTGGTTTTTGCTATTTTTAGTCTACTAATATTTAGCAAAATTTTTTCACATTTTACAGTACAATTTGTCATATTCAATTAACTAAAATTAAACTTAAATATAACTAAAATTCTGTAAATTTAACAGCTTTATTTTTGCTGTTTTTATTTTTTTTTTTTATTTTTAACTCATTTTTAGTTGCTTTTTCTGCTATTTTTACAGATTTATTTTAAATTTTTACTAAAAATCGTCCAACATCTCCCCAATATTTTAGTATTTAAATCGGTTTATACTTTAGTTAATGTCAATGAATAAAACTTGTCGCAAAAATATAAATCCGGGAGCATTTTCATCGATTTTGCATCTTAGGTCGCAAATTAAAGAAATTTTATGGATATTAACACCCAGGGAAATTATTGGTTGGAATTTGATCAAAACTATTAATATATGTTTGTTTGGAGGTTATTTTATTTGGCAGTACAGGTAATCGATCACTACATTCAAATATTTTAGTGGAAAATAATAATGGGGTAAAGGAACTTAAAAAGAATCCTATTGTCCTATTGGTATTTCCAAACAACTTTAAAAATAAAATTCGTTTAGTAATTGTTTACCGCAGAAGCAATTCTTTATTTAGTAAATACACCAGAAAATTGGTGTAATTTATCAAAATTACATTCAAATAAAAAAATCTGTAAAAGTTACGGAAAAAAACTGTAATATTGCAGAAAAATTAACTAATATTAGGTCAGCAGACCGTTTAGCTAATTTTAGCAAAACGTGTCTGTAATTATTAGAAAGTGAAAGTAGTAGAAAAAATTTGTAATTGTTACTAAAATTTTGTAAACTCATATTGGAAATCGATTTGGGATATTAACACCCAGGGAAATTATTGGTTGGAATTTGATCAAAACTATTAATATATGTTTGTTTGGAGGTTATTTTATTTGGCAGTACATGTAATCGATCACTACATTCAAATATTTTAGTGGAAAATAATAATGGGGTAAAGGAACTAAAAAAGAATCCTATTGTCCTATTGGTATTTCCAAACAACTTTAAAAATAAAATTCATTTAGTAATTTTTTACCGCAGAAGCAATTCTTTATTTAGTAAATACACCAGAAAAGTGGTGTAATTTATCAAAATTACATTCAAATAAAAAAGTCTGTAAAAGTTACGGAAAAAACTGTAATATTGCAGAAAAATTAACTAATATTAAGTCAGCAGACCGTTTAGCTAATTTTAGCAAAACGTGTCTGTAATTATTAGAAAGTGAAAGTAGTAGAAAAAATTTGTAATTGTTACTAAAATTTTGTAAACTCATATTGGAAATCGATTTGCTAAAATCGGTAAATTTGTTTACTAAATATTCAATAGTTCAACCTTTTTTATGTTATCAGCATTGTTTTTGGAAATGCCATCATAAGGCACAACAATTAAAAAAAAATTATATTTGAGCCCAAAAATGAAAATAAAAAAATTCCGCAATAAGTAAAAATTACACAAAAAAAAGCTTAACCCTCTAACCGGCAAGCCCGCCTCCAGGCGGGGTATATTAAATTGGCCACAAATGCGCCATATGAGTATTTTATAATAAGAAATTAAGCTTCTTCAATAGAAAACTAAATTTATAAAAATTTTTGTGAAGAATTTTTTTGTACACAGTGCACGGTTTTCAAGCGAGAAAGTGTCAAAAATAAAATTTCGAAAAATAAATATTTTAAAACAAACAAAATTTTCAAAAATCTATAAAACATATTTAAATTGACTAAAACAATTGATAATGACCACAAAGAAAGATTGAAGCTCAATCAGTTTAAAAAATTCCTTACTTTGGTACAAGGACACACAGAATTCCATAAGGATACCTTTAAAGGACTTCAAACGAATGCACGGATTTTTCTGAAATTTGGTAAAAAGAATATATTTGGTATAAGTAGCCAAGCTTATTATTTTGAATAATATATATTGAAGTTGTGGTGCGTTTTCGCTCAATTTCGCATTTTTCGAAAAACGAAAATCGCTACATCCACTTAAGTAACAGCACAAAAAATATAATTTTTTTTTGTAATTACCCTACGGGAAATTTTAACAAACTGCCACCGAAATGGCCCCTTTATATGAAATAGACTGGTCACTTTTACATGGCGTTGTCATAGGAGGTGGAAATTGACCCCTTGTGACATGTCAGAAGACAAATCGCAGGACAGGTCCCTGAACTTTGTTTTTTATGAGAGTTCAGTAACCTGTACTAGGATTTGTCTTGTGACATGTCACAAGGGGTCAATTTCCACCTCCTATGACAACGCCATGTAAAAGTGACCAGTCTATTTCATATAAAGGGGCCATTTCGGTGGCAGTTTGTTAAAATTTCCCGTAGGGTACATCTTGGTAAGAAGAATAAATTATGCTTAAACCTAGTAATTTTTATACGCTAGTTTTCGAGATTAATTTTTAAACTATTTTGGCCCATATCGCCTGAAGTACACACATAATAATCCATGTATAAAAACACGAAATTCATGTCAAAACAACAAAAATTTTCGTAAAATAAACCATTTTTCGTATATTTTACGAAATTTTTTGTTATTTTGACATTTTTTCGTAATTTTATGCAGGGATTATTGTCAGTGTAGGCAACGAAAAACAATGTTGTAGAAGAAATTATTGTTTATTTTTCGTGGGGGAACGCTTGGTATAAATTTCATTGCAAAAATGCTTAGGCCAGTTAGAGGGTTAAAAACAAGTTGATTTTTCTGGTGTTCATATATGTAAGAAAAATTTCCATCGGCTTGTAAAAAAAAACAAACAAATTTTAACTTTTAAAATAAAAAAGATTAATATTTTTTTTTCCTAATTTTAGCTATTGGGGTTTCAAAATTTAGTAAAATTAAATTTGTAGAATTAGCAACCCAAATTATGTAGTACAAAATTCTGTAATTTGTAAAATGAGAATACCAAATCATTTTAATAAAAAATAACTTTATACTAAAAATTAGCATAATATTAAAATAATAAAATTGTAAACCGTTTTACTAATTTGTATACTTTCTTTTTTTTTTTAGTGTAAATATTAAAAAATTTTCTACGTTCGAAAGTGTTAACTTACAAGGGTGTCAGTAGAACCAACCGAATTGTGAATTATATTGACAACAGGCAGAACTAATGATTGGTATTGGTAAGCGAATTTTGTACTATATTTATTTTCCTAAAAAAATATACATATATATTCAAAAAAAGACATAAAAATTAATTAATTTATTAAATTAATGGATTTCCAAGTTCGAAACCCAGAAAAGAAATTTTTAAAAATGTTATATTTTAATTAAAATAAAATATTCACAAAGAAAATTAAAAGTTGTTGTGATGCAATGGCTAAGAGTGTGAACTATAAATCTAAATGCCCTTGTTCTATACCTAAAAAATCAAAAAAAGTTTTTTTTTTCAATAAAAATTTGTGGCTTTCTCGACTAAAATTAAAACTTCATATAAAGATAATTGTCGTAACCGCCAGAATTCGACTCGCAGCAAATTCGGTGGCCACAAATAATGCTATTTTCTGAGTGAAGTAAAATGATAAGAATGCATAAGTTTTCCATGTTATATGTTGTTTTTAGTTCCGCTCTGGCATGATTTTTAGTTATCATTTTGGAGAAATTTTTCAGAAAAGTCCTTTTTGTCAAAAAACGTTAAAATATCCCATTTTTTATTAAAAATAGAAGAAAAACTGGATAACGTTGTCATTTAATGTTCGTTTAAGTGTTCTTGTACTTTTGAAACACTGAGAAATAGTAAATCTCCAAAAATACAGCAATACACACCAAAAACCACTTTGTATACTTCACCAGGTAACAGGTATAGAACGTTTAATAAATTAAAAGTGTTCTTGTAAATACAAAACACACTGTACAACTTTGTTTTGCCCTTCTGAATGAAAAACATATCGTCGCTGCGCCTAAGAAAATAGGTTTTTGTCTAAAAACTTTTTTATAAGGAGACCTAAAAAGCAGCATTACTACAGCCTTTTGCGAAACTTTTTAGAAATTATTTTTTTTTACACGTATATAAGCAAAACTCTAAACTTTCTACTTATAAAAGAGTTACTTCCAAAAAACATAGCCAAGACACATTATAGAGACCTAATTTAGGTGCCCCACAAATCATTTTTGAAAACATATAGCTAATTTATTAGGCACAATGACGATATAAAAAAATTTATATTTTTTTTAATAGAAACAGTAACGCCCCAACAAAAAAAAAAGTTGGAAGTAATGCTTTACAAACTACTTCTTTCACTACTTCACAAGTATCCAGTAGTGTATCTTTACTGCTTTTTTAAAAGTAATTCTGAACAACTTAAAAAAATCACTTTTTTCATTGCTTGCAAAGTATCTGTTAGTATACAGGTTACAGGTTTTTTAAAATTACTTCTTAACAACATCCAAAAAATCACTTAAGTATTGCTTCTAAAGCATAATTGCTCTAAAGATAATCCTAAGAAGTGATTTTGGTATCATTTGGTATTTCTTAACAGATGATCGCGAGTTCGATTCCTGGAGGGACCAATATTTTTTATTTTTTTTTTTAAATTTTTTTTGTTTTATTAATTTTTTTTTTAATATTTATAATTAATTTGTTTAAATTCAATATTTTTTTCATTTTTAAATTTTTAAAAATATTGAAATAAAATTTTTTTGCTTTTTATGCGCTTATGAAAATAGTACTGAAGACAATACTGAATTGCAGTGCAGCTTTTGCACTTGTTTAAAAAGTACTTTTATTGAAGAGAACAAAACACAATATCTCGCAATGACAAAGTGGTGTTTTTATCCTAGTGTCTTCAAATGCAATGAAATGTGCAAAGAAATTTGAAAATAACACACAAAGCAACAACAACGAAAATAATTTTGTTGTTGCTTTGTGTGTTATTTTCAAATTTCTTTGCACATTTCATTGCATTTGAAGACAGTAGGTATGCCAGTCAACTTTCATATCAATGAATAGCTCAGCGCTAGGGAGCTAGACTAGCAATCATGAGACCGCAACTTTAATACCCAGTGGCGCGAATAAAAAAAACTTTTGTAAATTAAAAAAATTTTTTTGTTTTTTGCGAAGAATTTTTTTTTTTAACTTTTAATTGTTGAAAAAGAGTTTCCTTTGGTCTCATTCAAAAAGTACTAAAAAAATGTAGAAGTGGGAGTACTCCTCAACTACACTCAAAAAAAGTCAGTAAAGTCAGCAAAAAATGTTGCTGTGTCAGCAAATTTTTAGTCAGGAGCATGCTTGCTAATTGATAATTTCAGCAAAAGGTGTTTGCTGAAAATCAGCGAGCTGATTTTTACCAAAAAAAAATAGTAATCTCAGCAAAAGTTTTGCTAACACTTAGTCGATTGTAAATGAAAAAAATTCTTGCTAAAATCACTAAACTTTTTGCTGAATATTAGTATAGACTGAAAAAACTCAAAAAATTTGTAGAGAAATTTTACTTTAGTTAATTTATTTGCTGAAAATTTAAATACAGAAATTGTGTAGAGGTGTTTTTTTAAATTATCATTTCCGTTGTCTGTACTACATCTGGACAAGCTGCGATATCTATTGTACATCTTGGCTATCTGGTTGTCGTCCACGCTATAAATGCGATTATTAGTACAATTTTTGTAGCAAAATAAATTAGTAAACCATTAGTTCAAAAAAAAAAATATAACTAAAACTTATGCTGAAAAAGGAATTTTAGCAAAAACAATTGCTGAAAACTAGTACACTTGATATACAAGACGTTTTACTAATTTTTCTACTAACTTATTTCTTTGACTGTATGACAACTCAATGTTAAAATCATTAGGATTTATTTTAAAAAAGAAGTACATCTAGATCATCAATGGTAGTACTATTTTTGCTTTTTTTGCTGGGTAGTTTCAGAACTCATTCTAGGAGAACAGGTACTACTTTAGAGCTATAGAATAGGTTGCTTTAAGGAAAATTTTAAATAAAAATCATCGGTGTTTTAACTGACAGTAAAAGGGATTACAAAGGGAAAGCAGATATTGTGCAACCAATTTGGAAAAGAAAATTTGCCTGGATTCCTAATAAAGGTCACTAACTAGATGAAGAAAATATGACTATCGTGTTCACAAAATTTCTTTCGAATGTCTAGCTACTGCTTGAATCCAAAGCGTTTGCATAAGATGAATGTATTTAAATTTTCCTATTTTTGTCAAGTCTTTTGTTTAAACTGTATAAAAAAATATTACATAAGGTACATCTATGCCTCTAGTCTTATGATCAAATCTTAGCTTTATATAAGGTTTGTGTCTTAAATCTTATGTTATCAATCAAACTTATAAAATTTATTCATTCAACTTACGCATTTTATTGTTTTTTTTAATTTCACAAAATTTGTTGATTTATTTCTTTATTAAAAAAAAACAAAAAACAGAAGTTGCTAACTGCTGTTTTATTTCTTAATTTTATGTTCTATATACACAAATATTGCCTTTTAATATTTGCCGGCAATAAATTCAATTAACACTCAACACAAACTTTTTGATTTGACTTTATTTGAGGTGATATTAATGTTTGCTTTTATTTTAATATCTATTTAATTTAAAACAAAAACAAAATTTAACACTTGATATTTTATTTAAAAATAAAAATTCACACTTTAAAAAAGCGACGGGGAAACACCTCTATGAGAAAATTTTCTTTTCTTTTTTATGTATATTTAATTCTTAACATATTTTTTTTTTTGCACTTTATAATTTGTTTTATATCTTTATTATTTCTGTTTTTGGTAACTTCTTATAATAAACGTTTAACACTTGCGTGTCAAATATGTCACGCGCCACTCTAAATTATTAACCACCAACAACAATTAACGGAAACGGAACTTGTTAATGTCAACTAAGATAATACTCGATGGTGGTATATTATTTTTTAGCAGCTTGTTTATATGTTTATTTGATTTTTTGTTTTTTTTTTTTGTGTAGGATCTCCTGTGATTATGATAATTAGGTGTTTTTCACTTTTTTGCGTTAAATTATTAAATTACTGTTAATTTTAACGTATTATTTTTTTATTTTGTGTGTTAATGATAATTTACGGTTTGTTAATGATTGGTAACGCACTTTATGTTCACTGTTAAACACTTTTGGTTGTGTGAATGAACGAATGGAGGATGGTGGCTGACTGGCTGGGTTGATTTGTATTGTACTAAATTTTTGTACAAACTGTAATTAATTAGTATCCATTTGTCAAGTAGTAGTATGTGTGTTAATGGCGTGTGAGTAACTAGATTGTAGATTTTATTGATTTTCGCGTATTTTTTGTTAAGTTATTTATAGAATTTTATAATTCTAAATATAGAATTTGAAAACATTTACATATTTTGTAATTTTTTTTAACTTTTTAATATCCTTTTTGTTGTTGCATACAGCTAAAAATAAAAAAAATGTGTTATAGATTACTAACAATATTGACTTTAATTTAAATTTTTTAATATTTTGTCTTTACTTTTATATTAAATTCTTTAAATCATATTTTTCTTATAATATATTTTTCTTTATTTTGTTATCTTCCGTTTTTAAATTTCCCTTTGCGTACTCCGGAGCTAATGATCAGTGTTAATTTGTTCAGCCATCACAAAAGTTGCCGTCTTTTTTTTTTTTTTTTTTGTTTACTGTTCTCAAAACATCATTCACAATCGCTAAGGCTACATAAAACAAACCACTTGTTGTTTTTTTAATAGTTTTGCCTTTTTACTCACCTTTCTAACTCTTTTATTATTTGTTTTTTATCTCTTTCACACGCACTGAAAGCCCCGCCTTTTAAGTTGTGTTCTTTTTTTGTTTTGTTGTACCGGTAAGAAACCATATTTTAAATTTTTTGAGTTCAGTTTAGCTTCAATCCATCTATATGTGCACGTCCATTTTAACTCTCTTTTTTCATTTCATTCTGCAGTTGCTGTGTGGACTTGACAACAATAGGTATTAATAGTTAACTAAAAATATATATTAATTTTCAATGTATGAAAATACACTGAACAAAAATAAATGTTATCCATGACTGTGAAGTTTTTGAAAACATTAATTGATCAAATAAGAAGGAGTAGCGTAAAATACATAGAAAGCTTTCGAAGGTAAAGTTATTTAGGATATGAAACTATCACACCTGCAAAAATTCAATTCTTGAATTAAATATTTGAATTCTGAATTCCTTCAAGCTAGACCCTCCGCTTTTGATGAAATTTTGATGCGTGGTAGAGATCATAGATTGACCCGTCTCAGTTATTGGGTATCTGGAGACTAACGGCGCAAAAAAGGAAAAATAAAATCAACCATTTTTTGAACTTTTTTTTCGGTAGCGATTCTAAAATTATTTAACAAAATTCGATATAATTTCGTAATATTGCACGAATTGTTGTTTGCAATAAGATTGAAATTGTGTGTTTGCTATTAAAAATAAACAACGAAGCCATTAAAAATAAATCCAGAAAAACCATCTCCCAAAGAAATTAGTTTTATACAAAATTATCCCTATTATTAGGATATGAATTCATACCAAAAATTTAAATTGCGATTTCAGTGGTGTTAAAACGATTTTTGCCTTTTGCAAATTTCAAATTTCATGCTTCTAATCTAATACTACACTAATAGAAGAAAGCATGTAAAAAAATGAAACTAAAACTACTAAAAATTAATTAAAAATGATGCTACAGAAAAAAACTGTTAAATTAGCAAATTATTTTTACTATATATTAGTAAGATAGGAACAGCAAAAATAAAACTGTTAAATACACAAGATTTTAGTTATATTTGAGTTAAATTTTTGTATATAAAATAACGAATTAATCTGTTAAATCAGCGAACAATTTGCTAAATAATTAGTAGCCTAAAAAATCACGGAAAATTTTAAAATTTTCGAAGTTTTTTTTCCATTTTTTTTTTAAATGCAAATAAAAATCGAGCCTTTTGAAAACAGCAACTTACAATTTTTTTTTTAGCAAATATTTCTGTTAATTTAACAGGATTCTGTAAATCCAACAGTTTTATTTTTGCTGTTTTTATTTTACTAGTATTAAGCAAACCAAATCTGCTAATTAATTAATTTTTAAGGTGAACAATTTTTTATGGTAAAAAAAGTGTTTGAGCTGTAAAAAAATGTAGATAAATATAAAATATTATTTACCGCCCAGGAAAAATTTTTACAATCGGTTTCCAACCATGCCAATTTCGAAACTGGTTCAACTGCAACCGATTCCATGGAACTGGTTCCGGAACCAGTTCCAGGAATCCTATATGGAAGGTATGACTAACGTAGAATCAGTTCTAGAACTAGTTCCAGAACTGATTCCAGGGCAACCGGTTCCACTTTGGAGCTATAGAAGTAGTTGCTTTTGGGAAAATTTCAAACAAAAATAATCGGTGTTAGAATCAACAGTAGAAGGGGTTGTAAAGGAAAAGTAGCTATTCTAGAACCGATTCTTTGGATCAGAAAATTTTCCTGGGCGTTAGACCTCAGGTGAAGAAATATTACAAAATATTTTATTCACCAGACGCTACCATGAAATTTTTCTAATTTGTATGGAAAAATTAGAGGCACCTTCAAATTTTCGCTCACAAATTTCTAACTGCTGGACCGAATTTGCTCATTTTCAATACCAAACTTCTCGAGAAGAGATGAAAACACGTAAAGAAATTAAAGTCAGGCATTCCAACTTTATGATACCCTACACCACTGTACGAATGTAGCCAAATTTAGGGAAGTGGATCACATTCCGTGAATAGGTGTAATAAAAAGTGGGTCTGGGTACCTGGCCCTTCAAAGTTTTCAAATATTTTTTTTTTGCTTTTTCCAAAATACTAGCTCTTACACAGCTGTATTTCTGAAAAATAACAATAGAATCGTTATCTAAACAGAATTATCTTTCTAACATGGCATTTAATTAATGCATTTATTGATTGTAATTGTTTATTAAATTTAATAACGTTTCATATTCCTTGCTACATACTAAGGTCTAATGAACTATTTTATATTCCTATACGTAGAACAGAATGTGCCAAAAATGAGCCAATTAATCGTATTTTGAACTTATTAAATATACTTTATAATGATAAAGATCTCAATTTAGATTTTTCGAAATCAAAAGATAATTTTAAATATAATTTATTAACTTATTTGAAATAATTTTAAGTAAATTGTATCTAGCCTGTAAGGATTGTATTTTCCATTGGCTGAATAAATAAATAAATAAATAAAATCCAGAATCAGTTAGAAAATATTTAAGTAATTGCAATTCGCGCAGACCATTGTAGGGTGAAAATGGGATAAATTATGAAAATCGCAAAAAATTAAATATTTTTTCAAAAACTTACAATGTTATACTCTAGTTTTATTTCTAAGATCTATAAATATTCAAATATAAATTTTTGTCTCTCTTGAATTATGCTAACCTAGTCCCAGGTATGGCAAAAGATGGGATTTTTTTTTTTGTAAATTTGCAGAACTCTAATTTTGAGTTTTTATATAAAAAAGTGGTCAACGCATAGAGTTTTTTTAACTACACCACAGACAATAACTCTACTGAAAATTACACATATCCCTCTTTTAACTTAGTAGTGACGGCATCTTAAATTTGAAAATTTTAGAGAAAAGTGTGAATTTGGTCAATAATTTAACCTCAAACCTACTAAATTAAAATTAATAAAAAACATATTAATGACAACATTAATTGTATTTGGTCTATACGACGCGTTTGAAAAAACAACACTTTACTATAAAAAATAAACAATGCCCTGTTAGCTGTCCGTCTCCAATATACACAAATTGTACGTACAAACCATACGTCAATGTGGCAATATTTGTGAAAAGGTGACACGGAGGAAATAAGAAGATAAACATAGAAAATCTGAAGTAGAATGTTTGTATATGTCAGTTTGATCACTTCTGAAATTATACATATAGAGACAATCTGACAATAAAAATATAAACAATAATACAATTTAATGGAAGATCACTGATGAAGCCTGTCCATAAAAAGGCAGAAACTAGATCTAGTCTGATTTGCAAATTTAATGTGTTTATAACTTTTGAGGAAGGTTTATTCTTCTTCTTAACCTCAAACCTACTAAAGTATTCATTTTTGTTTTTTTTTTTTTTGTTAGCTAGCTGTAACAAAATCAATTCCCATTTTTTTAACTCAAATAAAAGACATTGTTTTCCGAAAATTTTGTAAAATTCCGACAAAGCTAACCCTTTCTTTATCAAGCCCAAAGAAAAAAATTTTAAAAATTTTCGATTTTTCCTGCAAGTATATCAAAATATTGTATTGTTTCTTGCGGAATTTGGTAAAAATTGTTCAAATAACTCTTTTGACACCAAATTTTATATATGTATACCCAGGTAAAAATCTTCATATATGGATCCATACAGGTTTAATGTATGTTCGTGCATGCTCATAAACATGCTTGTATGTCCATTCATGGATACATAAGTCACCATACGTGCATCCATATATGTTCATACATGTGCATTAATGAAATTTGAGGTAATAATGTTCATACAAGAACATACATGTAGATATTACCTAAAATTTCATTAATGCACATGTGTGAAGATATATGGGGGAAAGCATGCAGGTTTATGAGCAAGCACGAGCATACATTAAATTAGAAATTAATCCATGTGTCTAATGGGGTCAATATAATCCCAAATTTTTGAAAATAAAAAGTGCCATTTGACATAAAAATCAACATAAAGACCTTTAATTAAGTATTTTCTAGAAAAAAATCAAAATTAACCTGCTTGAGAGCATGTTGTCAAAATGGCCCAATTTTTTTCAATGTTAAATAACACTGGTTAGCTCAAAAATGTATGTAGAATTCCGATCAGCTGATTGAGGCAGAAGTATTGACGATTGGGACGCACTACAAAATTCATTATATGTTCCCCCTACAGATTTTTTGATTTTATTTAACATCTGAATTTCAGCTTTAATAAATACAGAACAATTTTTGTAGATTGAGAAACTCTTTTGATATAAATCTCAAAGTTTTGTTTTATCGGTTGGCTCATCTGGTCCCTGCTTTTTATCCCCTTATTCCTCATAAGTATTCTTAACCTCTTTCCAAATTAGGCCAAGCTTATCGAGTCGATTTTCTTCTAGATTGTAAAGATTTGTTTTGACTTCTAATTTAGAATGATGACTTTCGAAATTTAATAGGTCATTTGTACAATTTACAAAGTTTTTGGAGGGTTATTTTGCATTGGATGTGTCAAAAAGCGGAGTCAAATGAAGATTTGATGACTTTTGGTTAGAAAGAGTTAGTTAATTTTCCAATGAAGGATAATTTTTTTTCCAAAAAATTACCAGAAAGTTTGGACAAAAATGCTTATTTTTTAGAATTTTGTATTTTCCATAGACTCAAATAAATAAATAAACGTCTTTGCTAGCGATGGAGCAAAGTTTCGTAATGAATGGAGTCAATTATTATTCACCCGTTTGTGAAATTATGTTTCCCCAGAAATTTCCAAAAAATTCTACAGATGGCAACTCTATTGAATTTTAATTGCAGCAGCAAAAAAATAAAAAAATGGACGTTAACAAAAACCAAAGTAAATGTTGAAAAATTTGCAGTTACTTTTACCGTTGAGTAGCTGAATTTTCGTTCGCCCTTTATTGGTTGATTGATCTATTTTTTAACTTTATATCTCAGTTTAACTTATTTAAGTATTTGTACGTACCTATGTGTGAGTCATTTGCGTTGTCCTCTGCTGTTGTTGCTACTAACATACTTGTTGCTGAATTTATATGGAATTTTTTCACCGTTATTTTTACAAAATGTTTTGAAAAATTTTAAAGGTCGATTTAATGACAAAAGTTTTGGATTGTTGTAATATTTTAACGTTAGTTGTCAAGCAAATTTGTCTTTGGAAATAAAAAATTCAAATTGCATAAATATTACAAAATAGGTCAACAAAATGTTTATGTTTTAATATTTTTTGTTGGGTCACGACACAAAAATTATTCACAAATGTTTTTAGTTTGTTCCACAGTTTTAAGTACATAAAATTAATTTTTTCGTTTTTCACAATTTTTCGGGACACGATTTTATTTTTAATTTTTTATCTAAATTATTTTAATATTTAGTGTCGGGGCGTTCCACAATTTTTTCACAAATGTTTTTTCTTTAAGTTTTAATTTCTTTTTTCCATAGTTTTAGGGTCACAATTTTGCTTCAAATAAATTTTTAATTA
This sequence comes from Leucophora obtusa, assembly GCA_949987735.1. Taxonomy (NCBI): domain Eukaryota; kingdom Metazoa; phylum Arthropoda; class Insecta; order Diptera; family Anthomyiidae; genus Leucophora; species Leucophora obtusa. The sequence goes on from OX465296.1 coordinate 3,534,491, forward strand.
AAATTTTTTTGTTTTTAATGTCACAGTTTTTATTTCATATTTAAAGCAATTTTAATTTTTTAAGTCACAATTTCCTTTTTTACCACACAAATCACTTTGAAAAATATCCGGTTCGAATGGACCAACTATTTGGTGACAAATCTTTTAAAATCTTTAAGTTGTTGGGTTTAATTTAATTAAATCACTTATTTTTATTGTTTACCTTTCAAATTCCATGTTTTTATTTAGTATTTTTATTTGTTAGTAAATTATTTGTTTTATTTTATTGAACAATGCGTTCACTTTATATTGGTTTAATTGTTTCTTGTTTGATTGTCGAAACTAGATTGTCCTTTTATTGATTTGTGTTAGGTATTTATGTTTTGCAATGCATCAATACGCACGTGTTGTTTCCAACAACAGTAACAATATGTAAAAACAATTTCAGAAATACCGTTATTTACAGTGCGGTTCATTAGTATGGGGACATACTACTGTGCATTAATTTAAGGGCATCTGTCAACAGTTTTTATGTAAATTTTCATGTCAAATGGGACTTTTTTTATTTTAAAAATTTGTGTCATTTTGATCTCATTTGTCTATTAGGGTTAATTGCTAATTTTTTATTACTATATATAAAATCTGGTGTTAATAGAGTTATTTGCAGAAATTTCACCAAATTCCGCAAGAATTCCCTTTGATAAAAGAAAAGGTTAATTAACATAGTTGGAGTTTTACAAAAATTGTCGAAAAACAATATCTTTCATCTGAGTTAAAAAAATCGAAAGTGATTTTGTTACAGCTAGCTAAAAAAAAAACACAAACTAAGCGAAAAGAGGGATATGTGTAATTTTCAGTAGAATTATTCTCTGAAGTGTTGTTAAAAACTTTTTAACGCCACTTTTTTATATTTTGTTGAACAAAATTAAAAAAAACTCGATATTAGAGTCTTGCAAATTTACAAAAAAAAATTCCGTCTTTGGCCATATCCGAGAGAGGAAAAATTTGTATTTGAATATTTATAGTTCTTAGAAATGAAACTAAAGTATTTAAAAAAATATGTTTAATTTTTATTATAGATTTTCAGTTGATCTTAAGATTGTCAAGATGAGTGTTACATCTGTTCGGTTTTAAGATCAATTTATCGCAAATTCCAAGCAGAATTTACAATTACAAATATATTCATGGTTGACAATTAATGCATTTTCAAGTACTACCAAGTACCATATCAGATTGTCTTTATGGGGTTTTCTTTAGGATTTAAAATATAGATTTAAGTTTTGTATCCAACCAGAGGGTATCGATCCCCCTTTGTCTCGCTCAATCGGCTCTCTTTTTATTTGATCGCGAACTCGTGCACAAGCAAATGAACCCATTTTGCTTGTGTAAAATCAAAGAGCGTAAAATAAGGAGAAATTCCAACTATAATACAGGAGAATTGCTGGGAAATTAGATGCTTTTAAGGGGAACGAGATAATTTCCTAATGCGTCATAATTAAATTTCCTGTGTTCACTGTTAGCATTTTTGGCCGAAACACACAAAATTTAACATGAAAAGCGGTAGAAATCGAAAAAAAAACGTAATGTAGTGTCTACAAATGAAATAAAATACGCAATAAAATTTTAAAATAATTTGGTGACTCCACCACACATTAGGTTTAATATTTTTTTATCAATAAACTTTAAAATCAATCGCAGAGAGAATTATTTTACGTGCAGAGTATATAATTTATACACAAAAATTTCCTGTAGGGAAAACGTTGAAAGCATACTTATTAAAAATTTGCTCGCCCGAGTTCGCGAAAAACATAAGAGAGTCATGGGAAGGATCGTCTCTCTAGTAATGTATACTCTTTGATCCAACCAAACTAATACACGAAATGCAATTTTAGAATTATTCCAAGCAATCAGTTTTGCTTATAAGGAAAATCACATGTTCTTTACGTAGCTATTACTTTCCTCTATTTTGTTGTTGTTGCTTCAACTAAACTAGTAAATTTGGTTGTGAAATTCAATTAATTATAAATTCTATTTAGAATTTGTGATACGATAAATTGATCTCAAAACCGAACAGAAGTAACATTCAATATTTAAATTTGTTTACGATTTTTATAATATGTTCCATTTTACCCTACAATTGTCTTGGAATTACTTAAATATTTTCCAACCGATTTTGGATTTTTATGCCTTGTTAGAAATTCAGTCTATATTACGATTCTATTGACATTTGCAAGAAACACAGTTATTTAAGAGCCAGTATTTTCAAAAGAAGCCAAAAATAGTAATTTTTCCCCTTGCATATCGTATTTCAAAATTTTGAAGAACCAGGGATAGCTCAAAAATTCTTCGAATAAATTGAAATTTTCCTAAGCCCCGGAGAGCGGGATTTGGGGTAACTTTTCAACAAAGGGCTAGTCTAATATTTTTTTTTAAATATATGGTCATACGTAACCATATATGTATTTGTAGATTCCGTTTATTATTAATGCCCTCGTTAAGACTTATTCATGCGTCTAGCCCTCAGTTAAAAACACCTATTTTCGACAAACACCAAGTTTTTTTTTTATAATATCGAGTTAACCCTTTTACGACCAAACTTCAACCGATGTAGATTTATTGTAAGCTCTTCATCCTTTCAAATCGGCTTCAATTTCAATACTATAGTTAAATACAATTCCATATTGCATACATGGAAAAATGAATTCTTCCAAATATGTTCATTAGGGTGGGTCGATTTAGCAATCGGTATTGTGCCATCGATTTATTGATAGCTTATGGCATGAGGAAAAAAAGTTCCACTACGACATATCAAAAAAATCATTTTCGAAGCGCCCAAATTTAAATTTTTTACAATTTTTCAATAATTGGTAGATTATCGCCATCTTGCGGTGGCTTTTTGAAACAACTAATGAAGTTGTAAACAATATAACATTACAACCTTTCCTTTCCTTTATTTTCTGCTGTTAGTGTTGTGAAATTGTGGAACTCTTTACCTAATCAAATTAAATCCGAACCCCGTGTATTGTTTTCTAAAATGGCAGTTATGAAGTTGTTCAAAGATTAATCGTTTATGTTGTTCTGTTCCTTAGTACTTATTATTACAGTTTATTTTTAAGTCGCTATGACTTTTATTTAAGCATTTGTTTACTGTAACTTAAAATGTTTGAGGTGCTAAGTCTTATTCGTACCAATGAATTGAAAATAAATTAAATTAAAATGGAATAACATAATATACCTCCATATCGGTCCATATATGAGTGCTTTTCCATATAAGAAATAACATATGCTTCCATATATTTCTATATATGAAATGTTTGTCCATATATGGTAACACATATATGTTCATATAAAATTCATACATGTTCATAAAAAAATCATTATTTGGTTATATGTTTCCATACATTAACCACATAAGTACATATTTGAGCGTATATGACCATTTTTCACCGGGTAGTTATTAGTAACTCGTTATTATATCTTTTAAAGTAATAGAGAAAGTAAGTTGGTATCATTACTTGTATGTATATGATACCTCATTACCGTTTCTAAGCTGGGTTAATATGATGAAGAGTTTTTCCTGAGTGTAAAAAAGTCAGATACAAAAAACTGGTTGCAGTACACCTTAGAGATTAATCAGATCCGGGTCGACAACGACAACGAGAATTGCTTTTTCATATATTTTATATGGGAAGCAAAATGTCGCCATGTCGTCCGGCGATTTGTCGTCGTAATAGAAACTATTTTATTTTCATGACGGCACACTAATACACACTCAAACTATTTGTGAAATTGTTGCCACATTTTTAACTAATTAATGGTTGCCATTAGAACAGAGTTGTAGAAGTTCCTATTACAGTTGCAAAAATTCGTACTTTGTTTTTTAAAAATTTATTTTTTTTGACAGAAGAAATATAATCGAAAATAAAAATACATAATTTACCGCAAAAAAGCAAAATTAAATATACAATAAAATGTGAAACAACAAGAGTTAACGCAAAACCAATTGAATTGATGAAGAATTGTGGTGAAACAAATACAAACATAGTCTTGTTTTGCTTTCGTTTTTTCTAAACGTCAACAAATGTCCACGGTCGATTGTCGCTGAATTAATATTAATCGCGACGACTTTTGACCCAGTTCTGATTAGTCCCTTATACGGCATTAGCATAGGTTTTAAATTATGTGCTACAACCGGTTCTTTTTGTACGGAGTTTGACCTATTAGTAACAGGTTCTTTTCCTCAAAACTAGAACCGATTCTAGATCCAGTTACAGCACTGGTTCTGGAACAGTAAGATATTTTTACTGTCAGGCATCAGTTATAGAAGCTGTTATAAAGAACCGGTGATAGAAGGACCTGTTCTAGAATAGATTCAAAGTTAACCGGTTCTAAAAAATTTTGCTGAGTTTTATGTAAATCGTGGAGTTTAGCTTGGAATCATTTTGAACGTATTGTTAAAAATTTTATAAATAACGTTCTCAAATTATTTCATATTTAAGGTCGAATATTTGGAAAAAGTCCTTAATATGGAATATTATCAATAAATTTTGTATCTATCTGAATATTGTACAGAAACAAAGCGCGAGTCATAAGGCAATATTGTTCTAATAAATTTATCAGATAAAAAAGGGGGTAGTTTTTTTATTTTCATTTGGAGCCTTAAAAAGCATTATTTCATTGGTCGATTTCTAAAGGTATTTGTAATCGAAAAAAACTATTTTACTCAAATTCGTATTAATTTCAAAAGTAAATTTCGTTCAGTGTGTTCTACGCCAGTCGGTGATATCGTCATACAAATTTTGTAAACACCAAGTACGAAACGAACTTTTTGTTGTTGATGTTGTTGTAGTAGGTTTGGTTATGATATATTTTTTTCTGTTAGCTACAGTACATGGCCAAAAAATTAGAAAAATTATTACGGTGGATATTTTTCATACAAAGTTGCAACTTTCTAGCTCGAACGGTTTAGGCTGGGCGATGTTAAGTGTGTCAGTCACATTATTCTTTTATATACTTATATAGAAGAAGAGTGACCTCGTGTTTTATTTATTATTGACTTTTATCACTTAAATAACTCGGATTTAAATGGTGTACAATTTTTTTTTTTAGTTTTAAATTGTTGCTCAATAGACGTAACTATTTCTCTGAATAACAACAACAATAATAAAATTATCGGTGATGTTCTAAGTTCCGAATCCACATAACAAAATTCTAAAGTGGAATATTCCGAATTTTTTTGCTGTTCTGTGATAAACATCCGAATTATTTTTTTGATTTATTTCGTGTAGAAAAAGCTTGGTGAATGTAAAACAAATTTTTTGTATCTAAATATTTGTTTAAAAATTTTAAAATTGGCTCGACACAGCAAATTTCCGAAATTTTTAATTCGGTGTGATTTTACAAATCCACTCTAATTAAAAAGTTTCGGAACTCAGAACAGGGTGAATATCATCTTCTGATATTTTTATACTATTAATTTATTTGTTGTACGGTACTGTGATTTGTGCTTCAATGGTTGACTTTGGCGATTTCCACTGAAAAACACTTACCTCTATTTGCCTACACATCTTCTTCTTCTCCTTTTTTCACATTCATGAGCAAACTTATGTTTGTACTATTTCAGGGCTGGCAAAACTATGACACGCGTGTCAGTAGTGGCACGCGAGTGCATTTTAGGTGGCACGCGACGTTTTGTTGAATGTTTTCAAAAAATTTAAACTATATATTAGAAGACTAGCAAAAAATTCAGTAAAATGTTAAATTTCGCTACAAAAATGTGTGATTTAACTCCATAATGGTGAAGTTTTTCATAGAGCTTTTAAATCGTTTTTTAAAATGAATGAAACTCTGTATTGCCACCATGTTTTATTTAAAGAAATATGGTTAATACAGAACTCATAAATTCGATTATCATAAAATTCTGGCAAAATTTCTAAAATTCTAGATTGAAAGAAGTTTATTTTTTTCGATGAGAAAATGCGTCATAGTCGGAGAAATAAAAAGTACCAGAAAATTGCACAACAATGGAAAACAACTTGTAAAATTGTATCTAAAATATTTTATTTTTTTTAAGGGAAAATAGGTGCTACGAAACAACCCTCTATGAAATAAAGACTGAAAATAAGTTTCATAATGAAATAACACCCTATGTTGGAATATGAAATTGGGTTTTGATCGTCTTTTAGAGCCATTTCATCTGAAATAGAAATTTCTCTGTTCAAATCCACAATATTCGCTTTTAATGCATTACTGTAATAATAAAAATTGCGCGATTTATTCAAAAAATCAAATTTTCCTCTGAAGCACATTTTTCAATTAGTTTCTTACGTACTTGAATACTTAATGGCGCCCAATAATTTAAATATTTTTAACAAAATAAAATACCCACCAAAAATGAAATAACCCCCAAAAAAATTAAAAGGAATAATGTTCAAACTGTTTTAATTTTATTTCATTGGGGATTTTTTCATAATGAAATAATCTCAATATTGAAAGATTAAATAAACCCCCAAAAATTAAATAACCATCAAATATTTTAAGGTAATTTCTTGGATGTTATTTAATTTTTCCCTTTGGGGTTATTTCATGCGATGATATTTTTAAGAGAAATTTTCCAAATTTTAAAAATTTTTAAAAAAGGACTTTTAAAAGACAACTAAAATTAAGGTGGCACCCGAGACATTTTTACAAAAAAAATTTGTCCGTTTCTGGCACGCAGCGAAAAAAGTCTTGCCACCCCTGTACTATTTGTTAAATCCTCTTTATAGATTTGTGTTGTAAATGTTTATTCTTACTATTTTGTTTATAATCTTATATAAATAGGGTTAATATTAAACTGGTTTATTTAATCGTATAAACTTAAAGAAAAATTGAGAAAAATAAATAATTAAACACTTTTTTTCATAATTTATTATAAAACGTGTCTTATGATTATATTTGCTTTTTATTTGCTATGCAATAAACTCTTGGCCCATGTTTAATTTTTGTGTTATGCACAATAAAGGCTTAACAATTATAAATTTAAACAAACTTAAATTTTGGACAAAATCGAAAGAAAAACACAATATTGTCTATCTATTTCCATATAAAACGAATTATTATTCAAGTCTCCCAATAAGTTTTAAAAGTTTATCCAATCGGCGTGGGACTTGGAGGAAGTATTTCCCTATAAGATTCTACACTCATAAAAAAAAGCCCGTGCAAATAGTTTAAAATTCTGCTAAAATAACAGGAAATAGTACTTGTATTTGCGCCAGCAGAATTTTCATTGAACTTGAGAATTATGGTCTGCTAAATTTAGATGAGCCAACTTTTACACACTGCTTAATACACAGACAATTCTAGTTAACTTAGCTAAGATATTTGAGTTCAACAGAAACATTACCTGATTTAACTGAAAATTGCTGCTAAAATGTCGCTTACAGTCTTGGTTTTTGGGATCTACGGATCTGTCCCGAGATAGGCCCATATTTATTTTCGGGAGTGCAGGTGGTATCGAATTTTTGTCCATTTTGTGATTTAACAATAAAAAATTATAAAAATATAGCGCCATCTCTATGTGATATTGATAGCAGAGGCACAAAAATATAAAGTTTGAGAAATAATTGGGGTTTAAATTAGCTGAAAACTTTGTAAAATTAAGAAACATAAATTACTAAAAATTAGGATGTGAAGTTAGTTCAAATACGGATGAAATTAATTGTTATGCTAAATTGGATTTACAAAAATATTAGTTCAATCCTAAATTTTAAGACAAAATAACAGAAAAAATCAACACGTTTAACAGACTTTTGAACTAACTTTTTTTTATAAGTGTAAGAACATGGTACAACTGTTTTAATTTTTTGTAAAAAGGAACACACAAGTAAACTATCCCGATCGGGTTTCTCGGGTGCTATAGAAATTTGGATATATGACAAGGGAGAGAAAAGTAAGAGACAAATATTTTTTAGTGACCCAATCTCATGTTTAGAGGTTAAGAACTGAGGTAGCTTTTAAAATTCATATCTTAGAATTTCAAAGAATCTGTAGAGAAATTAGGTATAAAATAAAAAAAATTTTTTTGAAGGCATATGAAGTTATATGGACTATGTCCCAATATGTCGAACTTTTTGGTTACCCATGTGAAAATCGAAATATATATGAACATAAATAATCATGCATTGACTTGTATATGATCATTCATGGACATACATACGTGATTATATACGTCCATGCATGGTTCAATGCATGATCATACATGATCTCATATATTTCCATATATCTTCGGATACGAGGGTATATGATCGTACATGTTCATATACGATCAAAAAACATATAATATATATACGACGAAGAAAAAACATATGTGGCCAAAAAAGAAAATATTTTTAGAATAGTACATGATTTTGTTGCCGGTTTGATTTTAATTTAAACGGTAATAGTGCCTATTTAATCGAGGAGGTGTCTGGGTTTTGCGATATTTGTAATTGTCAGGCGACTTCTCGTGAAGACCTTTTCTACCCAATTTTAAATAATATAATATTGAGCCGCGAAAACAAAATACGAGTCTCTAATTTTTTTTTTCTCCGATCTCAAATATTCCTATTTTATTAAGAGCGGAGATAACTCATCGGGATAGTTTCCTCATAAGTAAGCGAGGTCAAGTTTGGCGAAATCATATTCAGTTTGTTTCTTAAGTCTTTTGTAGTACTACAGTAGATTTGGTTGTGTTTGGGTACAACTTTAAAGCAAATGCCATAAAACGATGTATTTTAAAAACTGATAAAAGAGATAGGTATTTTATATATTCAATTTTATCACATTCTGTGCAATTTCCAAAACGATTTGTTCCAGAGTTTGATCTATAATCGTTCTTTAAATTCATTTAGTCCAAGTATGATTAGCACTTCGGTTTTTTTTTTTTTTTTGTTGTAAGTATAAAAAAAATTTCTTATATTTGCTTTTTTATTTTTCTTGTATTTTTTCCATATGCCTTGAAGCGTTTAGTCAATGGCAACCTATCCACAAATCAAATGATGTGCCAATGAGAAAAATCAACAAAACTTGTAGTAAAGAAAAAAATTAAAGTACAAGTCTACAAAATATTTATGTTGGATATAAATTTTTTTATTTAAGAAAAAAAAACAAGACATACAAGATCAAATATAATTTGTTTAAACCAGCAGTGAGTGAACAAATAACAAGTAAATACATATAAATGGTTGGATACGCTTGTATTCAAAACGTAATTAAATAAAACCAAACCAAAGCGAAGAAGAAATACAAATTGAACTCAAAAGTTAACTTGAAAGAAAAAAAAAACATTTACAAGTAATTCTATGTTAATAATGAGAATATTTAAATACAAATACACTTAAAGGACATTGAACTTAAACTAAAAAAATTTTACATTTCAATCAAATTAAAGATAAAATATAAAAAATTAAATTATATTTATTGTTTAAAGGAAGAAAAAAAATCCATTTATAATTTGCTACAGTACAAGGCCATTCAATATTTAGTAACAATACTAAGTGCTAAGCCTTGAAATTTAAAAATTTAAATATGTTCCTATTACAATCGCATACCTGCAGTAGGAAATATGTATCTTTTGTCTATTATTTAGTGTATGTTTTTGTTTTTCTCAAAGTGTACACGTTTGCTCTAATTTGGGAAAATTTTACTTTTGTTTACAAACCCAAATCCTTTTAGCATAATCAGCAGGACTAGTAGCTGTTGCTAAATATTTAACCCTTTCATTGTATTATTTTTCCAAGATTTTGTTCATTGTCCTCAACGTCCTAAATAGTTACCACACTTAAATTCTCCTTTCAATAACCCTTTTCCCGTTTACTCTATAGCAATTAAAAATCTAGTTCTCTATAATACAACACAGTGTTTTATAGCAACTTAGGCGTAAATCCGTGCCCTAATTAGTCTGAGGTTGTAAACTCATAAATGCGGTGCTTTAGTTAGAGTTTAGGTTGGTACAAATACTTCCTACTAAGATTTCTTCTAAATATTTATACAAACACAATAATTTACGGTATAGAAGAGAGTAAATATAATTAGATTAACTAATAGTTAGTATGTTTATCTGCATAAGAAAAGGGTTTTGTTGGTTTGTTCGGAAAAACCCAATTTTTAAAACACATGATGATGATGCGTATGTCTATTTATTGTTGATTAGTAGAATATTTTTAATGAATTACAATACTGTCTTTTCACTGAAGGTCTTTTAGTATACTTACTATTGTTCAAGTAAATAGATGATCTCAGAAATATATTTTTAAATATTGTAAAACTTTAAATTCTTTAAAACACAGCAATAATACAATATCTTTGGTTATTTAATATTACTTGTAAATAAAAACGTCCTTAACTACTACTTTTGCTTTAAATCGTATTGATCCTTTATTGCGTTGCCTTAAATTCACTTTAATAAAAAAAAAAGACTTAACAAACAAACTGAATATGCTGTCTATAAACAAATATATTTTATCTAGCAAAAATTTTTACGAAACTTTAAATTTTCTTTAACAAATATGTTTGACAACCTTTTTTCTATTAAGTCTATGTGCGAGGTGATATATATTTAATCCTTTAATTCCCAGTGGAACATAGGGCCGCATGTGCGAGGTGATATTTATTCTAAACTAAGAGCCATGCGATCCTATGTTCCACTGGGAATTAAAGGATTAAATATATATATATATATAAGTGCCAGTTTTATAGTGAATAAATATGTTTTTTATTTTAACTTTAATGTGCTATTTATTACACCATTTAAGTGATCTTTCTACACAATCTTTTCAGCTTAATGGTCTTAGTATGAGTACTATAATCGGCAGTCATGCTCAAAATACTTTGAAATCTCGGAAAAAATGTTCGCTTAAGTTTTAGATTTTACCTAACTGCTTACTGCAATACCGGCTCTAAATATATTAAAAACAAGTTTAAAATTTCTTCAGAAATTATTTTAAAATTTTTAAATATCACAAAAATTTCGAGCAAGTTTTATAGTTGAATGGAAGATTTTTTTATAGTTTCTTAAGTGAAATTTTAGTAAAAAAAAAATTATTACAGGAGAGTCAAATGTTGGTTCCCTCAGGTTTCAATGAAATTTGGATATGTAATCGAGGGTAGAATATCAAAAGGTTTTCAATTCTAAATATATCGGCTCGAATTGATATTTAGGGGTAAAAATAAGTTTAGAAAAATATTTGAAACTTTTCTGCTGAAAAACTTTTTTTGTAATTTTAGCAGACCGTTAAACAGAGCTTTCATTTGATATATTGTATAATTTGTATATATTTTTCTTTAGAACAAACATGAAGAAAATCTCAAAAACGAACAGCGGGGTAATTTTTTACCCAACTTTAACCCTTAAACATGAGATTGGGCCACTGAAAAGGTGCTCAGACTTACTCTTCTCTCTCCTGTATTACAAAACTCCAAATAATATTTAAATACGAAATTACTTTAAAAATTTAGTCTGAAAATAACATATGGCGTTGTATTGTAAAGGTTAGTGCGTTGGACTGTTATATATAAGATTTTGGGTTCAATCCCCAGCGACGGCAACATCAATTTACAAAAATAATATGTAAGTTTTCTATCCCTGAAACATATCGCAGCGTCCTCCTTTGGTGTTCCCATAGCATTAACCCCACCGAAGTAAAATAACATAACAGGGCTATGAACTGAAAAGATGCAGCAAAGTTCTCTAACTCTCCATCAGATGGCGCGTAACAACCATATGCAATTGAAGTATTGCCATATTTGAAGCCCTTCATCTTTCATTATCTTTTATATCTTCGCTATCCCCTTTCCAAAGAAATCAACACATTAATACTTAGCTATAATTTCCTAAGTGTTGCTTATTTTCCAAAAAAAAAAAAAAAAACGAAAACAAATAAAATACTGATAACCTTAAAATACCCTAAAGAAATACTTTTGTAATAATGTTATCCACTATCACTAACTTTAAAAATCGGTTGCTAACCCTGGCTCTAACTTATCCTTAGATACTGACCCTTTTTCTTTAGCATAAAATCTTTAGAATCTGATATTTTTCCTTAAGAAAAAAGATCTTCTTTAATGAAAAAGTTCTCAGTATCTGTCATTTTCTTAAAAATTAAAAGTTCCCAAAATCTAAGACATTTTCTGTAGCATAAAGTCTTCAGAATCTGGAAACCTTTTTCTATAGAAAATTTCTGAAATTCTAAAGAGTTTTTCCTACATAAAAAGTCTTGAATTCTAAGGACTTTTTCCTACAGAAAAGGTTTCGGATTCTAAGGATATTTCTCCTACAAAAAGTCTCAGATTCTGGGGACTATTTTCTATATAAAAGTCTCAGATTTAAAAATCTGAGGTTTATCTATAAAAAAAGTTATCAGAATATGAGCGTTTTCCTACCTGAAAACGTTCTCCGAATCTGAGAAAAAATCCTCAGAAACTGACGATCCTTCTATAGAATTTTGCAGATTCTGAGGTCTTGTTGGTACTTTTTCGTTCAGAAAAAGCCTCAGATATTCAAAAATTATTCCTATTGGTAAATTTACTTACCTTTCATAAACTGTCAATACTAATGGTGCTACCAAGAAGGGAGATGCAATAGCTATCAATTCGCAAATCGCACATATTGTTATGTGCCCCCAATGGCAATGGTAGCGGTGTTGCCAGCTAGCTCACGTAGCATCCACCTAGGGTCGAGTTCCAACCCACCACTACAGCCAATTAAAATCTCAAAAAAAAAAAAAACAAAAAAAACTAAACCACCAAAACTTGTACATTCAAGAGGGAGGACGAGGCGTTAATATCCCCCACATTTGCCCTCCCAACCATGGTCATCAATTACGTCCAATAAATTCTCCACGATGACCCCAAAATCCCACATACACACTCACCCCACTTACCTCACACCGTTAACTTCACCCTATAATCCAATTAGCAACACATTATTTAAAATTTCAACAATTCAACACATTATTTATTACAATTAATCTTAAACTAACATAAAGAAAATTCCCTCATATTTATATGTGCGATCCGATACCGATTGTATCTCCCAGTCTTATACCCTTCTTGGTGCCACTTAATATTTGTTTTGTGATATCTTGGCAAAAAGTTATTGTGGCCTCAGTATCAGCTTTTTTGCATTTGCTAAGTCTTTATTTGCTAAGTCTGACTTCAGTCTCTATTTAGAAAAGAGAATTAATGTAGTGACATTTTGTTTGATGACAAACAATTTTCTAAAATTCGCACTGCATACCCTTTATGATATTAAAAATACATTCTGCTGTAACATTAAACGATAGACTTATTGTTGCTTATGGATTAACTGGTCATAGTATCCGCTTTTTATAATATTCAATTTATTATAATAATATTAATTTTATATCTTGCCTATATTTTATAATTTTTTTTTTTTTTTTAATGGTAATTTAGTTTTCTTTAAGCTTTCTGAAAACCAACTGATCATTCGAAATCGTAGTCACAGAGACATATGATATACCTATGTAATAAACAGTCTCGCTTACTTAACTCTCCGATTTGCCAACAGCATATGGTGATCTTTTTAGTAATTTTCGGGTCTAGTGATATCAATTGGCCGTCAAGAAGTTTCAATCTAGCATAAGAAAATCGTCAGAGGACCACGTTTTTAGAATTTCTCGAAATAGTTGTTAGGTTAAATTACAAACTCAATGAGAATTTTTATTCTCGTCTAGTAGTATTACGAAACAAAACAAGAGGTTGGTATTTTCGAAGATGATAAACAAAATTGTGGGAATTTTGTTGTTGTCGTTTTTCTTTGATGTTTGAAATGTTGAATAAAGCTATTGATCAGAACAAGAAATTCTTATTGAGTTTGACTTTGTAATATTGCTGGAAATTCTAAAATATGGTAGCTAATATTATTGCCATAGACAAGACAATTCTATAATACTCTTAGTTTTGGCGGCGCATGTTTAAATTACTTTGCAAATTATTATATACCTTTTCACTTTATCACCATAAATATTTTTGTTTCGAAAATTTGTTTATTTTATACTATTTTTCGTTGATACAATTTGTTACAATATAAATATAATTTGAGCACAATTCTTAAGAAAACTCCGCCTTAGTTGTTATTGTTTTTATCGATAAATATACAGTTTTGTTACGACAATACCCTTTTCATGAAATGGGTCTGTGTTTGGTTTAGTTTTCTTTTATTCTTTATGTTTTTATTTATATTCATTTTTGTTTGTTTGTATATACACAAATAATTTTTTAGTTTAAACCAGTATTTGCCTTAAAATCTTTTTCTTTCGCTTTTGGATTTGTTTAGGCCATGAAGGTTTTTCTGTAGTTTTAGTATTCATTCCATGCTCTGTTTAAAAGATAGACCAAGTAAATAGTTTTCATCGTGTGTATTATGAGTACAACAAAACAATGGTAGAAAGATTATAAAATTGAACAGTTCAAAAAAAAATCTTAAGATAAAATGGTGGTTTTATGTAAAAAATTTTGACTAAACTAAATTTTTTTTTCTACCTCCACCTAAGTTTAAATTTAACACTTTTATTAACTTTTTCGTTCAAAATTGACTTAACATTTTAGTAAGCTAAGTATTTTTATTGAAACAAAGTTAAATGCAAAGTCAAAATAAAAATTTAATCAATAGTTAAATTCAGAATTTATATTGATGTAACCCGCATGTCTTAATGAATATGTTGTAAAGCGCAAAAAAGTATTGTGCCCTTTTTTAGGTCGCGCAATTTCACATTTAGTGGTTAAAAGACGGTGACAAATTTTATGGTTTTTTATTAAAACATGTCTGAAATTATAGAAATTTAGATTTATTTTACACAGCTTTAAAGCACTCCAGGAAATAACAATTTTGATACCCATATTGCCTATGTCTTGGACACAGGGTTGTCAGTTACGTGAAATATTTAAAATATTGGTTAAATAAACTCTTCGGGAAATCTTCTTCTCAAAGCCGAAAAATTACGAGTATCGAAAAAATTCCAGACACTCATACATAAATTTAATAAGCATTATTTAGCGTGTTTTTTAATCACCTGGATTTAGAATTTTTCATACAAAAAATGGATTTATTAAATCCAAAAAAAAAAGCTGGATTTAATAAATCCACAATAAAAGCACAAATATATGAAACAGCCTATTAATTTAATGTCAGAAAAAAATACGAATGAAAATTAAAAGAGAAACAGAAAAATTGAAAAACTAACAAATAAAACGTTTTTATTAAATTTATTTTATGAAATATGTTTAGAAAAAAAACTACACCTCACCAAATACATATTTTTCATCTTGGACATGGAGAAATAGCTGAAATAGAAATGGAAATTTTTCACTCTACAGTAAGTAATTTATTTAAATCCAATTAGTGAATATTAAATATTGCAATGGAATTTTTCAATTGTGTAAAAATATAAATTGAAGTGATAAAACTGAAAAGGCAGAGTGTTTATCGCTGTTTTATGTAAAATATAATTATAAATTAAAAGTTAAAGTAAAATCATTCATCATCGATTTCGGTATTAAAAATTAGGGTGAAAGAAGTGTCGGACAGAAATTTTTTTTAAAATAGGAAGAATCTAACCCCATCTGTTGAGCATTTTAGAAATACTTTTTGGATTTATTAAATCCAAGTGATTAGAAAAACGGCTATTATGTGTTACGTAGAACTCAACCTAAGTAAAAAGTTCGATACAAATGTGCTCGAACATGATTGGACATGTTTTATTTACCGATGAGGCATTATCAAAAAACATTGTATTTGCAATGCAATTAAAAATAAATTTAAAAGACGAAAAGATGGTTATTTTTTGACCGCGTTCTTTAAACCCTAAATGCGATACTACGCACCTAGAAAAAATACGTAGCAACTAATTTTTTTCCTCTACAACATTAAGATCTTCTTTGTAAGAATTGTGTACGTTATCATAAATATGTTATCTAAGTAATCTAGATGCTGGAGTTTAGATTTTTGATCATTAGTGGTATAAAACCAACTGCAATAGAACTTTTGAATAAATATTCAATGCTAATAAATATACAAAAAAAATTTTTAATTGTTTTACACTAAGAGAATTATGTCGATAAATTAACTTCAATTGTAGTTGCAAAAGCTACATTGCAATTTTATTTAAAATCAACTGTTATTGCAGTTAAAAATAACTGCAATTGTAGTTAATTCAAATGCAGTGCACACGTGTTTACTGGAATTCATTTTACCAACATAATTTTCTGAGTGTACTTCTAAAATTTTAGATTGGACGCTTAAAATTGGGTCCGCCATTTTGTCTGCTCTACAATATCTTAAAACTTTATTTAATTTATTTTCGAAACTTCAATAACAGCGCTACTCCATTAGAGCAACTACTGACTATAAAAATATCCCAGTGGAAAGAGAAATTTTATAAAACGAAAACTATTGATTTATTGAACAGAAAAAACTAAAGTCGAGTTTCAATCAAAATATTTGTAAAAAACATTAAAAATTAATTGAATTCGGACCAATTATGAAAATCGTTATATCAATTAAAAATTTAATCAAAAATCGTCAAAATTTGCAATTAAAAATTTAAATCAAAAATCATAAACATTTTTCACTTAAAGTTTTAGTTATATATTTTGTTGACAATAGTACTCATTTTAAATTAAAAACTTAATTGATATTATTAAACTTTTAGTTGAAAATGGATTTGAAATCAAACAAAACTGTAATTGAAATTTTATTGACAATAATTTTTTCTGTGTGCATGAAATCATGATTTACTACCTAATTTCGTAAAACACTTGGGTGAAGTGAAGGGAACTTTTAATGTAAATTGTTTTTGTAACAAAAACAATTTCTATAGAAATAACGCAACACTTCACCGAAGAGTTTTAGAAAATTACCCCCTTAATTATAAAATATTTGCTACATGAACATTTTTTTTTATTTCCTATTTTGACAAAATTCAAACCAATAATATTTACGTATTTGCAAGAGGTAATAAGAAAATTAAATTTGGCATACACGATGAATGAAATTCGGATAAGGACCTACTTTCAACAGATTATTTTTTACAATTTGTTAAATAAGTTTTGGAATTTTAGCACATTTAATTCCTTTAATGTAATTAATATTTATCCCAATAAAGATAAATTTGAAATGACGAATATGCAAGTGCTTGTGTAAATTTTAATATAACTGACACTTATAGAAAATATATGATTTTCTGTTGTTGCTTAAGCACCGTAAGTTGTTTTTCACGTGGAAAAATTTCACTCAAACTTTAAAAGCCTTAAATAGTAATTTAAATTCTGAAAATGAAATGTTTTTAATGTAATCAGAAAGCCGCAATCAAAATAAATACAAAATGTCACTTTTTCACAAGAAAAATAATAGTATGTATTGTAAATTAAATTTGCGTGAAACAAAGTCTACACAATTTTCACGTGAAACTCATTGTCGTAAAAAATTATTTTTTTTTACATGGAGTATAACAGTTTTTTCACGTGAAAATCAAACAACTTACGGTGCTTTATACACAAATGGATATTGGTTACATTGCTAGATCTGTCAAAACAACTGAATAGTAAAATGGAAGATGACAAAGCAAATTGTGCTATTTTTTCTTCGATATTTTAAATGTTGAATAACGCTCCTAGACGACAACAAGAAATTCTCGTTAAGTAATTTAACAAATATTTATAGAAATTCAAAAAAATTCGTCTCCTGGCGATTTCCTTAAGTAAGAATAAAATCCAGATAGGGGACTGATTTTAACAGATTATTTTGGACAACTTGTTAAATAAGTTTTCTGTTCAAAAAATGTATAAAAATTTTAAATATTTTACTTTGTTATTGCGAGAACTTAAATGGTAATTCATTTTAATAAATTACCATTTAAGTTTAAATTAAGTTCGAATAACTTATGAAACGTTAATGGCATGCAATGAGCTTAAATTTAATCAACAAAAACTTTTGTCCTGCGGCACAATTTACCTAACATTTAAAAAAAATACAATTTTGGGAAAAATTGTATAAAATTTAACAAAATTGCTGCAAATCGATTCACGTTCAACGGATTAGAGAAAAAACTCATTTTTTAAATCGTGAAAGAATTTCCTTTCATTTGAGTACCATTTTCGTTCATATTAATTTTTACTTTTTTCGACCCCCCTATTGGTTGACAAATGGCTCTGGTTAGGGCTACCCCAGGAAAATTTTCTGTTCCAAAGAATCGGTTGTAGAATAGCTACCCAGAAAAATTTTCTGTTCCAAAGAATCGGTTGCACAATAGCTGCTTTTCATTCACAACCCCTTCTACTGTCGATTCTAACACCGATTGTTTCTGTTTGAAATTGTCTCAAAAGCAACCCCTTCTATAGCTCCAAAGTGGAACCGGTTGCTCTAGCATCAGTTCTGGTACTAGTTCTGGAACTGATTCTACGTCATCCCCACCTTACATATAGGATCCCAGGAACTGGTTCCGGAACCAGTTCCATGGAATCGATTACAGTGGCACCAGTTGTAGAATGGGTGTGGTTGGCTACCGATTGTTAAAAATTTTCCTGGGTACTTTTCATTCACAAGCCCTTCTACTGTCGATTCTAACACCGATTCTTTTTGTTTGAAATTGTCCCAAAAGCAACCCCTTCTATAGCTCCAAAGTGGAACCGGTTGCTCTAGAATCAGTTCTGGAACTAGTTCTGGAACTGATTCTACGTCACCCACACCTTCCATATAGGATCCCAGAAACTAGTTCCGGAACCAGTTCCATGGAATCGGTTGCAGTGGAACCAGTTGTAGAATGGGTGTGGTTGGCTACCGATTGTAAAAAATTTTCCTGGGACGTTATATGGATAAAAAATTTTTCACAATTTGTTAAATACGTTTGGGATTTTATCATATTTAATTCCTTTAAAAAAAATAACATTTTTGAAGTCGTGAGACAATTTCCTTTAAGTTGAGTATCCACACTTACATGTTACTATGTTCCCCCGTTTTTTGCACCTCGAGTCCCTCCCAAAATTAATTTCGGTTTTTTTTTAATTCCAGAGGGGGTAATTTTTTTTTTACGAAACCCCATAAAGTGCACTTTTTATGGAGAGATCTTGAAGCATATATTTTAAATGATAACAAAATTGATTTAAACTTTTTTTTTTTAATTTGTGTGTAAATCTCCATACAAAAGATTAGAAAATCCTGCAATTTTTAGGGAACTTAAAACATGATCCAATTCCGTGTTGCCGTATTCTATTCACCACGATCCGGCGTTGAGGAGTAAAAATCCGACTAGGTCCTGTTTCTCCATACGATTTGGAAGCACCCAAAAACACACTCAAAAAAGTTTGATAATTACTATATGACAGTTGTTTGTGTAGTAATCAGTAGTTGTTGTTTTTAACTGTAATTACAATTGCTTTTCTATAGAAAAATACAAAACAACTTTTATGACAGTTATTTAAGAAACCAACTAACAAAAGTACTGTAATTTCGTAACAGTTGATCAAGGCAGTTATTTTCAATATTATAATAAACAACTAGCAAAACAATATTTTTACAACAAGCAGTTATTTTTCTTAGTTGTATCAGAAATAAAAAATTTCGTTGAGTTTTTGAAAATTCTTGTTTATTATAAGTTTTATTATCATATAGTCGGCCTGCCCGACTAACTTTTTACTCGTTTCTTATTTGTTATTATTAACATAATCTTAGTTTGCAAATAAAAATCTGAAAATTTTATTGCATCTCCAATAACTGGAGAATCGTTTGGAAATTTTACTTAAGATTTCAGTTAGGCTGAAGTAATAACAAAAAATTTTTTGTAATCGAAAGAAAAAAATAGTTTTTGTTATTTAAATACACTTTAATAATATTAAAAAAATTACCTGTTTAAAAACAGCAGTTTTCACTAATATTGGCAGTTGTTTTATATTTTTTGTAGTAAAAATTTGGCAGTTAATTTTCCGAAATTGTTAGCTGTTTTTATTGCATTTATTGTTAATTGTTATAGTGTGTAGCTATTTTAATGTCTTTAATGCATTTTTAACTGCCTATAAATACCTTTGTTTTAACTGTCATATTCAGTAGATTCTACCGACAAACTTTTCGGGTGTATACCGTTAAGAATACTCTAAAAGTGTAGTTGTAGTTGTAGCTTGTTTGCAAATAATCATAACACAGTTAACTTTTCAGTTTATTTTTGTTTAACATAATGAATTTATTTATGATGGGTTTATTTTTGGAAATAATTATTTTTAATGTTTATTTTTTTTTAATAATTTTTTTTGTTTTTGCTTAATTATGAAATAATTTTCAATCATTTTTTTTTTTGTTAAATTTCTGGCTGAAGGTACTTGTTATGATTTAATAAAAAAAAAAACAGAACAAAAATTATTATAAATTACATTGTACTAACTTTTGATAACTTATCTATTCATCTTCTTTTTGTAACAAATAAATTTAAATACTTTTACAAAATTTTTTTGTTATGATTATTTTTAAAATATGATAATTGCTATTTTGTTATAATTTTAGGATTTTTTGGCAATAAAGATATGCATAGAATATTTATGTATGTTTTGCAATTGTTTTAAAGATATGATCGCTTTTCTTTTTTACTATATTTTTTTAATGTTAGATATGTTTTATTATAACTGTTTAACGTCTTATAATACTTGTTGTTTTATATTATTTTTTAATTAAATTGGTTTTTTTATATTATTTTTATTAACAACATCAAGATTATTGAAAAAAAAGTGATAGGTTTGTATTAAAGAAAAAAATTAAAAGTGCTAAACAAGTAATAAAATTATTTTTATAAATTATTTAGTTAAGAATAAAAATCTAAAAAAAATTTAATACATATTTTTAATTTATTACTTTTATTAAATTTCTTTTATTTTATATAATTTGTTTGTTTTTTTATTAGTTTTAACAATATGGAAGACATTTGCAATTCTTTATTTTTCTAAAAATTAGTTTAATTTTTATTTTGTTGTTTTTTTCCTTTTTTTTTTTAATAAAAATATCATTTAAATAATATTTATATAATTAAAGTAAATAATCTTTACACACACTCCGCAATATATGTATTGTTTTATTAAGTTTTTTGTTAAGTATTTATATTAAAAATTTATTCCATTGTGCCGTATTGTACTTTTTTAATTTTAAAATATCTGCAAGGAAAATAAATTAATAGCAAAAATATTTACAAAAGAGATTAATCACATTTGCTTACCTCCAACCACCATAACCTGATATTATTAATAATACAGCTATCGCTAATGCCGTTCCAACAGCTAATGGTGCAGTTTCATCTCGATATGATCCCGTAGCACTGCAGTGAAATGGTGGTCCCCATTTGCCACTGTCTTTAAACATAAAACTTTGCATATGCAAATCCCTTAGATAGAGACGTGCAATATGTCCTGATTGATCACCTGAGTCCAACGGGGCATACATTACGACTGTTTGTTCCTTATCGCAGACATAAGATTTTCCCACTGGTGTTGGGAAATACATCGGTGTATGCGAGGGTGAGGTTAGTTTAACATCCAAGCCTGGACGATCAGGATGTTCAAACAAGGAGTTGGAGGAAGAATATGTCAGTTCGAAGAGGTTAATATACCATCCTTCACCACCAGAAGACTAAAGAGAAAACGATAAAAGAATATTTATAAATATTATTTTATTGAATAAAATGGTGAATTCGTTTAGATTTCAACGTAAAGTTTGCTATTTCATTTAGGAAATCCAATATGATCTGTAAGAATATCTAAAAAGTAAATAATCGTGTTTTTGCGTATTCTTAAAAATATGAAGTTTGACACCCATATTGTATATGTTTTGGAACCAAAGTTTCCCAAACTTTCCCAAGCGCTTGGTTTTTTCGAAGGTTAACAACTCTACGAACAAAACATAGACAATATGGATATCAAAGTTTATATCTTTAAGGTCCGATTACTGAATGTTCAGTTGGCTACTAAATAAGACTTTGCTATATATAATCAGGCCTAAGAGTAACAATTTTCCAAATTTTCAATTTCCGTATTACCACATTTTTTGATATATCGGCAACTCTATTTGCAAAGCCAAAATGGCTATTAAGGATGGGTGCGAACTGGCTAAATAAAACCTAAACTAAATTCAGGTTTCCAAATTTCTATGAAATTTGAAAAGGTTTTCAAAGAAATTTAAAACCCTTTTGTCAATTTGTATTTAGTTTAGAATTTATTTAGCCACCTCGCACGGGCCTAAATTACATATGTATATTTAGGGGAATATTAACACTGTATAAAAAGAAATCCGAATATTAGTACAAGCTCCCATACAAACATTTTAATAACATATAAATTAGACTCCAGGAATTGATCACATTCAATACAAATGGATCATCATCAATTATTAGCCCATAAAGGCATGGAAACTGATGAAATGTTTTTAGCGAGTACTTCATTCATAATTTAAATTTTTAATAATTCTATAAAGTTTTTACTTCAAATTATCGAAGAGTCAAGAGTGTTAGAGATTTCTTTGTTACCTATACTCTTTGATATTACAAATGTAGTAAACACCACGGAATATAGCATTAATGTTGGCATTGGTGAGAGTATTAGAAAGAAAAAAATAGAGAATAAGAAAAACCGTCATTGAAAAAAAATCAGTATTGCCATTTCAGTGCTTTTCGGGTATTTTTTGGTGCTTTTTTCCTACAAATACCCGTTTAAAAAAGCGGGTATTTACAGTGCTTTTCCGATTTCTGGCAGTGCTTTTAGTGCTTTTTTTTACAGTTTATATTTTCAGTATTTGTTCTCGTTTTTTTTTCAATTTTTCTTCAATTTTCTGTCAAAGTTGAAAAAATTATACGAATAAAAATACATTTTTCACAATGTTTGTAGTACAATTTTAAATAGCAACTTTGTTATATTTAAACTTGAAAATTTTGAAATATTAATTTGGTGCTTTTTACCACTTTTTGGTTATTTTTTTAAACCCTTTATACACAATTTTACAAAGCTAAAATATTTTTTTAAATTCTTGACTTAAAATTTTCAAAAAATTAAAATCGTGCTTTTTTACCCCATTTTTGGTAAAGTTTTAACCTTTTTACCCGTTTTCACAATGCTTACGGTACTTTCCTGCCTTCAAGAGTTGGCAACACTGAATAAAATAGATTCTATGTATCTCACGACAGCACCTCTCATTTTCCGCTCATATTCTGGGCAGGGGTATGGCATCACCAAAAAACAAAAAAGTTATAAAAATATCGTAAACACTAGATGGCACTTTGTTTAAAAAATTTACAATTTTCTTTTTTTATTTAAATTTAAATAATAACAAATAACAAAGCAAAAAAAAAACAAACGGATATTTCAGATTTTATTATTTGAATATATTCTGCGCTTGTTTTTTCCTTATATTGAGCAGTTTTCAACAGTTTTTGAGTTTTAAAATATAGGCTCAGCTGATACTAAACTGATACTAAATAGTTGCTCAGGTAATACTAAATTTCAGCGCCCTCTACCGGTGAGTAGTGTAAGTTTAAATTTCTTAACTCTATAATTAATAGTCTCTGATGCTGGGCCTGCACTAAAGTGACAGTTCGATGCCATAGAACTTACAAGTTTTTACTGGATGAAGTTTTATTAATTTTAAGTAGTAAGAATATTTTTACTAAACAAAACAAATATTACACGATTATATATTTGTTAATAAATTAAAAGTAATAAATATTAAATAGTTAACAACGGAAAAGTTAAGAAACCTTTAAAATATTCCTAATCAACATTTTCCATAAATTTTTAACTATTCATTATTGGCCAGTTGCATTTTTTTACATTCAGTATTTATATTGGTATTTTAACTATTATACACTAATTCCTACAAATTTTCCGTTTGGGTATTTTTTTAGATGCTTTTCTTTTTGAGCGTAAATTTTGTCTTACTTTCCGTTAATTTGTTATTGACTAATTTTCACTGGTCTTTACTGAAAAAGTAGCAAAACAAACCAATTTCTTCTAGTTTGTTTTACTTTGACTATAGTCGTCGAGTAAACGCCACTCTGATTTTTAGAGAATAGGTAACTGAAGATTACAAAATGATTTTCATTATCGTTCTAACAATAAGTAAGATATTTACTATTATAAATTTCAAAATAATGTCGTTGGGTAATTAAACTTTGATTTTTTTATAATTGGAGTAAGGAGTAAGTACTCTTGATAAAATATACAATACAATCTTTACATCACTTCACCCAGTTGACAATTTGTTATACCAACCGAATCATTAGGGGCTGCAATCGAGTATAAACAAAATTACAAAATCGCTATCCGTTAAAGTCTAAACCAATATGTCAAATTACAGGGAAGGCCTGCAGTGCCGTTCACACCGATTTGAAAGAAATTTGGTTATGTGATAGAGGGGACAGAAAAATACGCATATGCTGCTATTTTGCGGCCAAATCTCATAATAAAGAGTTTCATTTTGGGTTTTTTCTTTTATGTTTTGGAAAAAATTTAATAAAAAATCAAACAATACCGAAAGTAACAAACTATCAAAAGTTTAAAGAATTCTCGGGGAACCCACAAACAGACTCCCCTTGTTACTACTTACGTACCATAAACAAAAAAATAAACACCTACATTAATTTCAAAACATAGAACAACATAATGCGATATTAACCCTCTGTAGCATTTACTATATTACAATCAAAATATATTTACCTTTCTAAATGTCATTTGCAGTTTGAATCCTCTAAACTCGAGCGATAAAATTTCCAAATTCGATTCAACACATTCACCATTCATAACAGGATCATCGGGTAGATATAGGTCAGCCTCGACATCTTCATTCAATTTATTACGATATTTAATACTGATTAAACCATCAACACTAATCAGAATACAGGTAATGCCATTGGTGGCATTAAAACGATATATGGAAGCTGTGGCATCATGATTCATAGAAGACGACTATAGACAAAATATAAAAAACAAAAGTTAAAATTACTGTTTCAATCATAATTATGCAAATAGCTCTTGATTTATGCGATTGAATAGAACATCTAAGATAAATATGTGCCACATAAATCGAGATTTGGCCGTATGTTAATGAAAGATTAATTTGACTTTAGATCTGTTATAGCTGTATTAAATTACTTTACGATCTAATAACACTCTCAAGATAAGAAATTACTATAAAGGTCAGAATTACTTATATAGATAAAGTGACGAAGTGATTCTAACTGCCTTCGTGCATAAAAAGGAGACAAGTAATTTTTTAAAATCATTGTATTCTTCTTAAGGTGATACCTACGCCCCTTATGTTTACATAATATTTGGCTATTAAATAAGACATTTTGTGTCAAAGTCAAAAGTAACGATTTTAAATTTGTTTTCAACTTGTCGATAATTTCAGGTTTAACAACAAGTTCTGTGTTCAAAAATGATATTAGTATCGAATTTAATTGTAGGGTTAAATCTGCTAGGTTTAACAGTTCACGTCGTCTCTGCACGAAATAACTATGCCCTCAAATCGCTTGTGAAGACTGAATTTGAATTTATTTATTTATTTATTTGACAATCCCACACAACAAGATAGGTACATAAATGAGTTACATTTTAAAATTTTATATAAATTAATTTTAATGATAGTAAAAATAATAGACAATAATTGAAATGACTAATAAATAAAATAAACACATTATAAATATAAAAAAAAAAATAAAAAAAATAATAATAAAATAAATTAAATAAAAAATATAAAATACAGACAGTGAAATTAAGTTTATGTCATATAATTACGTAGAAAATGTTCAAGAATCTCTTTTTTAAACCGTGTTGCATTGTTGTTGGTTTGTATGTTGTTTGGAAGAAGGTTCCAAAGATGGATGGCGTTAAAATAAAATTGCCACTTGTATATTGGCAACAGCCGTCCTGTTGGAATCACATGTCATTCACATGTATATCATCCAATGTTGATCAAAAAAATTGGTTACCATCGATCCATGTCCGATGATGGTGATAGCAATGCCATCATCGTCCGGCCCCCACCAAACAGTGACTTTCTACGGTTGTATTGCCACTTGGTTCTCGTGTGGATTGGTATCGTCCCAAATCCGGCAATTTTGAATATAATTTTTTTTTCCTGTAATCGGGGTGCAATTTTAATAAAGTTTTAGCATTTGCACGTGTTACTCTCAGATTTTAATTACCTACTTTTTCATAAGATATGGGAAATTGCTATACCCTACACCTCTCTGAGCCGATATTTTTATTAAAACCTTAACGTTACCGCCCTATATTACAATCGAACTTACCGCTGGGGATTTCGTAGTGTACTTGGTAACCCTGGGGGTTTTAGTTGTAAATGCGCTTAACTGTAGACCTTGACAATATGTAACTGAAAATTATAAAAGAAAAGTTTTATTATTTGAAAGATGAACAGAGATTAAAAAGTAGAGTGATAACTCAAAAATTTTCAACAAAAAAATTTGTAAATTAAGAAATATTTAAAACAAAATTTGGTCAGTACCATAAAGCTTAAAATCTTTTTTCAAAATGTTCAATTTAAAAATTTTAAATCAATAGAAAAAAAATTATGTTGAATAAAGGAAATTTAAAATAAAATAAAACACTTGGATAAAGTGTTGCATTATTATTTTCGTATAATTATCTATGTTACAAAAACATTTTTTATATAAAGTTCACTTCACTCAAGTGATTTTAGAACTTGGGGGGTTTGAAATAATGCAGACATAGAATTCTATTAATATTATTATTTTTTTTTTTTTTGTTTGATGCTAAAATAAAAATAATAATGAAAAGTGTTACAACAAAAATCGATTTTTCTACACGTTTACTTCATAACGTCACTCTTTTCCACCTCTTCATTATACTATTGCCCTTTAGGCAACTTTCTCTTTCCTTCAACACATACACAATGTATGAAGAAATTTTCTTGTTTTTTTTTATAGATTTTTCATTTAACAATTTAGTTAATGTTCACTTTGTAGTCTTCCCCTTCCTAGTTTTCAAACGTTTTCAATTTTTTCCTTCATGACGTTGAAAAAAAATATGCAACACTTTTAACTTTATCATAATCATTAACAATATCTTCGTCATCATAATGATGTTTGTCTTCACTTTTACTTACCCATTAAAGAGAAAAGTATACTTGTAATAATTAAAAATTCATAACGCAGTGAAATTAATTTTCTTTTACTAAACAATTTCAACAATTTGGTCATGTTTACACTGATTTACTTATAATCCAATATTATAGATAATGCTAATTCCCGATATTTTGTCTATAGTATTTATATAAAATTAGATTTGATATGAATTTTTCTTTAAATTAATATTGACTTTTTTCTATATTAAATATTTTTTAAATAAAAAAAAACAACACTCCCGTTTTTGGTTCTACTAAGCAAACGTTCCTTATGCAAGTCCTGCGTACAAATGATGAATGAATTCTGTTGTATAAAATGACATTAGAAGGAGAAAATAATTTGACATTTTATAAGTGTATCCTTTTGAGTAAATGCGCAAGTCCATTTATTTAAATATTCTCGTTAATTGAATTGCATAAAAATACATTTATAGCATCAAATCTAAACTTGTTCATCCAGAATGATACAAAACTTAAATTCTTAAATGTTTTTTTAATTTCCGATATTTTTTTATATCAATTTTAAACGTTTTAAAATGTTTTGCATAATGTAGGCTTTAATCAGACTTTTTAACAATTTTTAAATTTTATATTTTTTTAATTAATTATTAAAAAAAAAAAATAACTGACAGCAGTTACCGAAACACCGTAATTCGTTACCGAAATAATTGAAATACCGTTATCCTTAAAATACTGTACCAAAATAAATAAAATAGCGTTACCATTAAAATACCGTTCCCGAAATAATCTAAAATAGCACTACCCTTACACTAATAGAAAAAAGTCTGTAAAAAATTTAGTTAAACTACTAAAAATTAGTTAAAAATGATGTTGCAGAAAAACTGCTAAAATTAGCAGATTATTTTTGCTATATATGTATAAGTGAGATAGAAACAGCAAAAATAAAACTGTGAAATATATAAAATTTCAGTTATATTTGAATTAAAATTTTGTTAATAGAAAATAAGAACTTAACCTGCTAAAATCAGCAAAAAATGTTGCTAAATAATTAGTAGCCTATAAAAAAACAAAATCACAACAAAATTTTAAATTTTCGATGTTTTACTACGATTCTTTTTTTAAATGCAAATAAAAATCGAGATTTTTCAAATCAGCAGTTTATAACTTTTTTTAGCAAATATTTCTGCTGATTTTAGTGCTATTTGCATTCAACCAAATTTAGCTTAAAATAATAAAAATTTTGTAGATATAACAGTTTGTTTTTACTATTTTTAGTCTACTAATATTTAGCAAAATTTCATGCAGATTTTACCGTACAACTTGTCATTTTCAGTTAACTAAAGGTTAATTGTATAACTAAAATTGTGATAATTCAACAGTTTTATTTTTTCTATTCTTATTTTACTAGTATTATGGAAAAAAATGTGTAATTTCAGCAGTTTTTCCTGCAAATTCGTTTTCAACTAATTTTTAGTAGCTTTTGCTGCTATTTTTACAGATTTATTTCTGAGTTATCGATAACCGCATCGTTTCGGTTACCTACCATTTTTTTTTGGTTTTTTTTTTTTTTAATTTACTTACCCCCATTAACACAATGTTCTGTTAGCTACTAACTGGGACTTTAACTGACACATTTGTTGTTGTTTCCCATATAAAATTTTAAATAACTGTTAGTTAAGTAATAACTGGCATTTTATAATCGTGCCTAAATGTATTGTCAAAGTCTGTATTGTACTGTATATACCAATGTGTTATATGTAATATAAATGGTGTGTGCCTTTGCTAAGTAAGTAAGTAAGGTGTTGCCAGATAACAGATTCGTGGTTTTGAACTTCCGTTTGGAACTAATTGGCGAGGGAGGGATTTGGGAATTTCATGAATTTTTACGAATTTCTACTCGGTGACATGACATAACTCCACGGACATTCTCCCCATTTTTTTAATTTAAAAAATTTAATTTTAAATAAAAAAAAATTGTTGTTATAACTTATTTTTTTAGTGATGCCATACCCCTGGTACGGATAGTAATTTTTCACAGGTAGTTATAGAAATAGGTAAAACGAGTAAAAAGGTTAAAGTCGGGCATGCCGACTATACAATACCCTACACCAGTCTGGGTGAAAGCCAACTAATGTTTGGATCCGAAATTCTATTGGGTTAAAATGGAGCTTGTGTCAAAATTTTCTATAATGTGAGTCAGCGCACCAAATTTCATTAAAATATCTTAATATTTGCGATCTGCAGTTTGTAACCAAGCCAATTTTGGGGGACCCTTATATGGGCACTAGGTCTAAACATGGACCGATGTTCACCAAAATCAATAGGCTTCGTCCTTGGGCCAAAATGCTCCTTGCAGGAGTAAAAGGAACAAATATATATATTGGGCCAAAATAGGTCTGTGTACCAAATTTCATCAAAATATCTTAATATTTGCGACCTGCAGCGTATAAACAATATAATTTTGGGGGGACCCTTATATGGGCACTAGGTCTAAACATAGACCGATGTTCACCATAATCAATAGGCTTCGTCCTTGGGCCGACATAAGTCGGTGTACCATATTTCATCAAAATATCTTAATATTTGCGACCTGTAGAGTGCGCACAAGAATGCATGGACAGACAGGCGGACGGACAGACGGACATCGTTAAATCGAAATAAAAAAAATTCTGAGCCGATCGGTATACTATAAGGTGGGTCTAGGACCAATATTTTTTGGTGTTACAAACATCAGCACAAACTTATAATACCATGACCACATAGTGGTGTAGGGTATAAAAACAAACCTATAGACTAACTAACAACAATATTATGTTTTAAATTTCTTTATTTAGTTTTTTTGTATTAATATGAATAAATTATTATATAAATTTTATTATTTAGTTTAGGACATTTCCTTACAAGTTATTTTATTATTGATTAAGAAGAAATAAAGTCCAGTTTTATTATAAATTTAATAGTGGTATAATTAGTAAGTCTTAAAGACTTTGTTGTGTTGATAAAATTTTCATTTATTGTATTAAAATTAAAAATTTTTGTATTAGACCTAATAAAGCTTCGTTTTTTTAATTTGATATTGATACTATATGATACTATAAGATACTATAAGAACTTGACGATACACACGACCGATATTGACTATAGAATAAGATTGATTTCAAAAGTATATATGTATGACAAGCACGTCCAGCAGATTGTCCTTTAAAAAACATTTAAAGTAATATTCCAACGATCAATTCATCTGCTTATCATGGAAAAAATAACGAAACAAAATGAAACGCCTACTCGGCTACGCCTACTTTTATAAAGAAAAACAAGTTTAGATATCAAAGTTTTTTTCTTTTCAGAGTTTCAAAGGCAAATTTAGACTAAAACTACTTAAAGTTTAATAGTAATTTAAAGTTTTGTTTTCCTAAAATACTAAATATTGGCAGCTTCAAATACTGGTTAAGAGTTCCATATAAATTGTATCTATAAACTTTCTTTTTCAAAGAAACGAATATTTTCTTAATATTAATAAAAAGCTTTACAATTTGAAATAAAATAATAAATTAATGAAGCTCTCATCCCAAAAAATGTAATTTGTTCTAAAAATTTTGTGGACATTTTCTTTCTTATGACTTTATGATGAGTCCAGATTCTTTTTCGGGTACATGCACATTTCCATATTTTAAATTTTTGTTAAACGTTGAAAAAACGAATAATTCCCAAATGAACTTAATAACTGAAAAATTTTGTTAACAAATAAATGAAACACATCTTTAAAATTATATATATTTACATACATTTATTACTAATTTATTTTTTAATAATAAAAAAGAACACAAATTTAAACTTAACGTTATAAAATAATAATAAAATAATAAAAAAAAATAAAAAATAAATATTCAAAACTTTTTAAAATCAAAATTTTTTCATGCACCAATTACTTATAACAGAAATAATGAAAACTAAATCTGTGTAAATTGTCGTTCGCTTTCTTTTCCTAAATTGTGTCTATAATTTTAGCAAAGAGTTTAAAAAAATTTAACTTTCATCCCTCCTTTAGAACAAATTTTTTTGTAACTTGTTGCTTTAATGGATTAAAATATAGTTTTCTAATTTAAAATTATTAATTACAATAACAAATAATAAAACATATCAATTGAATTTTTTTTTTTTTTTTTGAAAATGCTCCATTATATAGAATTTAGTTAAACATAATTTATATGAAATAAAATTATATAAGTTATAATTGAACTCCTCCAGTATTATGTATTATTTAGCTTTATCTTGTTTATCTAAATTACTAAAATTTCTACAAAATGTTTTGTTGTTTTTTTTTTTTTTTTTATTTAAAATTAAAACTATAATTGACTTTTATTTCCTTAAATTTTTTTCAACATAAACCGAATTTTATTTTGAAAATAAAAAAAATTTAATTTCAAAAACAATATTAAGAAAATGAAAGTCTATAGTAGTTAGGCTCTTAGTTACTTTGTATTTCAATATTAATAAATTTGATTTTCTTTAGTTTAGTTTTTTTCGTTAAAAGATATATATTATTTTAAACCGGCTAAAATGGCTTCGTTTATCGATATTATTGCTTTCGTTATGGATCTATTGTATATTTATGTATTTATTATTTTCAGTACGATATTTCTAACAGCAGTCATGTGTTTTAGTATTAAGTTTTAAAAAAATGTACTAATTCAATTACATATTGATATTTTAGTTATTCTTATATGAGTTTTTAAAACTCTTAACTTAATTATATAGTCTTATTGTTTTGTTTTAAAGAAAGAGAAAAAAGAGAAAAAATAGTTTAAACTTTAAAATTTGCAGCCACATTTGGTTTTGTAATAATTGTTGAGTTTTTAGAATTTTTGTTTTTTAATTAAACTTTATTTAATCTAAACTAAGATAGATGCTTATACATATCTTCCAATTGTGGTTTAAAATAACTTTTCAATTGTGGCCGTTTTGATTTGAAAGTTGGTGTCAACAGACCATTTTGTACCGAAAATGGATCAGGATGTAAGTAAATGTCTTTAATCTGAAAACGAAAGAAAAATTATAAAATTCATCATAACGAAAATGTAACAAAGACTTTTGTTTTTAATTTAACATTTTGTTAATGTTTCATAATAATTAAAAAATGTGTAGTACTAACCTGTTCAAACGATTTCAAACCACTTTGTTTACCCCATTTTAGCATATCTGTCAAAATTAATTCTTTGACTTGGAGATTATTGCAGAGTACCGATAGTGTACCGCGAACATTATTTTCTATGGCCCATTGTTTTAAAACGTCAACATCCGGTACTACTACAGCCACTATACAACTCTGAAATACATTTTAAAACAAGTAAAAATTATAGTCGGTCAAGCAAAATCATTAGATACCCTACACCACAGTACGGTTTAGGTCATATTCATTTCAAATACGATTCAGATCCAAATATTGTCTAAACTCAAAATAGCCTGCAACACAGAGTGTAGGTGTAGGGTATAAAATATATTTTACATGGATTGATGGTGAAAAAATCCACAAACTCACCTTTAAACTTTCACCATAAACAAAAACTTGATTCACATATTGGCTTAAAGTATAAATATTTTCAATTTTTTCGGGTACAATGTATTCGCCTTGACTTAGTTTAAAGATATGCTTACGGCGATCAATAATACGTAGGGTACCATTAGGTAGCCACATACCCACATCACCTGTGTGGTGCCAACCCTCTGTATCAATGGCTTCGGCAGTTTTTTCTGGATCCTTGTAATAACTAGACATAACAAAAGACACAAAGGTTTATTATGAAAATTTGGTATACAGTATTGACTAATATTTCAAAACAAAAACTTACCCATGGAACACATTTGCACCACGAACACACACTTCACCAGTATTTTGATTTGCATAATATTCCATTTCTGGTACATCTACCAACTAAATTGCCAAAATAAACAATAACTATTTCCTCTGAGAATGTTGTTCACACAAATAGTTTACCTTAATTGCATTGCAAGACACTGGTGGACCAACATGATTGGGTACATAATCACCCTGGACTGTTAAACTAATTGCTCCGGTACATTCAGTTTGTCCATAACCCTCCACCACTAAGCAACCCAAAGCACAGCGCATAAAAGTCAATACATTGCCAGCTAGGGGAGCCGAACCCACAACCATTAAACGTAAATTACCACCAAAAGCTTAAGGAAACAAATTTAAAGTTTTAAGGGAAGTTACAATCAGATATCATGAGTTCCATTCACCTTGATGTACTTTCTTGAATACCATTTTATCCCAACATCCATTGCGCCTGAGAATACCTCTGGATATTTCCTTTTCTTTGGCTTTTAAAGCCATATTAAATAAAGCTCTTTTTATGGACGAGGCAGATATTTCATTTTGGATTTTATCATAGACACGATTTAATAAGCGAGGCACTGCCGGCATAACCGTAGGTTTTAACATTTTCAAGTCATTTGTCAATTCTTTGATATCGCCCGAATAGAAGCCCACACAGCCACCGACATAGTATATGCCATTTTCACAACAACGTTCAAACATATGAGCCAATGGCAAAAAAGATATCATAACATCGCCAGCACGAATACGATGATCACCTAAGAAAGAAATGATAAAATATTAGCTGTGTTTTCGACTTAACTATATCCGTTAACTCAGAAAAAAACTCAAAGTACCCAAAAACGTGTTTGAGACGAAAACTAACACATTACTTTTCGTATATACCTTAACTTGCAACGTGGATAATTATCAACGTTGAAAACTCAACATTTATAAATTTTCACATCTAACATAATTTCTCCGCGTTACTGCCTAAAAATTTTTGCTACCATATGTATGTTCGATTAAGTATACAGCAACTATTATAATCACTAACTTTTTATATTTTTTTATACTTTATACTTAAACCTAGATTTGCTTTAAACACTTAACGCTGATAGGAATAAGCGAAAATACAGCTATTATTATTAGGTTTACCATACGTCGAATATTTAAATATTTTCAGACTTTCAACAGTATTGATTAAAACAACTTTGGAACTCGGTCTACAAGCAAAATAAAATCGATGATCATTAACTTTTTTAATTTAACATCGCTCTTATTAAACTCTCAAAAAAGTAAAATGTTAATGTGTTATCCTCGACTGTCTTGAGAAGTGGTTAGCGAAGCCGAAAATTCTGCTGTAGCCAAAGATTCTGTTGTCACAATCCTATTTCATCGAGTAGTCGGTTGTAATAACCGAACGATTCATTAGGATACAAATTCAGTGGAGATAAGAGATTTTGTTTAGGTGTATTGAAATTGTTTGTCCAATTTTGCTACTTTAAAGGCCTTGAAATTAAAATATCAACAGTATTGAAGCGCTCATACAAAAACGCACATTCTAATCTTCGTCTAGAGCGGGATTATTTGGAACGCACGCCTAAAAAACAATTGTTGTCCCAACTGAATTCGATTGACGCAACCCGATTCGGTAAACGCAACCCTACTTCGGTTTTCACAACCCTATTTCAGTTACAACCAAATTCGGTTGGTACAACAAATTTTCATTTAGATGCACCAACTCATATTGAAATGTTCAGGGAAGGTTTCAGAGTTAACAAAAGATTGTTGGAAGTCTAAAACAAAAATGTCAATAACTGATAGGGAAGTTTCACCCTAGAATTTTAATCAGAGAAAAATTTTTGAAGGCCCAGGTCTTGTAATGTAAAGTTTCTTTGATAATATTGGCTATTCGAAATCAGTTGTATTAGAATATAAATGCAAATTTTCTATTGGCCTTATATCCTGCAGTCTGTCTGAGCAACTTCAGCGCAATTAAAATTTTGCATCGGAAAAAAATAATTTTGATAAATGAAACTATTAAAATTGTTCCGATAACTTGGATAAAATTTAACTTCTCAAAGCTTTAATAATTTTTGCCTCCTAAATCAAAAAGTGCAATTAAATACTGGTTTGAAAACAGCGAGATTGAAATCACAAAACAACGTATTGGGGAATTCGGTTAAAATCCCCTCAACAAATCGATCTTATAGCACACTCAAAAAAAAAAGTCAGTAAAGTCAGCAACAAATGTTGCTGTGTCAGCAAATTTTTAGTCAGGAGCGTGCTTGCAAAAAAGTTGGTAATTTCAGCAAAAGGTTTGCTGAAAATCAGCGAGCTGATTTTTACCAAAAAAATAGTAATCTTCAGCAAAAGTTTTGCTAACACTTAGTCGACTGCAAATGAAAAAAAATCCTTCCTAAAATCACTAAACTTTTTGCTGAATATTAGTAGACTGAAAAAAACTCAAAAAACTTGTAGCGAAATTTTACTTTAGTTAATTTATTTGCTGAAAATTTAAATATAGAATATGTAGTTGTTTTTCTTTTTTTGTCATTTCCGTTTCCAGACAAGCTGCGACATCTACATACATCTTGGCTCATATGAATAAAAAATAGATATTACTAATAGGGGGAAATACAGGGTTTTTTAAGCAATTACTTCACAAATCTAGTCTGCTTCGGAGTAGACTAGAAATTTAATTTTTTAATTTTCGTTTACGTTTCATGCTATTCTATCAGCCAATTTGTAAATTTGGAGTTAAAAGCCATTCCTAAGCCCAAAGTAATTACTTCGAAGTAATTGCTAAGTTTTATTCATATGACCCCTTGTCTATCTGGTTGTCGTCCACGCTATGAATGCGGTTATCAGCACAATTTTTGTAGCAAAATAAATTAGTAAAACATTAGTTTAAAATTAGTTTAGTGCTAAAAAAATATAACTAAAATTTTTGCTGAAAACTAGTACACTTGATATACAAGACGTTTTACAAATTTTTCTACTAACTTATTTTTTTGAGCGCAGCAATGGAAATTAAGATAATTTTGAAAACACTTACTTCCTCAATGGATTAGATAGTGCCGGGGGAGATTTTTATCTGTCACCGGGTCAAAACTGTTTTGTTAAAGGAATAGTAAAGGTATTTACAAAGTATATCAAATTTTGCAGTTGTTGTCTTTTCCTAATTAAAAACAGAGTTGTTAAAATTTCATTTTGACAACGATTTGCTATTGGGCTTTATAAACACACCTTAATATAGCACACTTAACATAAATATGTAAAAATTCTGTAATGTACTATGCTCAAATGTTGTATGTATATAAATATTAAAATTTTAACAACTCCGTTTTTGATAAAACAATAAACTACTTAGCGCACCCCCTCCCCCCCCCCCCCCCCCCTCTGAACAATGGAATTAGTTTTGCAGACTTCTGAATGAAAACGACTTACCCAACTGTAAAATCACTGAACATACACCAGCTACAACATTGCCATGGGTTAGCATAACACCTTTAGGATTACCCGTAGTACCGGATGTATAACAAACCGTACATAAATCTTCTGTAGTTGGCGGCACTTCAACATGATTACTTTTGGCACCTAATTTTTCCACATCAATAAATGAGAAAATCTGTATGCCGCGACTACGGGCCCTTTCCAAAGTAGTTTGTCTTATAGGTTTAATGGCTACCATTATTTTTAAAGAGCGATGAGCTTTATCTAATAACATTGCAGCTTTGGCATCATCTTCTACAATAACAATTGACATTTCAGTCTGTCGTATAATAAAAGCACAGGCATCTGGTCCTAAAGTATCGTAAAGTGGTACCACCACCAAGCAGTAACAGTAGCAACCCTGTTCGTATAAAATCCATTCTGGACGATTTTGTGAATAGATACCAATCAATTGTTTTGGACGGGCACCTAAAGCAAGCATACCAGAACCAAAGTTTTTGGCACGTAATAAGGCTTCATCATAGTTTATCCACTAGTAGAATAGATTGAACATAAAATTTTGTTTTGCAGTATTTAGAGTTTGCAAAAAAAACTTACTTGATATGGTGATGTTAAGGTCTCTCGCCATCCTAGACAGGGCCCATTATTGGAGGCATAGGCACCTTCGCGAAATGTATGATATAATGTACGTACATTTTCTGTTATATATGATACGAATTTGCCATTTTTTGATTCTTTATAAAATTTGGATACATGAATTTGTTCAGGACCCTGGAAGTTGAAAGAAAAACAAAGGAAAAGAAAAAAAAACGAGGGAAGTAATGAGTGCAAAAATATTGTTTATGGTATGTGTAATTGGTAAAAGGTTGGTATGACGAACGATTATAAGAGGAATTTCTTTTTTATCGAGTAAATTTTGAAAACCACATGATTAGAATCAATCCACTTATAAATCTAATTTTAGTTTAACGAGAGGTCAGTAGCATTTAGCACAAATTTTACAATTTAAAACGATTGATTAACGTTTAACAGATGTTTTATTTGTCAAGAACAACCCAAAAAACGCCAATAACAAAATTTATGGCCATTAAAAATTTCAAATAGAAAACTCTTAAGTTCTTAACAAATAAATTGAAAATGCATTTAAATATTTGTTTATATTCCACTTTAGTCGCTATTGTTGGCATTTTTATGGTTTATTTTATTACGAAAACTACAAAATCTTCTATCACTAGTTATATTCATAATTCTAAATCATACACTATATACAGGGTATATTAAAAATAACCCAATATATTTTCCAATGACGTATTTACATCATCATCATATATAATTATATTATAATGCTATGGAAAAATAAATTTAAATATTTTTAATATTCAACAAGTGTTGATAGAAATTCCAAGTGATCAAACAATTTTCTTTTTATAACAAAAAATATTTTTAGAGGAATAACAAAAAATGTGTTAAAACATAAGAGTTTTGAAAATGATGAAATCATTCAGAAATATTTTTTTCCAATAATAATGAAAGGAAACGATATTGATTGGTGGCAGGTATTGCTTGTCAACAATGCTTAACATGTAAGAAATTAAAAAAACAAAATTAATTAAAATTTTTATTAAAATTAGCAAATATTCATCCTTAAGCACCGTAAGTTGTTCCAGTTTCACGTGAAAAAACTGTTATACTCCATATAAAAAAAAATGATTTTTCACGACAATCAGTTTCACGTGAAAATTGTGTAGAGTTTATTTTCACGCAAATTTAATGTACAAGACTATTATTTTTCTTGGGAAAAAGTGACATTTTGTGTTTATTTTGATGTGTCTTTGTTATAAAATTAAAAAAATTGTTCATTTGTTTAAATTAAATTGCAATTTGAGGCATTTAAAATTCGAGTGAAATTTTGAAAAACAACTTACGGTGCTTTACCAAAGAAAAACAGATATTTTTCAAATTGAACACCTTTAATCGTAAATTTGCCTTAGGGCAAAAGAATACTATTTGGTTTTTATTTTCTTAAGCCCAAATTAGTTTGGAAGTGCAGCTAAATGAGATATCGTGAGATAGAAAATTATTTTCAATAGATATTCTTACTTCAAAATTTGAAGGTAATTTTTAACAAATTTCCATAGATAGAAATAAATATCTAGAAATAGCAGAAAAAGCAACTAAAAATTAGTTTAAAATGACCTTACAGAGAAAACTGCTGAAATTAGCAATTTTCTTCCTAAATACTAGTAAAATAAGAACAGCAAAAATAAAACTGTTAATTTACAGAATTTTAGCTTTATTTAAGTTAACAAATTGTACTGTAAAATCTGCAGAAAATTTTGCTAAATATTAGTAGACTAAAAATAGCAAAAACAAACTATTAAAAAAAACAGTTTTGTTATTTTTAAACTAAATTTAGTTGAATATAAATAGCAGTCTATCCTGATAAAATCTTTGAACTTTGGAAATTTTACATCTTTCTGTGAATTTTTAGTCTACTAGTTAGTTAGTTAATTGTTCTTTATTTAAATTCAAATATGCACCCAGGAAAAAGATTGGTTGGCTTTCGATCAAAACCATTAAAATGAATTTGCCAGAACTTTATTTTATTTGGAATTACCTATAATTGAATACTACATCAAAAATATTTTACTAGGTATTAAAAATAGGGAAAATGAACTAAAAAACAATACTTTTAACAAATTATTGGTATCTCCAATCAATTTTAAAATTAGTATCAGTTTAGTAATTCTATGCAGTAGAAGCAGCCATTTATTTAGTGAATGTACAAGAAAATTGGTGTTATCTATAACCTTTTTTAAAAAAATTTCAATATTCGAAAGCGGTAACTACAAATACGGGTATCCTAATCAAATATGACCTTAAATTCAAGTTTCTGTAGAACCAACCGAATTGTGGATTGTATTGATAACACACACAACTATTGTTTGGTATTGATAAACGAATTTTATACTGTATTAATAAAACACATAAATTCAAAATTAGTCATTAAAATTATTAAGTGTTTGTGGTGTAGTGGGTCAGGAGTTGGCCTAGTACGCCGGATTTCCGGGTTCGAATCCCGGAAAAGACAAAAATTTAGATGTTTTTTATTTAATTAAAATAAAATATTCATATGTATAAACAGTAAATATGGCTAAGGAATTTAAAAGTAGTTGTGGTGCAGTGGGTAAAAGTGTGAACTATTAATCTGAAGGGCCGGGTTCAACACCAGAAAATTCAAAAAAAGTTTTTTAATTTCAATAAAATTTTGTAGAACATAATAATATTTATGTGGAACATAATATTGAATTAGACAACCGAATATTGGCTTTCACGACGAAAAATATAATTTAATATAAAGATAGTGGTCGTAACCGCACGAATTCGATTGGCAACAAATTCGGTGGCCACAACTGAGACTGTTTTCTGTGTGTGTAATTACAAACTTAATATAATTAAAAAACTAGAACATACGACTATTACTTTATGTCGTCAGTCTACTAACTATTTAGCAAAAATTTTTGCTGACTTTAGGAGGTCAAGTAGTTATTTTCTATCAACTAAAATTTAACTCAAGTATAACTAAAATTATGTGTATATGTATGCAGTCTTTGTCCGTGAAACCCGGCCAACTGTTAAAAATTGAAGGACATTAAAACCTATTGTATTGTCAAATCAGATCGGATCAGATAAATTACACTTAAATAAGGGTGGGGTTAGTGCGGTGGGGTTTCTGTGCAAAAAGTAACCATAAAAATACCAAAGTACCAAAGCAGTGGTCACCCTTTAAATAAGCAAAAATTTATTGATTTTCATAAGTTTTCAAAAGGACATTAGGTGTGTTTCTTTGGTAACGTTTGAAAAGAAACATTCACTTTATAAACACCCATGCAAAATAAGCGAAGATTAAGGTCAAATTTATATGGGATCTCTAAACAAAATTAGCGCTCAAACGCAGCTAATGACTGATTTCAATACTCGATAAATAAAAGAATTACGTTATTATGAAAGTATATGTATGTATGTATGTATGTATATACAAATCTGTGGGCTTTTGACAAAAGCACTTATTTCAGAAACACACGTTTTTCGGAAGAGCTAAAAAACAAATTTACAGTTGTTTAAAATGATTAGTTATACAAACGTTACAATCTATACTTCCTTTTAAAATTGAGTTTTTTACATGGAAGAAATCGTTCTTTTGTCAAACAAAAATTAATAAAATTGTTCAAATAAGTTCATCTGAAGGGGTATCTCTCATATCTGTGCAATGTGCATATTCAAAAGTTGTATTGACTACAAAAATCTTCGAAAATTTTCAAAAGTCGACTTAAGTGCATTTGTCGAAAGTCCACAGAAATATGTATGAACGTATACATATGTGTATGAATGTATAGAATTATTTAAGATAATCATTTAACTATATAATGTCAATTTTGAAAATGCTAAATACGTATTGATTTTAGCATACCCTGCGATTAATATCTAGACGTGGATCATATTTTATCTAAAATTAAAAAAAGAAAAAAAAAAAACAAAATGTTGCAAAAACGATTTAAAACTTTGTATTTGTTTTCTTAATTTTGCAATACATTTTGCTACTTTTAAACTACTTTAGATATAATTTCTCTAACATTTTTTCTTAAACTCATGGAGAATTATAATTACCTTTAAAATATCACTTTGGGCACCCATTTCAATGGGTACTCGTATGGTAGTAATTTGACCACAGCAAGACATATTTTATAATTTCAATTATAATTTTTTAAGTTTTTAGTATTCTCAATATAATTTTGTTAGTTGTTATTAAAAGTTTAAATTGTTTGCTTTTATTTGGATTTGATTCTTTTTTTAATTTTTATTTGCACATGTTGCTAATTTATAAGAATTTTTAAATAAATTTAAATAAGTATATATATAAACTTAAATTTAAAATTTTTTCAATATTATTATCACAATATATACTCCTAAAAATTTTTTATTTATTTTATATGCAGTGTATTCGTATTGTATTTAAGAAATTTTGAATTTGTTTATAATACAGTTTTATTAGACTTAACAAAAATAAATAAAACAGATTAAACTCAGCTGTGCCGAATCTATGGATACCCTGTACCTTAATATTTATATTAACCGGTGTAAACACCGGTTACAATTACAGTTATTTTTAACTGTTAATAACTACTAACAAATGCAGTAAAAATAACTAACAATGTCGTAAAAATAACTGACAAAATTTTGTTACAAATATTTTAAAACAACTTACAAAATTGGTACAACTGCTGTGTTTTACAGTTAACTTTTTCGATATTATAATAATATTTTTTTATAAAAAAATATATATTAATTAATATATTTTTTTATAAAAAAAATATTTTGTAATATAATAGAAACACCCCGTAATTAGTGATCACTAGGGCAAGGAATTTCATGCAAATGCATGTTATTCCTCGATAATCCAAAACTAATATGGACTAAACATTTATCCGACTCATCAAATTTAGAACAAACTGGCATCGATTTGTAGTTGCATATTTTTGCATATTTTGACATAAATCCATGTTTTTGCATATTTCGACTTTAAATGCATATTTGGTGGCTTTTTAATGCATATTTAATACTTTTTAATGCATATTTGTGTATATTTTTCATTTTTAGTAGCATTTTTTATTGTGTAAAAAAATATAAAAAATTGATACGTTTTCATATTTTGATTCAATCAAAATAAACATTTTTAAAACTTTATTGACTTATGGGAAATCTTCTAGTTCTGTGTCTGTTTGCAAAATAACTAACTTAAATATATTTTTAAATTTTAAAGTGCATTATTTTTGCAAAAATTATAGTTTTTAGTGCATATTATTCTTTTTTAACCTCAAATTTTAGGCGCATATTTTTCATTTTTAAGTGCATGAAATTCCTTGCCCTAGTGATCACTATGAAAAGAAATTTCATGTATTTACTTAAAAATCGAAAATATGAGCATACAAATTGTGTCTAAAATAGACTAATATAAATTAAAAATAACAAAAATATGCACTAACAACAATTATTTCTACAAAAACATAAGAATTCTAAGTTTTTCCATAGGTCAACAAGATTTTTAAATGGCTTACTTTTTAAAATAACGAAAAAAATTAAATTTCGTTTGAATCAAAATTGACAAATTCAGAAAATGCTACTTAAAATAAAAGTATGCACAAAATATGCAATAAAAAGGCACCAAATATGGATTTAAAGTCAAAATATGCAAAAAAAATTACAAATAGATGCCATTTTATTCTAAATTTGATAATTCGGATAAATATTCAGTCCATATTAGTTTTCCTTAAAATCCTTAAAATACGCATAACGAAATAAATCAAATATCGGTACCCTTAAAATACTGTTATCCTTAAAATACCGTTACCGTTATTTTGTAATCCTCTGCTTTTGGTAATTACACATGGTTATTGAGTATTTTACATACTACATTCAGTTGATAAATTTGTTTCGTATTGATTTTCGTTTGTTTTTTGTAAAAACAATAGAGGTTGTTTTTTTGTAAAAAAAAAGTTACGGTATGCATTGAAATAACTGACTATAGTTACCCTTAAAATACCGTTACCGAAATAAATACCATTAACCACCGTTACCGAAATAATCAAAATAACGTTAATCATAAAATATCGTTACCGAAATAACTGAAATACTATTTACCTTAACATACAGATACCGAAATAAATAAAATAATTTGAAATAGCGTTACCGCATCGTTGCGGTTTCCATCCATGGTATATTTGATAAAATCTAATCTGTAGTCTTATGATTTTTTACCATAATTTACAAATAATTATATGTATAAAGCAAAAATTTCTTTTTTTTTTCTTTCTTTTGACGTCATACGTTTTCTAACTTTGAAAAATTGTCCCGCTCCCCCAAATTCAAGGCTAACCTAATTAGTTTGTTGATAATAGTCTAGGACGTGCCCCTATAACATTTTATGCAAAAAATGATGTAAATATTAATATATATTTTTTTATTTTTAGAAAATAGTGGTTTTGAAAAGGCCTTGTTAAAGTTCAAACAAAATATGATCAAATACATCATGGTGCTATTGTATGGTACACTCATAGAATTAAATCTGTAAAAATAGCAGAAAAAGCAACTAAAAATTAGTTAAAAATGATGTTGCGGAAAAAACTGTTAAATTAGCAGATTTTATTTGCTAAATACTAGTAAAATAGGAACAGCAAAAAAACTGTTAAATTTACAGAATTTTAGTTATAAATATTTAAGTTAACTTTTAGTTAAGTGAAAATGACAAATTTTAATACATATTAGTAGTAGATTAAAATTAGCAAAAACAAACTGTTATATCTACAAAATTTTTGTTATTTTTATGCTAAATTTATTTGAATGCAAATAGCAGTCTATCCTGTTAAATTAACAGAAATATTTGCTAAAAAAAAAATAATAAACTGCTGTTTTCAAATGGCTCGATTTTTATTTGTATTTTCAAAAAAATCGAAAAAATATGTTTCCGTGATTTTTCGGCTACTAATTATTTAGCAAAATTTTTTGCAGATTTTAGCACGCTAATTTGTTATTTTATTTTAACTAAAATATAACTAAAATTCTGTATATTTAATTTAACAGTTTTATTGGCTAAACTTCAGTTTATGGGGTTTCGTCCAAAAAATAAAAAATATATAATCCCCTCTGGAATTAAAAAAGAAAAGAACCGAAATTAATTTTGGGAGGCGCTCGGACTCGGGAGGCCCGTGTGGGGCAAAAAACGTGGGAACGTAGTAACATGTATGCAAAACAGCAATTTTTTTTTATCCATAAAGCATAGCTCTAACTAGAGCCATTTTAGTCCCTTAAGAGGGTAGTTATTGTATCGCTCTTGAAGAAGACTATGTTGATGAATAAATTCGAATTTTGCCAAAAAAAA
Source organism: Leucophora obtusa (assembly GCA_949987735.1). Lineage (NCBI taxonomy): Eukaryota > Metazoa > Arthropoda > Insecta > Diptera > Anthomyiidae > Leucophora > Leucophora obtusa. The sequence goes on from OX465296.1 coordinate 3,578,825, forward strand.
AAATTGTTGCTTTATTGGTTATCCTACTGACTTTTCATCCGAAAGTGCTTTGAATCCATTGTTTTCAATATGCAAAAGTAGAGTCACTAAAACAGCTGTAACTTGTTCACTAATTGTCTTTAAATTTTGACAACGCAACCTATGTATGTGTCATCCTATGGACTTTTCAGCCGATGTGTTATCATTTAAAATTAAAAATGTATTATTTTCATATTCCGGAAATATTAATTGGATTTCAGAAAAACATTAAACGTAATTTAATTATAATTTCAATTGAAATCCATAAATCATCAATTTAAAGAAAGAAAATATCAATTGAAATTCAGAAATCTTGAATTGAAATTCAAAGAAAAGCATATTTGAACGGCTGTAAAAGAAAAGTTTTGTAATATTTTTAAAAAAGTACAGATTAATGTAAAATTTTATACATTTGTATCAGAAAATATTTCAGTATTTCTCATACCGAATAAATTTTCTCAAAGAATATCTGAAATTCACTGTTGCCAGTTTGGATATTTTCTCCTCAAATTACATTGTGGTAAATTTTTGTTGTTGCTTTTGTTTTTCCTTTGATATTCTAAATGATGAATAAAGCTCCTAGACGATAACAAGAAATTCTCATTGAGTTTGTAATTTACCCTAACAAATATTTCTATAAATTCTAACAACGTCACCCCCTGACGATTTCCCTAGGCAAGAATTAAAGCCGGATGGGGACATGCCTGCAAAAGATTATTTTTCACAATTTGCTAAATAAGATTTGATATTCTATTTTTACTTATTTAACCCATGTCATATTTCCTAGTTCGGCAAAAACTAAAAAACTGAATTAATAAATTTCTAATTAATAAAATACATATTTTAATAAAAATCCAGTTAACCCAGACACAAAACCCGGTTTTCTGGTTATTTGAATTTAGAAAAAACTGAAACTGGTCGGTTTTTTGAAAATGAAAAAAAACCGGCTAATCGGTTTCGGTGTTGAATAACCTATTTGGCAGCTAAAATTCATTGGCTTATAATAATTTTTACAGGGGCAAACCGGAGGGTTCGCGAAACGGGTTATATGAAAAGCTTCATTAGCTTAATTGGTCTAAAAATTAGAATATAAGAAATATTTACAAAAAAAATTTAAGAAAAACATTACAATATTTTTCATTGAATCCTTATAACCATCAGATATTATTTAATATATAAAAATATAATAATGAAAATGTTAAAATGTTATAAAAAAAACTACGAAATAGGGCTCAATTATTTGTGGTAACATTTAAATAGCAATTAGATAAATATTGATTATATTTTTTGGGTTTACTTTTTAATTACAATATATTAAAATTGTAATTTATTTTTAACAAGCTTTATAAAATCAAATGCAATTATTCTTATCTTTTTACTCTATTCTAAGTAATTTACATTTTTTTTTAATTTTTAATCATTAAAAAACAAAATAAACAAAACTATTATTCTGGCAATTAAAATAATAAAAAATGCAAACGTTTTGAAAAAGCCATAACCTAAAAAAAATAAAAATAATATTAAAACTAAATATTTTATAAAATAAAAATAAGATAAAAATCGTTTGTCACCTACATTGTATGAAGAATATACAAACAAAAATTCTCAAATAAAAAAAAAATGTTTTTAAAAAGAAAAAATTTAAACATTTTCAAAAAAACTGACTCATTATCAAAATAGCGACAACAGCAAAATATATTTATGTATTAAATTAGTATTTAGTCTTGTGTTCTGTTATTTCATTATTTTTTATTTATTTATTTTCTCTTTTTTTAATGGCAAACAATTTAAATTTATTCATTCATATATCAAGTAGTATTTTAAAAATATATATTTGTACGCTGTCTTTATATATTTTGTTTAATTATAAAAAATTAAAGATTTTGAAAAAATTCAATGTTCTAGATTTTATTTGAAATAAATAGCAAATTCCTGTTCTTTAATATAATACTTTTCTATTTAATTTTATAAATTTTTGTTAAGAAATTTAAATTGAAAATAACTTTAATATTTTTGAATTATTTTTTCAGAATAAATTTTAAAAGAAACTGACAATTAATTGCGTATACAATACGAACGAATGCACTATTTTTCATAGATTTACGTAATAAAAAAACTGTCACGCTCAATAAATATTTAAATTTATTTAAAAAATGTTTTGTTTTTTGTTTGTTTTAAGATATTTTAATCCATAGATTTGATTTTCAGTAACTGTATTAAATTTTTATATTTTAAATTATAAATTCAATACTTTTTTAACCAAAGCGATTTTTTTAAAATTATTTTATTTATAACTTTTCTTTTGTTTAATTTTCTTTTGTAAATTTCCGTTTACCCCGTTGTTTGAAATTGATTTAAAAATTTGCAAACACGCTAGACGTTCAAAATCGTACTGAGTCTGAAAATTCTTAATGTTATACGATTATAACACTACAGTTTCTTTGTTGAGAACCGTTTAGACAAGTCAAAAAAGAAAATTTTGGGAGAGCATCATTTGGTTTTTCTAAGATCATAACAATTATCTTAATAAGATTGTGCATGAATATCAGATGAAATCACTGGGGGAAATCCTTAAACAAAAAAGAGTCGGAAAATTGTTGATGTTTTTCTTATTGTGTGTTTGTTCTTTATTAATCTATTAATTCACGAGATAGTTTTGATGTTTTGGGCACATGATTTTCATTTTCGTTTTTATGTTAATCTTATTAACTTTTCAAAAATGTCTTATTATTTTGCAAAGAGCAATGGTATTGAAGATTGGATCATTTTCTAGTAGAAAGTGGTGGTTGGTGGTGGCATGTGTGATGTGAATGCTGTAGGTCATGTAACAGAAATTTATAAAATATAACACCAAGAAGTCTATAATATTAGGAGATACAATCCTTGTTGGATCGAACAAATTAAGGGCGATATTGACAACATGCGGCCATGGTAGCATCGACAAATGAGAATGAACTTTTCATTGAAAAAATTAAAAGTGTGAATAAGAGTGAAAGAAAATTTAAAACTATTAAGAAAAAGTAAAATATTGAGAGTAATTAAAAAGTGTATGTTTATTTCCATATTTAGTAAATATAAACTAGCAGAAAAAAACTCCATACACATTTCTGCTAACGTTAGTAAACATAAGTTTAAAAATTCAGCAGAATCTGTTTGATAAACATTAACTCATTAAGGACACGTCATGAAGAAAGTCTCATCAAAAATTATTTTTTTTTTTTAATAAATTTTTGGATACAAATTTTCTATAGTTTTTATTTGATTGCAATTGAAATCAAGATATTAAGCTATGTTATGGTTTTTTAACCATATAAACTATAGCCGTTTAAAAGTATTTGTTTGAAAGCGGAACCGTGTCTCCGAATTGAGTTAATCAGTTAAAAACACCAAGAAAAAATCTGTTAAATCTACAAAATTTTAGCTATGTTTTAGGTAAATGGAAATAGAAATTTACCCTGTAGAATATAACGTCACAAAAATTGTTTTTTATTCTAGATTTTTTTTTTAATGTAAATTATAATCCTAAAATTAGCATTCTATTGCTGTTGCTAATATTTTGCAATTTTTGCGGATTTCAAGAGGATAATTGTCATTTGCAATATGTATAACTTAAATTTTGTGGATTTGGCAGGTTTTTTCTTGCTGTGTTCATCTTACTAATAATAAGAAAACAGATTATGCTGATATCAGCAGTTTTTTCTGCAGAGCGCTTTTTAACTAATCGTCGACCGGCCTGCAAAATGTCACATGTGTGTTTTTTTAATAGATTTTCAGGAGAGCGAAAAAACTGTTACAAAATCTACTTTTAAAATATTTTATTGGCATCATATGCCCTAATGATGATTTTACTAAATGAAGTCGTGAATCATTAAGGCATATGATGCCAATAAAATATTTTAAAAGTAGATTTTGTAACAGTTTTTTCGCTCTCCTGAAAATCTATTAAAAACACATGTGACATTTTGCAGGCCGGTCTAAGTAATGTTTAATAGATTTTTCTGTAATTTGTGCTGGTTTATTTTCATGAGTGTATTAAATTAAAAGTTGCTAGTTTTCATATCTCAACTATATAATAGCGCTATCACTCATTTCACCGATGTTGTGTCCGATATCCGGTACTACTAGCATTGAGGCTCCTAAACTTACAGTCTTCTTGATAAGACTTTAGTGCATGTGGCGTATAAAAAAAGATCCCAAGAAAAACAAACAAAAACACAAGTTGAGTGACTGGGAAATCTACCATTGATGTGTTGCTCATCTGTCTGTTTCAAAAATTTTCATTACAAAAATATTTTAAATATGCTTTTTAACATCAAAATCATTATACTTAAGTCGACATGTTACACATTGCACATTTATTATAAATTCATTCATAAATTAAAAAAATTCATATTCAATTTCTTTACTTTTCTTTGATACGAGTACAATGTACATAATAAATTTTTAGACTTGCCTATTTATTTGGAATAAAAGCAAATTCCCAATCAATTTATTATGTAGGTGGAATGTATTTGCTTAATTTATTTAGTTTTCTTGTCAATTAAATATTGTAATCTGTGTATATGATTATTTGAATGCGTATTTATTTTTTATTAAAAAAAAATGATTTACGTATTTTCTAGTTTGGAAGTTTTTTTTTTTTTGAAGTTTTCAAACAAAAATTTTAACACATATAATCTTATGTGACTTTGCAAAAACTATCACAAGGGCAATACAGTCACAGCTAAGATTCACAGACTTTTCCTAGAAATAGACACGTTAATCTTCTTAATTAAAGATTTCCCTTTACAAAATATTATTTTCTTATAAAAAAAAACTCTTGCAAAAATTGCAACGTAAAAAGTGCATACCCTTAATAATTGTAAAAATTTGTATAAATTGTTCACGTTAAGAATTTTTAATCTTAATTTTTTACTTGCAACACAGTTGTGTTTTATTTGTTTATGTTTATTTCGTATTTTATATTATTAAATAGAATTAAAATTATCTGAGGCGTGCCATGATGGATGCAAATATATATGTATGTGCTCATTAGTGGTATAGAATCTTGTGTAGACATGATTTGGTCAGTGAGTGATCTTGTTGTTGCTTATTATATAAACATGTTAAAGATCAGCCAAATTATATTTTTTTTTTTTGTTTAAAATTACAACAAAAAATAAATAAATAAATGATTATTATTTTTGTATACATGAATAGATTAAGATATTTTTTTATGGTTCTGAAATTGTTCATTATAAAACAATTACAGCTACATATATGTATGTAAATATTAAAACATTGTATTGTGGTTACACTCAAAAAAAAAATTCGCAAATACTTTAAGCCCATATGACACTTGTTTTTCTTTTTCAGTAGATTTTTTTACTTCATTTTGAACATTAGAATATATTTAAAGTGAATCAAAAGGATTTTCTTTCACCTAAGAAAACAGAAAAAATATTTGCACGAACGTTACTCCCATTTCGTGTTTGGGGGATTATCGAAATTTTTTTCGACCTTTATTCTCAAAATTAAAGTGGAGATTATATTCGAATATATGTACAGATTAAATTTTACACAACGCCCAGAATTGTGGCAATTTTTTCGAAAATTATTTTTTAAATCCGAAAATTTTTCGGTGATAATCTCCATTTCCAGGCATTTAATTAAGCGAGTAAATAATCTGGTAAGTTTTTGAAACACTGTTTTGCTGGGTATCTCATGTGATAATCTCCAATATTGACAAAAATCGAATATGTTGTAGAGAAAAGAATTCTAAGGCTTGGGTGTCTGAGATAATCAGCCATCTTGGGAATTTCGGGGGTTAAAAGTGGGATCAAAATTTGTCCCTTTTTTTATAAAGGAACTATATATAAATGTTAAATTTTCGGATGGGCACATCACTGGTGTTTATTTTCGGGTTATGGGGTTTGGCTACATTACCAGATCCGATAGTAAGACAAATAAAAACTGGGTTGTTTCCATTTCAATTTTATAATATTTAATTTATTTATAATATAGGGTTTAAGGGTTATTTTATATTTCACAAATTTAGTATGTTTTAAAATATTTTAGTGCTAGTTTATAAGTTTTACAATATTTTATTTATTTCCACTTTTTTGAGCACTGTATTGTTGTAGGATTAATTTTATTATTGTAAACAAAAGGAAGGAAGAATATTCTAACTAAATATATGAAAAGGAAAATATTTTAAGCGCCGTATTTATTATTCTGGTTTTATTCGTGCTTTCCGATGAGATAATTTTTATTTTGGTTTTTCTTGTGTGAGTGTTCGAGCTAATTTAAACTGTCAACTAGCATCCTAGTTAAATAGGCTGTAGTTGCGCCTGTTGACAGCTAATGTTTATGACATGTAGGGGGCGTTGTTGTCTACAGCGTTACCATAGTTCACTGGCGTGAACAACTGGTATATTTGTTTGATACTTTTTTTAAATATATTTTAGTGTTTTTTATAAGGATATATGTATTAGTACGACTGTCAAAATTATATACATATATTAGCCCTTATTAAGTTTGGCCGGACAAGTGTTCTTTCTTTTTTTCTATATTCGTGCTACTTCCGCTCTTAACGTATTTTTAGCGAAGCCCTTTATTGTACTTTTGGGAACAATATGGCAACCTTTTGCAAAAACTTAGGCATATACTGTACAACCTGTCGGAGTAGAATTAGGCGACCCTATCAGTTAACTTAATCTTAGGGGTTGTGTTTATTTCTCCGGATATTAGCTCCTTACAGGTGGCATGTATTTTCTATAATGTTTAACAAGTTTCTAACATGCTGTCGAACAAAAAATTACCAAAAATTGTCGATTTTCTTTAGCCTGTTTTGCCCCTATGTCCCGGAGATGGTCAAAATAGTGAAACAGATTATTCTTAGATTTCCATTCTTTACTACTATGCGTTATACAAAAACTGATTTTAAGAATAAATTTTTATCGTCGCTGCTCCTAAGAAAATATCTATTTGTTTTTAAAAATTATTTGTGTTATACCCAATTTAGCTATGATTTTTAGAAGTAATTATTTTATAAGTGGAAAGCTTGGGGTCTTGTTTATATACAATTATAAAAAATATCGCGAAAGGCTGAAATAAAGCTGTTTTGTAGGGCTCCTCATAATTTTTTTTCTACAAATATCTATTTTCTTAGACGCAACGAGGACATATTCGTTTTTTAAGTGTCTGAAATTCCTTGCCCTAGTAATTAAGTAAAATCGTTAGTTACTACTTTCAAAAAAATTCCTCTTAATTAAAATAATATATAATTAAAATTATTTGTAAGGACTTACTTCTAGTATAGGCGATTGTTTGTTGAGAGGCACTAATGGTTTTTCCGGTATGGGCCGTGAAACAAAATAATAAGTCGAAGCAGCTGCCACTCCTGTAATGGTTAAAATACCAGCTGTTCCGCCAAAATAATAAAGATACCCATCGATTTCATCAACTAGAATAGAACCACAAGCAAAAGGTATTTAAAAATAAATTAAAGGCCTGTTTATGTATTACGAAATAGTCTAAATGATAGAAATTGACAATTACTTTCATCAAAATTACTTGGGAAATAAAACAAATTTTCGTTACTTTGCTTTCGTTGAGACTATTTTCGTAATATGTACACTCATAAAAAAAAGCTAGTACAAAAGTCTGTTAAACGTGTTCTGATTAAATTGAACTGATTATTCTGTTATTTTCTCTTAAAAAGCCCGTACAAATAGGTAAAAATTCTGCTAAAATAACAGGAAATAGTACATGTATTTGCGCCAGCACAATTTTGACCTATTTGTAGGGGATTTTTTTTTAATTTTAAAATTTCTTCTAATGCCTCAAATAATATACAATAGGGTGTCCATGTAAAGGTTATAAGCTCGTAAATTTTACGCATAAAATTTAACATAAGCCACAGTAAGTCGTTTCGATTTCAAGTGAAAAAATAAATCTTATACTCCAAATAAAAAAATTATTTTTCACGATAACAACTTTCACGTGGAAATTGTGTAGACTTTATTTTTAAGCAAATTTAATATATGTATGTACAAGACTATCATTTTTCTTGTGAAATAGTAACTGTGTTTATTGTTATTGTGCCTTTTTAATAAACGCCCTACATGAACGCCTTACATGAACCCCCTAATGAATTTAACAATATAAATTTAAAGTTCTTGTTACTTACATAAATATGAAATGTTGCTCATTATGAAATGATTAATATAAGCCCAAATTGATTTTTCTGGCGACATTTGTATTTAAATTCTGATAATTACTTACAAAATTCGAAATTAATCAGTCCTTTTTTAAGGGATAAATGTTGTTGCTTATAAAATAATATTGTTAATGTTTCGTTCCTGAGTTATGTGCTTAGTAGTGTTGATTAAAAGAATATATAACTTTTAATTGAAAATTCAAATATTATTCCAGTAAAAATCTGAAATTAAAAAGTCATTATAAATTATTTAGAGAGATAATTAAATTTATTAAATGTCTATTAATAAAGTGCATAAGATGAATTTAATTTCTATTGTTAAATATATTATTCTCTAAAAATTAGTTAAATGTGTAATAATTCCAACATGCAAAGTTAGTTAATTAGTTTCACACAAATTTGTATTAACTATTGAGAATGTGGACATCTGGATTTACAAATTTCTATTAACTGTTGAGAATGTGGACATCTGGATTAACGTAATATCAGCGTAGAGGGTGCACTAATAAAGAAAAGTCTAAACAAATTGTAGCTAAAGTTACTAGAAATGAGATCAATTTTGTAGATTTCACAGTCTTTGCTGTTTTCATCTTACTTATATTTAGCAAAAAGATTCTGCTGATTATAGCAGTTTTTCTGCAGGGCCCTTTTTAACTACTTTTAAGTAGATTTTTTTGCATTTGTACAGATTTATTTCTATCATTGTAGTTTTAATCAATTTACTAAGGCTGCCATAACACATTTTTGACAAATATTGACACCAAAAAATTACGAATATTCAAAAAACAAAATAAAATAATTTTGTTCGGCATTTTGAATACACTTAAAAAAAAAGTCAGTAAAGTCAGCAAAAAATGTTGCTGTGTTAGCAAATTTTTAGTCAGGAGCGTGCTTGCAAAAAAGTTGGTAATGTCAGCAAAAGGTGTTGCTGAAAATCAGCGAGCTGATTTTTACCAAAAAAAATAGTAATCTCAGCAAAAACTTTGCTAACACTTAGTCGATTGCAAAAGAAAAAAATCCTTGCTAAAATCACTAAACTTTTCGCTGAATATTAGTAAACTGAAAAAAACTTAAAAAATTTGTGGAGAAATTTTACTTTAGTTAATTTATTTGCTGAAAATTTAAATATAGAAATTGTGTAGTTTTTTTTTTTAATTTTCATTACCGTTGTCTACTACATACAGACAAGCTGCGACATCTACATCTTGTATATGGTTGTCTTCCACGCTATAAATGCGGTTATCAGCACAATTTTTGTAGCAAAATAAATTAGTAAAACATTAGTTCAAAATTAGTTTAGTGCTAAAAAAATATAACTAAAATTTTTGCTGAAAAGGGAATTTCAGTAAAAAAATTGCTGGAAACTATTTAGTACACTTGATATTTTTTGAGTATACTTTCTGCCAGAATTGCATAAACTTGAAAGGAATCTCAATTTGGAACTCAAAATGTAATTCTTAATGTTAATATTGAAGAACTTAAAAGCGCTTGAATGAATCGATGTGTGTTATGAACATTTAAGTCTTCTATGCCGAACTTATTATTAATAACAACTGACAGCATGATTGCTTATGAACATTTAAGTAACATTTATACAACCCTAGAATGCCTTTTACTTTACAATATGTACTAACAAATTTTTTAATAAATATATTAAACAAAATTATGTCACTTTCCCACCTTTCACTATTTATAAGAACACGTTTTTCTTGTTTAGTTTTATTGTAATGGATTTTTCTTTTTAAACAATTGATATTGAACCCTTACAAGGTTTTTGTGGTAAATTGTTTTGTTAACGAATTTCATTTAATTATACGGTAAATTTAACAACGAAACACGCAACTTGATCACATTTTGCGGTTGAATAGGTTTTTATTTCAAAACTTTCTCTAAAAATTAAACTATATTCAACTGCAATTTGAACGGGAAGTATAATTTTACAAGTTTGTGTGCAGAAAAATCTTTAGCGAAATTTTTAAATGAACTTTACTCTTATCTGCTTGAAAGTCGAATGAATTCCATGTCTGGCAACATTTTAATGATTCGACTACAAATACAAAATAAATATAGAAATAACTGGCACTTTTGTATTTTTATATAAAAAATATAAAACAAAAAAAAAACACAATCAGTCTAAAGTTCTTTAAGAGATATGAGTTACTGGTCTGAATGCACTAAAAACAATATTTATTTAAATAATACGATAATTTTATGAAATAAAAAATAAAATGCATATTATTTATGGAAATTTTTCTAAGAATTATAAAACAATTTGATCTAAACAGCCTATCTGCTTTTGTTTGAATTGCAACACATTTTAATTCTTTATCTTTCCTTTCCACTTTGTACAAAAAAATTAAAATTTTTTAAAAATAGGTCATTTGTATCATGCGTCCATCTATTACTTGACCCCAAAGATTTTATATTAGAGAGGGACGGAATCAAAAATGAGGTAGGGTGAACAAATTATAAGTGGCCAAAATTTATTAGAAAATATGTATGTGTGTTAGTATAAATAACAAATTAGTAAACTATAATCGAAAGTGAAAGAATCCTTTGAAAATCCGAAATATTAATCCTGTTCTAAATGTCTAATATGAGAACCGCTTTAAAAAATTTTTATTTTTCACAATTTGTCTTGCCCATGCAAAACTTTTCTGCACTACAAATAACTAGATTCGGCATTTTTAAAATTTCGACCCACACTATTTTACATAGATATAATAATATCCTGCCTAATATATTTGACTAGTACCACAACTTATTGATCGACTCAATTGCCAAAAATAACAGCATCGCATTCGTATACGAACTTACATAAATATGTATATTTATCAGGGTTGGCAAGCAATGACGCTAAAATACCGTTATCAATTCAAAACCCTTTCAACTGACTACCGTTATCCTTCAAATACCGTTCTTAAATACTGTAATATATAAAATACCGTTACCTTTAAAATATCAATTCCGAAAAAGATGAAATATCGATATCTTTAAAAGCCGTTACCGAAATATGTAACTGAAGTACCGTTATCCTTAAAATACCGTTACCGTTGTTTTTAATTTTCTTCTTTTGCCTATTGCACGTGGTTATTCAGTATTTTACATACATTAAGCTGATAAATTTATACCATTAACCTTAAAATACCGTTATCTGTAAAATACCTTTACCGAAATAACTGAAATACAGTTATATCTAAAATACCGACACTAAAAAAAATTAAATAGTGTTACCCTTAAAATTCTGTTACCAAAATAATCTAAAATAGCGTCACCCTTACCGATAACCGCATCGTTTCGGTTACCATCCATGGTATTTATAAGGGTCATTTTATTACATGTGTTATTTTTGTCATAAGAAGGTAAATAAAAGTACACTTGTCTGGAAATATACTTAAACGCATGCACAAATACACACCCATAGACAAAATGTACATTCACACATAAATATGTTTAAATATTTAACACAGCATTTAACACACATAAACTTTCACAAACATCGAAGAACAAACATATGGGAAAAACATTTGGCGATATTAAATTAAGAGCACCACATTTTTATGGAGTCGGCCTCAAAATAAATTTAATTCATACACACAGAAAAAACAGAGGGAATATTACCTAAGAGCTATATAGCTATAAAACTACAAAATTTCCAAGTAAGTTTTACAATTTTCTAGTAAAATATGTAAATTTTTTTTATAAATATATATAAGCCCTGTATAATAATATATACATGTCTAGTGAAAAATATGTAAAAAAATAAATATTCTTTATTAAAAAATTGTAAAACTAACTTGTAAATTATGTAGTTGTATAATTACATAGCACTTAGGTTGTGTTCCTTCTGCTTTTTTCTGCGTGTATAAAATTCCTACTTTTTCACACATTAGTGGATTTTGTTTCTTTAAAAAAACTTTTTTTTTTAATTGATGTAATTTGTAAATTTTTCTGAATATTCTCTAATAGAAAAAAGGCTCTAAAAATAGCATAAAGAGGTAATCAAAATTAGTTAAAAACGAGTAAAAAGGTGAAAGTCGAGCATGCCGACTATACAATACCTACACCAGTCTGCTTAAAAGCCAACTAATTTTTGGATCCGAAATTCGAATGGGTTAAAATGGGGCTTGTGTCAAAATTTTCTATAATGTGAGTCAGCGCACCAAATTTCATTAAAATATCTTAATATTTGCGACCTGCAGTTTGTAACCAAGCCAATTTTGGGGGGACCCTTATATGGGCACTAGGTCTAAACATGGACCGATGTTCACCAAAATCAATAGGCTGCGTTATTGGGCCAATATAGGTCTGTGTACCAAATTTCATCAAAATATCTTAATATTTGCGACCTGCAGCGTATAAACAGTATAATTTTGGTAGGACCCTTATATGGGCACTAGGTCTAAACATAGACCGATGTTCACCAAAATCAATAGGCTGCGTTATTGGGCCAATATAGGTCTGTGTACCAAATTTCATCAAAATATCTTAATATTTACGACCTGCAGCATATAAACAGTATAATTTTGGTAGGACCCTTATATGAGCACTAGGTCTACACATGGACCGATGTTCACCAAAATCAATAGGCTGCGTTATTGGGCCAATATAGGTCTGTGTACCAAATTTCATTAAAATATCTTAATATTTGCGACCTGCAGTTTGTAACCAAGCCAATTTTGGGGGGACCCTTATATGGGCACTAGGTCTAAACATGGACCGATGTTCACCAAAATCAATAGGCTTCGTCCTTGGGCCAATATAGGTCTGTGTACCAAATTTCATCAAAATATCTTAATATTTGCGAACTGCAGCGTATAAACAGTATAATTTTGGTAGGACCCTTATATGGGCACTAGGTCTAAACATGGACCGATGTTCACCAAAATCAATAGGCTGCGTTATTGGGCCAATATAGGTCTGTGAACCAAATTTCATCAAAATATCTTAATATTTACGACCTGCAGCATATAAACAGTATAATTTTGGTAGGACCCTTATATGAGCACTAGGTCTACACATGGACCGATGTTCACCAAAATCAATAGGCTGCGTTATTGGGCCAATATAGATCTGAGTACTAAATTTCATCAAAATATCTTAATATTTACGACCTGCGTATAAACAATATAATTTTGGTAGGACCCTTATATGGGCACTAGGTCTAAACATGGACCGATTTTAACCAAAATCAATAGGCGTCGTCCTTGGGCCGGTGTACCAAGTTTCATCAAAATATCTTAATGTTTGCGACCTGTAGAGTGCGCACAAGAATGCATGGACAGACAGACGGACGGACGGACAGACAGACGGACATCGTTAAATCGAAATAAAAAAAATTCTGAGCCGATCGGTATACTATAAGGTGGGTCTAGGACCAATATTTTTTGGTGTTACAAACATCAGCACAAACTTATAATACCCTGACCACATAGTGGTGTAGGGTAGAAATACCTTACAAAAATACTGCTAAAATCAGCAGAATCACTTTGCTAAATATTAGTTACATAAAACCAGCAAAATATTCTATTAAATCTACTACATTACATGCAAATATTTAGTTAGCGAAGCTAAGTGGAAGTTCGGAGCTCAGAGTTCAGAGCAAAAGAATTCAATATTATCTTAAGACACGAAAAATTTAATTCAGCTTTTAAAAATGTTCACTAGACCTTACCACAAAAAAAATCGCCGTAAGGGTCGCTTTTTTAATTTTTTCGTTATATGTTTAGCATTTACAGTCGGATCTTAAAGTGTGATACAACCCTAATGTCAGAACAATTTAAAATATTTTTTTTTTGTTGCCGAACGTAGGGTTCACCTTTTTAAAGTTTTCTTGAGGTCAGTGTCGTATACATTGGACAATATCTGCAATGCAATGGAAAGTATGTAGGGAAGGAGTACCTACATAATTCATTATTTTAAAAATAAATGAAATTTTAATATACAACTGAAATAAAGGAATAGGAATTGAAATTTAAATGGAATTATTTGAAGTAACAAAAACTGGTTTATGTTATAGAAATAACAGTTTAGTTTTATATTTTTAGTCTACTAATATTTAACAAAAGTTTCTGCAAATCTTATGGTATAATTTGTGATTTTCAATTAACTAAAAGTTAACTCATATATAATAAAAATACTGTAAATTACAGTTTTATATTTTCTCTTCTTATTTTACCAGTATTTAACAAAAAATCTGCTAATTTCAGCAGTTTTTTTTCTACAGGGTAATTTTTAACAAATTTTAAGTAGCATTTTCTACTATTTTTACAGGTTTATTTCTTCGCAGTATATATTCTTTTTTAATATTCTATGTAAGTGTAAATGCGCTATAATTTTTTGAGGTTAGGAGATTACTACCAGTTTTTTCTTCAAATTTAGGAAAACAAGGAAGTATCTGTATTTTTAAATTTCCAATCAATTTATGTTTATAAACCAAAAAAAATTTAAAGTTCTATTGAGACAAGGCAAGGTATTCGAAATACTATTAGTAAGTGAACTAGAATTTTGAGCAGTGCTTTATTACAGAATTTTTCGTTATGTCAAATTAACCAAATCTCTCATAAATAAATGTTGTTGCATCTATTTAAATACCACAGATTGTATAAATATTATGTCTGGAAAAGCAAACAAAACATTTTAAAGGGTTTTCTGTTTTGTTAACAAAACCGATTTTATTTTTTATTTAAATTTTTAAATGTATTAGTTATTCATTTGTAAATTATTATGATAAAAAAAAACATTTTGCATTATAATAGTTATTAATATTTAATGTTATTACTAGGTTTATTACGGTTAAAAAAGAAAAATATGCATTAAAAATATAATAAATATGCACTAAAAACTATTATTTTTGCAAAAATAATGCACTTTAAAACTTAAAAATATATATAAGTAATTATTTTGGAAACAGGCACAGAACTCGAATATTTTCCATAGGTTAATAAGGTTTTTGAGAATGTTTATTTTGATTAAATCAAAATATGAAAACGTATGAATTTTTTATATATTTTTTAATAAAAAATGCTTCTGAAAAGGAAAAATATGCACAAAATCAAAATATGCAAAAACATCCATTTTTGACAAAATATGCAACCACAAATCCATGCCATTTTATCAATTTGCCAATTTGATGAGTCGGATAAATATTTAGTGCATAGCAGTTTTGGACTATCGAGAAAAAACATGCATTTGCATGGAATTCCTTGCCCTAGTTATTACAATAAAATCTTACTTACCGCTGCTAGTTTTATGGCCGAGCTTTGTTACGTTAATATTTGTATATATGTATAATTAAGGTAAATTTTAAAACGTTACGTTTTTCCTATTATCTTATAACTACTATTTATAAATATCTTTTTAAACTGATTTTTTGTATTTATTTTTTTTCGATTATAATTTTTTGTTGCAGTTAGAAAGCGAGAATTTTAAGTTGAGATTTGTTTCGAAAGGTTTTGTTGTTTATTTTATACAATAAACGTATTGTTATAATTTTTTTGTTTTTGTTTATGAGTTCAAGGATAATTTTCCGAAATGTGTGCTTTTTTGAAAAAAAAAGAAAATTCACCAACACACATGTAATTATACAACAAACTGAAACAGACACACACGCACACGCACACCTAAAAAAGGAAACAGAAATATTTGCGTACACTTATATCAAACAATTTTTTGATTGCTGTTTTCTTATTTATCCTACTTTTTATTGGTATAAAAAGCAAAGCACGTGAGTGAATAAAAAGAACAAGAATCCACTTTCATAAATTGTTTATTCTTAAAAACGAAAAACTAAAAATACAATATAAAATGTATATAAATAAAACAATAATCATGCGATTAACTATCTACGATATAAAGAAATGTTAGTAAAAAGTCACACAGATGGACGGACGAACGAGGGACTAATTTTATTTTAGTATAAAAAAAATTTTATTTGATTTTGTCGTATATTATTTTAACTATTTAAAAAATAGACTTTAATGGCCAAAAGAAATACCTAAAAAGAAAAAGAAATCAATTACAGTCGCAGTCACAGACACAGACACTACACAGAAAGAATTTACAAAATTCTAATTAAATTTTTAAACACCTTTTTCATACCAAATTTGTAAATCAAAAAAAAAAAACATTTTAAAAAGGCACCAACAAAGAAATTTGTAAATCCAAAAAAAATTCTTCTTTTTTTTGTAACTTTGAATTTTTATTTTTAAACAATTTTTATATGAAAGATAACAATTTACAAACGAGTTACAAATATTTCAAACAAAAAAATTGTTGGGAATAAAATTTCAATTTAAAAGAAAATGTGATTGCTTTTACAAATTCCCATTGTTGGTGCATACTGTTTTTTTCTGTGTACGTAACCTAATGAGGCTCCTTTTGAGTAAGAGGTTTAATAACACCAAAAACCGGAAAATAAATTTAAACATTTAAATTAACAACTAACATAAAATATATATAGATGTAAAAAAAATACTTGGTTGCAATTCCAACCAAATACAGATGTTTTTTGTTTTAAGGAACACGCACAAAGTTATGAAAATAATACACGACGTTTAAGTTTAAACGACAAATATAAACTGGCATGAATACACCAGACAAAAACCTTTCTTTACTTCAAGTCATGGCAAACAAAGACCGCATCCATAGCACATGTTATAGACGGTGGGTGCGCGATATTTATTTTTTTACATATTCAAAGTAAAAATGAGAGCAAAGTCAAATAACAATACTAAACATAAGAGGCTTGCCAGAAGTATAATTTTTTAACATTTCCCAATTTTGACTATTAGAAATGCCAATTTCATATTTCTTGAGTTTTTGTGGATTCAAAAAGTTCCAATTGTTTCCATACATAACCCCTAAATTTTTAAATATTTTTTTTTGGTTTAAGAAAATTTAATTAATAAACAAAAATAAACACAGGATCGGGTCACAATTTATTTTTAAATTTTCCCAAAAATATTTTTAAATCTTCTTGATTTTAATCGGACACCATTTATTGGACGTGTTTGGCCTCCGCAGCGCAAGGGTTAACGGTTTTATGAGTGACACTTCTTCATAGATAGATATGAAAGACGGTATAAAGTCCAACGAAAATTTTAAAATCATATTTTTCATCAAAAATTATTTCAAAAGTTTAACTTTAATTTTTTATACAAATTTGAGCTGCAAAAAACATGCCCACATATTTAAATAAGCATTAATAAATTTACATGATTTTTAAAAATACTCTAATATTCCTTAACAAAATCCAGTTTTATTGCCATTTAGAACACATTTTTTGCAAAAACAAAAGTAGAAGTCTTCAATCATGTTTAATATATCAATGAAAGCGTCTTCGAATACATTTTACTGCATATCCAATTTGTCTTCAGTGTATTTGAAATAGAACGAAAGAAACAGAAAAAACGAAAAATTGGGCCACTTTTGACCTCATATTTTAACTCTTTAATATTAGATTGGACAGTTAACAAAACACTTGTCCAATAAAATATTCCTCTCAGCAACATATCTGAAGTTATGATATGTTGGTCCTATTCTTTTAATCTTTTAAATGATCTTTTTTATTCTAAAATTAGATTTTGAGAACTCCCATTTGTATCAAAACATCCCCACTATTTGGGAACTCTACAAATAACATATGTTTCGAGAAGCTAGAGAATTGTTAGTAGTGTTTGCCCATACGTTATTTTTGCTCTTGGAAAGAAATTGCTGAGAGAGTGAAAACTTAATAATTGTATACCGGTAACGAATTTTTATACATAGTATATTTGTATCTACCTACCATACTTGACGTTTTTCATTAACGTTAAAATTTCATTACCATTTTAGTTGAAACTAACCCAATGCCTTTCAAATGCAATAAAATATGGCATGGAATTTTAAAATTACACAAAGAGCAACAACAAATTTAATGCAACGCATTAATGAATGAAATCAGACTCTTATTGATTAAAAAATGATACAAATAATTTTATTAGAATTAATATCAATACAATGCTAATGAATTGTTTACTCCCATGTGTGGTACTAGTATGTACCAATAAAATATCTAGAAATATGTAAATTATTGCAACTGTGTTTAAAAATAAACTGGTTTTCCAACAACAAAATAAAAAAAAGTGTACTAATATAATGTGCACAGCTTAAATTGATGACACACATTACCGGTATTAAAGGACTGCACTCATATGTTTTTCTCTCAAGTGGCTAAATTCTCAGTCATTGGAATACCTGACGTCATATAGGAATGCAAATACAACAAATCGTCACTTTTTTATTGCTTTGACCTACTGACTATTTTTGAAAAAAAGTATAACTAAAATTCTGTAGATTTAACAGTTTTAATTTTGCTGTTCTTAT
Source organism: Leucophora obtusa (assembly GCA_949987735.1). NCBI lineage: Eukaryota > Metazoa > Arthropoda > Insecta > Diptera > Anthomyiidae > Leucophora > Leucophora obtusa. The sequence goes on from OX465296.1 coordinate 3,597,408, forward strand.
TATACTAGTATTTAGCAAAAAATCCGATCATTTCAGCAGTTTTTTCTGCAGCATAATTTTTAACTAGTTTTTAGTAACTTTTTCTGCTATTTTTTATAGATTTATTTCTATTAGTGTACTTTATTTGGTAGATTTTTTATTTACTATTTTTGAGCTAATAAGGCCTAAAGTTTTTAATGTCGACGAATGTTCCCCGACGCGACTTTTCGTCAATTTCTTGTTGACTTTTTTATGGGTCGAAATACTATCTCATCAATGTATACTTGATGAAATAGTGACTATAAGAATAAATTTAACATTTTCCTAATTCATTTTTTTACCTCAACAAAATGTTTTTGAAAACAAATGCTTTTTTATCAATTATATTTGGTTGTTTTAGGCATTGAGCAATATCAATTGAAAATGCGAATGAAATCGTCAATTAAATTCCATTCTATTTATTAACTAGTTCCAAGTCAACTCAAAAAAGTTTGACAGTTACTGTATGACAGTTGTTTGTGTAGTAATCAGTAGCTGTTGTTTTTAAACGTATTTACAATTGTTTTTCTATGGTAAAATATAAAACAACTTTTATGACAAAAAAAACTAAAAATTTCGTTGAATTTTAAAAAGTCTTGTTTAGTTCATATTTGTTATTATTGATATATTCCTAGTTTGCAAATAAAAATCAGAATTTATTGTATTGTATCTCCAATGCACAAAAGCTTAATAACTGGAGAATGGTCTGAAATTTTTACTTCAAATTTAAAATAGGCTGAAGTAATAACACATATTTTTGTAATGGAAAGAAAAAGATTGTTTTTTTTTTATTAAAATATACTTTTATAATACCAAATGAATTAACTGTAAAAAAACAATACGTTTTACCCATTTTGTCAGTTGTTTTAAAATTTTTATAATATTTTTTAGTTATTTTTCAACAGTTAAAAATAACAATATTTCTAGTTATTTTAAAGGTAAAACATACCTTTGACGCTTTATTAACTGCATATTTCTTTGTTTTAACTGTCATTTCAGTAGATTCTACCGACAACCTTTTTTGAGTGTAATTTTCATATTTATTTTCTTCGCTTTGTCATTCCATTTGCGACATCCTTAAAGTATGCTGTAAAACTTTATTCACCACTAACATTTTACGAAGTGATGTTAACTTGTCATATACAAAAAAGTGAACTTATTTTAGCTTAGAAACAAATTTATTCAAACTACCCAGGTGGAAATTATGTGTGGTAACAAAAAAGAAGCACTGGCAAAGCGCAAGTAGACCGCGGTCTTACAAAAAGAAGTACTGGCAAAGCACTAAATTTGGACGCCTTCCCAACGCTTTAAAAGGGTGAATTCTCAGCACTTGTTTTCCTATAACATTATTTTGTTTTTGAAAAAGAAACTCCAAAAGAGTGAATATTTAAATAATTTTTGACTCCACAATATAATATCTCCAAGAATCGTCTATTTTTAGAGTAATTTAAAATTCTTCAGTGATGAGGGCTCATAATTTGGTGGCAGGGAAAACACTTGATTTTTATGTTTCTTGGTGCTATATCAATACTTTGCAAAGCATTAAATAGATCGGTGTTAAGTATCATTTGGGTGTCAGGAAAGCACTTTAATTTTTTTATTTGAGCGTTGGCAAAGCATTTGATTTTTATATTTATGGGTGCTTTCCCAGGGCTTGGTAAAGCATTGGCACCACCGTGGAACGGTGTTATCATTTGGGCGTTGGGAAAGCGCTGTTAACAAGCACTCATACCACCCATTTCGGTGCTTTGCCAGTGCTGGCCCCTTTGTAATTTTCTACCTGGGTAGTAATCAAATTTATCATCATTAAATATAAGCGCTCTACCAGCGAGCGTTTTAAGAAACACCTTTATTTTCGTGTTCATAGCTCGGGTCCGAACTAAAAATTTAAGGTTGCGTTTACACTTGCATCAATATCGAGAGATTTTCTTCATTGTTATTGATATTGAAATCTCGAGATTTTGATACATGTAACCGTCAACTTAAATGTTTGTAATAGTATGTAATAACTACCCAGTGTAGAAAATCATTACCAGATATGTGGTTATGTAACTACATACTTGGTAATGGCAACTACTTACTTTTGTTATTACATTTCTTATTACCTTTATATGGCGATGTCGCGAAAAATAATGAGTTGTCGTTACACACCAGCATACGAAAAACCAAAAAATATATCGTTACCTATGTGCTTACCAGTACTGACAAAAATAATGAGTCTAAAAATAGATTTTCAAAAAAATAAATTATATAAAAAAAAAATTTTTTATTGTATTTTTTTTTTAAATAAAATTTGCTGGTGCGGGAATCGAACCTGGGTCTATAGACTGCCAGTCAACAACTCTACCATCTGAGCTATATCGACATGTAATATTTAATAGATAAAAACATAATTGACCTGCTGCACACAAGTAAGCTTACTCGCCAACATACAAAAAATCAAAAAATATGTGGTTACATATATCCTTACCAGTGTTTAAAAAATATTGAGTCTAAAAATAGATTTCAAAAAATTTTCAAAAAAAATCTAAAAAATTATTTTCTATTTGAAATAATGATAAAAATAAGTAATTATCAGTAACTCATTATTATATGTTTTAAAATAATGCAGAAGGTAAGTGGGTGTCATTACTGGTAGTCAAAAAATAATGATATGTCATTACCGTTTCTACACTGGGTAGTGCAAAGAAATCCATGCACAAAAAATGCACAATTTTCCCTTATGAGAATTTGTGTCTAAAAAAATGTGTGCAGTCGATGTTAGTCATTAGTTTTAACTTATGAATAGCGCTAATAGTCTGTATTACACTCAACCAAAAAAGTTTGCAAAGGTTACTTAAAATTTTGCTAGAAATTTAACTATTTTGAGCCCTGCGGTATTATTTGCTAATTTTAGCAACACATGTCTACTGATTTATAGTACATTAAAATTAGTAGCCGCTACTAAAATTTTAGCAAAATTCTAGTAAACTGCAATTCAAAATCGATTTGCTAAAATCAGTAACAAAATTTACTAAATATCAATAATAGCTATGTTTTCGACTTAACTATATCCGTTAGCTTTCAAATAAAAAAATTCAAAGTACACAGAAACATACTTGAGGCAAAAACTAATACACTACTTTTCCTATGCACGTTAACGCGGATAGTTATCAACGTTGAAATCTCAACGTTTATAAATTTTCAAATATAACATAACTTCTTCGCGTTACTACCGAAATAGTTTTGCTTTAATACTTTCGATTATACCGTGAATATTATAAAAAAAAAATTTAATTTTTTTTTACACTTCGGTGAAGTGTTGCGTTATTTCTGTAGAAACTGTTTTTGTTACAAAAACAATTTACATTGAAAGTTCCCTTCACTTCACCCAAGTGTTTTAAGAAATTAGGTACTAAGTGTTTAAACGTATATTTGCTTTAAATACTTAACGTTGATAGACATTCGGTTTTTTTTTGCTGGGATGTTAATTCATAATAAGGAAACTGGCCTCAAACTAAATTAATAAATTTCTTATTAAATATCAATAACTTCAGTACAAAGAAATTAATATAAATGTTGTAATTAGTAGGCGCTACTTCATTTCAGTAAATTGTTGTAAACTGCTATTTAAAATCAATCTGCTGAAATCAGCAACGAAGTGTACTAAAAAGTAAACAAACTAAAATCTTAAAAAAAATTTAAATAAAATCAAATCTAATAAAAAAAAATTTTGCAAAAAATTATTAAATCGATTTTGAATTGCAGTTTAGTAGCGGCTACTAATTTTTTCTACTAATTTTGTTCTACTACAGATCAACAGACATGTGTTGCTAAAATTAGCAAAAATACCGCAGGGCTCAAAGCAGTTAAATTTCCCGTAATAACAGCAAAATTTTCAATAGTCATTACAGACTTTTTTGGTTGAGTGTAAAATTATGGGCATTATCATCTTTTTCTTTGAAATAATTTTGTGCTTACTCACATTCTAACGAACTTCACTCAAATTGTACGGGAACACACCAATTATCACCGATTACCATATACACCGCTCTATATAAAACCGCAAAATTTGAAATAAAACAAAGAAGTTAAGTATTTTAGTTGTTATTTAGTTGGAATAATATTTTCTAAACACTTACGAATAAGCATATTAAATACAGTGAAAATTATAAAATTCTTTTATATTGAATTAAAAAACATTTAAATATAATACAATAAATACAATGGCTTCCACCATTGACATTAATGAAGAATCTTCCTCAACAATACCTACAAGGGAACAGCCAATCAATGATAGTGATTGGAGTGAAGATAGTGAATATAGTGAAAAATGTTGTGACAAAAACGCAAATAAGTCAATCGAGTCAAAAAAAACTAAACTTACAATAAGCGAGCATAATCAAACAGATAGTTACGCTGGAAATAAAAATACAGCCGAAGGATTAATGGATATCGCATTATTATCGGCCAATGCTAATCAATTAAGATTTTTAATAACCTACAACCACGAGTCTTCAACTTATTACATAAGCATTACCTTGGTGGCCCTATCTCTGTTAATGCAAATAGTGGTTGGAATAGCTTTAATTTTTAAGGTTGGTATTCAGTGATGTTTGTTACATATGTATATTAAAAAATGTTCAGAATTTTAAATAAATATATCCTTTTTAGCGCCGTTTTCGTAGATGTCGTAATAAACGTTATAATGAATTAATATTGGGTTGTGTTTTTATAATAACTGTGGTGAATATACTTTTAGCTGCATTTACCACCACGGATACTAAGTAATGGCATAGCCAACCTATTATAAGTAAAAGATGTTAAGGATGTGAAAAACTGGAGGATCATTATGTACCATTTTGCTAATAGGGAAACACCTAAATAATTAATGTTTCGACGATGAAATGCATTTTATTGAAACCGAAACAACTCAAATTTGATCATAGGCATTATTGAATAATAATTAAGGATTACATTTCATCATATGCCGTGAAAATATATTATATCCCTCTTGACAATGTAATAATATCTGTGTTTTTGTCATTACATATCGCGTTTACATTTGCATTGAAATCCGGAGACTTTAATATTCACGACTGTAAAAAAAAGAACAATAAAGAAAAGCTTATGTACGCTAGATTATAAGAGAATATATTTATAAGAACTATCTATTAGTGCTTTATACAAAATTAAACATCTATAAGCTTCTCTTCATTGTTCTTTTATAGTGGTGAACATCAAAATCTTGAGATTTTGATGCAGATGTACATAAATACAACCAACCTTACTAACTTAACCTATTAAGGGCAATTCACATGTATCTTCTATTGCACATAATTGGAAATATGAATTGTAAAGTTTTGGAAATTCTTTTTGAAAACGACATTTCGTAGCCCGAGTACTGGGAAATAGTAGCTTTTGGTCCCGATTACTGAATGTTACGTTATCTACTAACTGGGACCTTAACTGACACATTTGTTGTTGTTTCTCATATAAATTTTGAATAACCTGTTGGCTAAATTTTAACTGGACATTCATTAACCGACCTTAATGTTTTAATTTTAAATATCATTTCAAATGATGTCGATACTTATACCACATACAAAGCCAAAGATTGTGGATTGTACAAGATTTAAATACATACTGAAAAAATTTAAAAATATTTAACAATTTACGGTGAGTGGGTTTAACTTTAACTTAACTATTAAACAAAAGAAATTGTCAAAAAATAATATACAAAACAGCAACAAATTTTTTGGGTTAACTAACGGAGATATTTGGAATTAAAGTTCAAACGTTAACCTATTGCCGGTCCCGAACGGGTTAAGATTTTTTTGCAAATTTTAATTTTATAGCTTTTCCATAACTAAACTCTACATAAAATTTTTTGAGTTTTTAAATTTCATTCATCACATAATTTTTGAGACCAATTTAAACAAATATTTTATTATTCCTTAAACTTTGATGTGAGCAAAAATGTGTGGACACTAGGAAAAACAGCTCGCAAATAAACACTCGTAAAGCTTTTACAAATGTAACTTCGCAAATGAATGCTCACACATATTAGTGTCAGTTGGGAAAAACTGTTAGCAAAAATAACAAAAAATATGGGAACTATAGCCCAAACCACATAGTGAAAGTGCCAGTGGACAGTGGCAGTGCTGTCAAACTTTGTTCTTGAATTTCGCGAAAACGATTTAATATTTTTAAAAATTTCTTATTGCATTTTGTTTAAAAACAGCTCTTGTTTATTTAGAAACTTTTCTAGTTTCTCGGCAGTGACAAATAGAGACACTGCGTTTATATGGTTTAGGCTTATGACCGAAAATATACAATGTTGCCTATAAGCTACATTTGACATGAAAGGGTTAATCCTGCAGTATGAGAGCCACCATTAATTTTCTTTCCGAGTAATTAATTGTCGACGGTTTTTTACATTATTTTTTTTTTTTTTTTGTTATATACAATATTCTCTTTAATTTTAATTTGAAATGTTGAGTTTTTTATATACAAAACTTATTTTATATGTAAATGCTAAACATTATAAAATATATATTAATAAAACCAAACCATATAGTTAAAACATTATTTTTAATAATATTTTATCGAATGATTTCACATAAATGCACTCTTGGTATCTGTTACGAAAATGTGAAAAACAATAATGTTATATAATAAAAAAGGACTTATTTTGTTTGGATTAAAAACTAATTTATATTATTTACAGTTACGATTACTGTAGGAGGGTTGAGGCACAGCAGTTATTTATTATTGTGCAATTTGCTTAAGAAGAGTAGTCCTTCTTGATCAGCTTGGCAATAGTGTTGAGTTGCATGTTAGTTGTACCTTCATAGATGGCACCAATCTTAACATCACGGTAGTATTTCTCTTGGGGGAAGTCACGAGTAAAACCAACACCACCCATCCAGTCAATACACTTGATGGTGGCACGTTGAGCTACTTCAGAGGCATAGTATTTAGCCATGGCAGCTTCCTTGACAAAGGGAAGGCCGTGTTCAACCATACGAGCAGCATTGTAGGTCAACAAACGGGCGGCTTCGATTTCAGTGGCAACAGTAGCAATTTGATGTTGCATAGATTGGAAGTTGTAGATTTCAGAGCCGAATTGTTTGCGTTCCAACAAGTAGGGCATTGTGTGATCGAAACAACCTTGGGCCAAACCAATCATTTGGGAGGCAATACCAATGCGGCCTTCGTTCAAGAAACCAGCTGCATATTTGTAACCGTGACCGAAGGTACCTAATAAGTTTTCTTCGGGAATGCGAACATTATCGAAGGTAAGCATGCATGTGCCTGATGCACGAATGCCCAATTTATCTTCAGGTTTGTTGACAATCAAGCCGGGGGTATCACGTTCAACGAAGAAGGTAGTAATTCCACGATAACCATCTTCTGGCTTGGCATTAGCGAATACAATAAATACACCAGCCAAATCGGAGTTGGAAATCCACATCTTGGAGCCATTGATAACATAATGATTGCCATCCTTCTTGGCCACAGTCTTCAAAGAGAAAGCATCAGAACCCGAGCCGGGTTCTGTCAAAGCAAAACTGCCAGGCTGTAATTTAAAGAAACTAATTAATTCGCATTCTTTATAATGTGACTTTCGAAATAAAAAACTACTTACATATTCCTGAGCCAATTTTGGTAAATACTTTTTCTTTTGCTCCTCAGAAGCTACTTTAATAATTAATGAGTTAACCAAGGTATTATGAATATCAACTAAGGCTGCAACAGATGGATCAACCTTGGAAAGTTCTTCAACAGTCAAAATAGTGGTCAAAAAATTACAACCACTACCACCTAATTCAGAATCTATTTCAATACCCATCAAACCATTATCAAACATAGCTTTAACAACGGAAGGTTCGAATTTGTGTTGCTCATCCATTTTCTTCACCAATGGAGCAATTTGTTCCTGGGCGAGTTTGGCAACTATAAATAAAAAAGGGATACAAAAGTTGTAAGATGTTAAATTTTAATTAGAAAAAAATTTTCAAAAATTATCTTTGGAACTCCTATATTAGGTCTTGCCATGTTTTTTGGAAGTAATTCTTTTACAAATGAAAAGCTTGAAGTTTGGTTTATATGTGATTTCCGTAAGGCTGAAATAAAGCAGATTTGTAGGTCTCCTCACAAAAAAGTTTTTCGACAAATAGATATTTTCTTAGGCGCAGCAACGATATTTTACTATAAAGCCGATCATATATTATCAATATAATGTACGTTACCGCGGGTACCCGCGGGAACCCAAAACAGTCCAAACGAAAACAATTAACAATTATTTTAATTTTTGCATTAAAAATACAAAAATTGTTTTTTCGGACTTTCTATATTTTCATATATTTAGTTAGAATATTCTTCCACCTCAAGTCCAAATTCTAATATGATATTGTCATTCATATTAGATTTTTATTTGTTGTTTCAAAAAGGGTTGATCATTTTCATGATAGACAATACAATTGTTTCGTAGACATCACTCTACTCTTCAGTTGTCCGCTAAGAAAATGATAACTTTCCTACTCAAACCGAGACATTACATAAGACATTACAATTAACACGCAATTTTTAGAACGGGAACGCTTTTGGGCTAGTTTGGGTAACTGGTGTGAATCAAATAATTTTTTATTTATTGCACAACTTAACATATTAAGTGCGTTCCTTTACTTTTTGGGTAAAGTTCGGTAAAATGTGAGTAAGCAAAAAATTCTCCTACAAAATGACAAATTTACCCCAAATTACGGGAACGCACGAAACTACTCTTCTATCCCAAAAATTGATTTCAAAGAAAAATATGAAAATGCTTATATTTTTATTTAAAAAAATTTTTAAATGCACATATTTATTTGGATTTAAAAGTTCTTATTAACTTTGTTCAATTAATTATCATAAATAATACATTTCTTCTGCTTATTTCTGTATTTCAATCAAATTTTTTATTTATTTTCAAAATTATTTTATGTTTTTCATTGCATCAGCTGTTCGTTTTAGAATTTACCAAAGTTACTCGAAGAAAAAGTCTAGGTAACTTTGGTAAAAAAGAAACACAAATACACTCTCTTGCGCGCTCTCATTTACCCAAGATTCGAGTACGGGAACGCTTTTTGGTAAGATTGGGATACCGTGGGTTTCATCTGTAACGTAAAGGAACGGACCTATTAAGTGCGTTACCCACACGCAGAAAAAAAAGAGGAGGAACTTTATCTAAGTGCTATGTAATTATACAACTACATAAGTTCGTAGTAAGTTTTACAATTTTCTAGCAAAATATATGTAATTTTTCGGATATTTTCCACTACACATGTATATATTTTGCAAGGATTGTATATATTTTACAAAAAATGTGCATATTTTACTAGAACTTTGTAAAACTAACTTGAGAATTATGTAGTAATTACATAGCTTCCCCCTGTTTTTTCTATGTGCAAACTTACCAAAATTTAACCAAAAGTCTTCCCGTACTGGAAAATTTGGTAAATAAGAGCGCTTAAGAGAGTGTTTCTCTTTATATACCAATAAAACATCCAAACGTCCCAATTTGATATCCGAAGCAATGCAAGGCTAAGATGTAAGACCCCGAAGAAATGCAAGGGTAAGTGGTTTGATGCATAACCAGGTAATATGCATAGTAATACCCACATAGTACCAAGGTTTGACTGGCTTTCCTGTGAAAGGGACTTAATCTAGTAGAGTTCTACGCAATTTTAAAAAGATTTTAACGGAATTTTGATTTCATTACATTTAATGTACCCATCGCTTATATTATTGTTTTTTTTACCAATTTACTATTTTAAAAAATCGCGTTTTTTTCTTAAAGTAGAAAAGCAAACACAATACTTAATACATAAGAGCTATTAGCATGCAAAACCTATTATTTGTGCTTTTATATAATTGTATTACCTGTCATATTTTTGTTTTTGTGACGGACCAACACTCAGGGGATGCCCCCCTATTAACGCAGTGCATTGTGTTGGTTTTAGGAAAATAGGTTATGAGGAGGAGGAAAGAGGGAGTAGTGTTTGTGAATATTTGATTAAAATTTCTCAACGTTGTAAGTAACAGGGAAGACTTCTGCGTGGAGTTTTTTCCACATACGGCTAGTGCGACTGATAAACGAATTCTCTCTGTAATGCGTCGTGCGGTCCACTGGACAATCGACTATAAGCGGATGTGCTCTACTTGATGAGCGAGTATTACGAATAAAAACTTGGGCTTTGGGGACAAGTTCAATTATCTCAGCAGAGCACTTCCCATGGTAATACCGATAGAACAGGGTCTCACAACCTACATTCCGACGATGCTCCATTGAGTCAATAGAGCTGGATACCCTACTGTCATTGATAAGCGCCGACGCCCTCCTTTGCACACGGTCCAGAAGCTCCAAAATATACTTCGAAGCTGCTGCCCATACATGGGAGTTGTATTCCATCTTCGGTCGGATATAGGTGGTATAAATAGTGAGTAAATCGGATGGAGTGAAGTACTTCTTGCACCTACGTAAAAAACCTAGACACTTGAATGCTTCTTTCGAACCCTGTAAAACATGTTTATTCCAACGGACATCACACTTACAACATTGGGTCTTGCGTGCATTAAAGTCGACCTTATTCGCACGACCCCACTCTGAGATTGTAGAAAGGTCACGATTCAGTGTGTCATTCATAATCTGCCTTTTGCCCCCAATCTTCTCAGGGCTTGGCCTACGGCCGAAGGAAAATGAATGACAAATGTTGCTGTCATCTGCGAAAGAGTAGACAGGGTTGAAAGTTTGACCAAAAAGATCATTGAGAAAGATAAGAAATAGGGAAGGAGAAAGAACAGAACCCTGCGGTACGCCTGAATTCAGCTGAAACACGACGGATGAGACCCCATCTATAACAACACGAATAGTGCGATCTCTGAGAAAGCTCGAAATAAAACGAGCGAAGTCATTAACCACACCAAAAGCAATAAGCTTTGATATAAATGTATTTCATATTATAATATATTTGAATAACAAATATAAAAAAAAACTATCTTCTTTCAAATTGCATAATAACTACGGCAATGAATTTCACGCACTTAAAAACGAAAATATGCGCCTACAAAATGCTGCTAAAAAAGAAAATTATGCATTGAAAACATACAAAATATTTTAACAAAAATAGCATACTTTAAAAAATAAAAACTATGTAATTTATTTATATTTCAAATAGAAATTAAAATCAACGCTTTTTCTAAGATCAACAAAATTTTTTAAGGAGCTTATTTTTATCTTTTTATTAAATCTATTCATATTTCGCATTAATGGAATTAAATGTGCTAAAATCCCAAAACTTATTTAACAAATTGTGAAAAAATTGTGAGGGGACGATGTTTTTAGAATTATTATAGAAGTACTTGTTAGATAAATAACAAATCCAATGAGCATTTTTTCTCGTCTAGGAGCGGTATTAAACATTTCAAATATTAAATAAAAAACAAAAACAACAAAAAAATTTCTACAAATTGCTTTGGCATCTTCTTCAGTTTATTAACAAATTAAAAAAATTCTATTAAAAAATGTAAAATATTTACAAATATGCATTAATATGTCCAAAATATGCCTTAAAAATGCACTAAATATGCATTTCAAGCCAATATATGCAAAACAAACATGCAGTTTCGACAAAATATGCAAAAATATGCATTCGGATAAATGTTTAGTCCATAGTGGTTTTCGACTATCGAGAAACAACATGCATTTGCATGGAATTCCTTGCCCTACACTCAAAAAAAAGTCAGTAAAGTCAGCAAAAAATGTTGCTGTGTCAGCAAATTTTTAGTCAGGAGCGAGCTGATTTTTACCAAAAAAAATAGTAATCTTCAGCAGTTTTGCTAACACATAGTCGACTGCAAATAAAAAAATCCTTGCTAAAATCACTAAACTTTTTGCTGAATATTAGTAGACTGAAAAAAACTCAATTTTACTTTAGTTAATTTATTTGCTGAAAATTTAAATATAAAATATGTGTAGAGTTGTTTTTCTTTTTTTGTCATTTCCGTTTCCAGACAAGCTGCGACATCTACATCTTGTCTATCTGGTTGTCGTCCACGCAATGAATGCGGTTATCAGCACAATTTTTGTAGCAAAATAAATTAGTAAAACATTAGTTTAAAATTAGTTTAGTGCTAAAAAAAATATAAATAAAATTTTTGCAAAAAAAAATTGCTGAAAACTAGTACACTTGATATACAAGACGTTTTACTAATTTTTCTACTAACTTATATTTTTGAGTGTAGTAATAACGTTAACCTACAGAAAGTATAAAGCCATTATTCCAAACGGTCCTGCAGTTATTACGTCTTATGAATTGGAAAATAAAATAAATCAACTTTTTTATTTTCATTTGCAAGCTAATGTGTAAATTCATAAATGCTTTATAAAGTTATACAAGGCTTATAACACAAATTTTGTATGAAAAATTTGTTTTGTAAGACTGTTATAAATTTATAAAGCATTTGTGAATTTACACATAAGAATATAATAGTAATAATAAATAACAAATTTAATCAAAGAAGTATTTTCAAAACTCGACTAATATTTTTATTTTTTGAATAACAAACTTATCTGTTTACCGCAAAATACTGTTTTGTTAGTTGTTTATTATCATGTTAAAAATAACTGCTTTAAACAACTGTTAAAAACTGTGATAATTGTTGTTTTGTATTTTTGCATAGAAAAACAACTATAATAGCATTTAAAAACAACAAGTACTGATAACTGCGAAAATAACTAGCATGTAGTAACTAGTAAACTTTTCTGAGTACCTACTTTTAATTCAACTACGATACAAATATCAACTTTTTCATTGAGTCGAACTACAAAAAATATGCTATCATAGACATTCTAAATTTAATTTAGAAACTTGATAACATACATGGGACTAATTAATTAGGTGGACTAATTAATTGATGATTTCATTACCATTACATTGATATCAATTGTAATGAAATTATTTTCATTACCATTTTTTTAATTAATGGTAATGATTCTAAAATTTAATTTCATTGAATAATGACAATGATTTTAAATTTCATTGCCATTGATAATGAATAAATTAAAAAAAATAATTGCCATTGACAGAAAAACGTAAAAATGGAGTAAAACTCGCTGAAATCGAAGATGGAATATGCTCATAAAGGCTCATGCTCATTTGAAATTAAATATTACTTTCCATTCCGTTGTTATTTGTATCCAGGTAAAGTTTAACGGAATTAAATGGATCATCCTTAATAAATTATGTTTTATAACTTCCCTGGCCAAACCAGTTGTTTGTTTTCATTTGTCTGAATTTTTTGTAAACAAATGGTTTTTAATCAATTGTAATTAGTTTTTTTATACATTAGTGTAATTTCATTACCATTAGTAATGATTTTTCTAATGAAAAATATTTCATTACCATTAAATGGTAATGGAATTTTTTCTTTGTCATTAGTATGAAATAATGGTAATGAAAATTCAATGGTAATGAAAAATTCCCATGTATGCTTGATAACAACGAAAAGTAAACATAACCCAGCAAAATATTGCTACCTGCATTACCAAAAATGATATATCATTACCTTTTGCATTATTTTATAATATAAAATAATAACTTCCTAATAACGCCCTTTGTAGTAATTGTTTTTAAATATAAAATAATGACTTACTCGTAATAGTTTAAATAAGTACTGTTTACACAGTTAAATTGTATACATTTTTATTTATTATATGTAAATATGTTTTATATTTAAATTTTTATGACGGGTCCTAAAATCAAACACTAGAAAAACTTAAATTTTTGTGAATGTATTTCTTTAAGAATCAAGTAAGCAATCGGATAACTTTTTGTAAGCAAGTGTGTAACCACTTATTATTTAAAATCTCATAACTACTTACTTCTCATTTTTTTTAAGCGTGACTACGTATAAAAACGACCACGCCAAACAAAAATAATGAGTTTAGACGCCAAAAAATGAGTTGTGCGGAGCTATGAATTTCTATTATATAACCACTTATTTGGCAATGAAAGATTTTGCTGGGAAACGGACAATAAGATATAAATATATAAAATGAACACAAGACATACAAAAATCATTTCCCTGTCTCTTAAAATAAATACCCCTTCTTCTGTCTCTCTGATTTGTATTAAAAATAAGTGAAAACATTAAGGCAGAGTTTTTAGGATGTAGATTATTTTTAAACTTAGTTTAACGCAGTCTGTAACTGGAGTATTACTTTTCAAGTATGTTTTATTTCGTTTTATTTCAATAAAAACAAAAATTCTAAACCAGAAAAAGTTGTTCCGACAAATTTTTGTTAATAAATTTGGAAATGGGTGACAAAATGTTTTCCGGTTAAACTAAACCGAGTTTAACTGACATCCTAAAAAATGTACCTAAATTGTTTAGGCCCAATTTTTGTAGCAAATAAAAATTTATTAAATGAAAATAAATTACTAGCCGAATGGCATTCCACTTAAATTCCGAATTTTCGATTGACAATGATAATACGGCTAGTTTTGTTTCCTTTTAGTACGTTCTCACTGACGAATTTTACGTGTTTTCGTCAGTGAAAACTACTTTGAAAAGTCACCCTGCAATACTTGACATTTACAATGTTTTCGGAAATTTTTGAAAAGCATTTTTAAAACCCAAATACGAAAAACTAATAAATTGAAGAAAATTCTTACGCAATTTTTTTTTGTTATATGTATATTTTGCTTGTGGAAATGTAAACTCCGTTACCACAAAAAATTAAAATTGTGCAAAAAAAGTTATTGCGACAACTTTTGCAATTAGGTTTATAATGACTAAACTTACTGATTCCATTAAGAAAAACCGAAATATTAAACTTTTTGCTTCTCACAAATTTGGCCAAAAAACTTATCACATTTTTTGATTTCACCCATATAAAAATAAATTTTATACATATATGTATGTATTATAAAAATAAAAAGATTTGGTAGTGTTTTGGTACGAAAACTCAATTAACAAGTTTTCGAGCTCAGTAATTTTTATGAATCACAAAGGGCATATATTAATCTTAAGTGAAGCAAATTCTGTACTGAACATTAATTTAGAAATGTTATTGTTCTGATTAACGTCACAAAGAACAGTCCTTGGTAATAGGGGTATGTTTTCTAATAAAATTTAGTTTGCTGAATACAAATATGAAAACTAGTATCCGATCGATTAATCGGCTTCGGCCAAAAATTCACAATCTACCGGTAATCGGCTATAATGTGGCCGATTGGCGATTATTAGCTAAAACGGTCTGAAACAGCCCAAACAACAATAATTTTCACACAATTTTCAGTACGGAAAAGCTTTTCGGCTGTTTTGAGTTACCAGGATAAATTATTGCTTAAAATATGTCTTTTATCTAAAGTAAAGTTACTTTGGTAACCCAAAAACGTTCAAGTACTCAAAAGTGTGTGTATACTGCTTTTTGGGCCTAATAAAAATAATGGGCTTCGGCATCGGCTTAAGCCGATTATTACAAATTTGGCCGATGTTTGGCCTAAAAAATTACCTTCTGTAGGACACTAATGAAAACGTTTTTGAAATCTTTCAAAGGGTTTTCCAGCGGCTGAGCCGTTTGACATATATAAAGAGACAAGAAATCAGTTTTTTACAAAATAATTTCTTAAATTTATTTCTAAAATCTTATATGTATATGTAAATTGGTTAGTATAAGTTCCACCATTCTGGAAAAATCCTATCGACTCAAGCCGCCGCTTAAAAATGAACAATAACTAATATCAGTGGCCTATCTACTCTCTCAAACTCCCCCTTTTTATTTGTTCGTGAACTCGGACAAAGCAAATGAAAACAAGCTGCTAAAATATAAAACTTTTAATTAAATTTTTGTTTCAAGTTTTTAATAATATTTTAACACATTTTTTATTTTTTTATTTTAACGATCAAATCATTAAACTTAAACTAAAATAAAGACAGAAAACAATAGAAACATTATAAAAGCAAAGTAAAAGTTCGTGTTGATAGCAACAAATTTTAATTAACATGTTTTTCTATGTAAAAAAAATGTTTGCATTTGCTTTTCCGCATTTGCTAATTCGCAGTGAGAGGCATGGGATCTATACTCTTTGCTTATATCGAAAAAATCTCAGCTACCTCCTCGATTAAAATAAATTGGCATTATTATTTTTTACTACAATGTAGTAATATTTTATTATATTATTTATTTTTATTTTTTTTATATTTTTTTATATTTTTATTATATAATATTATTATAGTAATATTATTATATGTAAATAATCGCACAAATAATAAATAACATTTGATACCCAATTTGTCTATATTTTTTCGAAATTATAAGAAATAAACTCAAACATGAGATTGGACCGCTAAAAAAATACTTATACCCACTACATTACTTTTGTCTCCAAATTTAATTAATTTTGGAGAGAGCCCATTGCGATACATATATTGATTGCATTGCCACCCTAATGTATAATACACTTATCACATATTTGGAGGGTACCTTGTACAAATGATTGACATACACAAGTTAAAGTTTGTAGACATTGTATGTACGTACATACGCTTATTGAATTGATAACAATCAGTTTGTTTTTAAAAATCAAAGCATTCTTTGTAAACTTGGCTTGATATGAATTGATACGTTTTAGGGCTATAATTTTTTTTGGCTGCATAAAATAACTCCCCAAAAAGAAAATGAGATAAATCCCCAAAAATTTGTATAATTTGAATATTTTATCAATACCTTCGCTTAACTCGATCCATATTAAAAATTTTAGGTGGAGAGGGAGGTACTCGCCAATCAAGGCTAATAAAAAAATTTATTTAAAAATCGTTTCCCTTCCTGAAGGTGTTTGTAACACACCGGAAAAGGCTATTTTCATTAATAAAACCATTTTTGCCCATCACTTGTTGCTACGGCCGAAATTTGGTTATAGCCCTAATGTATAATGGAAATGAAGCTTAGAATACATTATATTCAAAATTAATTGTATTATTGTTTTACTAATTGCAGTAACTGATAAAAAGACTTGTGTAAAATTTAATAAAATAGTATGCTATATTGTACACAGAGAAAAAAGTATAGTAAAATCAATTTTTTATACTATATTTTAATTAAAACCGTATTTTTTTACCAATATTTTTTAATTACCCGGTTAAAAATTAACATATATGTATACATTCATGGACATGTCTGAACTCACACATGCTGGTTATGAAGTCATACAAATTCATACATGTCCACATACTTCCATATAGGATTCATACATATATTTTAATTTTAAAAGAAGAAATTTCAAATAAACTTTAATTTTAAAGCAATTTTTATCATTAAAGAAGCATTAGTGGAGCAAAATTACTGAAACAAAAATTTTAAATATTTTTCTAACGGCTTCGCCGTAAAGCACCGTAAGTTGTTTTTCAAGTGGAAAAACTACACTCGAACTTTAAATGCCTCAAATTGCAATTTAATTTAAACAAATGAACAATTTTTTTAATTTTATAACAAAACAAAATCAAAATAAACACTAAACGTCACTTTTTCCCAAGAAAAATAATAGTCTCGTTCATTAAATTTGCGTGAAAACAAACTCTACACAATTTTCACGTGAAACTGTTTGTCGTGAAAAATCATTTTTTTTATATGGAGTATAACAGTTTTTTCACGTGAAACTCAAACTTACGGTGCTTATTTTGATTGCGTCTTTGTTATAAAATTAAAAAATTGTTCATTTGTTTAAATTAAATTGCAATTTGAGGCCTTTAAATTTCGACTGAAATTTTTCCACGTGAAAAACAACTTACGGTGCTTAAGTTGTTTCGATTTCGAGTGGAAAAACTGTTATACTCCATATAAAAAATGTTTTTTCACGATAATGAATTTCACGTGAAAATTGTGTAGAGTTTGTTTTCACGCAAATTTAATGAACACGACCATTATTATTCTTGGGACAAAGTGACATATTTTGTTTATTGTGATTATGTCTTTGTTATAAAATTAAAATATTGTTAATTTTTAGAAACTAAATTGCAATTTGAGGCCTTTAAAGTTCGAGTGAAATTTTTCCACGTGAAAAACAACTTACGGTGCTTAACGAAAAATTTTAAACCAATTTTATGAAAAATTTTAAATTAAAATTTCTTTACCAACATACACCAGAAGAGGTCGTACGCATTTTTTGGGTCATATTAAACCAACTTTTTTTATCGGGACACCCTACTGCATATATATATAAATATATTGTTTGATTATGATAACACCAATTTTTATTTATTACAATAGTATTAAATTATTTAGAAAACAATATGTATGTTCCCGTACTTTACCGAAGTTACACAAACTAGCCCAAAGGCTTTCCCGTACTCAAAATTGCGTGTAAATTGTTGTTGTTTGGGCTGTTTAATATTGGAATATTTTATTATTACAAACATACATATATATTATAATATAAATTTTATTAAAAAATATTTATCAACTCTCCAACTAAGAATAGAGCCATTTGTTAAGGACTAAATTCAACTCTCTAGGACAGTTATAGACCTTAGCACCACATCCAATGAACCCACTAGAACAGTAGGCAACCATTAAGCATGGATACTCAAATCCAAAGAATTTACTATATCACAAGTGTAACGCCATTTAAATTATTGAAATGTTTTTCCATATTCCAGGGAAAACTAAATTAAATCGCTGACTAGCTTGTGAATTGTGAAAAACCCAACTTTAAAAAATCGCATATTTTTTTTCGTTTTTGCCTCATACAAGAATCGAACCGGAGTGCTTGAAGAACCTCTTGAAAAATTCATACATAAAGTACCTACGTGCACGTTAACCAATTCATCCACCGATGGTATATTTTTAACATCAACTATTAACAAACACATTTTTAGGTTGATAACAAAATAAAAGAGAATCGTCTCTTTTTTTTCTTTGTTTACTTAGAATAAGCAAACAATCGTCTGTGAGAGGTTTCCATAAGTGGTTAGTTATTTATAGATTTTGTTTGTATTAAAATTTATAAACATTTCCCAGCAAAATCTTTCATTACCAAATAGGTTATATAATAGAAATTCATAGCTCCGCACAACTTATTTTTTGGCGTCTAAACTCATTATTTTTGTTTGGCGTGTTCGTTTTTATAAGTAGTCACGCTTACCCGCTCGTTTACGAAAAAATGAGAAGTAGTTATGAGATTTTAAATAAAAACTTGAATTATAAGTGGTTATCCGACTGCTTACTTGATTCTTAAAAATAAGGAGTTACACAAATACTATTAGCTTCAGGAAATACATACATTCAGAGAAATTAAAGTTTTTGCTAGTGTGTATTTTAAAACTCGAAATTTTAACACAAAACAAGTAATAAATATAAATGTATAAAATTTAACTTTGTAAAAAGTACTTATTTAAACTATTGTGAGTAAGTCATTATTTCATATTTAAAAGCAATGACTACAATAGGCCGTTATTAGGAAGCCATTAATTTATATTACAAAATAATGCAAAAGGTAATGATGTATCATTTTTGGTAATGCAGAAAATAGTGAGGTGTAATTACCAATATTTTGCTGGGTTAAATTAAAATTTTAAACTGGCAATTATTATGAACGATTAATCGACTCATAAAATAATATTGTGTTCGTTTTTTACTAGCTTTACAATTTTTACTAGTTTTTTTTTACTCAAAAACTCGTTTAAGTACAAAACAATAGTAAAAACTTAAAAAAAAAAAATTTATTGGGAAATATTACTAGTTGGATGCCTCAATTGCCAAATCGATTAACTCCATAAAGAAAAATTAATGAGTCCCAAGGAGAAAGTAGTGTATATTGTTTTCTAAAATTCCTGTTAAATTAATTATTAATTCAGTTCGAACCTAATTTCCTTATTATGAATTAACATTCCTTTTAAATTATAAATTCCTTTAATATAGATTTTGTCATTTAGTAGTATTAACCCTTTCACTACCGACTTTTTTTGCGGATGTATCGTTATTTTGACTTCAGATTCTTGTTAAGAGTCCTGAAATTAGAAAAAAAAATTTAACAAATTTTCTCCCCTCCCCCTCCTATTAACCAAAAATTACGTTCGAAAATCGATTTTTTGAAACTTCTCATTCCCGTTTTACCTCTTAAACATTTGAATAGCCAAAATACCTTTGGCTGGTTTTCTTCTCGTCATAAAACGAAGCAATATGCCAAATTTCAGTTATATCTTCATTAGTTTATGAGAAACACCAAAACCTCCATTTCACGGAGATTATGATATGTGACCTTCTCCGAGAAAGGGACCTAGTGTGTCAAAAAACGGGTTTCGATAAAAATGAGAAAAACATTAAAATTTTATTTTTAATTTAACTTTAAATGCGTTCATCTCAAAACTTCATTTTCACACACTAGGTCCCTTTTCTCGGAGAAGGTCACATATAGTAAGAAAATTAGACTTCATTAACAAATATCGCGACTATATTGCCATGTTGAACTGATTATACATACTATATACATAATGATTTTTATTTGAAGTCTAGAAACACCAAAACCTCCATTTCACGGAGATTATGATATAGTAAAGAAATTAGACTTCATTAACAAATATCGCGACTATATTGCTATGTTTGAAAATTTTCGATTTTTCCTGAAAGTATATCAAAACATTGTGTTGTTTCCTACGGAATTAGGTGAAAGTTGTCAAAATAACTCTGTAAACAAAAAATTTTATATATAGTAATAAAAAATTAGAAATTAACCCTTACGGGCACATGGAGTGAAAATTATCCCAAATTTTTAAAATCTAAGTACATTTGATATTAAAATCGACATAAAAAGCTTTAAATAGGCATTATATAGAAAGAAAAAAATCAAAATTAACTTGTTTGAGAGCACAAAATAAGCCCCGGGGAGCGGGTTTCGGAACAACTTTAAAATCGCCCATACAACGAAGTCCCGGTCTAATATTGAAAATATTGGACACCAAAGTTGAAATTTTCATAGGATATGAATCCTAGACGATTTAAGATATTTTAAAAATTTAAATTCTTATATTTTTATGGACAACTATTTATTCAAAAATATAAGAAATTTATATTTTTTGAGTTAACCGATTTTCAAATTTCTTTGGAAAAATATAGTGGTTTATGAAAATTTTTTATAATTGTCATATGGCAACACTGACATTACAAATTTTTAAAAATGCAGTAGTATTTTAATAAACAGTAGCCAATATATATGTTTTGGGTGAAAACGGAATAAATTTTAGCATGTATTTTCGATTTGTACATTGGGAAAATTCATTTTCCGATCAGGCAGATTTTCGTAATTTATGTATATACAATTGACGAACTAATTTTTAGCACACGAATAAAGTTACGCTTTTTCTCATCAACACGTCGATCAAAGAAATATAAATTTAGTATTTTTCAGGGACCAAAAATAACTGTTAAGTTTTCAAATAAATCACAAACAAATTTTGGTCTAATTTTATATTTAAGCAATGCACCCACCCAATGACGACTGTTCTTTGTTACTCCAAACAATAAAGCCCACATTAGTTTGGAAGTATCGTAAAAAAAGTAACGTATCATTCTCATAATGAATACAAAGAGTATAAAAAATAAAAATATTGTATTTTTTATCTTTTTCTTGTGTATAGAATTAAATGTCAAGTAATAAAATAGAAAATTTCTATTTTCAACAGAACTTTTTTACGATTTTACTTGACAACAGTTTCAATGCATAGAAAAAAGATAAAAATATATTTCTATATTATTTTAACACATTGAATTGATTAAGGCTTCATTAGTCTAATCGTAAAGTAAAAAAACGTATCTGTAATCAATTCAATGTGTTAAAATAATATAGAAATATATTTTTATTTTTTTTCTATGCATTGAAACTGTTGTCAAGTAAAATCGTAAAAAAGTTCTGTTGAAAATAGAAATTTTCTATTTTATTACTTGACATTTAATTCTATGAACAAGAAAAAGATAAAAAATACATTATTTTTATTTTTTATACTCTTTTTATTCATTATGTGAATGATACGTTACTTTTTTTACGATACTTCCAAACTAATTTGGGCTTTACAGATACGTTTTTTTACTTTACGATTAGACTAATGCAGCCTTAACATTTCAAAATACGGAAACATGACCATTGTCGACTTTAAAGCTGCCTACACACTAGGGAACATGGTTGAGGGAACAAAAAATATCAAAAAATTTTGTAAACACGAAATGCACGCTCTCAACACGCACACACACACAAACTCACTCACACATTCACAAAAAATGCTCTCTTTTTCTAAGTATGTTCCCTAGTGTGTAGGCAGCTTAATGTTCAGTACACAGCTTGATTTTCTTACCTAGTGTCTTGACATGCAATAAAATGATAGCAAGCAATTGTCAAAATTCATCTCAAGTGAAGACACTTAATTTCAATTTTATTGTAATATCATGATATCGCTGACATGCAAGCGGCTCTTGCAATGATGCCTGCCATCAAATGTCACTTTGTTTTAATTTTAATTTAGCAATTGAAAAACATCATAAACTTTAGTAGACAACAACGAGGAAAAGTTTAATTATTTATTATTTGTAGAAACAAATCAATTGTTGATCAAATTTAGCGTTTTTTGAAAAAAAAAAAAAATATAATATTTCTTAGCCATGAACTGGTGAAGTGTTCTCCACTATAATGCAATTGATATCATTTTGACGTTTCTCTGCAATGGTTTTAACATTTCATATCATATAATTTATTGCATTTGAAGACACAGGGTTGTGCTCATTTTAATTGAATTGCAATAAAAGTTCTTAAAATGACAAAGCAAATTATTCAAAATTCTTAAAAAATTTTCGAACAAAAATATTTTAGTATAAACATGAGTAATTTCGTAAATATAATTGTTTCTAATTTTGTCAAAGTAGTCTAGGGCAAGTCAGGGGTATGGCATCACCAAAAAAAAGTTATAAAAACATCGTTATCACTAGATGGCACTTTGTTCAAAAAATTGACAATTTTCTTTTTTTATTTAAATTTAAATAATAAACCACAAAGTAAAAAATTACAGTGCCCTCTACCGGTGAGTAGTGTAAGTTTTGATTTCCTATCTCTATAATTAATAGTCTCTGGGGCAAGTGAAAAAAATGTCCATGTACATATATAACTTTTTATAATTAAACCAAAAGTTAGCTATATCGGTGTTTTTCGGTTGCCCTACACCATTTTGACAACAATGAAAACAATATTTACGAATTTGCAAAAAGGTATAAGAAAATAAAATTCTGCATAAACGACAAATGTTTACACTAATATATTTTTGTTAAAAAATGTGAAAGAATTTCGAATATTCTGCGTTGGAATTGCGATAACTTTATTTGTAATTCAGGATGTAAGCTAAAATCTAATTTTTATGAATCGTAAAAGGCATATATTAATCTTAAGTGAAGCAAGTTTTGTACTGAACATTAAAGCGACCATGGTCATATTTCTTGATTTTGAAATGTTTGTGTTCTGGTTAACGTCACAAAGAACAGTCCTTGGTAATTGGTCTATGCACGTACCCATCTCTAATAGGTATATATGAACATAGTATGTACATATGTATGTATGTCGCAAAAACAAACTTTTTAATATTTGTTGAAAAATGTACGAAAATTTATACAATGCCATAACAGAGCAAATACATATGTACATACATAATAAAATTTCAAAATACAACAATTGGAAAATAAGAAAGCTAGTTCATTTTAGGTTAAGGTCAATTGGAAGATTATCAAAAAAAAAATATATGTATAATTTCTCGTAATTATGTTTTTTTTTATGTACATTTGATTAAAATTTTTCAAACAAATAAAAAATGAGAAAATAAAATCCAAGCTTGTTTGATATAAATGCAGTACTTGACAGTATTTATATATTTGATATTTAATACTGGTTTGTGGAAATATACTCGTATGCATGTAGCCAAGTCTGAAAAATATGCAAATTTGTTTGTATTCGACCCAAGTTTGTTTATTTGACTAGAACCGTATACGAAGCTCATTTTATCTTAATTGAACAACTTGCCAACGAGACAAATATTTTTTAAAAAGTTACGTATTAGTTTAGGATCACCATTTTAATTGCGTTTTATTACAACTATAGAAATAGTTTTACTCTCTTGATATTACGAATAAAAACAACTTCTTATTTTTGCTGGAATATTTTAAATTGCAGCTCTTTTCTGAAATAATAAACATTTTATTCTAATTGATTCAAATTTTATTTTAAACAAATTTTATTGCTTGTTTTCAGTGTGTTAGTTTACTCAAAATTCTTACTACTTTTACTACAATTGGAAAGCTTTGTTTACTTTTTGTATTGATTTTTTCCAGCTGTAGTAAAAGTAGTAACTTGTAGTAAGTAAACGAACACGCTTTTTGTTACTTTTAGTAGAAATTTGTAACCGATTATGGCGGCCTTTAGGCTAGGTTATTGTAATAAATAAAGAAATTAAAACTTTCTAAAGTAAACATGATTTTTGTCAAAATCATTTAAAATAACGGATACATGTTACCACACAAACGCAATTATTATATACCGTATCTAAAGTTTATTATATTTAGAAAAATTGTAAATCAAGTTTACAAAAGAAAATTGTTCAATTATTGAAGCAAAACATAAACGCAAACAACTATAAGTACGACAATATATACAATGATACACTCATAAAAGTCTTGCAGTTAAGAAATGCCAGTTTTTTTTAGTTTATTTTTATTTATTTTTTATTTTTGATAGTAATTACCAGTACCGATGTTCTCTAACTATGTGAGAAGTTTCTCACATAAAAAATGAAACTCTACCATATTTAAAAAACAGAGAGTCGTATATCAAATTTAGCTAGAGTTATGTAAAAAAACACTGATCTCTCAATACATTTTTTTGTAACATCGGCAATTTCTACCTGTGATATTTTTAAAAAACACAACTACGCTGTAAATTTTAATTGAAAGAGACTGGCTGTCAGTTGCTGGTATTAAACCTTCTTCAGTAGTTCTGATACATTGAATATTTGTTGTTTATTTAATTGTTCCATCGCCCCCATATAATAAATTTTTGTGCAATCAACTTTTCGTTAGTTGCATTTTTAAATAACTGTCATAATAGCTGTTTTGTATTTTTGTAGGAAAACAACTTTAATTACATATAAAATTAACAACAACTGATTAATACACAAACAACTGGCATGTAGTAAGTGTCAAACTTTTTGAGTGTACCAGGTAATAAAACACGAAGATTTATTCAAAAATTCAAACTAAAAAGATGATGTGAAAAATTTAGAAAATTGAAGAAATCTGCTCAAAAAATACGTTTGTAAATTAACCCTTAAATGCATAGTGTAGCCATTTGGCCACATAGCAGTTTATATCTTTTAATAAAAACCACCTTTTTTGGTATTTTTCTTGAAATGGACACGCCTTTAGAAATCACATATAAAAAATGGTTAAAAATAAAGAGATCATGCATTTAAGGGTTAACAAAAACTGCTTTAGATTTTCGGAGTATAGTAAAATAATTAAATCCACTATTTCTTATAAATTGTATATATACATTTGGATTTTGATGAATTGGACTGTAGTTTTAGGTTACTGCTTTTTTTTGTCGTTTGAGCAATATTTTTCAGTTATGATTTTAGAAAAGTTACTACAATATTTGTAATGCTAGCGTCAAATAGAATACAATAAATAATTTCAGTTAATTCAACAGACAAAATTTTTCGGGAGTACTTCTAAAAATTTTATTAAAAACCGGTCTTGAGGGAAAAGTAAGAGGAGCTGACAACCACCATACCACCATTATTAGGAATGGTAGCGTTCTTAAATACATAATTGGAAATTCAAATTATATATTACATTTTAAAAAGAAAAAAAATTATTAACACAAATAGAAAATTTAAAAATGTTTGTGTTCTATTGTTTAATGATAATCATACGCTAACAAAAAAATATTTCTTTAACAAAAAATAAAGAAATTACGTAACATAAGAAAGAGACATTTTATGAAAATACCGCATGTACATTTTTACAAAAAAATAATTTAAATATGTAAATAACAAATTAATTCAAAATCAATTATTAATTAAAACAAACAATTTTGTATTTAAATTTCAAATAAAAACTAATTAATAAAAATTAAAAACCTTTTTCATCTATATTGAAAATTTATAAAAAAAAAAAGAATTTAAGTGAAAACATAACTTACCAGTTTCCTTCATCATTAGTTCATCTTCAGTTAGCACAGTTAATGGAGTGGGTGTGCCGGCATTGCCAGAGGACATAGCACATTGCTGTTGACGCAAAGCATTGGCAATCTTTGAAGAAGAAAAGAATTATTTATTAAGCATTAACTTTTACAAAGGCTATATAAATTATTTACTATTTTTTTTATAAAAATGTTTAAATTATTTTTTATCGAAAACTTACCAAACGTGTGGGTAATTTTTTTAAAGCATTCATTTTGCTCGATTTGATTTGTGAAAATAATTTTAATTAATTTTTTTTAACACACACCAAAGTGGGCAACAACCAATATTACGACGACCTCTAACGTCTGACAGCGTACACTCAACTGATACAACAAGATCCTCCAGTACACGTACAAATCTGAATTCTCATAGCTCAAAAAAAAAAAAAAGAGTATGTGAGTAATTGCGACGACAAACATAATGACGGGCCCACTTGTTGCTATTATTTATTGTATTTCATGGAACAATACTTTAATACGAGTATATTAGTGCTGCTGTTTAGGGTGTAGTAGTGTTAAAAACGAGCCAACTTAGCAATACAATAGATACTGTAGATTTTTCTTAGCTCAACGAATTTGAAATACACTATTTTAGGATATAGAATTAGTCAGTTTACAAGTCTTTTTTAAAAATCCCCTAAAATGTCCAAAAAAAATCCTCTAATTTTTTTTCCCAAAAATCTGATAATTTTTTAAGTTTTATTTCAAACAATTTAATTTTGTAGTTATAAAAAAAATGCTTCGCTGGAGCAACGAGCATAGAATCTCAAGAGGATGCATGTGTCTCTACGTTAGCTGGCACTGGCCGACATTTGAAGAAATTTTATTAGAAGGTGATACGTTAAGTTTTAATTTAACTTCTTCAAATCTCAGCCAGAGCCAATGAGAGAGCGCGTAACAGTACGTGAGCATCTTGCATAGAGCCTGGTTTCACCAACAAGCAAGGCTTGTACTAACAGATTACAATCGGACCACTATTTCCAACAATTTTGTGAAATATTCCACTGTGGAGTGTTTTAAATTTGTAAAAGTTCTTATTGATTTTGTTCAATTAACTATTACAAATAAAAAATTTCTTTTGTGTATTTTTTTCGTTAAATCAAATTTTCGATTTATTTTCAAAATTTATTATGTAAGGCGTTGGCGTATTTATTAAATACGCATCCATACAAATCGAATTTTTCAAAATCAAAACATTTGTTGTTGTTTCCATACACTATTTTAATTTAAATTTCAACTGGACATTCAGTAATCGTGCCTTAATATATTTAATACTAAAATGTAGGGTATTTAAAAACTCTAAGAGAGATTTCTGTGATAATTTATTAATCTTTTGGAAAAAAATAAATCGTGGCTATGTCAAAAAATATTCTGCACCTTTTATTAATATATGTGACCTTCTCCGAGAAAAGGGACCTAGTTTGTCAAAAAACGGGTTTGGACTTAAGAGTGGATTCTGGTACGTAAAAGGGTGTAAATAAGATGAAATGAGTTAGATTTCTCCCAATCATAACTAACCATACCAAATCACATCTCCCAACTGAAGGGGCCCAGCCAGAAATTGCCGACGCTTCAAAAAATGTAGTACTGGCAGAGCACGGATTTTTTGTAAAACCAGTGCTTTGCCAGTACTACCTAATACAGTGCTTTGCCAGTACTGTTTTTACATAAATTGCATCAGTTTTTTTTTTAATTTTACAAGTTTGCATACAGATTTTTCGATAGGTTCCATTTTTTACATAATTTATCCGTGATTTATATTGATAGCATTCCAAGTGGGTATTTTTTGCCCAAAATTGAAAACATTAACCCTATATGGATCAAGTTACACAAAATAATAATTTTTATCAAGTGGGAAAAAGATTTTTTTGATCCATTGGAAGTGATATTTTTCCAAAAATTATGAAAGGTGTTATTCTGTAAATTTCCTAGTGGGTCGTTTTTGGCCAAAAGTATAAAAATTAACCCCATATGTATCACGTTACATAAAATAATTATTTTTATCTAGTTGAGATTTTGTTTTTAATTAATTTGATGGCTTTACAATCTCGTAGTCATAATGTTAATTTTACCCATAGGTATGGCATCACAAAAAAAAAAAAAGTTATAAAAACATCGTTTTCACTAGATGGCACTTTATTCAAAAAACTGACAATTTTCTTATTTAAATTTAAATAAAAACAAACAACAAAGCAAAGAAACAAATGAATAAGTCAAATTTTATTATTTGAATGTATTCCGCGTTGTTTGTTTCCCTATTTTGAACAGTTTTCAGCAGTTTTTGAGATTTTAAATAGGTATAGGCTCAACTGATTCTAATTTAGCGCCCTGTACCGGTGAGTAGTGTAAGTGTCCAACTTTTTTCTTTATTTTTGTACATAAAACTGAAAAATTGGGATATGTAGAAAACATTTAAAATTTGCGATCCAAAATCTTATTTTTTTTTACAGAAAATTATACATCCTAACGGACTATCTAAATCATAAAAAAATTACCCGTTTTTAATTATCAATTTTAAATTTCACTAAACTTTATAAAATTTTAGGTTTTCCGCAAAAGTGTTTTTACTTAAAAATTTTTTTTTAATTTTCTAAATTTTTTTTTATTTGTACACCACATAAAAACGAAGCTTGTATTTTAATTGTCAATTTCTTTTTATTTATTTTTTTACTTCAAAAATATTTATAAACCAAGCCCTGTGGGCCAAATACGGTTTGTATACTACTATATAACATTTTACAACAATAAAATAAACTAAATTTATAAAATATACCTAAAACATCATTATTA
Organism: Leucophora obtusa; assembly: GCA_949987735.1. Lineage (NCBI taxonomy): Eukaryota > Metazoa > Arthropoda > Insecta > Diptera > Anthomyiidae > Leucophora > Leucophora obtusa. Next base: position 3,626,507 of record OX465296.1, read on the forward strand.
TAATTTTTGGTGGCACCTTAAAATTTAGCTCTAACTTTGTTAAAACACAGCAAAAGGGTGTGAAAAATGTGTATCATTTTTCAATTTGCGAAAAAACAATTGTTTTTCTAATTCCATTAAAAGACTCCAAGATGTCCTAAAATCATAAATAAATACCAGTTTTTCCAATTTTTTTTTTTTTACCAAACAAGCAACTTTGGGACAAAGGTTTAAAAGGCTTCTTTCGTTCACTTTTTAAAAATTAATGAAATTTGGGTTAAATTTCATTCTGGAATAGCATTCTTATGGAATTAATTCAATAGCATAATTCCTAAAAGCTTTAAATTATATGAATTCATTATATTTTGATTGAATTCTAATTGAATGAAACCAAATTTACCTGATTTCATTTAGTAAGAAAGTGAATGAAAAATGATTTAACTCATTTAGTCAAATGAAAAATTTAAATTTGCATGTAATTGCTGAAATATTAGCATAATACAAATGAAAAACGTTGAAAATTTATCTAACATAAATAAATAGTATCGTATGCTTGTGTGCTTTAGTTTTGATTATGTGTTAGTTTAAAGCTACACAGCACTAAGTGATTGATAATAAAATTTCTTCATTCAATTAGTAAAATGTTGAATGAATATGCGATTTGAATGATTCAATTTGGGAATTCATTCAATTCTTATTAAAGCCTTGTGAATGAAGCTTCTGAATGAATTCTTTACGAATGGTTTAACGGAATGGTACATGAACATTTTTAAAATCTGAATTCAATTTTTCGTGATTTAAGCTTAAATTGAATTAAGTATTTCGAAGCTCTGCTTTGGGATTTCCAGTCAAAAAAAGTCGTTTTCATTGCCACCAAATATTATTCTATAAAAAAATTTCACTTAGAAATATTTTTGCTTATTGCAAATATAGTAGGATAAAAAACTACCGAGTTTCAAAGAAATAGGTATCTTTAAAAATTAATTTTTGTCAATTAACAAAGTCAATTTGGATTTAGCAAAAAGAGGAGATAATGAATTCCTCTTACATATTTATTTAGGGCATTATGTTAGCTCTTCAAAAATGTATAATTCATAACATTCGCCACATGCGTCGGGTTCCCAATATTAAGAAAGTGTTCCCGTGCTCGAAAAACTACAGCTCATGATTTTTTCGCTTTTTATTGGAAGTTACAGACTTCTTCTTCGGGCATCGTTAGAAAATTTAAAACAAACACCTGATACAATGATAAATAAAAAACAAATTATGAAAAGTTGAGTTAAACAAGGAAATACGCAAAATAAACATCTTAATTTAAAATTAAATTAAAAAAAGAAATCAAAAAAAAATTTAAAAACAAAAAAAAAATGTTTCTAAACTAAAATTGTACGCATTTTAATATTCTTCGAAATAAATATTCGACTAGAAAATATGTTTTGTGCGTTCCCGTGACTAACGTTCCTGGGAAGCAGTTATTTGGGCCCTCGCCTTTGATATTACACATCTTAAAATCCGTTGATTACCCATAAGCGTTCCCATACTTCTAGGTAATTTTGCCATTTAATGGGAGAATTTTATGCTTACCGTCCTTTTACACAGCCTTACACAAAAAGTAAAATAAAATATTTAACATGGTTTCTTATTTAAAAAAAATTAAGGATGAACGTACCGTTAAAATTTTGTAAAAAAAATTAATTAAAAATAGCAAATGTCAAAGTTCGTTTTGGTAGCTAACGGGACGTTGTTTAAATTAGGATGTCTTCACAACATTTACCGTTTTTACAAAGCGTGCGGAATAATTCCACCTGAGGAATGCATTTTGTTATTGTAACAAAAACAAAATATAATTTCGCTAGAGGATTAATTCAGTTAACTTTAAAACAGGAGGTTAATCTCTCTTTGATAAAGATAGAATTTAATTTCTCTACTTCGCCCTTGCTCTCCTTTTATCTTTAAACAAAGTGTACTCCAATATTAACTGTGGAATTTTAAAATAAGAGCGTTTTACTGCAGTTTACAATTCTTTTCTTAAATTTAGGATATACTCTCCACGCACAGGTTTTTTTAGAAAATCTAATATACACTATGGAAACTCTGTTAATATCCCCTGTAGTATTGTCCAACCACTGAAATGAGTCCAGACAATGCTAAATAATTTTTAATTTCATCCCACAAACTTGATATTGTCAATATCCAAACCTTTATGAATTGATTTACATGGCACCATATTAATTCTTTAGTGTCAAACTTTCAATAGATTTAAAACTAATAAATCACAATACAAAGAAATAAAATTTAAAAAAAAACAATTTTTCTTTATTCTAAAGAAATCAAATTTGTTTTCTTCTTATTTATTCTTAAAAAATAAAATCCTTTACAATCACGTTCGTCTTGATTTTTAAATGGAAAAAACCGGGTAAAGAGAAGTCAACCATCACAGATGGTATTCTACTCAATAACACCACACCTCTCAGTTAGAAGAGGAAGCGCAATTAAAAATAGATTATACTAACGATGGTTTGTTTAAGCAGTTTCCATGGGCTGTGCAGCAGTTTCTTCGTTATATTTGCCCTTGTCCTTGCCCAAAGCAGCCAAACGTCCCTTGCCGCGACGTTCCAAAATAGCTTTACGGTCCTTGTCCAATTTCAATTTGACAATTAAACATTTAGAGGGATGGATACCAACGTAAACATTAGTGCCATTGGCATTTTCACGTTGGATCTTTTCAATGTAAACGACGAACTTTTTGCGATAAGATTGAACAACTTTGCCTACTTGATTGCCCTTGAAGTGGCCGCGCACTACTTGAACTTCGTCATCTTTGCGGATGGGCATGGAGCGAACATTGTACTTTTGACGCAATTCCTTGGAAAGGGGGGCGGACATAAGACGACGCCGAATATGGGAAGGAGCCTGGAAATGGCGCTTGCGGTTCTTCCTGCGCGAAGATGATACAAACTTGTTTAATTTCATGTTGGCTCCTGTTTACTAAAAAGAAAACAAAATAGGAAACATTCACATTAGTTTTGTGGGCATACAAATATTTAAGTGAAGTTGATTAAGGCTTAAGCACTTTTTAATTTTCATTCATCTTAATTCTATTCACTACACAAATTTTAATTTTTTACGCGTGTATTAACACTTTTTGAAAAACTGTGCATTGCTTGGTTTTATTTAAATTTAATTTTCCAACACGGTAACCACATTTTCTAATATTTTTATTTTTACATACTTAAAAGTTCACGCAACACTCCGTTGAACGATGTTGAAGCGAGAAAAATTCAACCGGAAAGGGATGGTTACTGTCAAAGTTGTCAAATAAAAAAAAAATATGGCAATATAGAAACAACAAACCATATTGCCATATTGCTTTTTTAAGTTAACGGTGATGCCAAATTTTTTAATGTAAAAACCGCAATTGTAAAAAAATGCACACCGATAGAATTTCATATTGGATAGTTGAAATTAAAAAATATATAAATATCATAATCAAAAATAACTACTGTATCGTTGGAATCAATAAAATTTTGGTTACCCTATAAATGAACATTTCAAATTTAAATTTCAGTTGCCAAAATAGTATACAAGTATATTTTTTATGAAAAATTGAAAAGTTTCGTAGGATTTTTTATTTGATTTGTCAGACGTAAAATCAGATACAAAATCAGATAATGTAAACCCCGCTTTAAGGGTAATATAGTTGCGATATTTGTCAATGAAGTTTAATTTTTTAATTTTGGAGAGAAGGTGGTTTTTGGTGTAACAACTACTAAACTAATGCGGCGTTCACGCATAAGTGTTTAACTCGATTTTACGTGTTTATTTTTTAATTATTTTAATTTCATTTATTGTAATTTTAAGCCCATGGGGCCAATTAGATAAATTACAAATACAACTTACTAGATAGCCCAGTATTTTGTTCAAAAGAGCGAAAAAATTTCGCTCTATGTTTGGAGCCCAAAAACTATAATAAAAACATTAAAATGCACAAATTTTTTATGGTCTATAAAAAGTTACAATCATAATTAATCCAAATGTCACTTTTTCGCTACATTTTCAAATGATGCTGTCTATTAAATTGATGCGAAAAAATTCCACAGCAATTTCGCAACAATTCCACACAAGTGAAAAATCATTTTTTTTATATGGAGTTTGACAGCTTTTTTCGCAAGAGTACGAAAAAAATACTGGGCTTTAAGCGTTAAACATGTTTAAGTGAGATGATTTGCAGTACATTTTTCTGTCCTTATCATGTTTAATTTCTTAAATACGAAAAGTTTGACATAAATTGGTAATGAATTACAAGTTTGAAGCAGAAGAAGACATCAACAAATTTGTTCAATTTTAATTTTTTTATTTTTATTGTTGATATCTTCTTCAAACTTATAATTCAACACCATATTTAAATCTAGGGTAAAAAATTACCTGGCAACACTGATTCTATCTGACGACCTCACCGCTCGGCGATTTTTAAATGTCAAACTATATGGAAAAAACAACTCGGCTCCATTCTGGGTCTACACCACAAATTATACCAGATATGAATCAGCTGTTTTGGGCAATATAGCCGACAGAAAATGAGCAAAGCAAAACGCAAAAATTTAAGAAAAACTCAAAAGATAAAGCACAATAATCTAAATAGAGACAGATATATACAAAAAATGTGTAATACAAAATGTATGGAGATTTTATATTGTTATCTCCCTCTTGACTTGACTTCTATGTAAACAAAACCATACGGTTCGAGAATACTTTTTTGATACCTGTCATTGGTTTCACATCTGGTATTAATCTGTGGTCTACACCATAAAAAACAGTGGAAAAACAGACTAAAAAAATCATAACAAACGGTCGCAATTTTGTCACACGTGCTGAAATTTGTTTGATAAAAACAAATAAAAATGGAACTAATGGTTAGGCATACGTGAAAATATTTATAAAAATCCTTTTAAGATATAGTTTTTTTTTAGCAAGGAGCCTCCATGTTATCAAGACCAGCGGATGAATTTGGAAATGATGGTGTCGTAGAAGAATTATGGGCCGTAAAGGCTATGGATCATGCAGAAGTATATTTTAATGTAAGTACGTTATTTTTGCTAGCATGCCGTCGCAAAGAGAACGTTGTTTCATGATAAGGCTTAGTTTCACGAAATTCATAAAATTCTGTCCACTGGCTCAAATGGCAAAGTGTCCGAACATTCGAAAAATAAAGAAGCTTACATAGCGAATCCGGTGTTAGGTATAGAGGTAAAAACTAGAGATGAGCGACATTTTCATACCGGTATTTTAATCACAGTTATTGATAAATCACTGGTAACGGCAGTGATCAAATATTTCAAGTCGCAGTTACTCTGAATGTAATATTATGTAATATATATAATATTTGTGTACTATTCTTTCTTGCAAACTTCATTATGCACAGTAATACATGTTTTTTTTTTCAATAACAGTGACTTGCTTTCACACTCTTCTGAATAAAATGTCTCCTTCAATCATGTCTTTGTTACCGGTAGCAACTATTCTTCTTTTAAGGCCCAGTTTTTAGGAAGTAGATTATTTTTAAACTTAGTTTAACGCAGTTTGTAACTGGAATACTGCTTTTAACATGTGGTTTATTTGTTTTATTTCAATAAAGAAATAAATTATACTCGAGAAAAAGTTTTCCCGGCAAATTTTTGTTAATAAACTTTGAAATGGCTGACAAAATTCGTTTTCGGTTTAACTAAACCAGGTTTAAGTGACATCTTAAAAACTCGCCATAAATATTATTTCGTTTATTTATCAGAAAATCGCAGTCTTTTCCATAGAAAAACCGTGATCACGATCACAGTTTAAAATAACAGCGATTTGCAAATCACATTCACTGAGAACAATGTTGCTGAACGCTGGATCGACCACATCTATTACAAATCCGTGATCACGGTCACTGTTTAAAAGAACGGTGATTTGAAAATCACGATCACTGGTAGCAGCGTTATTCAAAAATCACCGGATCGCTTATCTCTAGTAAAAACCCCTAAGCATGGCAGACTTTACTTAGCTATACACATACGCCCACTTGAAAGGCCCATTGGAATAAAAGTAATTGCACCAATTAACTCGGTGTGTCCAATTTAGTCGATGCACATAGTATCAATTTTGGATATTTTGGAAAACCATTCGTTTCTGAATTCTGAATATACTGTCGGACACTTTGGAATATACGTAAATCGGGTCGTCCGTAAATTTATACTTAGGTGAGTAATTTACGAAACTGCTCCAGGTTCAAGCCCGTCCCAAAAGGATCGCAAGTCGGTGTAGACTGTTTTTAAGGGTTTCATGTTAGCTTTGTTAACTCATTTTTTGGCAAAAGAAAAAGGGAATATTTTAAAAAGCGTCAATGGTTTCAAGGATTTCGTTTTATGTATCTTGGCAATAGAAGTTAAAATTTTTTTCAAGATTTAACGAGACAGGAACAGTTGAATAAATTGCATGGTTGCAAAATAGCAATAACGATTTAAAACCCTTTCAATTAAGCTTGAAATACCTTTGATGTCTCACAGGGTTCTAAAAAATTTTTTTAATGAAATCAGTCGTTCACAATATTTTTATTTAAATAACATAATAAAGGTAATCATTTAAAGTATTTACGCCTCGTATACTGTGTATATGTTGTAAGTTTACTCGATTAATGTCAAAACTAGTTTACGAGCCCTCGTAAATATACCCTTACATTTTTATGTGTAAACTTTTTCGTGTTTATACACACATTTGAATATTGTCAAAAATAAAATTATTTTGTATTGTTTTGTTTGTTTTTTATTTTCAGTTTTATTCAATTTATTTCTTATAATATTTATATTATTTACATTTGACTTAGAAGCAAAGAGTTTAGGAACTTCGTTCCTTTTCTACTTAGATATATAAATATATTTTTTTAATTTATGAAATTTATGTACATTATTATTAAACGGAAGGAAAAAAATTTACAAAAACCTTTATGAAGCAGAGGTATAAGATAAAATTGAGAAAAAAAATAAAGTAGATAAAATTATGATGAGATGAGTTCATTGATATGTACATGTTGTGAGAGTTGGCATCTTCCATTAAAATTTAGAGTCAATCTTTCGATTTTATCCAGAACGAGTTCGAAACCAGCGAGACTATGTAGGCGTCGGGTGGAATAGTGCCATGGTAGTTTTAATATCATTTTAAGAAGCTTATTTTGTGCTACTTGGAGTTTTTTTATATGACATTTTGCAGACGTGTACCAAACTGGAGCACAGTAAAACATTATGGGGTGGAATATAGATTTGATGATGAGTTTTTTATTGTCTATGTTCATTTTCGACTTTCTGTTTATAATTGGGTACATTATTCTAATAATTTTGTTAATTTTGTCCACTACATAGGGAATATGATTATTAAAAATTCAGTTTTATTTGTTTTTAAATGATACAAATTAAAAAAATTGTGTGTTTAATTTATGAAAAGATCAAAAAAGTGGCTAAATACAAAATTGAAATGTGAATAGTTTTAAGAGGTGCGTGCGTTCATTCAAATAAACAGGTAAAGTTACAAATATACGCGATTACAAAAATACACGGTTTACGAGAGCATAAATGCAGTTAGATGAATACCACTAATATTAATTAATTTAAAATTATTTGTATTTACCATTATATACGACAATGTCAATATTCTGCAGATAGGATTTTTCTTTTGGACCTAGATTGTAAATTCTGGAAAAAAAAGAATAAATTATTTTTAATTAAATTCATATGTTTGCAATTATTTACTTTTAGTTTTCGACTTGATTTTCAATTTTATATCCCATAAAAAATAAATGCATTAATTGCAATTCAAGCATATGAGGTGGGGAAATTGTGTTGCAACATCAGAGAGCACAGATTTTATATTATTAGGTGTGTTTGGGTACTTTTCCAGTAAAGTCCAGTAAAAATTACTCAGTAACAAATTTACAGAGAGTAAGGCAAAATTTACTCTCAAAAAGAAAAATATCTAAAAATGTACGCAAACAGAAAAATTGTAAGAATTAGTAAAATACTGCTGCCAACTTTTTTCCTAAAAATATCGCTAAATCAAACTAAAAAATCACTAGAAAATATCTAAATTATAAAAAAAAATAAAAAAGCGATAAATCCCTAAATTTCACGAACTTTTTAGGTCCTGTTGAAAAATTTCACAAAAATAGCTATATTTTTCAAACTTCTTAAAACTTTCTTAAGGCACATCTACACGAGAGAGAAAACTTCTAGAGATAGAGCAAAAAACACCTATAATTAGCTTTATTGTGAATGATATAAGCTATTTAGAGGTGTTGTTTGCTCTATCTCTAGCAATTTTCTATATAGATAATTGAAAACTATATAGATAGAAAACTCGCTAGACTTTATGAAAATGCAGCTCTGTATAAGTCTACGAAATGTAATCTCTAGACCGTTGACAATTGCTGTCATATACAATTTCTTTAATTATTAACAATTTTTAAAATGTCTTGTAACATATTTGAACATTTCAATTTATTAAATTCACCTATTGGTATTTTGAGAAAAAATTATTCTTTGAAATACAACAATTTAAATAAAAACAAATACTTGACAACTAGCGATGGTACTTCTACAATAAAAATTAGTGCCAACAATATTAGAAATGACAAATTTAGCGCAAACTCTACGAGATTTCTATACCGTGTCGATGTGCCTTTAAAAAATTATTGATACATCGCCCAACTTTTCGAACTTTTTTGTTTTCCATAAAAATTTAACGATAAATCGCTGAATAATAATGATTCAAAAATTTTGTCAAGAAAATAAATGTAAAAAAATGCTAAAGGCACATCTACACGAGGGAGAAAACTGCTAGAGATAGAGCAAAAACACCTCTAATTAGCTCTATTGTGAATGATTTAAGCTATTTAGAGGTGTTTTTTGCTCTATCTCGAGTAGTTTTCTCTCTCGTGTAGATGTGCCTTAAGAAAATGTCTAGACTGTATTAAAAAGAAAAATCGCTAGTTTTCCCGCTAATAGCTAAATTATATTTTATCCCGCTAAACGAGTTGAAATGTCGCTAGATTTGCCGAGAAAATAGCTAAATTGGCAACAGTTATTAATATAGCTGATTGCGAAATAAACCTATTCAAATTATTGGATTAATAAATAAAACCTAATAAAATGATCACTTACTTACTCCTTCCATCGTAAAGAAGCTTATATTTTAATATCTTTTATTTTTACAAAAAATTATTTCAAAATTATTTAGACAAATATTTTGTTTCTTTAATCATATGTTTTCAATCATATGTTTTTTTTTTCTTACAAATTCTTACTAGCAAAAATTCATCCAGTAAAAACTTGTAAGTTCTCTGGTATTGAACTGTCACTTTACTCTCTATTTTTCCTCTCTCCTTACTGAGTAATTGTGTAAACAAACACCTTCCAGTAAAAACTTGTACAAATTTGTACGAATTTGTACAAATTTTTGGGTACCCAAACACACTTATTGTATTAACTTAATTTTGCATTGTTGTTTATATTTTTTCGCTTCTTTGAAATTATTTTTTAAAGATTTTTTGGATGTATTATTTTTATATTTGACAATTTGTATTTCACAATTATGTAGTAATTATGAAATCATCGACTATGTAAAATGTTATGGAAAATGCCTATATCAATAGCTGTTATTGATTATTATAGTTGATTTATAAAAAATCTGAATTGCCTATGGATTTTGTTGACTATGCGACCACGTACTTTTTTGGGTGTACTTTTGTACATGACACATTTCTAAATGAGCATTTGAATGCCATGGGAACGTGGACTGCACAAAACACAAAATCTCACTTTTTCACCAGAAAAATAATTAAATTTGCATAAAATTGCGTGAAAACAAAGCCTACACAATTTTCAAGTGAAACTCATTATCGTGAAATTTTTTTTTTTTTTTGTATAGAGTATAACATATTTTTCATGTGAAACTCAAACAACAAACAACTCAAACAAAGGAGAAAAAAATAATTTAGTAATTTTTTAACATTCTGTTCAATTAATTTTTATTTATTTATTTTTCTTTAATAATTTTATATCGGCTTTTACATATTTTAATATTTAAATTTTGGTTTTTTAAATTGTGATTCATATTAGGTTTGTACGAGTACATTTCTAGTAAAACTAGCAAGAGAAAAAATAAGGGGTGTGATGAAAATCGAAAACCTAAACGAACAGATTGAAAATCTAGAATAATCAGTTTCACGAAAATAAAATTGGCTTCAAATTATTTGACTAAGAACATCTAAATTAACAAATAAAAAATAATTGGTATTGTACAGATCGTAAAATATTAACCATTGAACAAAAAAATTGTAAAAATAGTATACACACCAGGCCGGTCTGGCTTGACTGCTTTTTGCCCACCCCAGAATTTTAAAAAAATCTGTCTATAATTCTTGTTCTCTGATATTTTTTTTTTTAATATCAGTTAATCCTGTGTTTTTGATTGGGAAAATTTCATATAGTTTCCTAGGCAGATAATTTGTTGGAATCTAAGGATCAGTTTTACAGCCAGAAGTAATATCGATTTTTGTCTTGCATATTTCTTAAATAAGAAATGTTGTTTAAAAATTCTTACTTAAGAATATTTAAGAAACAAATCGATCTTAGTTCTGGCTATAAGAGAAAAATTTCTTGGATTTAATAGTTCTTTAAATGAATAATTAGTTAATATTACACTCATAGAAATAAATCTGTAAATATAGCAAAAAAAGCAACTAAAAATTAGTTAAAAATGATGCTCCAGAAAGAACTGTTTTTTTTTTGCTAAACACTAGTGAAATAAGAACAGCAAAAATAAAACTGTTAAATTTGCAGAATTTTAGTTATATTTAAGTTAACTTTTAGTTAATTGAAAATGACAAATTGTATTGTAAAATCTACAGAAAATTTTGCTAAATATTAGTAGGCTAAAAATAGCAAAAACAGTTATATCTATACTTTTTTGTTATTTTTAAGCTAAATTTAGTTGAATGCAAATAGCAGTCTATAATGTTAAGTTAGCTGAATTATTTACTAAAGAAATTGTAAAGATTTATTTCTACAGATTTACAGATTTATTTCTATGAGTGTACTATTTTGAGGAAATTTCAATATGTTGTAGAAGCAAAAATTCTACGAAGAAAATGTCAGTTTTTGATCACCTCGGTAATTTAAGTGATCAAAATATGGGATAAGAATAGGTTCGTCAGGGGTGGAAGAAAATATGAGACAGGTTGATCTTAGATTTCTTTTCTCCATCAAATATCAAAATTTTATACTATTCTGAGCATTCCCTGCACGAGGTTTTCTATAAAAACATTTGAAAATTTTATCAAAAGGGAGGGGTTATTTGTTTTAAGATTAAGGGTCTGAGAATGGGCAAATAAACAGCCAAACATAAATGGGGTTCTTGCCCACCCCAGAAAAATGGTCTAGGTACGCCTATGATACACACAAGGAAAATTTACGAAAAAATCGTATGCGGAGTGCAAATTTTATTGCACATCATAAGAGTTAATCAATTTAATAACGATTCACATAAAAATGTGTTCAATTTTATCATTTGTTAAACAAAAAAACATAACTGGTTTTTGCTGGAAGAAATTTTTCAAGTAAAAACTAGTAAAATTTCCCCCTTAAATTTCTTACTAGTTTTTACTATTTTTTTTTGTACTCGAACGGATTTTTGACTAAAAATGGTAAAGCTAGTAAAAATAGCATGTAAACAAACACATTAAGTGTGTTTGCGTACCCGAAAATTTGTACAAATTCGTACAAATTTGTACAAGTTTTTACTGGAAGGTGTTTGTTTACACAATTACTCAGTAAGGAGAGAGGAAAAATAGAGGGTAAAGTGACAGTTCAATACCAGAGAACTTACAAGTTTTTACTGGATGAATTTTTGCTAGTAAGAATTTGTAAGAAAAAAAACATATGATTTAAAACATATGATTGAAGAAACAAAACATTTGTCTAAATAATTTTGCAATAATTTTTTGTAAAAATAAAAAATATATGAATATAAGCTTATTTACGATGGAAGGAGTAAGTAAGTGATCATTTTATTAGGTTTTATTTATTAATCCAATAATTGAAATAGGTTTATTTCGCAATCAGCTATTTTAATAACTGTTGCCAATTTAGCTATTTTCTCGGCAAATCTAGCGATACTTCAACTCGTTTAGGGGGATAAAATATAATTTAGCTATTACCCAGCAAAATATTGGTAATGACACCTCATTACTGTCTGCATTACCAAAAATGATATATCATTACCTTTTGCATTATTTTATAATATAAAATAATGACTACCTAATAACGACCTATTGTATTCATTGTTTCTAAATATAAAATAATGACTTACTCGTAATAGTTTAAATAAGTTCTTTTTACACAGTTAAATTTTATACATTTTTATTTATTATATGTAAATATGTTTTATGTTTAAATTTTTATGACGAGTCCTAAAATTACACACTAGAGAAAACTTAAATTTTTCTGAATGTATTTCCTTAAGCTAATAGTATTTGCTTAACTCCTTATTTTTAAGAATCAAGTAAGCAATTGGATAACCACTTATAATTCAAATTTTTGTAAGCATGTGTGTAACCACTTATTATTCAAAATCTCATAACTACTTATTTCTCATTTTTTCGTAAGCGAGCGGGTAAGCGTGACTACTTATAAAAACGACCACGCCAAACAAAAATAATGAGTTTAGACGCCAAAAAATAAGTTGTGCGGAGCTATGAATTTCTATTATATAACCACTTATTTGGTAATAAAAGATTTTGCTGGGTAGCGGGAAAACTAGCGAATTTTCTTTTCAAGACAGTCTTCACATTTTCTTAGCATTTTTTTACATTTATTTTCTTGACAAAATTTTTGAATCATTATTATTCAGCGATTTATCGTTAAATTTTTATGGAAAAGAAAAAAGTTCGAAAAGTTGGGCTATGTATCAATAATTTTTTAAGAAAGTTTTAAGAAGTTTGAAAAATATAGCTATTTTTGTGAAATTTTTCAACAGGACCTAAAAAGTTCGTGAAATTTAGGGATTTATCGCTTTTTTATTTTTTTTATATAATTTAGATATTTTCTAGTGATTTTTTAGTTTGATTTAGCGATATTTTTAGGAAAGAAGTTGGCAGCAGTATTTTACTAATTCTTACAATTTTTCTGTTTGCGTACATTTTTAGATATTTTTGTTTTTGAGAGTAAATTTTGTCTTACTCTCTGTAAATTTGTTACTGAGTAATTTTTACTGGACTTTACTGGAAAAGTACCCAAACACACCTATTATTGCGCTACACCCATTGAACTATAAAATAATTGTATTTCTTAATGTTCTTATAATGAAACAAATAAATAATATATTATTAAATATATATTTTTTTTTAATAATTTTTAGTTGCTGACCAGTGTCCACCCTTCCTGCATTAGACTAACACCCTATGATGATCAAATTTACCAAACATTTCGTCAAGACTTTCCAAATTTAAAAGTCGATTTTTTATCCGATGATATACTAAAATCTACAGGCGCTAAACAGGAGTGGCGTCAATTTGCTGAAAAATTCATCAAATTGGATGACTATTCTTTTGGTACGTTAATGCGTGCTGATGCTTCTCAAGATTTTTCACCCGACAACTCGCTTTTGGTAGTTCGTATTCAATTCTTGGCTATAGAAATTGCACGCAATCGGGAAGGCTGCAACGTCGAAGTCCATCGTAAATTTAGACCAGTGCCCAAAACAGGAAATATGATTACAAACGAAAATAAATATCAAGAGGCGTCTAAATAGAATATCGTTAAAGCGTTAAATATAAGTTGATTTTTTTTAACCCTTTCACTAACGAGTTTTTGTTTTCGGATGTATCGTTATTTTGACTTCAGATTCTTGTTAAGAGTTCCCAAATTAGAAAAAAAATATGTGCATGTTTGCCCCTCTACCCCTCCTGGAGGATACATCAGTATATCCGGGGGCTAAATCCGCTTATTCGCATTGCGGATAAACAAAGCCAAACATTTCTTTGAAGTTGTGTCGCACGATTACCTTTATGGTCAATTGTGAGCAAACGCGGCACCCATCTTACGGGCAGCTTTTTGAAACCCAACTGCCTATGACATCAAAAAGCTCATGCACTTCCACTCTCCGATCGGCCAACACCATATCGTGAATTTTTTTCGACATTTTCGGGTGTATTGTGCTCAATTAGCCGTTTAGCGTCACTAGTGCTTGTGCGACCACAACGAAACTCAGTAAACCACTATTTTACCATTGAAGTTGAGGGTACAGAGTCCTTATCAAGCTTTCCTTAGTTTGAGTGAAGTTTTTTCGCAAAATAAGTTTAAGCGACACTCGAAATTCACTCATTTCCATTTTTACAAAAATCCATGAGGTTGTCTGCTTTGAATACCTGCTAAACTCATAGTTAATGACGGAACTTGTTCAAAATTTGGCAGTAGTCTATTAACAGATGGCACTTGACCGGAGCAGTGTTGCATTTCATGTAACTACGAGGGAAGTTCGATTTCACGGATTTATTGAACTGCCCTCGTACCTAAAAAACATTAAGTTCACATCTCCAATGTAAACAAATTAGAAAAAATATCAAAAAAAAAAAGAAAACAAAACCAATACAAAGGCCCTGTGCGAGGTGGCTAAATAAATTCGGGCGTGTGCGGTGTCGCTAAATTGGAACTAAACTAATTTTCCAAAAATACAACCTGATTTAAGAGATTAGCAAAAATTTGTGCGACATCCTATTTTGACATTCTATTTAGTTTTATATAGAGCTATTACAAATGTATTTTATGTTCGCAAAAATTGATGTTATTACAATATCAAATATTCCAAACAAAATTTTTTATACACAAATATTTCAAAAAATGAACATTAGAATATGCTTTCAAATAATTTAGTCCAACACGAATGTAATCTAAATTGCGTTACCCACTTTTTTTATCGAAAATATTTTAGTTTAGTTTGAATTTAGCCTGCTCGCCCACGCCCTAAATACAAATTGACAAAAGGATTTAAAATTTCTTTGAAAATTTTTTGAAAACTTTTTTAAATTTCATAGAAATTTGGAAACCTGAATTTAGTTTAGGTTTTATTTAGCCAGTACGCACCCACCCAAAATATAAAAACGTTTTTAACATTAGCCTTGTTTTGTTCCTCACACGTACCATGCATACGAACGAAATAAACAACAACATATTTTTGTATACAATCTGAGTTGCCCATACATTATCGATGTTGAAAAAAAATGTCAAAATTTGTATGGGATTTTGTAACACGAATACTAACAAAACGAGCCTATCATTCGAAATAAAGTTTATCCGTTATCGATTTTTTTACTGACTACTGCTACTTTTAAAATGCCGATACCAAAGTGAAATAACGTTCCACTTAAAATATCGTTACCAAAATAATCTAAACTACCGTTACATTTACCGATAACCGTATCGATTCGGTTACGAACCATGAAAGAAGATTTATAATGAATTATTTTAATTTGTAGGTTTTAAGCTATTTATTTTTAAAATAATCCCGAATAATCCCGGGACCTCAATTCCGAAACCCGGGATTTGTAAAAAACCAGTTCCGTTGGGCATCTCTCATAAGGTAATGAACAGTTCGTGGTGTTCAAATACAAACTCTGATTAAAGGGCTAATGAGTAGTAAAAGAAAGTGACTTTTCTGCTTCCTTAACTGTGATTTTCAAATTCAGTAACCGTAGTGAAAAATTTACCGCCTGTTTTTATAAAGCGCACGGAATCATTCCTCCAGAGGAATTGTTTTTATTGTTTTTATTTTGTTGTTGTTACAATAACAAAATAAATTCCTGAGGCGGAATTATTCCTTTAGCTTTCTAAAAACAGGGGGTTGAACTACCTTCAGTTTTAGCAGTTACAGAATTTGTACTGTACAGTAGAAGTTTTTTTTATTATATTAAAAGATTTATTCGAATATTTAGAGAAACAAGTAACTAACTATATTGTTTGGTCTTTCAAACAAAGTACATGGGATTTTTTTGCATGAATTGCGGTCTAATGGTACGCTTCTCATATTCAATCGCCAAATTTTTATTAAATCTCATGGTTCTGTAAAGAGTAAATGAAACACAATAACAAATAATTTAGTAGCTGATCTCTGAGTGTAAACTTACCCCTCTATGTATACTCTTCCACGAAAGGCTACCAAATGCGCCAAATAGGCTGGAGCGGGATAAGAGACAGCGCGATTACAACGTGGAAACAAATGACAGAGATTATAAGTCAGCTTCTGCAAAAGGTTTATATCGAAACCTGTGTCATCAACAATCACATTGTAACGTGTTGGTTTTGCAGTACCCTGAATAGACTGATGGCTGACCATAAAGAACTGTACCTCATTGGGATGAGTAATGTGCTGATCAACTACTGTACCAGCCTCTACATTGTTAAAATCTTTAAAATCTCTTGGCTTTGTGAGCGGAAAGAAGCGAGTGTGATGACGTTTAACCACAATTACAACGGTCAGCTTAGGATTACAGCCCTGTAAATCAAAGATACAAACAAATGATTGCATACTATTCGTATTAAACAAATTTAAAACAAAAATTAATTTTATTTAATAATGAATTAAATTGTAACTATAGATTGAATATTAATAAAAAAAAAAAATAAAAGAAATTACCATCTTTTTGCAAGCACTTCTTATACCACGCACTTCATTATCTTTTACTATAGGAAACTGCCCATCTGACACTCCATCACGATAGTATATTATTTGACTGGGATAGCTTTTTTGATAGTTAAAATAGACAAGCAAATGACTTCTAACGATTGACTCCATGTCTTCAATATTTTCCACAGTAGAACGTTGTAAACGATATTGACAGTTATAGCACGCACCATACATATCATGCGAAGCTGCAGAGCCCACTACACTGGGTATTTCCCGTTGATCTGGCGAAGGATGTGTAACATCGGCTCCCAAATACATTACATTCTTTATGGGCTCCATTAACTTTTTTAAATTCATTTCCCTATCTTGGGCAATTTTATGATTAGTACCATTTAGTTTAGCATTTACCTTCAACAAAATATTAGAGAATACTGAACGATCTCGTAGAGATCTGTTTACAGTATTTTCTTTAATACATTGAGTCAGTATGCCAACAACTAGTTCAGCATTTTGCTTAATTTTTGCATATGTAGTGCCCCTGTCGGCCAATACAACAAAGACCTAAAATAATGGCGTTATTAGAGAATATATATAATTTTTTGACATGTTGTCGGCTTATTATTGGTTTGGCCTACCGACCGGTTTTGAAAAAATTGACTAAGGCATGAATAGCATATAATGAAAATATCCTCTTTCTGATTCCTAAACCCGTTTATCAATATCTCGTATCATGTGGGAGATATTCAGTTTGAATTTGATCTACCTGCCAATTTTGCATACAAAAATGACAAAATGTAAAACATCTTTAAAATTTTTTCGCGATAATTTTTTTGACATATGGGTCAAAACTATAATAAGCCGACGATGTGTGAAGAAATTGTTAACCATAATAAGTCTGTTCCACGTCATTACTGCTGGTACCCGTGGGTACCTAATTTATCCGAAGCAACAACAATTTACCTACAATTTTGACAATACAAACGCTTTTTGGTAAAATTGGATACCGGCGGTAATGTACGTGGATATATATAATCACTGTAGGACATAATATCGAGTTTCATTATACCATAATACCTACCAAATCGTATTTTTGTGTAGCTAGTTCTTTAAGCTTAGAATTTACATCATGGTAGGTATCAATATTTGCTTCATTGGCCAAGTTCATATTCAAAGATCTAGATGTTCTTAAAACCTGTTATATAAAAAAACGTAATTACTACTGTTTTATATACATATATACAGCAATAGGAATTTATAATACATACATCTTGTTTAAAACTCTCTAAATCGTGATAGACGCTCCGTCTACACTTTGCGTCTTCATATATTATGGCCCATTTATGACCATTAGGTGGTTTTGAAGTATTCAAAAACTGCATTTGATCCATGCGCCAAGCTCCGCGGAAAGTTGTAACTGTTCGTCCTTGAAGATATTCCATATATGGTGTAGGGAGTAGACGACTGGGAACTTTTATAAAGTTAGCTCCGATTTTCAAGCCAAATGCACGTACTATAGGATTATTATTATGTTGGAAATAGTCAAGTAAATCCATAATTTTGCCCTTGCGCACATTTGTCGAAGTAGCAGCAAATCGTACCATTTTTTCAACTTGTTTCTTGCCGTCTTTTCTCTGTCATTTTTGGGAAATACAATATAAAATCTATTCTTATCTTTTTTATGTACATATATATACTACTTACGTTTAATGCTTGTCCTTCGGGAATGGAACAGAATTCCATTGGCAAAGATATTGAACGAACAGTTGAACCAACTTGTAAACAATTAAGATGTGGATACTGTAAGCGACAATCGCGAGATTGAAAATATGCTTGTACCGTTTGCTCTTTGCCGTCATCAGTTCGGAATTTAAGCCGTGAAGCTGGTTCTCCTATATCCAAAACTTTATATTTTTTAGCAGTAGCTCCAAAAGTCTGCGGTGGATCGTAGACAATATCTATGCCTTTAAGAAAACTTCGAACATCGTTAAAAGCCCATCGGGGTAATTCATTGCGAGGATCAATGTTTTGGTTGCCCAAATAATCGAGTAATGTCGATTTACGGGGAAAAGATTTATGGGCAATATCGACGTTAAAAAATGGTTGTTCACCCAATATGGCAGCCTGGAACAAACCAGTCCATGCCTCAAATCCACCCTCTAAATCAAAAGGGTTTTGGGGTTTGGTGAAAAATGAACGTCCTACACGTATGCCACGCTCATGATTGTTGCTAGCCAACACAACTTCCAAAACTTGAAGTGCTCTCATCGGTTTATCCGATACACTTTCATTTTGGTAGCTAAAAATAAAATTTATTAAAAGGTGTTGCATCTCTGAAAATAATAACTTACGTTCTCAAAGAGTTTAAATCTATCTCTGGATTGTCTGTTATTTTAATCTGAACTTGAAATTCTTTCATGCGGTTGCCAGAGTCAGGTATCTATAGAAAACGTTTAATTATATTTTTCTAACAAAAACAAAGTATTTATTTACCTCTACTTTATGATCAATAGAGGCCTCCAAACGTTGAAGAGTGTAAAAACTTTTATTGCCATCAAATGCTGCAACGATATCAGGAAACATTTCACGTCTACATTGATCAAATGCAGGTCTTATAAATTTCTTAGGACGGTCTGGAGTAATGGTAATATCATAGTGATATGCTACGTTGGGCATTTTATTCAAATCCAATTTTAAATAATTCACCTCCAAGCTGCCTGGTTTCCCCAAGCTACCGCGTACTATACCATTACATGATTTTTGCTTTTCCGGCAATAATGGTTCTAATGCAAAATATTATTAATCACTTTGTTACAAAAAAAATTTTAAAAAAAACTGAAAATGTATACTTTACTGCAGTGGAATTCTGTAACATTTTAACGACACAAATAGGTAGAATTTAATTGTTGAATAACCATGGACACGAAAGAAAAATCTGAACAATAGTCACATCGTTATACAAAAACGAAAGCAATTAGCGGCACTCCTAAAATTCATTTTGAAAAAATTCATATATCGCTGAACACCTCTAATAGACACAGATATAATTTGATATTAATAAGTATATTGAGATAATCTAGTACAATAAAATGATATCAAGCATTTGCAAATTATTTCATCTCAAGTGAAGACAATTTCAATGTTAAGTCCGGTTTTTGTTCGTACTTTTAAGAAAGCTGTCAAACTCCGTATAAAAGAAATTATTTTTCACTTGCGTGGAATTGTTGCGAAATTGTGGTGAACTTTTTTTCGCTTCCATTTTATAGACATGACCATTTTAAAATTCAGCGAAAAGGTGACATTTCGATTTGTTATGATTCTAGCTTTCTATCAAAAATTTGTGAATTATAAAGTTTTTAATACAGGCTTTGTGCTACAAATTTAAAACGGAATTTTTTCGCTCTTGTAAACAAAATAATGTGCTTAATTAATAAAACAGAATTTAAAAACACATAAGTAAAAGTAATATGAAAAAAAAACCAAGACAAACGACACTGACGATGGCTTTGTAGCGAAAGCCGAAAATACGTAATCTGTCTTGCTGGCCTTATCGAACTCTTTCAAAATTTTTTATTCTTTGTAATTTATTAGTGAAAATTGTATCATCTTTCTTTAATTTGAAAAATAAATTAAAGAGAAAGTGATATAAATTTATGATCTAAACTAAAAAAACATTGATTTACTAAAAAAAAAAATAATCAGAATAAACGTGGTTTTATACCAAAATATATCCAAAAGCATTAAATATTGAATGCATTTTAAGAATATAAAAGGTTAAAGTCTACTTTAGTGGCACCTCTCTTTTTTGGAGTCCTACGATATATTTTTATCGCGGAAACGTCTATGTCGAGAGTTATTTCGGTGCAAAAGTCGAAAATAGACTTGGGCTATATCTTCGTCATTTATGGTGGGATTGGTACAATATATACACCATTGCAAAGGTAATAGAAACATCTTTTAGGTGGCATTTTTTTTATTATTATTAACCCATTACAATTTTCCTCAAAAAGCTCTATTTGGCAAAAAAAAAAAAAAAAATGCTTAGGTGTGGTTAAGTAAACTTGTTCCGAGTAAAATATTGATCAATTAGAAACTGATTTTATTTCTAAAATGCAAAAAAAATCAATAAAATGGAACTCAGTTTTATTCCAAAAATTATAAAATAATAAAAGAATTTTAACTTCGCTGTAGTTTTATATTTAAAAATTATAATTTTTTAATTTCCACCCTTTAGTTTCTTTGTTCAGAATAGTACTGGTAAATTCGGTTACTTTTCAATACGCGATACTACTAGATATTTTTAATTTGGATACCAGAGAACGGTTTGAGTGCCTTATTTTATGCTTTCGAATGCAATCACAAAAAATGTGCATATTGCTGTCAATACACATCATTTCAGTAAAGCAATACATACACAATTGAAAAAAAGTGAGTATGACGAAAGCCATGCATTGCACTGCATGTCTTCTGTTAATCTTACCTAACACTCACAAAAGCAACGAATATAAAATGATTGGTATGAATACAAACCGATTGTAACGAATGGTCTCAATGTTGGTTGTATAAAAATTGAAAATTTTTTTCTGTCAAATATTTTAGTATATTTTTGGTGTTTATTTTTTTCACTTAAACATTAACAAAATGAGAAAATCTATGCATATTTCATATTTAAATAAAAAAAATGGAAATTTCTTCACACTGCATTTTTCAAAATACTGCAACAGGTCAACGAATACTAAATGAATGTTGTGATTGATTTTATTTTTTTAATGCGTCATCTCTTCATTTCGTTGCTTGACATGTAGTGGCATTATAAAAATAATGCGTAAAAACCACTCATCAAAAACAATGAATTCATATAATAGTAATAGCATTAGTTATTGTTGCTGCATGAATACATGGCAAAAGCAATGAATGGTATGACTGCACAATAAAAACGAATGTACTCAAACCGTTCTCTTTTGGATACTCGATACTACTCGATACTTTTAACGGTTTTCAAATTTGAAATTTTTTAATAAAATTTTTAAAAATATTTATTGCTGGCTAAATAAATCCTAAACTAAATACAAATTGACAAAGGGTTTTAAATTTCTTTGTAAAATTTTTGAAAACATTTTCAAATGAATGGGGGAAATGATTTAGTTGATCTGTTATTTAAGTAAATGAATGTTATTTTAGTTTGACTCTAGATCATAAATTAATATCACTTTCTGTTTAAATTATTTACAAATCAAAGAAAGATGATACAATTTTTACAAGTAAATTACAAAGAATAAATTTTTTTTTTTTTTTTTGAAAGAATTCGATAAGACCAGCAAGGCATTTTCGGCTTTCGCTACAAAGCCATCATCAGTGCCTTTTGCCTTTGAGTGGGCGAATTTAAACAGAAAGTGATATTAATTTATGATCTAGAGTCAAACTAAAATAACATTTAACATTTTCAAATTTCATAGAAGATTCAAAACTTGAATTTATTTTAGATTTTATTTAGCCAGTTCGCATGCACCCTTAAATTTATAAGCATATTTTTAAACTTTTTAACCAACTATTCATTATGCTTTTAATAGTTTTTTTTTTAAGATTTACTTTTAAATATTTTACTTTTGATTTTTTCTTTTAGCAGAGTTGTTGTTTCGTGATAAATATTTTACCGGAGTCTCACTTTTGTGGGAAATATTTTAGCACAGTCATATTTTTGGAACGCTGAAAATATCGAGTGATAGTTTTAAGTATCGAGTATCCAAAAAAGACAAATACTCGAAAATCTGTTACTCATTTTAAATCTTCAAAGCATTAAAACCAATACCATAAATTTTAAACAAATCAAAACAGAACTGTGTTGGTAAGACATTTTCAATTTTTAAATAAACTCCGCTGCAAGCATCTGGAAGATATTTTCGAAGAAGATATTAAAGCGATATCTTCTAATTTTCATTTGAATGAAAATAATCAAGTAGTATTTTGAAATTGTCTTCATTTGGAATATAATTCGACGATATTTGAAAAAAAAAAAATCATTCAAAAATTTAATTTTTTGTCATAATGTTTTATGATAAAATTGCGCCAATATTACCGTTTTATCATCCGAAAGATAAAGAAAATTTGTTTGAAATTTTTTTTGTCATTTTGGAAAAAATTAAAACAAAATTTGTTCAAAAACAATCAACAGATCCATAGGAAACAAACTTCTCGAAACATCAAGATTTAATTTGCGGAAAAAATCGGCTATGTATGCAGTTACTCTTTTTCAGGTTTAAATTTAATAATAAAAAAAACAAATCGTTTCTTCTTATCTTCAAGGTGATAAATTAGCGATATCGCCGATTTATCTTCCTGGGGTATTGCTTTCGTATTGCCTGGAAGTATTGCTTTCGGGTAACAATTGTTCCCGACGGAAGAAACTTCCGCAATACAAAATTGATATTGCCCGCAATAGATGTTTTCTTCCTGGTAATATGATCGGGGAATCTTCTTCGTATTGTCATGATTGCTAGGTCAGATTTAGCTAGTAAAGAATACATAAACAATTTCATAAAAACAAATTGCACAAAGTCTTACCTTCAGATAAAGAAAGTCTTGACATTTCTTGTTGTGGTGCTTGGCTACGTTGTTGCTGTTGGGGAGGTCCACGTTGTGGACCCGAACCACGCTGTTGACCTTGATCGCGTTGTTGTTGAGGATGTCCTTGTTGGGCCGGACCACGCGGTTGGCCTTGATCACGTTGTGGTTGTGCTGGTCCACGTTGTTGTTGTGCTGGTCCACGTTGTTGTTCAGAACCATGCTGCTGTTGACCTCCACCCCAAGAACCCTGTTGACGTGGCTGCTGTTGTTGTGGGCCACCCTGGGAACGTCCCTGTTGTTGACCACCTTGTTGACGTGGCTGCTGTTGTCCATCCTGCGAACGTTCCTCTTGTCGCTGTTGGCTACCCTGGGGACGAACCTGTTGCTGCTGACCACCCCGAGCACCCTGTTGACGTGAATGCTGTTGTCCACCCTGCGAACGTTCCTGTTGGCTACCCTGGGGACGCCCCTGTTGCTGTTGGCCGCCCTGCGAACGTTCCTCTTGTCGCTGTTGGCTACCCTGGGGACGAACCTGTTGCTGCTGACCACCCCGAGCACCCTGTTGACGTGAATGCTGTTGTCCATCCTGCGAACGTTCCTGTTGGCTACCCTGGGGACGCCCCTGTTGCTGTTGGCCGCCCTGCGAACGTTCCTGTTGTTGACCTCCCTGGGGACGTCCTTGTTGTTGTTGATGACCCTGGGAACGTACCTGCTGTTGGCCCCCCCAGGCTCCTTGCTGGGGTCTTACGTTTTCATCACCCGCTTGAGGTCTTTGATCTTGTTTTTGAGGACCTTTTTGTTGTCCTAGACCCTGTTGTTGTCCTTGTTCACGTGTTGGTTGAGGACCCTTTTTCTGCGTCTGACCCTGCAGTTGACCACTAGCACCTATGAAAATTAATTACAAAAAATTTTAAATATATAACAGTTTGAATTGGATATTTACGTAAAACTCTTTTCATTATATTATATATATTTTTTTTTCAATCAATTTGTTAATATAAAATAATTATAGCGTCTTTTTAAAGAAATAAATTAACGGGATGTTTGTTTAGAACTGCCAAATAATAAAAAAACAAAAAGTACTAAAATTGAAAAACTGATTGAAACCATACATATGTATAAATTGAAAATCAGTTATGTTGAAAAACACATCTTTATAATTTTTTTAAGAAGCAAACAATGACAAAAAATGAAACAAAAAAGCATCTTTAAAAATAATAGGTGTTTTCATATAAATTCGTAAACTCCTTGTAAAGCTTGTATAAATACAAACCCTATTTTTTATGTATGGAATTTGACATTAAACTCATAAACATACCAGGTTTACACCATTAACGAGCAGAATACGAGTTTATATGAAAACCCCTAATGAAATTTTATTAAAAAATTATTTTACAATCTAAGAAAGAACATTTGGTATTTGGAGGCATTGTGGAGAAATTTTGATATTTTTTAAAATATGTGTTGAGCCGATTTAATGCGATTTTGAGTATCAAATGTAATAGCACAATTGTTTTCTTCTATATAAAAATACCATACATTACAAAATATTTTTCACTTTTCATACTTGTGCAATAAGTTCCAATCCGTTTTGATTTTTTTTTTTTAATATATTTTACAAACTTCCAATCGGAGTTTTGAAGAACTGATCCAAAAGGAATTATTTTCAAAGATTATTCTAGAAAAGTGATTTATGAATTCGCGAATCTAAAGATAATTCGACGAATTATTTCCATATTTTTTATTTGTGAATCAATTTTCTTTTCTTTTGGTGCACGAATTGATGTCAATTTTTTAATTCGTTTAAAAGACTCCATTACAATTTAAAACATTGATTTATTATTGTAGTAGTAAATTTAATTTTCTATTTAAAATGAAAAAAATAACCCATTTTCTGCCAACAGCACCTGAAAGCTATGTTTACTGAAACTTGGGATTAATAACATTTTAATATGTAATTAAATATTGTCATATATAACCCCACACATAATTATATTTGTGACTGAGGCACTATTATGGAATTCCAGCTCGGGCACAATTTTTTTTTTACTTTTTTCCACTCAATTTGATTTACTTCTAACTATTTTTTTACAGATCTTAAAAAGATTAAACCATTTTGTGTCAACAGCATCTGTAAATTGTTTTCAATCAGTAATATTTTAAATATATACAATAATTAGATATCGTAATATATAATAATTTCGCTAACCGAATTTGCGTTCTTTCAGGGCGAAAATGATTTTTTTTTTAGATTTCTATATAAAATTTTTGCAATATTTTTATTTTTTTTACTCTTACTTTTAATATCAACAAAACAAATTGTGAAAAAGTGTTAGATAAGAGGGGAAGGGAAGGCGGTGGTAAAGCACTTTAACAGGTGGTACAAGTACTGGCAAAAAATGCTTTCCCATTCTCAAAATGATAACATCGTTAGGCAAAAGGACCGGAAGTTCAAAAAGCACCGGAAAAGCACTGGAGGAACAAAATTTTTTAACCTTGGCAAAACACTGGCAAAACTAATAAATAGGTGGTCTGGTCCTGCCGTGTATTGAACCCAGGGCGTCAGATTTGCAGACGATTGCTCTACCAACTGAGCTAACGAGACATATAATATTTGATGGCTAAACACATAAATGAGTGATAATAGCTGGACAACTACTGGCTGTGCCAAAAGGCTAGTACTTGCAAACAATTTTTTGTAACTAATATGCCAGCGTTGGGAGGGCAAAAGAAAAGTTAGTCTTGAAGGAGCTTTCCCACAAACAAAAAAATTGATTTTATAAAACAAAAAAAATTTTAAATTAAAAAAAATCAAAAACAATTTTTTTTGCTTGCAACCGGATTTGAACTCGGAACCTTCTGACTACAAACCATTATAAAATCATTGGTCAACCAGTGAATTGATTTTTATACCACTGATAGCATTGGCTAGGTAGCACTGGATAACCACTGGTTGCAAACGTATAACTCTAAGCCAATTCTATGCCAGTGGTTTTTTTTATAAACCCCCGAAATTTTTGTAAAAAAAATACTGGCAAAACGCTTTTAGCAAACGCTGGCAAAGCGTCCCAAATGAGTGTTTATTTTTAACACCGTGGTTACCCAGTGGTATGCCAGTGCTTGAAAAAAAAAATTATTTCACCGGGTCGTAAATGAGTTTATAAAATAATCATCAAATGTCATTTTAAAGACATTTCTATTACCTTTGCAATGTTGTAGGTATACATATATTGTCCAAATCTGACTAAAAATGACGGCGGTATAGCCAAGCCCATTTTCAAACTTTGCACCGAAATAACTCCCGACATAGGCGTTTCCGTAAAAAAAAAATATATCGTAAGACACCCAAATCAGTAGTAAACATTTGTAGTACATCGTGGAGGTGCCCCTCTAACTTTAGCCATAAATACTTAAATTTGTATGGAATATTTATATAAAATTAAAAAAAATTAGTACATAGTACTTTTGAGGTTCGAATAGTACAAAAAGCTATAGTAATAGTATAAAAAAGTACTACAGCAACAACTTTATCATCCCTGATGTCGATATACTATATATTTTCCATTGTTCCAAAAGTTGTGAAATTCGTTAACATATAACACCCCTCCCAAACTAATACATACCCGGTTGAGAGTCAGGTTTACGTCCTTGTGCTGGCTGCTGCTGAACTGGTTTTTTATCTTTATCGCCACCAGCAGCTTCATCTTCCTTCTTGAATTCTGAAACGACAAAATAAAAATAAATGACCACGTAGAAAAATGGCTGCTGCGTCTTAACATACTATTTTTCTTTCCCATTTTCTACTAGTAAGTAAATTTTCACTTGATTACTTTTTGTATAAATTATTTAAAAATATCTCAATAAATTTAAAATAATTGCTAAATATAATCTGTATAAACTTTTCTTTGTAAAGGTTTTACTTCGTAACCACTTCGTACTGTGACTTCGTAACACTTTAGGTAAAAGTTTCTGTGTGATTGTTGATTTTTAAATACTTCATTAATATTAGTGCTGCAAAAGTATTGAGTATTTAAGTATCCGAACACAAAAAGCCGGAAGCGAGATTTTAAGATTTGGCATCTCTGTCAAATATTGCCTAAAAACATACTTCGGACTAGTTATTTGAATGAACCAATTAATTTATGATTTCATTGGCATTACAATTGATTAATGCCAATGAAATTTTTTGGCATTACAATTGATCAATGCCAATGAAATTTTTTTCAATTGGCATTGTTCAATGCCTAAATGCCCAATTATAATTGACAAAAAAAGCATTTGTTTTCATGTTTTGATAAAAGAACAAATTAAGCACCTGTTTTTATAAAGCGAACGGAATTATTCCTCCAGAGGAATGTGTGTATTTTGTATTTGTTACAATAACAAAATACACACATTCGTCAGGCTGAATTATTCCGTTCGATTTACAAAAACAGGGGGTAAGAAAAAAAATTAAAAATTCGCATATTTCTTATCTTATATTCGCTATTTCGTCAAGTTTCATTACTAGAGGCTAATCCATCTAGACTGACCAGTGTTAAAGAAGAGTGAACAGCAGTATACTTGATACAACTTGATAAAATAGCGAATATTTATAATGTTTATGGCTCTGAAATTTTACATTCTTGTCAATTTTTTTGTATATAATGCTGTTTTAATGCTTTTTTCTTCAATTATATGTACATTTCATTACCATTGATTCAATCAATGCCAATTGGAAAAAAATTTCATTGGCATTGAATGGTAATGAAAATTTTTGGCATTGGCATTGAGATCAAGTAATGCCAATTAAATTTCAATGCCAATGAAAAATTCCCAAGTATGCCTAAAAATACCATTCCATAGGTTACGCGGTGTCTTCAAATACAATAAATTATATGATATGAAATGTCAAAACCATTTCAGTGAAACGTCAAAATGATATCAATTGCAAAGTGGTGAAGAACTGGAAGTGTTTTAGAAAATTACCCGCTTAAATTAAAATTTTGTATGGGAAATAACAACAAATGTGTCAGTTAAAGTCCCAGTTAGTAGCTAACTGAACATTCAGTAATCGGGCCTTAATGTTTTACAGTTAATCAGTGATAAATTATCACTGATTTATTGAAGTGTTGGCAACCTTGACTGCAAGCTAAAGCCATACATTAAGGAACCTTCGTGAAAAAATGGCCTTTTTACTAATGCGGCAAATAGACTATGCAAGTCACTTGCACAATTACGAGTTTGTTCAAGTCACCTTACTCGCCACACACCATTCAAGTAAACTGTGCAATATTCATTTTAATTTACAAATAGCAGCAGAAACATGTAGCGGATTGTTATTGCTATGAGGAAATATTAGTCTTTAAAAGCTTTATTTCACACTTTGCGCAGGCCAAAATACCTGAAATACGTTGGCGATGTTAATAAATTTATATTGACATTTTTTACTTTACGTTTATTCATACTTTTAATTTTTTTTTATCCGTATTTATGATGTTGACTCTTCAAAAATTTCTGCTGAACTGCTAATTTCAGCATACACTGCGCAAATGACTTGCACAAGTTCTAAAATATTGCGTAAAAATCAAAATCGTTTTGATTTTTACTCAAGTCTAAAAATATACTTGTACAAGTACACAAACCAGGCCACACACTGTTCAACTGACCTGCACAAACTCATTATTGTGCAAGAAACTTGAGTAGTCTATAGGCCGCATAATGTTGATTTGTGTATGACATTGTGTCATGTTGACATTCGTGGAATTCGTGTTTACAAAATTTTTTGCTATTTTTTGATCTCTACTCAATGTTCGTTAATGTATGGGCCGCTTAACAATTAAAGCCAAAACCATGGCGTAACCATAAAGGTGGAATTATTAGAAAATATATTTTGAATTGAGTTAACCCTGCAATGTCAAATAAAAAAAAAAAAAACAAATAAATAAATCAAAACAAACGAAGAAAAATTATTTTTGAATTTTATTTAAAAAAAATTAAACTTTAAAAGAAATTTTTTTAAAAAAATATTAAAAATGAAAACAAAGTGTTGTGTGTGCAATTATGCATTTGATGAAAGTATTGTAAAATTTGTAAAATGTTTATATGGATTTTATATTTATTTTTGTATTTGTTTTTGGTTTCTTTTTCTTTTTCGTTTGACATTGCAGGAAATAAAATTATGACACAAATGACAACTTTATCTAATAATTCTACCTGGGTAGTTGTACAATGGCCAAAACTATCCGCTCACGTCAGCGGCGCCTATACTTCCAAAAAAGTTGGCGGCGCAAGGATTTTGCGTCACTCGACTTGTATCACTGGCTCCGGTTGCTAAATGTAGTTTTTTTATCTTCAGTTAAAAAATTATAACAGAAATTAATACAATTTAGTGGATTCATTATGGATCAAATCGAATATACACGTACGGTAGTACCATCATCAATGCGTAGTCCGTATTGGAGATATTTTGGTTTTCCCTCAGATAATCGTAATAATATATTGACACGCCAGAAAATTGTGTGCACCATTTGTAATACAGCAATAGCATACAATAAGAATTCTTCAAACTTAAGAACACATTTAATGTCAAAACATGCAGAGATATTTCAAACGATATTGAGTTCAAAGTCAGCTTTGGAAACTAAGGACATACATAATTTTGGTTCTTATGGAGAAGACGTTAGCGAACTTATTTCTACACCGGGCAATAGTATTGCAACTACAACAAAATTGAAAAGAAGACGTTGTGAATTGAGGGAGGAAACAAATATCGTAGATATGGAAACTAAAAACGAGTTATATGTTAATCAACAGATACCCAAAACTTGTTTAAGAATTTTGCAAACTTCAAATAATGGTACAAGCGAAGAAACTTTTCCAAAGGATGTAAATCATCAACAGTTGGTAATAAATAACTCTAACTATCCAAGTTTTGAAGATTTAAATAATTCCGATATAGTTGAGGAAATTGAATCTACTGAAGATGATCCATTGCCAGGCGATACTCTAAATCCGATCGACAATCAAACATCGTTTACTTATGTGGATGTTATACAACCCATTGAAATTTCTAATTCACAAGAAGAACGGCAACATTTGTTGGAAAACATGATAGCCGATATGATACAAAACGATCTACTGTCTTTGGATGTATTAAAAAGCCAAGGTTTTTGCAAATACAATCAACAATTGACCGGATTATCTCTCGACTCTGACACAGTACAACGCATAGTGGATATATTAAGAAAACGTTTCATCAATACCCAACAGTTAATCAATAATCATGTCACGCAATTATCCCAAATTATACCATATTCTTTGAGTCTAGAATATTATAAAGACAATGATAATCAAATTATTCTAAATATATATTTTAATTATCTTAATTCCGAACAAACGGAATTGAACAGCTGTCTATATTTTAGTGGCAAACGATGTAACACGGAAAATGCATTAGATAGTGTATTAAAAGAAATAAATCTTAAAAATTGTAGTGCCATAGTCGTACCTGTTCAGGATAAAATGGAAGATTTTATTCAAACATTTTCTAAATATCATGGTTGGTATAAAATATTTGTATGCTAAATTTAATGCAAAATATAGAATGTGTTTAAATTTTATTTCTTTTGTAGATATTGCTATAGTTGAATGTTTAGAGTCTATGCTGTCTCGCAGCTTGTACGAAATATTTCAAACGGATGAATTACATACAGATTTTCAAAGACTTTGTGATGTTATAGAAAACAACACTTTGGTAAGTTAGTATTAATTTAAAAGGCTGTCTCAACGAAGAGATTATTGTTAAAAGAAGGGAACATAGAAGTAAATGTCGGAGAACTGATTCAAGTATATCATCAGCCATTCCAAAAATTTCATTATGGATATGTATATTGTACGTTTCTATAACATATATGACTGCATTTAGTTTTTTGAAATTTGGTTTATTTCACTTTGTGTCGTGGCCCAAAACCACCTCAACATGAGGTGGTTTTGGGCCTTTGCATTGTATCGTCTTTAATAAGCGATACAATGTGAATTTTTAAAAACTAAATACAGCACATATATCAAGAACTTCTAATATCCATGAGATTAATTTCAACGATATCCATACAATCATAGAAATAAATCTGTAAAAGCTGCAGAAAAAACTGCTAAACTTAGCAGATTTTTTTACTAAATACTAGTAAAATGAGAACAGCAAAATTAAAACTGTTAAATTTACAGAATTTTAGTTTTATTTAGGCTAACTTTTAGTTAATTGAAAATAGCAAATTATACTGTAAAATATGCAGAAAATTTGTAGACTAAAAATAGCAAAAATAAACTGTTAAATCTACAAAATTTTAGCTATTTTTAAGCTAAATTAGTTTAATGCAAATAGCAGTCTATTCTGCTAAAATCAGCAGAAATATTTGCTAAAAAATTGTAAAATGCTGTTTTCAGAAGGCTAGATTGTTATTTGCCTTTAAAAAAAAAAAATCGAAAAAAAACTTCGAAAATTTTAAATTTTTTGGTGATTTTTTAGGCTATTAATTATTTAGCAAAATTTTTTGCTGATTTTAGCTGGTTAATTTGCTATTTTCCATTTACAAATATAACTAAAATGCTGTATATTTAACAGTTTTATTTTTGATGTTCCTATATTACTAATATATAGCAAAAATAATCTGCCAATTTAGCAGTTTTTTTCTGCAGCATCATTTTTAACTAGTTTTTATTAGTTTTAACTAAATTTTTTACGGACTTTTTTCTATTAGTGTAGACACATCCGAAAGCCACTGAAATGTATGTATGTACATACATATATATATATAAAAATTATATTAGTTTTCTTCTTGTTTGCTCCAGTATGAGTTGAAGATATTGTGCAGTAAGCAAAAAGCCTGCCCACTTCCGGAAGTTTAGATCCCTTCTGATGACTCGGGGGTTCTAATTCTGTGAATAGGTGATTCCGATGTTTTCTATGACATCCCGAAAGAAAATACCTAGCCAACATGTACTAGCTATATTTCTTAATCGTTAATATTTTCGATTTCCCATGTAGGTCTGAGATCATCTGGAGACAAACAGTTACGGTTCTTAGGGCTGATTTCTGGCACTCTGGATCTGAATAATTTGCCCTTGGCCGGCCAATCGTTTTATATGTAGCCAACAAGGTTTCTTCCTCCTTACCCTAAGGTCCTTGTTTATACTTCGAGTTTTTTTTAAGAGAAGCAACACCGGAGAGTATAGACCAATGGGCTTCTATGCCACTACGTCTCGCCCAACCTCTTCTCTTTATTTGTTCGTGAAGTCGGGCAAAGCAAATGAAAACATGTTGGTAAAATATAACATTTTTAATTCACTTTTTTCATATTTTTTTTATAATATTTCAACAATTTTTTTAAATATTCAGTATTTTAAACCACAAATAATTAAAATAAAGTACATATTAAATGTTAATAGAAAATAACACAATAAAATTAAAAAAGCTCCTGTTGATAGCAACAATTTTTAGTTAAAATGTTGCAATGAAATTTTTTCTATGTAAAAAAATATTTTCATTTGCTTTCCTGAGCCAACAACAACAAAAAACGATGAACACTGTAGTTTCTCTATCCAATCTATACTCTTTGAACTGACTTATGATCAAATAATAATTACTATGGTCCCTATTTAACAGCTATGTTTGTTATCTTTGATTTTATTTAATTAAACTATTTTCAGATGCTCAATACAAAGCCCACATTTAAACCACAGTGTTGTTGGTCTAAATTAAATTATTTAGAATATATGTTAAGTAATTTGGACGAAAATCACAAACAAAACTTTATG
Organism: Leucophora obtusa; assembly: GCA_949987735.1. Taxonomy (NCBI): domain Eukaryota; kingdom Metazoa; phylum Arthropoda; class Insecta; order Diptera; family Anthomyiidae; genus Leucophora; species Leucophora obtusa. The sequence continues at coordinate 3,659,546 of OX465296.1, forward strand.
GAAATGGAAAGAACCTTGGATTTTATAAAACCTTTAAAGGTATATGCGCTAAAAGAATTAATGCCGTTTTCTGTTCTGAAAAAATGTTGGCTTTTTTGACCATATAGAATAAAAGTTAAATATGTATAGAGAAATTAGACATCAAAGTACTTTAAAGGACCTATGTATTTGTGGTATCTCATTTTTTTGAAAAGAAAACGGCATCATTTTAAGTTACTTTTTTAATCTAATATTTATACATATTTAATTACAGATGGCTTTGGATATTATAACGGATGAACCTTTACCAATATGTACATTAACCAGGCCTTTGATAACAAAATTGTTTGAAGAACATTTTTGTTTCTTAAATAAGGAAAAAACATATAGATTAACAGAAATTCATAACATATTAGAAAGGGAATTAAAAGAAACGTAAGAAAATTATAAGTCTGATCTGATCCCATCATGCCGGTAAAATTTTATTATATTAAATGTTTATGATTTTATTTCCCATTTGCAGTGTTATAACATTACAGTTTCTTAATGAAGCAACATTTTTTGATGCTAGATTCCATTGTGATTTTGCTTTACAAGAATCCGTTTTTGATTTAAATCATTTGAAGTCAAAAGTATGTGAACGATTCACAAATGTTTTAGATGTGTACAGTATAATCAATCCTACAAATATTAAAATGTCAGACACATCTTTAAGCTTATTAAGGAACTCTAAAAAATCAAGTAAGTAAATTTGAAGAAGAAGAAGTATATGTTCTCTATATTCTTACAACCAAATCGAGAATCTTTTACCTGTCGTAAAAATCATTGATTAAAAAAAGCAAAATCGCTATCATCTTAACCCTTTGGCGAGTGGCGTCGACTTCATCAACTCGTCACTGATTTGAATTTTAACCAAAGCGCTATTCATTTACTGTTATCGGTTCGTTATTTTGTTCTTATTAAAATTTTATGCAGGCTATTAAATTTCAAAACAACATGAGAGCAGTAGAGTGCGTTTTGTCTTGTGATCATCAACGCTGCTGAGAATGTGTTAAAATTTAAAAGTTCAAAAAAGGCTAAAGTTTAGTCTCAAAAATTGTGTGATGAATAAAATTCAAAAGGTTTTATGTAGAGATTAGTAACAGGAAAAATATAAAATTAAAATTTAAAAAAAATTTTTACCCGATCGGAGTCGGCAACTTGATAATGTTTGAACTTTGATTTCAAATATCTGCGCTAGGGGGCGTTGCAAAGCCATAAAAGTAATAAACAATAATTCTTGGGCATATATCTACATTTCCACGAAGTTTGTTCGAAAAATTCCTAGCCATTAAAATTCCCGTGTCAAAGGGTTAAATATTCGAAAATGATATCTTATTTCCAATAAAATTATATAATTTTTCATAAGGTCTTAGCGAAAAGGTATACTTCAAAATATTTTTTATGTATTGAAAAAACACTAACAGCGGTATTCAAAATGAAAATTTAGCATAGAGTTAACATGAGTTTTATTCATAATACTGTTGTTAAACTCATTCTAGTATTGTTGCTAAATTCCTTCTAATGTTTTGTTATCAAACGCCAAAAAACAAAAAACTGCGCAAAATAAGAAAAAGTCAAGCGCAAAATATGTTCAAATAATATATTTGCTTTTTTGTTTGTTATTATTTCAATTTAAATAAAAAAAGAAAATGTAAATTTTTTGAACAAAGTGCCATCTAGTGATAACGATGTCATTATAACTTTTATTTTTGGTGATGCCATACCCCTGCTAAAAACATTCTAGTTGACAGCTCGTTGTGTGCGATGCATAAGAAGCTACTAACTTTTCATTTTGAATACGGCGGTAAGTTTTCATAAACAAAAAAAATTTATAAAAACTTGCAAATTTTCCTTCTTTTGGTCAATAAATTGCACAATCTAGGTGGGTTCAACTGCTCTTCTTAATATAAAGAATTAACTATCAATATTTCATAATTGAATTAATTTTAGTTAATTCCCAGCAAAATGTATAGCTTTTAAATAAATACCTTTAATAGTACAACAAAAGTAAATGTACGAGCACAAGAACACTTACGATATACAAAATTATTAAATTGGGGCAATGGACTGGTAGTTTATAGGACATGCCTTTGGAAATTTAAGTGTATGAGCTTAAAACAAACATCTGACAGCTCTAACTGATGCTGTTGGAGAATTTGTATATCGTTTGTTTTTGGTTCTTACACTACTTTATTTTACAAGTAATGACGCACAAACCCTGCTGTCAATTGCTCCAATTCAATATTTGGAGTGTTCTTTTGATCATGGATCTGTTTATGTTATGATATTAAAGCTATTTTTTAAAGTTTAAAAGCTATTCATTTTCGAGTACTCAATTTTTTTTGTTTTGGTTTAAAACGGGGTATCATATTTCTAAAGCAATCGTTTTCCAAATTCGCTCTTAAGGTACTGAACAGAGCTTTTGATTGATGTTACACAAGTTGTTGTTATATTCTTTTAATGTTATTGTCTAGTGTTTTATTATTTATTATAAAGTAACTTTTAGGAAATTGGAATTCTCGTTAAAAACTGTTGAAGAAGTTATTAAGTTCTAATGTTTTAAGGCCAGATCTCAAAATTTTTTTGTAAAGTCGTTGGCTATTTTAAGAAATGTCAAATTAAAACTTTAATACTGATGATACTAACTACTAAAAAATTGTATCGCATCGAAAAATAAAGTAACTTAAAAAATTCGCTTAGTTTCTTTAGGACATAAAAGTAAAAATTTCAAGACTTCCTTTAAACCATCTTTAAACCTCCAAGTAAAACAGGTTATTTTCGGTCACAGACATGTGATATGTTTTTCAATGTTATAACTGAGAATTTGCTTGGTTAAGTTTTCAAGACAACGACAATGTTTAACTTAAGTACTATTTTATCTTAATTATCAAACGGTTTAAGCAAATATTTGTAATCACTTAAACGTTTATTTATTCGGCGATGTCCTGAGTTCTGAATCCATATAAAAACATTCTAAAGTGAATAAGTTTTTTTTTGCTGTTCAGTGATTTAATGTAGTAAATTCTTAGTGAAAGTAAAACGAATGCAATTTTGGCATTAATGTTTAAAAAAATTGTCTCTAAATTTGAAAACAATTTTAGAAACAGTAAATTTCCTAAAGTTTTGCTTCGGTGTGATTTTACAAATCCGTTCTAATTAAAAAGTTTCTGAACTCTGAAAAAGGGTGATTGTTTGCAAATCATTTATTTTTTTAACAAAACGAGGTTAAAGAAGAAAGTTATCAAAATCATTTATAAACATCGTTAGCATGCATTAAGCCTCCCAGTCACAAAAATACGAACGGCAAGGTATTGGTAAAGTGTTGGCAAAACATCCGATTTCCAACTCACACGAAATGATAACAACGGAGGGCGGTTGGCTAAGGGTGTTGGCAAACGTTGGCATTTTAAAAAATCAGTGCCTTCCTGATACTTTAAGAACAATAAAATCCTGCTACTAGAACGTAAAAAGTAAAAAATAAAAAAAGGGTGCTGGGACCATGCCAAATGTGTTGTATAGTCAACGCTTTGTCAACACCCACGAATAACGTCAATTCATCTTCCTCCGTTGTTATCACTTCGACACCTTCACAGAACCGTAAAATTAGAAAATACGGTATCGTTGGCAATTTCTTACTGGGGTATTTTAAATTATTTCAGCAGTTTTCGACTTAACTATTTCCGTTAACTCAAAAAACAAAAATTCAAAGTACACAGAAACGTGTTTGAGACGAAAACTAACACATTACTTTTCGTATGCACGATAATTTTCAACGTGGATAATTATGAACTTGAAAATTCAACGTTTATACATGAAATAAATTCGGGCAATTTTCTTTATAGTTTGACGTTTCTATTTTCTCGTTTTTACGGTTCAATTTCGTATTATCAGCAAATTACCGTTATAAGTAGCTGTTTTGGCATTTTACCGGTAATAGGCGTATATAACCCGTATCTTCATATGTAATAAATGATAATGAATTGTCAAAATGAATGCATAGAAACGTCAAAATGATACCAATTGGCAATTGCACTGTAGTGCTAAAAAATATATTCTTTCCTCGCTAAACACAATATTTGATCAACAATTAATTTTTTTTCTAAACATAATAAATAATTCAAATTATCCCCGTTCTTAATTACTAAAATTTATGTTGTTTTTGATTGCTAAATTAAAATTAAAACTAAAAGTGGCATTTGATGGAAGACATCATGGCAAGAGCCGCTTGCATGTCAAGTATATCGTGATGTTGCAATAGCATTGACATTATTAAGTCTTCACTTGTGATGAAATCATTTTAACAATTGCTAGCTAACCTTAAAATTCCACTAACGGAATAACTTATAATACCGTTATCCTTAAAATAACCTAAACGCATAGTTTTGAAATATTGGTAGCATTCAGCATGGAAACCTTAAACTGATACCGGTGACTTGTAGCGCTTTGTGATTAGTAACTCTGCTGAACGATGTTTTCTTTGTTTTATTTTTAAATACAATTTTTCTATATTTTCCTTATTTTCTTTAAATTTTTGTTTTTAAATCATATTTGTATGTTTTTATTTGTCATTCTTACAAAAAAAAATATTTTTAAAATCAACAACAACAAATGTATCACTATTTAATCAAAAGAAGCAAACATTTTTTACGTTACCAAAATAAGACAGCGCTACCTAAGCGCTCAGACTGAGCGGTTAGTGATCGGTCGTTCAGCAGATATGTACTGTTGACTATTAAAGTGTATCTGCCGAAAGCACCCATTGTTATCCATTATCACTAAACATGTGAATCGGTTGCCGACCCTGTTCCTACATGCCCTAACTCGATTTTTTGAGTTTTTCAGATTATATTAAGCTGTTTCTTTTTCCTCTAAAGCCCAGTATTTTGTTCAAAAGAGCGAAAAAATTTCGCTCTATGTTTGGAGCTCAAAAACTATAATAAAAACATTAAGGGCGAGTAACTTATTTCCAACATAACCATGGTTAAATTTTAACCACAGATATTTTCATATAAATTTGACATTCATAACCATGGTTAAGCACTAAACTCAGTTTAGTTTGAGATAAGTTAACAGCTCTAAAATGCACAAATTTTTTATGGTCTATAAAAAGTTACAGTCATAATTAATCCAAATGTCACTTTTTCGCTACAATTTCAAATGGTCCTGTCTATTAAATTGATGCGAAAAAAAATTCCATCGCAATTTCGCAACAATTCCACACAAGTGAAAAATCATTTTTTTTTTTTATATGGAGTTTGACAGCTTTTTTCGCAAAAGTACGAACAAAATACCGAGCTTAAAGCACAAGATTAACACCACTATTTTCTTCTATAGAAAAATGACACAATATAACCTACACATTACAAAATATTTTTCACTTTTCATAGTTGCGCAATAAGAATCAAATCAGTTTTGATTTTTTCAAATGTATTGTACAACCTTCCAATATGACATACACACTGGCAATTTTTTCCACAATACGATAAGTTGAACAAGAATATTGCGTAGAGTATGTCCAGCTTATTAGTTCTTTAATCTACTACCACACATGGTAATAGAAAAAGAACTAAAGCGATAAGTTGTACAATAATATTGCAAATGTTGTCGCCAGCTTAACAGATTACAAATAATACGTTTGCGTGCAAACAACAAAAATTGAAAGAAGAAAAAAATATAAAAAAAACTATAACTCTTACTCGATGTAATATGGGAGTGTGTATAAAATCGGAATTGGATTTTGTGAACCGGTTATAACTTTTACATATTTAGTTTTAGAAAATGGAATAAAAACGTATAACAAATAAATATGTAACTCTTAAAATATCGCTGCAATCAATTATTTTTATACAACTATTTTCCTGATTAAAACCGTAAAATAAGCTTTCTATAACAAATTCTGTATTTATTATGAAAAAAAGAATTTTTATTAAAAAATGTTCGTTTATTTTTATAAATTTTCTAACTAATAAATACCAGATATTTGCATTTATAAAATAAAAAAAAGCAATTGCCTTTTGATTCATTAATTTCTTTTAAGGTCTAAAAACTTTTTTTAAACGCGATTCAACTCTATCAGATTTTACGGCCGATGTTAATTTAAAAACAAATTTAGATGTCGAATTTGAAAATTATCAAAAGGAATCCAGTGTAGATCTAGACCAAAATCCTGTATTATGGTGGCAACAGCACTCGAACTACTATAAAGAATTACATAAAATTGCAAAATATTATTTAACAATACCCTGTTGTAGTGTGCCAGGTTTATATCGTTTGGATTTGGAACAACGTAGCATCAAACTCGAACGAAGAAAACAACTTAACCAATTTTGTATTATTGAACGTAATTTATGGTATATGTATTACAATGATTTAACAGTCACGGAAATAAAATTCTAACGCATTTTAATATATTTTGATTTTTTTTAAGAAATTGTTTTTATTTTTTTATTGTATATATTTTTTGTATTATTATAAATGTAATATTTTTTCTTTTGTTTATATATAAATTAAATAAATTACAAATACTCACTAGTAAAACATGTAAACGGGGAAGTTTTATTTTCTTTTTTTAAGTTTTTTTTCATTTCTGAGAAATAATAGGGGGTTTACTACAAAAGTATTATTTATTTTTGTGTAAATTTTAACATTATTTCGATTTTAATTATTTCAACGCATTTATTAGATTGTGTTTTTTTGAATATTGCTTTTTTTAAATCTTACTTAAAGGAGTACGCTTTTTTGCTTTCTTTCTTGTATAAATTGAGTGGGTTTTGTAACACATGTAAAAAACGAATTTCTTTAATAGAAAAAATTATTTTTTTAATTTCCCTAAAAACTTTCATTTGGTTTTTTGTTGCTCTTTTCACTAAAATAACGGATTATTTGTAAAAGACATTTATAATTTCGTATAGAAAACAAAATTAAAGTAGCATTAAAAAAATATGGTCGTCAAATAAATAATTCAAAATTATTGAAATTTTTTAAATAAATTAAATTATTGTTTAGTTAAATTTGCATTTTTATTTTTTACAAAATACTTGATTTTTGTTTGTTTTTTATAATGACTAAAATTTGTTTCTGCTTTTTTATATAACAGTTAAACAAGGAGAAGTGGGAAAAGGGGCTCACACAGAGAGGGAAGTTTGTTTTTTAAAGTGAATATTATTAAGTTTGTTTAATTAATACTTAATAAATGCTAAACAAGCATATGTTGCTTTTCCTTTTTTAAACAAAATATACTTGCGAATAAAGTTGTTCGGCGTAGGAGAAGGAGTTCTAGATGTATTAGCAGGAGTAAATAGCAAATTATAATTATAAGCAAAATAATTTACGTGTGTACAAGTTCTACATAATTGGCGGGATATAAGCCTACACGACCATTCATGCGTCCTTTACACCAGCCTTGTTCGTCTTCATCTTCTAGTTTTTCAAAAACATCTCCTGCAATTAAAAATAAATTCATTAACTCATTAATTTTTTACTCGACAAAGATAATTCAGTGGTTAAAAAACATAAGATAGATTTTAATCTCTTGGCCACAAGCGTAAATAAAAAAATATTAGAAATATGTTATCCAGAGTTGCTAGAGATTTATTTAAAAAAAATCATGTTTTGTCCTTTTTAATGGTAATTTTTAATAAATTATTAAAAAAAAAGATCTTATATCGGGTGTCCCAATAAGAGCGCCCGATTTAATTTTAAAGAAAACACATTTATTTTTTGAATCAAGCAAACTTTTTATTTCAATATTAAGAAAAATAGTTCCGATTAAACGTCAAATACAACATCAGGCAAATTGCCATCACGAAACCTCTGGCACAGGGTTATTCTTTTGTAGAAATTTTGAATAATGTTTTCGTATAAATGTGGCAGTATTTCGCCAATAACGCGCCGTATTTCGTCTTTTAAGATATTGAACTGTTTTAGGCTTGTTCGCATACACCTTTTCCTTCATATAGCCCCAAAGAAAAAAGTCCATCGGTGTTAGATCGCACGATCAAAAAAAAAAAATCACCGTACAACTCGTATTAACAAAATGGCGGCAAATTTAAATCCGGCGCTCTTGTTGGGAGACCCCATACTTATTTTTGATAGATATTTTGATGAGAAAATACACAACTTTGTTTATGTGCTAAATACTTCGTCTATTTGTACAGCGATGGCCTGGAAGATAATTTATCATTCTTCAAAACTGCACCAATTTTTTGTAAGAAATATTCTCAATTTAGCGCATATACAAATAAAAACATTGGATATAATCTGAAATTGTCAAATATATTGAGATGTTGATCCCCATAACTTTTGTGCAGGCAGGCATATAAGCAATATTAAATAATATAAGCTACCCGATGAAAAATTTTCATTTGATCCGAAAAATGGCATACACTAAGGAAAAAATCGATCGGTTCAAACCGATAACAGAAAACTTAATAGGAAAGAAAACTATGAATTAACTACTTTGCATTCAAGGCCTTACTTGGGTGAGATGGCTAAGCTATTGTACTTTAGTATAGTTACGTTTGTAATGTAGGAATATGCACAGGTTCGATTCCTACAGCCGACGGGTTGTTGAAAAATTATCATATAGAGACCATGTGGCAATAACTGATAAAGCCTGTCCATAGAAAAAGCCAGAAACTAGATCTAGTCTGATTTGAAAATGAATGTGTTTATAATTTTTAGAGAAAAATGTTTATTCTTCTTCTTAACCTCAAACCTGCTACATTAAAATTGATAAAAATGCATATTACAATATTAATTGTACTAAAACACATTTTAGGTTTGTTGAGTTGGCATTCCTTGGTTGGCTCCGAGTACCGGGACACGATTACATTTGGTGTCGTGATTTCCAGTTTTTAAACAAATTTTAATACTTGACAATTTTTATAAACAAATTATATTTACTAAGTTTACACTCTAAAATATGTAGAACTACAGTCAACGAAACGTTGAGTGAAAAGGATAAAATAATTTATCACGATAAAAATAAATTTGAAAAATTTATGACTTGTAGTATAATTCGCCAGTAAAAAAAATCTTAAAAAAACTGAATATTTTACAAAACAACAATACCACCCCTTGAGAAAAAATCAAAATACGGCTTGTATCCATGTATCCCTCCTAAAAAATTACGCACATAGATATTCAAATGAAAGAAATTTTCCTCTACGCAAAAAGAAAAATTCTAAGTATGCCTTTCTTTAGTTTAGCAACATGAAAATGTTAGTTATTTTTCAAATGTGTGAACTGACACGGTTCTTTTTCACATTTGATGTTTTCTCAACTTACCTTGTTTAAATGTTAATTCATCACTTTCAGCTCCTTCGTAATCATATAAAGCTTTAACAGGAACACCAGGTTCTCCATTGTCTACTAAAACATTATCTCCTTCATCCCATTCTTCTTCCTCTTCGAAGGGATTTGCTTCAGTTGAGTTAGATTTACCATTTCTGTGATAAAGAAGACAATAACAAGTTAACGACGTCATAGATAAACATTGATATTGATATTTGTTTTAGTTAGTGAATTGTTTTATAAATAATTAATTGCAATAATAATACTCACGTTACGCTTGAATTACGATTGTGGGTATTTGTAACAGTTTTATTTGTCGTTGTTGTTCCAACTGCTGCCGCTGTTGTGGTTGTAGGCGAGGTAGCTGAAGAGTCTGGCTGTTGTAGCTGTTGTTTCCCGGTTGATTTCAGAGTGGAAGATGTTGAATTGTTAGATTTTTTCAAACTAGATGAGCCCGAATATTCCTAAAATGTACACAAAGATGTATAAATTACTTTTCATATATAAATACAAAAAAATCTCACATGTAAATCTTCATTAACCGGCCTTTGATTAATTAGTGTTATAGGAGCAGCTGGTAAAGCTTCTTTTGATCTACTACCCTTGGCTATGTCACGGAATTCTTCAGTATATTCCTTCAGAGAAAAATAAATTTTATCATTTGATATTTAAATATTTTCAAAAGAAACTGTACCACAAATGCTGGCCAATTCATAGCCATATTAACACCATGATTATTTGACCACCATTTCAAATCCTTTTGTTGATCCGCATTATTAATGGTATGATAAAATTCTTCATATATTTGTGGTAAACTATAACATTTCAATAAAATAATATTATCCTTTAAACATTAAAGCATTTTTTCATTGTGATAGTTACCTTGGTACCTTGGTTAAATCCAATACAGCATGTAAATTAAATAAAACTTCTTTGAAAAACTGTAAACGTGTCTTTTCCATTGTTTGGCACTTTTCGAATACCGATGTCATATCCTCTATGTACACAGAATTATATTTGGTTATTTCAGCAATAGCCTGTTCATATTTTTCACGACATTTTTGCACTTGATCTTTAGTTTTTTGTACACGATCATGCATTTTTTTAACCTAAATGAATATAATAAACGCAATTAATTATTAAGGTGTCTTAATCTTGATTCACAGGTGTGTTAATTATTATGTTTATCTCATTCTATCCATTTCTACTATTTCCCATTATTGGCAATGTCTATGTAATTCTCTCATCCTATGTTAACAACTTGTGCCTGCAAACAGGAAACGGGCCAGTTTTAAGAAAAAATCAAAGATGTATTGATAAATTTTATGCTTAAATTATAATAAATGTGACGAAATCCATCAGTAGCTACTAATGGCCTGCATGAATGCATATAAAACATTCTATGAGGCCCTATGCTTCTTATAGGAACGACGGGAATGATTGTCGATATTGTGCCATCGATTTTTCGATAGCTTTTGGCATGAGGAAAAATAGTTCCACTACGACATATCAAAAAAATTATTTTCGAGGCGCCGTTTTTTCGACAAAAACTAGTCTAAAAACCCAAAAAAAAAAAATTTTTCCAAAAAAACTGCTATCGCCATTGTTTTTAGCGTACAATTTCACCTTGGAAAGGTAATATTTAAAAAAAAAATTAAATCAGCCGATTTTTTTATTACATACTAATAAACCTTAAAAATAAAAAAAGAGAAAAAAATAAAAAAAGAGAAAAAAATCAAAAAATTGAAATTTGGGCGCCTCGAAAATGATTTTTTTGATATGTCGTAGTGGAATTTTTTCCTCATGCCAAAAGCTATCGAAAAATCAATGGCACAATATTTTTTAAAAAACATGACTTATAGAATTTTCAGACAATTAAAGCGTACTAGGAATCAATTTTTTTTATTATTTATTTATTTCAATTTATCACCGAACTTTTTTCTATGAATTAGGTATTATAGTCCCTAGATTATAAATTTTAAAAAACCGCACTTAAAAAATTGCAAAATAATCGCGGAACGCGAAAAAAGACCTTATGGTACCCTACAAAAATATTTGTATTTTCAAACATTTTGATTGGTTGAAAATAATTAACCAATCAGAATGCTCAAAAATAAACCAAGTCAAGGCATAATACTGTCACCCAATATTTTAACTAAAGTCAACTTTAACTATTTTGAATTAATAATTTTTATTTTTTATACAACCAATAGTGTGTGTGACGTGGCGTGATGTGACATAAATTTCCTATTTGATACATGTGAATATGACAATATAATGTCAATGAGAGCAAATCAAAAATCCACCTTTACTAATCTTCAGTTACTATCCTTAATAGAGTTAATTGTTGTTGTAACAAATATTTTGTTTTAAGAGTGCACTTTAATCATCACTCTTAAAGAAGAAAATATTAAGGAGAAAATGTTATTAAAAACAAAAAAGATGACCAAAACCAGAACGCAACTTTATAATCCTTTACATAATATAAGGTAAGCTTCGGACTCTCAAATTTAATTATTTTTTTTATTAATACAAGTCAGAAGGGATGATTTGTCGGCTTTTATTTTTAAGTCACGTTGGACCTTTCTGCTGAAATGCCCATATGTAGATTTTTAGACGGGCATCGACAATTTCTGACTGGTACCTTTTCAATAAAAGGCACATTTTATGACAAGGCACTTTTTAATAAAAGATACTGTTCTAATAAAAGATACTTCCCAATACTTTTAGAATAAAAGGAGATTTTTTTAATAAAAGATACTTCTTCAATATTGTTTTTAATAAAAGGTGTATTTTCAACAAAATGTACTTTTTTGCATAAAATATGAGCAAACCTCCTAATTCCATTCAAACAAATGTAGTATTTACACATGTAGTTGAGCTTTAACTTAAGTTTATTTTCAGATAATTTACCAGACTTAGGTAAATTTTGTAGTAACTGCATTGAACTACTTTTATTTGTTTCTAAAATGCTCGTAATTGTATTGGAAGAAATATGTTTAAACTGTTAGGCCGAGTTTTAGGGATGTAAGCTAAACCTGGTTTAGCTAAACCGAAAACAAATTATGTCAACCAGTTCCAAGTTTATTAACAAAAATTTGTCGCAACAACTTTTTTTCGTTTAGAATTTTGAATAAAACAAAATAAACATTTTAGAGACAGTATTCCAGTTACAAAGAGTATTAAACTAAGTTTAAAGATAATCCACTCCCTAAAAACTGGGTCTTAGCGTATTTATTTACCTGATCGGGCGATAATGAACTATCAGCGGTGGCATTGCGTTCTTGGTTGGTGGCACTTTTTTCTGTTTTACAAGCAGCATGATATTCAGCCTTAGCCTTCTCTACCTTAGCCAATAATTTGGCCCATGACTTTTGAGCCTTCTTAAATAGATCTTCCATATCTTTACGTTCTTTGATTTGCATTAGAGTGTGATGATAATTATCTTTTTGCCATGATTTTATTTGTGAACTAACATCGCTGCAAAGATTTTCTTTAATTTTCATATGAACATCTGATATACGTTCTGATTCAGTAAGAACACCCTTCCAAGCAGCCTCTGTAGTACCATATTCAGGACCTTAAATTTTTAATAAAAAAATAGTCAAAGTTTATTTATCCTCCCCATTTTTGTCAAAGTAGTTTTCATTTCATCAACAATAGCCAGTGAAAGTATTAATGGGTTCATTAAATTGTAAATAGAGAAGGAGGACAGAGAGTGAACATCATGAATTTATCTTCATTATTTGTAGGTGTCATTGATTTTTGAAACCTTTTCTATGTAAATAAATACTACACAAAAAACTAGACATAAAATAGAGTAAAAAACCAGCAAAAACAAAATATAAAGCTTTTCTTAATATTCTCATTTAAATAATAGTAGTGTAAATATACTAAAACTTATAGAAAACATTTATGGGGATGGCTGGGTAGACGGATGAATGAATGGATGATATAAATAAATGAATGAAAGGGTGAAGAGTGTGATTTGGGTAGGTATCTACGGTGTCACTTGTAGGAGGTGGTAATGGAAATAAAGACTCATATTTGTTGATTTTAAAATGAAATGGTTAATGATTTTTGTGTTGTTATAATATTATTTGTATATACATAAATTGTTGCTGTAATAAGTATTTGTTGTTGTTTAAAATTGTTGCTTTTACGGCGACTACTAAATTTGTAGTATTAGTTATTATGTATTGTTATGCATTGTTGTCCGCCGTACTTTGCGCTCTTTTGCCTATTAAATATTTGTTTGTCGTTTTGTGTATGACTGTATTCAGCAATACAATATGACGCAACTTGAATGATGCGTTTTGAATTTTGAATAAAATTTTTAGAGCTTTAAATCATTGATTTATAAATAACACCAATAATAACACTGTGCTAGTTGAAAAATCCAACAAGCGGGACACCCGGTGGCTAAACCTAATTCGAGTACGCTGAATCCAGTGGTCCTAACCGTTTTTCTAGATTAGCTCTTGAAAAAAAGATATTTGTGTTTGAAAATTCTGGGTCCAATGACCCTAAAAAACGCGATTTATATAAGTTTTTGACCATTTATTTTTACCCAGATTATTTGTTATTCGATCAGTCAGCTTTGGGAAAAAATGATCAAAATCGGTGCAGCGTTTCAAAAGTAAGTTATTTTGAAAAACACTGAAATCATCTCCATAAAAGTATTGTATGGGCCTTATAAATATTGGCCCTCTGACTCCAAATCCGCATTCCGAATTTTTCCAACACGTATAATTTTTGCTGAAATTGCAATTTCGTTGATTTTTCCAAAATACATTTTCCAAGCAAATTTGATTATTCACAGATTATGTTTTATGGTCACAAACTAGTCATGTACAAAAATCAGTTACTGTACTAAGTAATTTAAGTACAACAGTTTTTAAAAAGGGTTGTATACATTTAAGCAATTTTTATTCTTTCGCTAGTATTATATATGTTACTGAATATTAAACACATTATTTTTCAACAAATTGTAATTTTAAGTTTTGTTTCTTAATTATGTAAATATTTAAAGATTTCTTTTTTTAAATTCAACATTTTTTAAACATTAGGTATCGGTATTTTAAGGATAACGGTATTTCAGTTATTTCGGTAACGGTATTTTAAAGATAACAGTATTTCGGGTATTTCGGTAACGGTATTTTAGAGGTAACGGTAGTCAGTTGAAAGGGTTTTGAATCGATAACGGTATTTTAGAGGTATTGCCTGCCAACCATGCAAATAACAACTACCAAAAAAATAAACCAATTGAGGAAACTGTTAACAAAAAAAATGTCTAAATCAAAAATTGCAACAATAAAAGTAAAGGGAACAAATATCTATGGTATGTGTAAAAAGAAAATATTATATATGTATATAGCAGGTTGTACGGACTACGGTAAATGTATATCATACTTGGGACTAGTTAATTGAATGGACCAATATTTGGTAATGAAATTTTTCCAATTGGCATTTGTTTTCAAAAACATTTTGTTTTGATAAAAGAAAAAATTTTGAAAAAAAAATAATTCGTATACTTATCGAAATATTCGCTACTTCGTCAAGTATATATTACTAGAGGCTGATCCATCTAGACTAACCAGTGTTCAAAAAAGAGTCAACAGCGTATACTCGATACAACATGATAAAATAGCGAATAATTGTAATGTTATAGCTCTGATATTTCTCATTCTTGTCTTAATTTCCTTTTTTTCCAAAACAATATATCCTGTATACCTACAATATTTTTTTTTTTTCATTTATAACTGGTTGCTTTAAGATATTGGTGTACATTTCACTACCGTTGGTTTAGTCAATGCCAATGAAAAATTCCCAAGTATGACGTGTATACTATAGCAAGTAAAGGCATTATAATGCATGATGTTATAGGCAATATTTGTTATTTTAAAGTTTAAACAAGTTAAAATAATTCATAAACTATAACTATATAGAAAAACTGATAATAATAATAATAATGATGACGATGACGAAAGTGTTAATAATACAAAATAAAGTTGTATGTTCTGAATAACCTATATTTATTTTTTTCTATTTTGGCTAGAAACTCATAAATACCAAGTGCTAAAAACACTAACAACGGTGACTTATTAAATGTGGTCAATTTTAAAATAGAGTGGGAAAAATGGAAGAGAGTGAAATTTTTTACAAGAGAAATTGTAAAAGAGGAAACAAATAAGGTTTTAAGAATAAAAATAGGTTGTAGTAAAAGTAAAAACAAGTTAATCACTTTGCAAATGTAATATTTTAGGAAAATATTTACCTTTTTCTATAAGTTCACCCCATTTTTTCGACCAGGTTCTTAAACTTTTTGCATATGCTTTTTCAATATCCGCTCTTTCTTGTATTAATTGTTGTAAGTCGTTACAAAGCCTAAAATTATAAAGGTAAACAAGATGTTTGTTTTGTGTTAAGTAATATTGATTTTATTAGAGGGATAGTGTAGGTGAGTGGGTTAGGTTGAATGTTTAATCTACTTACTTGTAACCATCTTCTATACGTTTGGTGGTACGTTTATAATTACCAGGTTCCCAAAAAGATTCACTACCTGCTTCTAATAATTGATCATCGCTGTGGTGCGACATTATCTGAAAGAGGCCAATGAAAAGAGGTTGAAAAATAATCTAAAACTTTTTTATTCAAGTTTCTAAAACTATAATCGTTGGCATTTTTACAATAATAAACGACTTGCCCCTCAAACTCGCCGCCCTGCCTGTATGCCGCTCATTGTGTGGCCTCGGCCTTCGCGTACTCCACAATTGGGTAAATGAGATCTATCAGGAATAATATTCTTCTTCTTCTAGCACGAAGCCCAGACTTTTATTCGTGAAAATTTGGGTAAATTGTTTTTATCAGCTGTATTTTTGCTCATACGTATCAACGTTAAGTATTTAAATCAAATATACGTTTTACCGCAAAAAGTATAAAAAAATTTTAAACATGTATAAAATTTTTTTATAAAGCGGCGAATACATTAGGGAACAAAAATATCAAAAAATTTTGTAAACACAAATTGCACGAATGTCAACACGAACATTAACATACACAAATCAACATTCGTAAAAAATGGTAATTTTTCACGAATGTTCCTTAGTGTATTCCCGCTTAATATTCGCGGTATAATAGAAAGTATGCCAGCAAAAGTTTTTATAAAGTAGATATCAAAATCTATAAACGATGAGATTTCAACGTGCATAGGAAAAGTAATGTGTTACTTTTTGTCTCAAACACGGATATAGTTAAATCTGCGTTTACATCTGCACCGAAATCCCGAGATTTCGATATTCACCACTCTGGAAAAATAGTGAAGATATGCGTATAACTTTAATTTTTTGAAAAATGTATTGAGTCGAAAACACAGCTATCATTAGCTGTGTTCAACTAGTTCAATTGAACCAAAGACCTAGTTCACAACTAATAGCTTTTGTATTTTAGTAATATCATTCATTCAGAAAAATATGTGTATCGAAATATTACAAAAATTAGTGAAAAAGTTACCGGTTTCTCGGTAATATAAAACTACATAAGATTATTGTAAAATTTTTGATGACTCTTATTTAAATATATAGAGATAAATAAATCGAAGCTTTTGTTTAATATTAAAATCTTTTCCAGGTCTAATAAACTATGTATTCCTTTTTGTAAATAAAAACGCTAGAGGACATTTTTATTAAAATTTTTAATTTAAAGAGGGGTTGAACTAGAAGAGCTAACTAAATATTTACAACAAATTGAACTAGAACAAGAAAGAGTGCTTACCAAAACGAACTATAATACACAAGTCTATGGACGTTTATTTTTTGGGCTTGAAATATGGTTTTTCTCGTTTGCGTACTTTTGTACATTTTTGACACTTTGTCAGAATATATTTGTTAAATCTTACTTTACAAACACAGCCAATTTCTGCAATAAATAATATATTGTCTAAATCTTTAGAAACCATAACTACTACCTAGCCTACTGGTTAGAGTTTTGAGTGACTACCATATAAAAAAAAACTTAAAAACAAATGTTCAAGCTTTTAAAAAGCTCAACAATTAGTAAACTAAGCAGTTAACATGAAAAATAAGCACTTAAATTTCATTACATCCTAATAACTTTCCTCAATGAAATGTAATTAATTTTATGCAAAATTGCTTGGAACTTCCGGAGTCATGCAAGACTGTGACCAATTGGTAATATTGCAATATTTTAGAACAGACTTTTTGGACGCAGTGTTACCAAATTCTAAAAATGTTCGATGAAAAATTCGAACGATTTGCTAAGTTAGGGGAATTTGTGTTAACTATTTTGTTTTTAATACGAACTTTTCTTAAAACAAACAAATTTTTCTGATCCCCCGAGTAGCAGTGTTAACCGGGTTTTACTGTATTTAGAAATAATCATCAATTTTCTTTTATACAAATCATTTGAAAATAAATTTAGTTGGATTTCATAATTATCTAAACTCGTCCGTTATCAAAATGTCCTAATGTAGAATTTTAATTAATTAATATGTTAGTAAAATAATTATAAAGCTTACTCAACAACAAACAAATAAAATATTAAATAAATGAGTGTCGAGTGTATCTTTATACAGATACGATATCTTAATTTTATTGTTTTTGTTGTTAAAATAATCTTTTAGAATACTTGGCGCTAAGAAACTATTTAATATTGTATATTGTATAAAAAAATGATTAAATTTTAGACTTTTTTTAGGTTTTCCATTCTACTTTTTATTCCAGTCATTTCAGTCAAGAAGCTTACATAATAACAAAGAGGACAATAATAAGCAGTAGATAGTTAATGTAAAAAAATAATAAAAGATATACTAATTTAAATATAAATGAATACAAGTAAAAATAAATACTACTGCCAGGTGAAAAAATTTCATAAATTTTTGTTTAAAACAAAAACAACAAGTTTAACTAGTTTTGTAGACATTTGCTAGTTTTTCCAAGCAACAGCAACAACAACATACGAAAACTCTAAAAAAAGTAATATCAATCGTTTTACTGACCACTTCAAGAAATTTTTTAAATTAATATTGGTAATATTTTTTATCACTCTTTCTTGTGTATGTTTCTAGTTGGAATTTATTTTAGTTTCTCTTTGATTTGAGTTTTATTTGTTGGAATATCCATTAAAAATTCACTAATTTTTTTTGTTTTTAGATAAAATTGATAAATACACAAGCAACTGGGAGCCACACCAAAAAGTATCTTTATTTTTTTCAGTAATTTGTATCATATCGTACCGTTTATAAGAAAAATCACACAAAAATTCCGCAACACCCAAAAGCCAACAGACACTAGTCTAAGCAAAAACACAAAATGAAAATAAAAAACGAACAAAAAAAATTATACAAAAATTTTAGTTCTATCCAATGAAGCCAGATTTAATGAGAACAAAATCGTCAACATTTTTGGAAAAAAAAAATCGTCAAAAAATCACTATAATTTTGCTAATGGAACCAGTGGGTCACGCCAGGCTCTATGCAAGTCGCTCAAGTATTGTTACGCACTCCCTCACTGGCTCTGTCTGACATTTCAATAAGTTAAATTGCAGTTAACGGGTTTAGTTTTTTAGGGGTTTTCATATAAACTAGTATTCTACTTAGGAATAGGTGTTAGGAATAATTGGTAAAGCCGGTATGACATTAAGTTTTTTCTTCACTTTTGTTTAGGGTTTTTGTTGAAATTAATTTTAAATTCCAATTCTTTACGTGATGGCAAGGAAACTTATATAACAAAGAGTTTTCCTTTTGTTTTCAAATAAAAGCCTGTATACACAATCAACATTATTGTTCAATAAGTCATTGTTTAATAATTTGACTCATTTATGAAAAATAAAAACAAACAAAAAATCAAACAAACCAAAACATTGTAATGAAAATCAGTATTTTCATTGCCATTCCTCTACATAATGGAAATTAAGAAAATATAATCATGCTGCATTTCGCAATAAAAATGGAAAGGAAAATCGTGAAATCGTCATTTGGCAATTTTTGATGGCAAATATCGAAATGATGATAAATCGTCAAACCCGGCAACACCGGTTCTATCAGAAAAAAGCAGCAAAAGTGAAAACGCAAAAGCACAAGGAAAATACTAGTAGACTTGTTTAAATAAAAACAAAATTTTTCCACTTTTTAAACATTTTTCGGTGTATTGTTTTCCACACAAACCTTTTTTAATAATATTAATTATATATAACACACGAAATGTTGAAAGTTAATGAATTTCACTAAAAGTTTCTTGTTTTTCTCTTGTAACTTTTCAACTTTGCTATTTTTGTAGTGTTGTAAATGTATAGAGTAATTGGGTACGAATTAATTCACAATTGCCAGATTTGACGATTTTTCATCAAAGATTTGCCAAATGATGGTTTGACGATTTTAGCTCCGGAAATGGCGATTTTTTAATTAAAAAGAAAAAAAATAAATCTAGTATTTTCGTCAAACTTTTTAAAACTATTAGCTAAATTAACTTTTTTAACTGAAGTTGGTTAAATATAAATAACATATTAATAAGGGTATAAAATCAAACTTTTAAAACCCATTCGAGCTATAACTCAGACTAACATTGACTCATTTTATAGCACCATCTATGAATTTTCTTTCCAAATTCGGGTAACTCAAATTTGGTACAACCTGCCCATAAACTTGCGATCATTTTCTCTTTCAGTCAGTGGCTTCAGGAAAAATCTAGCTGCGCATTTCATCACCGTTGATGGTATTTAAATTTATTTTTAAATTAACACATAAATGACTTATCGCCAGTATTTTCAGTATTTTTAACATTTTTTTTAGTGTATGGTTATTAGGAATTTGATTTTTAATATTTGAAATTGTTTAGGATTTAAGATTTGTTTGTATTAATTTTTTATTTTTTTGAATGTTTCACTGACTCAAAATGTATATGCTTGGAATCTTTTCCTATAAATGTGTCCAATATTTGGAAGTTTTTGATTAAATAAATGAATAAATAACTACACTATGGCTACCGGTATTGTTATGCCATGTTCAAAACACTTTAAAACTGGTAAAATTGAACTTCCGATTATTTTGAAGATTTTTCTAAATTGATTTTCCGAAAAAATCATCTGGTAGCCCTGCGTATAAAGAAGACAAGAAGAATTGTCAGTTCGTTGTCAAACTTTTATATACAGTAAAACTCGGTTAAGACTCCCTTCTGTTGGTAAAGAAATGAGTTCGCCTTAAGCAAAGTTCATATAATAAACTGTCTAACATTTTTTTTTTAAATAGGTTTTTAATAAAATTAAAAATTTGAATAAAAAAATTGTGTAAAACTTTCATTGCATTTCCTTTTTTGTATTTTTAAGGAAAATATCTGTATTATAAGTTTAAGATTTGTCCAAATGATCGATGTGACTTATCCAAATTTCAACTGATACAATTTTGATGATATTGAATTATTTTTTTATTCGCGATTATTTGTGATTTAATTAGCGAAATATAAATCAATGACACCATTTTTTGTTAAATTGATTTGTTAATATTTAATCAATTCGCTTGATTCTATGAAAATAGTCAACAAAAATCAAATAGATTCTTTGAATAAGATATTTAAGCTTGTATTCACAAATGCTTAATAAAGTTAAAATGAATTTTCCATAAAAAATTTGTTTAATAAACCTATTTTATCTTTATAAATCATTTGTGAATAGAGGCATTATTGAATAAAGTAGGAAATAATTCAATCAATAAAATAAGTTATGGGAATAGTTTCGCTCAAAATTAAATCAGATTTAAAAACTGAATTAAGGAGGAATACTGGTTCGAATTAACGAAACTTCTTTTAGATTAAACGAAGGGACTTTCCAATTGCTTCGTTTTATCCAAGGGTGTCTTAAAAGAGTTTTACTGTAGTATTATAGTTTTTTTTGTTTAGTATAGATGTCGCCTATTCCACTAACTGTGTTTCTTATTTTTAACTTCTGGCAACACTGTTTAGTTTTCTCGCGCAATTTTTTCTATCCGGTCGTGTTATTTTCACAAATTTTATTTTATTGAATTTTAAGGAAACTTTTTGCATATCAGCCATCAATTTAGCATAAAAATGTTCAATAAGTTATCTAATTTATAAATATAATAAAAGTTTTATCATAAATATCAGAAAAGTAGTGAAAATTAGGAAATTATAATTTGCAAAAAAAAGCTATGTACAATGGTGGCTTTAGTGTTATATTCACAAGTTTTATTATATTGTTTTAAGGAAAATACTTCCATTCCAGCCGTAAATATTACATACAAATGTTCAATAAGTTATTTAGTTTTTAAATTCAATAAAAGTTTTATAATAAATATGAGCAAAGTAGTGAAAAATAGGAACTTATAACTTGCAAAAAAAAAGTATGTATAATGGAGGCTTTAAGGGGCTCCACTATCTTTATATTGTGTTAGTGTAATGAAATGAAAGAAAGTAGTTTGTGTAATAGTGAATACGTGTGTGAGTGAATTTTTTAAATAAATAAATCTATTTCAAAATAAAAAATTGTAAAAATTACGAAAATTTTTGTGTTTAAGGTAAGCTTTTTTAACATTCTTCCCGTGTCTTTAAGTGCAATAAATAAAAGCGACTTTTTTATTTATACCTATACATAACAAAAGTAACGGAATCAGTTTTGTTGTTTTTCTTTGTATTTCGCAGAGCTGCCAGATGATTTTTTTTTCGAAAAATCGTCAGCCTGACGCTATTTTAAAATTTAAAAAAATCGTTAAAAATTGGGAGTTCAGTTTTACCCATTCTAAAGAGCTTTACACACGTTTAGCATCTCCAGATCTGGGGGTTAATCATTACATTTTCTAATTAATTACACATACAATCACACAAGTACATGTAATTGAAAAAAAAAACTCAATTGCAATTACTATATATTTGTAATTGTAATTTAAAAAAGAAAAATAACAATTGCAGATAATTTGTAATTGAAAATTTTCAATTACACATTAGGTACATGTAATTGTAATTGGAAAAATGTTAGTTATAATTTTATTGGGAATTATAATTTTATTTTTTGATTCGCGAATCAATTTTAGGCATTAATATATCTGAAAGAAATAAACTTTCATTGAAAACATTGATTTAATAATCACTTTAAATACAAAATATTTACTCCTACTAAATCAATGTTTTAAATTGTAGTTGACTCTTTTAAACGCATTAAAAAATTGACATCAATTCGCGAATCAAAATAAAAAAATTTGAATTAGGAATCGAAAAATATGGAAATAATTCTCGTGAATTATAAATTTCAAATACATGCAAATATAAATGAGTTTTTTTTTTTTTAATTTCAATTACGTTTATTTGTAATTCTAATTGAAAATATTCAATTACAAATTACAAGTAATTGTAATGTAGTTGAAATCCCCCAGGTCGGACTATCTCTTATCGCTCAGTATTGGTGAGAAGTTTTAATTTAATTCGTTGATTTATACTTTAATTAAAGCTGTTTGCGAGCTATTTTTTATTGTATTTAAAGATATGGAGTTAAATATTTCTCAATATCAAATTGTAAAAACTCTTAACTAAATCACCATCAAAAAGTCCCGTTAAATATATTTTTTCCAAAAATCATAAAAAAATATTACCCAGCCAGTAAATTTTAGAGTGCTCTGAAGTTATGATTCATAGCAGATTTATATAGAAGGATTTAGGGTTTTATAGTCAGAACTAAGATTGATTTTTTACTGAACTTAGACTGAAGAAAAACTATATAGTTTTCGAAATCGAGTTAAAAGTAGATTTCAATTAATTTCGACAGAAATCCAATAAAAATATGGGATTCCAAACTGATTTTTCATACGTAATGAAATTCCAACTTAATCTCGAAATTCAAATTGAAGTTTTCAGAAAAAATGGCAACATTTAGTTTTTTTTAGTAATTTTTGTCATAAAAATTAATAAATCTCGGGTATTCTGAAAACGAATCCACACAAATTTTTAGCAGCAAGTAATTTTATGTTACATAGGATTGGATGTAGATTCGTTTTTTAGAACACCCCAAATAACACATTTTAATAACTTTGAAAAACTAAAAATTAAAATAAAGAATAACATAATAAACACTTATTTTCAATTGAAAGAAATATTAAAAGATTAAAACGTACATTTTTTTTATCCTCTTACAAAATCATTCCTATACTAAAACTTAAACTGTGAATTCCTTTATTGTACCTTTAATAATGAATATGAATTCTGTGCTTCGCCATTAAATAAAATGTTTTTAGAACCATTTATAACTTTGGTTATATTTTAAATTTGGTTTGTTTACAAAAAAATGGCTGTTGCCCGATTGAAATCCCATTTAGCTGTAAAACTTTCTAACATGAACGATGTGGATTTCGAATTGGATTTCAAATGGATGGGTGCGAACTGGCTAATTTGAAAAAGTTTACAAAAAATTTTCAAAGAAATTTTAAACCCTTCAGTTATAAATATTTCTTAGGTAAGAAATTTTCATTGAGTTTCATGTATGGTAACCGAAACGATGCGGTTATCGGTAATAGTAATGCTATTTTAGATTATTTCGGTAACGGTATTTTAAGGTTAACGGTATTTTAATTATTCCGGTAACGGTATTTTAAGCGATAAATTCAGTGCTTACCGCATTTTTTGGAAAAAACAAACTAAAACAAAATAAAACAATTTGATCAACTTAATTGTTGTAAAATACTCAATAAATAACCACGTGCAATTACCAAGAGCAGAGATATAGAAATAACGTTAACGGTATTTTAAGGATAACGATATTTCATTATTTCTGTGACGGTATTTTAAGAGTATCGATATTTCATTTATTTCGGTATCGTTATTTTAAGGATAACGGCATTTTAGGTATTTCGGTAACGGTATTTTAATTATAATGGTATTTCGTTTTTTTGGTAACGGTAATTTAAGGTTATCGGTAGTTAGTCGAAGGGATTTTGAATCGATAACGGGTTCACGCAAAGTGGGAATATGAGCTAAAACTACTCTGGCAACACTGATGACAGCGTCAAATAGAGTTTTAGCAAATACAACAACCGTAAATTGTTAATAAATAGAGTTGTAAAATGTCGATACTTTTGAATCAGGGGTATGGCATCACCAAAAAAATAAGTTATAAAAATATCGTTGTCACTTTGGCACTTTGTTCAAAAAAGTGACAATATTCTTTTTTTATTTAAATTTAAATAATAACAAACAACAAAGCAAAAAAACAAACGGATATCTCAAAATTAATTATTTGAGTATATTTCGTGCTTGTTTTTTACTTATTTTTAGTAGTTTTCAACAATTTTTGAGTTTTAAAATATAGGCTCAGCTGATACTAGACTGATACTAAATAGTTGCTCAGGTAATACTAAATTTCAACGCTCTCTACCGGTGAGTAGTGTAAGTTTTAATTTCCTATCTCTAGATTTAATCAGAGACTATTAATTATAGAGATAGGAAATCAAAACTTACACTACTCACCGGTAGGGGGCGCTGAAATTTAATATCACCTGAGCAACTATTTACTATCATTTTAGTATCAGCTGAGCCTATATTTAAAAACTCAAAAATTGCTGAAAACTGCGCAAAATAAGAAAAAATCAAGCGCAAAATATGTTCAAATAATAAAATTTGAGAATTCCTTTTTTTTATTTACTTTTTTGTTTGTTATTATTTCAATTTAAATAAAAAAAGAAAATTGTCAATTTTTTTAACAAAGTGCCATCTAGTGATAACGATGTCGTTATAACTTTTGTTTTTGGTGATGCCATACCCCTGGATTTAATAGTCTGTTTTGAATACTCGACACCAGGAATGATAAAGTTAGTACTATAGTACTTTTTGTGGTACTATTGGGACCTCAAAAGTACTATGGTACTCCTCTGACTCATTTAGTGCTATTTACACATTTTTCGATTTTTAAATTTTTTGTGCTTTTTTTATTTTTCAGAGATATTATTGTGTTTATAGCGAACACATCAAATATCCGAGTTTTAAATAAAAAATACTTATGTTGAAAATATTTAAAATATGAGATGTTACTATTGAAAACTCAAATTAAACACATAAAAAATGTTCTTTCGCATTTTTTTATTGAAATACGTATGTATCAGAGAACGGTTTGAGTACATTCGTTTTTATTGTGCAGTCATACCATTCATTGCTTTTGCCATGTATTCATGCAACAACACTAACTAATCCTATTGCTATTATATACATACATTCATTGTTTTTGATGAGTGGTTTTTACGCATTATTTTCATTATGCCACTACATGTCAAGCAACGAAATGAAGAGATGACGCATTAAAAAATAAAATCAATCACAACATTCATTTAGTATTCGTTGACCTGTTGCAGTATTTTGAAAAATGCAGTGTGAAGAAATTTCCATTTTTTTTATTTAAATATGAAATATGCATATATTTTCTCATTTTGTTAATGTTTAAGTGAAAAAATAAACACCAAAAATATACTAAAATATTTGACAGAAAAAAATTATAAATTTTTATACAACCAACATTGAGACTATTCGTAACAATCGGTTTCTATTCATACCAATCATTTTATATTCGTTGCTTTTGTGAGTGTTAGGTAAGATTAACAGAAGACATGCAGTGCAATGCATGGCTTTCGTCATACTCACTTTTTTTCAATTGTGTCTGTATTGCTTTACTAAATTGATGTGTATTGACAACAATATGCACATTTTTTGTGATTGCATTCAAAAGCATAAAATAAGGCACTCAAACCGTTCTCTGGTATGTATACAAAAAAAAAAATATATTAAAAATTAGGAGAATTAAGAAATCTAGAAATGTTTGTATTTTTTGAGACGAAATGTTTTTCCCCATCAGAGCTCCTAAAGAATTCACTCATTCGATTTTCATTCCTGAATGATTAAATACCTTTAACCTATTTCGAAGAATAGAATGAATTCTTATTGCACCTAATGCAATCATTAATGTCATTTGATTCGATTGTCAATCAATTTGTTCATTAGAAAATATTCTTATGACATTGCAAGGTGGAATAGACCTGTAAAGAACTTTAAAATAATATTCGCTTTGAAACGAAGTCGAATACGATATTTAGGGACTTTAAATTTTGAACCCTACACTCACAGAAATAAACAAAAATAGCATAAGAAGCTAATAAAAATTAAGAAAAAATGCTCTTAAAAAAGAAACTGCTGAGATTAGCAGATTTTTTTTATGTATTTTTATATATTTTTTATATTTAACTTTTAGTTCATTTAAAATAACAGATTATACTGTAAAACCTGTAGAAAATATTAATATTAGTAGAGTGAAAACATTTTTTGGTACTATGGAGGTCGAAAAAGTACTATTTTTAAGCTGGTAAGTACTATTTTAAAAATCCCATTTATCATCCCTTCTCGACACTACTCAATACTTTTAAGCAGAGAATAGATGAAGGAACATTGAGTAGGAAACAACAAATATTTAAAATTTTGATAACACGAATTGCACGAATGTCAACACGAACAATAACATACACAAATCAACATTCGTAAAAAAATCGGAATTTTTCACGAACGATCCTTCGTGTATTCTCCGCTTTAATATTCATAAAAAAACTGTGTTGTATTTTCATACCAAAAACAGAGTTGTGTTTTCATAGTTTTTTCTTCATAGCAAAATTACGCTTATGCGGCAAATAGACTATGCAAGTCACTTGCACAATAACGAGTTTGTTCAAGTCGCCTTACTCGCCGCACACTATTCAAGTAAACTGCGCAATATTCATTTTAGTTAAAGTTTCAAAGTGTAAGCTTCAATTCGTAGAGAAAAGAAAAAGAACAAAAAATGTATTCGGACAGCTATTGCGCTGCACTAATTTTACTTGCTTTAGCGTTAAAAAGGAAAAAAAGTAAAAATAAACGCAAGCGAATTTGGTGCAAAAAGTGGTATAAAAAGAGAAACAACTTGGGGCAGACAAAGCTGTTAAAGGAATTGGAATTAACATCCAAAGCAGATTTTAAGAACTATGTGCGCATGGACAAAAAAACTTTTGAAGAACTTTTGGCAAAAGTTGAACCATATATAGTAAAACAGGATACGCTTATGAGGCAAGCAATTCCCGCACGACATCGACTGTCTTTAACGCTGCGCTTTTTGGCTAGTGGCAACAGTTTTGAGGACCTTAAATTTTTAACAGCAATTGCTCCGCAAACAATTGGAGGAATTGTCATGGAAACATGCGAAGCAATTATTGAGGTGCTGAAAGATTATATAAAGGTGAAAAATTATAAAAAAATTTTATACATACAAAATTTTAATTTTTTATTCTCTTACAGTTGCCAGAAACTGAGCAGGATTGGAAAAAAGAAGCCAAAGGCTTTAGCGAAAGGTGGAATTTTCCTCACTGCATCGGTGCAGTGGATGGTAAACATATAAACATCACAAAGCCACCGGGATCAGGATCGTACTATTTTAATTACAAAAAGCATTTTTCCATACTGATGATGGCAGTGGTTAACTCAAACTACGAGTTCCTCATGGTGGACGTGGGTGCTAATGGAAGGGCGTCAGATGCGGGCTTATTTAACCAAACCAAACTTTTTTCCAAATTAAAGAACAAGAACTTGAATATTCCAAACCCCGAGCCACTTCCTGGCTGGGATTCCGATTTGCCCTATGTGTTTGTTTGCGATGATGCTTTTCCTCTAATGGAAAACATTATGAAGCCGTTTAGCTATAAGTCACTCGACAAAGAATCCATTATTTTTAATTACCGACTTTCACGAGCTCGAGGAATTGTCGAAAATGCGTTTGGAATATTGGTATCAAGGTTCCGAATATTATTAAAAACTATAAATCTGTCACCTGAAAAAGTTACAACAATAACACTAGCCTGTTGTTACCTGCATAACTTTTTACGTCGGAAAAATGATCAAGCTTACTTAAAAGGTGGATTCAATGTCGAAAATATTGAAAATGGAGATATTGTGCACGCGGATTGGCAAAAAGAACCACATTTATTAGATGAAATGCAAACCACAACCATGAGACATAATGCAAAGACTACAAAAACTATAAGACAACATTTTTCAGAGTATTTTAATACTGTCGGAGCAGTTCCGTGGCAAAACAAAGTGTATGAAAAACATTTAAGAAAAGATGCTAAGACGATAACTAAGTAAAAAACCAAACGTCGAAATTGAAATAACCCAAATGTGATAATGCTGAAGTAACATTAACAATTCAATCATTTGTTGCCATACAGTTACTACTTTATAACAATTTTCTAAGTTTTTTTTTTTCATAAAACATTTTTGATGAAAACTAAGTTTAAATGAAATAAAATACGTTTTTTTATTATAAATTAATTTTTATTTATAATAAACTTAAATTCATACTCTATTAACTTTCTGTAATAGATATTAAAAAGAGATATATTATATTAAAATAAATAATTACAGTTCAAATAACATTGTTTTACTTAAAAAAGAAGTCTCCTCTAAAACAAACTTTGAATAAGAAAAATTAATTAAAAAAGTAATTTTTTCTTTAGATTGTGCTTTTTCTAAAAAATCAGAACCTAGTAGCTTACGTGTGTGTATGAGATCATGACATTTCATTAAAGACCCTATTTATAAGTGAAAAATAACGACTGCACAACGAATGCACAAAATTTTTTAAAGGCCAGTATTTTATAGTCTGCACTTGAATGGATTTTTACTTAAGTCTTTCTGACACCAGTTTTTTCTAACTTTTATTCACTTTTTTCAGGGGTTTTGTTAAAGTTGTTGGTTAGTTACGAAAAATGAATAGAAAAAATCAAATAAAAACCCTAAAAAAAAGTCAAGTAAAAGTTAAGAAAAAAAGCTAATGTCATACGGACGTTAAGTTGAAAATTTTGTTTAAAAATTCCTAGACAGAAAAAAAATCATAGTTAAATCAACGATTCTATCATATGCTGGCTATAAAACTGTCCTTAGGTTGCGTTTACATCGAAATCCCGAGATGTCGAAATTCACCACTGTGGATAAACAATAAAAAAAGCACATAATTGTTAATTTTGAGGACAACATATTTAATACAACTAACTGTGTGTGTTTATTCAAAATTCACAGTGGTGGATACCGAAATCTCGAGTTTTCGATACGCGATTCTAAAACTTATTAATAGATTTTTCCCTATTCTTCAGGGTAATAATGAAAACTAAAAACTTACAAGAATGAATAATAAAAAAAATAAAATAAAGAATTAACATGAGAACTTCAAACAATTAAAAGATTTACTTTTAATACTTACTTAAATATTAAGGGCCGTAGCCTGATTTGAAACCTTATATTTTTTTTACTTCAATTCACAAAAACAAAAACATTCAGACATATTTTTTAATTTAAAATTTTGCCCCTATCGTGTACGCAGTGGAAAAACATTCCAATTTTTTTTTATAAAAACTTCGATCAAAATTAAAAAAAAACATGCAATTCTCATTGGGGTGTTTTCGAAATATTTTGAAAATAATTCAATAATTTCTTCTTATCGGCTGGGCGTATTCGGATGAAACTTCACAAGCCCATAGAAAACGTAATTTTGAGCTAAAGTTTTGATGGTCGATCCCACAGACCCACCAGGAGCTGCGCTACTGAATTCCAAAGTAGAGCACCTCTTGAATGTGAAAATTTTGAAAGCTTGTCATTTTTCGATTTGTGAACCAATTTTAAAAAGAGTTTTGTAATATTTTTATAATCTGCTAGTAAATCCCTATAATAAACATGCTTACACAGGTGAGATATCTCTAAAATATAAAAGTTATTCGCATTTGAAAATCGAAATTTAACATTTTTGTAAAAACCTGTCCGGTTTTTGCCAATTGCATAGTCAAATAAAGTCCGATAATCTTAAAAAATTTCAGTTCTATTTACAACTTAATGATTTATTTCAGAAAGACAAATTCCATGCAATATCTTTTTCACGCTTAAAATGCCACGTCTTTAAATTTGAAAATTAAAAAAAAAAAGTATATTAAGTAATTTTTTGGGCAAAAAGGTACCAAGACTCCTTTGCCTCCAGATTAAAATTTTATTTAAGAACATAATATTATGTAGTATTTATATTTTTCTGAAAGCATATTCCTTTTAGATGTGCATAATGGAAAAAATATTCTCCACTTGTCATTTTGTCTTCTCCCAGACCATACCGAATTCGCGATTTTTTTTATTCAATGTTCAACTTTAACACGTGAGTGCACCACCAGAATTTAAATACTAAAAGCGGGCAAATATATTCAATATGGTATGACTGTAATTGTCAATTTTTAGCATCGCTTTAAGTGTGGACAAAACAGCAAGCAGAGTAAAAAATACCACTTTTGGAAATTTTTTTCCAGTTCTTTGGGAGTTGTGGGATATGTTTCATCTTTTCTCAAAAACAAACAGTCTGGATGCAAATGAGTCTTCGTACCTTTTTGACCAAAAAATTATTTAATTTACTTTTTTTTATAATTTTCAGCTTTAAAGATGTGCCATTTTAGGCGCGAAAAAGATACATATTCCATCGAAATTTCCTTTGTGAAATAAAACATTTAGTTGTAAATACAAATGAAATTTTTTAAAATTATATTATATAGCAGATTATAAAAATAATACCTTTTTTAAAATTGGATAAAAAATCGAGAAATGGCAAGCTTCCCTATTTTGGAGTCCAGTAGCTTCCGGTGGGTCTATGAGATTGGCCGTCAAAACTTTAGCCCAAAATTACGTTTGCTATGGGCTTGTGAATTTTCATATGCCCAGCCGATAAGAAATTAAATTATTTTCAAAATATCTCGAAAACACCCTACTGTTCAATTTGACCGCAGTTTTTTAGTTCTATGGGCACCATTATAGACTTTCTCAAAAAATGTATTTCTGGAAGGTTCTAAATCAGGGTCCGGTCTTAAGTTAACAAAATTATTCCTCAAACGTATTGAAAAACCCTTTTAGGTCGTTGTATTCAACTAAGTCAGGAGTGCTAGTAGAAGGGTACGATCCCTGAATGGAATTGTTGGTCAAATCAGAGCCAACTGCTATGTAGCGGCCAGGATATTCCACCTGTGAACAATTAAAGGTACTCGATCCCGTTGGTGACTGTGGGTCTAAATTAGACGATTCATGGAGCAATATTTGTTGTATTTCTACAGCGTTAGACATGCTAAGCGTCCCCATACAGCCGTGGAATAAAATATCGGAAATTATTTTTCTTGAAATTAACTTTTGATTTCCTTCCATTTCTTTATACTGAGAAGCCCACGATTTGGCCAAAATTTCGGTGTCGCAGTTGGAAGTTTTATTGAGTTGAAGTTGCTCGCATGCCATTTTTATAAGGTTATCTTCTTCAGATTTTTTTTTTCTTTTCGGTCGTGACATCACTTTCTTGAAATGTATAAAAAATGCATTAGAATATATTACTCTATGAAATAAAATAGGCTTTACCTCTTCACTTTGTTCATCCATAGTAGTTCTTCCTTCAAGACAGTCCTCCTGATCTTGTAAAAAATTTAACTTATGGTAATACCATAAGGTCGGCTCGTATATGTCATCAGCTCCCGCACCAGATTTTTGGCTATCTCTTACTTTTTTTAGCTCCTTTCGATAATTCGTACGAAATGCATTGATTTTTCTTACTACCATATCTCTGTTGGCGTCCGGATAAATTTCTTTCAATTTTTCTACTAATTTTTCATATGAACTGGCCTTTAATGTTCGATCTTTGTATATGGAACTTTTAATACGCCATAGGGCGGGAAATTCCTTGTACAAATCGAAAAATTCGCACAAAAATTCTTTGGTTTCACTTTTTGCCATTTTTAGTTTCTTTTTAACAGAGATGTGCACTTGCCAAAAATCTGAGGTTAACTGTGCAAATTTCACCACACACTGCTCAAGCGCCTTGCGCAAGTTTGAAAATATTGTGTAAAAATCAAAATCGTTTTGATTTTTATTCAAGTCTAAAAATTTACTTGTGCAAGTACGCAAACCAGCCCACACACAGTTCAAATGACTTGCACCAACTCGTTATTGTGCAAGTAACTTGAGTAGTCTATAGGCCGCATTACCTAGTGTCTTGACATGCAATAAACTGATAGCAAGCAATTGTCAAAATGCTCTCATCGCAAGTGAAGACACTCAATTTCGATTTTATTGCAATATCATGATATCGCTGACATCCATCGGATCTTGCAATGATGCCAGAGATCAAATGTCACTTTTAGTTTTCATTTTAATTTTGTAATAGAAAAACAACAAAAAATTTGGTAAAAAGGAATGGAAAAGTGTTTAGTTTTTTATTATTTGTCGGTAAACATTAATGTTTCATAAAATTTGGTGTTTTTCGAAGAAAAATCTATGATATTTCTTATCCATGAAATGGTCAAGTGTTCTCCACCACTCTGCAATTGATATCATTTTGACGTTTCGCTGCAATGGTTTTGACATTTCATATCATATAATTTATTGCATTTGAAGACACCGGGTCAAATGCAATAAAATATGCCATAAAATTTACGTATTACACACAAAGCAACCAGTGATGCCAACCCATTTTGTTGGAAAATCGTCATTTTTGGTGAATAAAATCGATATTAAATGATAAATCGTCAAAAATCTTCAATCAAAAAACTCCTTATATTTCAATTAAAAAAGGAAGCGTTCTCTTAAAAAACCTATTACGTAGTTTATTTGTTACAATTTCACATTTTTATGTAAAAATGTGTCCCAATAATTAGTTCTTCATTACTGGATTCCAGACCTTTAAAGACATAACTCCTTAATTCCATTTATAAATCTGATTAAATTTTATAAGAATCGATTCGCAAAACTCATTTTAATTGATTGTATTGCCTACTTTATTCAATCAATATATAATTCAAAGAATCCATTTGATTTTTGTTGAATCTTTTCACAGAATCAAATGAATTGATTCATTTCAACTAAAAATGATTCAGACCTTTAAAAAAATAATTTAATTATCAGTAATACAAATAATTTTTGATTCGCGAATTATATGTATGTTGATTTTTTTGATTCGCGTGAATTACAATTTTTTTTATTCGATATAAAATTGTTTTTTTTATGATTTCCAAATTAACTTTAGTCAATAATGTGTCTGTAAGAAATAAAGTTTCATTAATTTCATTAATTTAATCATAAATTTACATAGAACATTAAATTTTTTCTTAATAAATCAATGTTTTGAATTGAAATAGAGTCCTACAAACGAATGAAAAAATTGACAGTAATTCGCGAATAAAAAAATATAAAAATAATTCGTGAGAAATATTTTTTTGTTTTCGAATTTATAAATCAGCTTTTCTAAAGAAAATAATTATTTTTGAATCAATTCTTCAAAGCTCTGATTTGATTTGTATTTCGCGAATTATCTCTTGAAACAAATTATTCAATCGAATCAAAATTGAATTAATAAAAACTAGACCAAATCATTATACTACTTTATTCAATATCATTGATTTAAAATTATTATAAATTATTCACTGATTCATTAAATGAATACATTTTTATGCGAATTGATTCAAAATTAATAACCTGGCTGCTCTCAGTAGGGTAGGGTAAAGTGGAAAACTGATCCTGCTTCAAAATGTACTAAGAATATTTGCTTGGCTCATTTAGAGGGTCCTGGACTCTCTATTGTAACAGAACACAATTCACTTAAATTTTTGATGGATTTTTCGAAATTGTTGGAAGTTCCACATTTAACTATGCTCTTCTATTAACTATTCAGAAATTAAACAATAATTTATATGACGGCTTTTTTGACATTAACGTTTTATTCAGTCTTAAATATGTTCAAAAGAAATATTGATTTAGTAAAATTCAAAATTATCAACGAGTCTCATGGAACCCTGGAATTCTTTTTTTTTTTTTAAATAAAATAACATTTTTTAAAATAAACTATAAAAATTAATTCATTTTTAAAAAATCGTCATATTTCATACATGAAGTTTTGCAAAATCGTCAATCGTCATTTCATCAAATTTCACTTTAAAAATCGTCAAAATGGAGACAAATCGTCAAAGTTGGCAGCGCTGAAAGCAACACCAAAATTATTTTCGTTGTTGTTGCTTTGTGTGTTATGTTCAAATTTCTTTGCACATTTCATTGCATTTGTAGACACTAGGTTAAATACATAAAAATACAACTCTGAAAATATTTACCAGGTAGAGTTGTGAAATTTATCTCCATGAATTTAACAAGATCCAAGTACTTGAGATAACAAGATCCAAGTACTCGAGCTAACAAGATCTAACAAGTAATCATTAGTACTCCTATATAACAGCTGATTTTTGTGTAATTAACAAACAGCAGAGAAGCACGTGGTCGTTATAAATGTAAACAAAACGCACGTGGTGGTATAAATGTAAACAAAAGCACGTGGAGCTATAAATGTAAACAAAAGCACGTGGTACTTGAAAATTTTAGCAAATAACTTAAAAATATGTCTATATACAAATAAAATGTTAATAAAATCGTAAAAATATGTTTCATTTTGTAAAAAATATATAAAAATATATTTTTCTATACAATGTTCTACAGGGTAATATAAAATTCTAATTCATCCATATTTTTCAAAAATTCGTCAAAAATAGCCGGAGAGATGTTGAGGTCTGAAATAATTTCCACTACATTTTCCTAAATCTGGACATACAACACATGCCTGAAATAATCCGGCGGGCGATACTACAAGCCAACAAGATTTGGTCTGCTGGGTTATTATGCACCAAAATAAAAGAAAAAAAATCATGTTTTTCAAAAATTCGTCAAAAATAGCGGGAGAGATGTTGAGGTCTGAAATTTTCAGGAATGATTTCCACTACATTTTCCTAAATCTGGACATACAACACATGCCTGAAATAATCCGGCGGGCGATACTACAAGCCAACAAGATTTGGTCTGCTGGGTTATTATGCACCAAAATAAAAGAAAAAAAATCATGTTTTTCAAAAATTCGTCAAAAATAGCGGGAGAGATGTTGAGGTCTGAAATTTTCAGGAATGATTTCCACTACATTTTCCTAAATCTGGACATACAACACATGCCTGAAATAATCCGGCGGGCGATACTACAAGCCAACAAGATTTGGTCTGCTGGGTTATTATGCACCAAAATAAAAGAAAAAAAATCATGTTTTTCAAAAATTCGTCAAAAATAGTGGGAGAGATGTTGAGGTCTGAAATTTTCAGGAATGATTTCCACTACATTTTCCTAAATCTGGACATACAACACATGCCTGAAATAATCCGGCGGGCGATACTACAAGCCAACAAGATTTGGTCTGCTGGGTTATTATGCACCAAAATAAAAGAATGTTGAGGTCTGAAATTTTCAGGAATGATTTCCACTACATTTTGCTAAATCTGCACATACAACAGATGCCTGAAATAATCCGGCGGGCGATACTACAAGCCAACAAGATTTGGTCTGCTGGGTTATTATGCACCAAAATAAAAGAAAAAAATCATGTTTTTCAAAAATTCGTCAAAAAAAGCGGGAGAGATGTTGAGGTCTGAAATTTTCAGGAATGATTTCCACTACATTTTGCTAAATCTGGACATACAACACATGCCTGAAATAATCCGGCGGGCGATACTACAAGCCAACAAGATTTGGTCTGCTGGGTTATTATGCACCAAAATAAAAGAAAAAAAATCATGTTTTTCAAAAATTCGTCAAAAATAGCGGGAGAGATGTTGAGGTCTGAAATTTTCAGGAATGATTTCCACTACATTTTCCTAAATCTGGACATACAACACATGCCTGAAATAATCCGGCGGGCGATACTACAAGCCAACAAGATTTGGTCTGCTGGGTTATTATGCACCAAAATAAAAGAATGTTGAGGTCTGAAATTTTCAGGAATGATTTCCACTACATTTTCCTAAATCTGGACATACAACACATGCCTGAAATAATCCAGCGGGCGATACTACAAGCCAACAAGATTTGGTCTGCTGGGTTATTATGCACCAAAATAAAAGAAAAAAAATCATGTTTTTCAAAAATTCGTCAAAAATAGCGGGAGAGATGTTGAGGTCTGAAATTTTCAGGAATGATTTCCACTACATTTTCCTAAATCTGGACATACAACACATGCCTGAAATAATCCGGCGGGCGATACTACAAGCCAACAAGATTTGGTCTGCTGGGTTATTATGCACCAAAATAAAAGAAAAAAAATCATGTTTTTCAAAAATTCGTCAAAAATAGCGGGAGAGATGTTGAGGTCTGAAATTTTCAGGAATGATTTCCACTACATTTTCCTAAATCTGGACATACAACACATGCCTGAAATAATCCGGCGGGCGATACTACAAGCCAACAAGATTTGGTCTGCTAGGCTATTATGCACCAAAATAAAAGAAAAAAAATCATGTTTTTCAAAAATTCGTCAAAAATAGCGGGAGAGATGTTGAGGTCTGAAATTGTCAGGAATGATTTCCACTACATTTTCTTAAATCTGGACATACAACACATGCCTGAAATAATCCGGCGGGCGATACCACAACCCAACAAGATTTGGTCTGCTGGGTTATTATGCACCAAAATAAAAGAAAAAAAATCATGTTTTTCAAAAATTCGTCAAAAATAGCGGGAGAGATGTTGAGGTCTGAAATTTTCAGGAATGATTTCCACTACATTTTGCTAAATCTGGACATACAACACATGCCTGAAATAGTCCGGCGGGCGATACTACAAGCCAACAAGATTTGGTCTGCTGGGTTATTATGCACCAAAATAAAAGAAAAAAAATCATGTTTTTCAAAAATTCGTCAAAAATAGCGGGAGAGATGTTGAGGTCTGAAATTTTCAGGAATGATTTCCACTACATTTTGCTAAATCTGGACATACAACACATGCCTGAAATAATCCGGCGGGCGATACTATTTTTGACGAATTTTTGAAAAACATGATTTTTTTTCTTTTATTTTGGTGCATAATAACCCAGCAGACCAAATCTGGTTGGCTTGTAGTATTGCCCGCCGGATTATTTCAGGCATGTGTTGTATGTCCAGATTTAGGAAAATGTAGTGGAAATCATTCCTGAAAATTTCAGACCTCAACATCTCTCCCGCTATTTTTGACGAATTTTTGAAAAACATGATTTTTTTTATTTTATTTTGGTGCATAATAACCCAGCAGACCAAATCTTGTTGGCTTGTAGTATCGCCCGCCGGATTATTTCAGGCATGTGTTGTATGTCCAGATTTAGGAAAATGTAGTGGAAATCATTCCTGAAAATTTCAGACCTCAACATCTCTCCCGCTATTTTTGACGAATTTTTGAAAAACATGATTTTTTTTCTTTTATTTTGGTGCATAATAACCCAGCAGACCAAATCTTGTTGGCTTCTAGTATCGCCCGCCGGATTATTTCAGGCATGTGTTGTATGTGCAGATTTAGCAAAATGTAGTGGAAATCATTCCTGAAAATTTCAGACCTCAACATCTCTCCCGCTATTTTTGACGAATTTTTGAAAAACATGATTTTTTTTCTTTTATTTTGGTGCATAATAACCCAGCAGACTAAATCTTGTTGGCTTGTAGTACCGCCCGCCGGATTATTTCAGGCATGTGTTGTATGTCCGGATTTAGCAAAATGTAGTGGAAATCATTCCTGAAAATTTCAGACCTCAACATCTCTCCCGCTATTTTTGACGAATTTTTGAAAAACATGATTTTTTTTCTTTTATTTTGGTGCATAATAACCCAGCAGACCAAATCTTGTTGGGTTGTAGTATCGCCCGCCGGATTATTTCAGGCATGTGTTGTATGTCCAGATTTAGGAAAATGTAGTGGAAATCATTCCTGAAAATTTCAGACCTCAACATCTCTCCCGCTATTTTTGACGAATTTTTGAAAAACATGATTTTTTTTCTTTTATTTTGGTGCATAATAACCCAGCAGACCAAATCTTGTTGGCTTGTAGTATCGCCCGCCGGATTATTTCAGGCATGTGTTGTATGTCCAGATTTAGAAAAATGTAGTGGAAATCATTCCTGAAAATTTCAGACCTCAACATCTCTCCCGCTATTTTTGACGAATTTTTGAAAAACATGATTTTTTTTATTTTATTTTGGTGCATAATAACCCAGCAGACCAAATCTTGTTGGCTTGTAGTATCGCCCGCCGGATTATTTCAGGCATGTGTTGTATGTCCAGATTTAGGAAAATGTAGTGGAAATCATTCCTGAAAATTTCAGACCTCAACATCTCTCCCGCTATTTTTGACGAATTTTTGAAAAACATGATTTTTTTTCTTTTATTTTGGTGCATAATAACCCAGCAGACCAAATCTTGTTGGCTTGTAGTATCGCCCGCCGGATTATTTCAGGCATGTGTTGTATGTCCAGATTTAGGAAAATGTAGTGGAAATCATTCCTGAAAATTTCAGACCTCAACATATCTCCCGCTTTTTTTGACGAATTTTTGAAAAACATGATTTTTTTTCTTTTATTTTGGTGCATAATAACCCAGCAGACCAAATCTTGTTGGCTTGTAGTATCGCCCGCCGGATTATTTCAGGCATGTGTTGTATGTGCAGATTTAGCAAAATGTAGTGGAAATCATTCCTGATAATTTCAGACCTCAACATCTCTCCCGCTATTTTTGACGAATTTTTGAAAAACATGATTTTTTTTCTTTTATTTTGGTGCATAATAACCCAGCAGACCAAATCTTGTTGGCTTGTAGTATCGCCCGCCGGATTATTTCAGGCATGTGTTGTATGTCCAGATTTAGGAAAATGTAGTGGAAATCATTCCTGAAAATTTCAGACCTCAACATCTCTCCCGCTATTTTTGACGAATTTTTGAAAAACATGATTTTTTTTATTTTATTTTGGTGCATAATAACCCAGCAGACCAAATCTTGTTGGCTTGTAGTATCGCCCGTCGGATTATTTCAGGCATGTGTTGTATGTCCAGATTTAGGAAAATGTAATGGAAATCATTCCTGAAAATTTCAGACCTCAACATCTCTCCCGCTATTTTTGACGAATTTTTGAAAAACATGATTTTTTTTCTTTTATTTTGGTGCATAATAACCCAGCAGACCAAATCTTGTTGGCTTGTAGTATCGCCCGCCGGATTATTTCAGGCATGTGTTGTATGTCGGGATTTAGCAAAATGTAGTGCAAATCATTCCTGAAAATTTCAGACCTCAACATCTCTCCCGCTATTTTTGACGAATTTTTGAAAAACATGATTTTTTTTCTTTTATTTTGGTGCATAATAACCCAGCAGACCAAATCTTGTTGGCTTGTAGTATCGCCCGCCGGATTATTTCAGGCATGTGTTGTATGTCCAGATTTAAGAAAATGTAGTGGAAATCATTCCTGACAATTTCAGACCTCAACATCTCTCCCGCTATTTTTGACGAATTTTTGAAAAACATGATTTTTTTTCTTTTATTTTGGTGCATAATAACCCAGCAGACCAAATCTTGTTGGCTTGTAGTATCGCCCGCCGGATTATTTCAGGCATGTGTTGTATGTCCAGATTTAGCAAAATGTAGTGGAAATCATTCCTGAAAATTTCAGACCTCAACATCTCTCCCGCTTTTTTTGACGAATTTTTGAAAAACATGATTTTTTTTCTTTTATTTTGGTGCATAATAACCCAGCAGACCAAATCTTGTTGGCTTGTAGTATCGCCCGCCGGATTATTTCAGGCATGTGTTGTATGTCGGGATTTAGCAAAATGTAGTGCAAATCATTCCTGAAAATTTCAGACCTCAACATCTCTCCCGCTATTTTTGACGAATTTTTGAAAAACATGATTTTTTTTCTTTTATTTTGGTGCATAATAACCCAGCAGACCAAATCTTGTTGGCTTGTAGTATCGCCCGCCGGATTATTTCAGGCATGTGTTGTATGTCCAGATTTAAGAAAATGTAGTGGAAATCATTCCTGACAATTTCAGACCTCAACATCTCTCCCGCTATTTTTGACGAATTTTTGAAAAACATGATTTTTTTTCTTTTATTTTGGTGCATAATAACCCAGCAGACCAAATCTTGTTGGCTTGTAGTATCGCCCGCCGGATTATTTCAGGCATGTGTTGTATGTCCAGATTTAGCAAAATGTAGTGGAAATCATTCCTGAAAATTTCAGACCTCAACATCTCTCCCGCTTTTTTTGACGAATTTTTGAAAAACATGATTTTTTTTCTTTTATTTTGGTGCATAATAACCCAGCAGACCAAATCTTGTTGGCTTGTAGTATCGCCCGCCGGATTATTTCAGGCATGTGTTGTATGTGCAGATTTAGCAAAATGTAGTGGAAATCATTCCTGAAAATTTCAGACCTCAACATCTCTCCCGCTATTTTTGACGAATTTTTGAAAAACATGATTTTTTTTCTTTTATTTTGGTGCATAATAACCCAGCAGACCAAATCTTGTTGGCTTGTAGTATCGCCCGCCGGATTATTTCAGGCATGTGTTGTATGTCCAGATTTAGGAAAATGTAGTGGAAATCATTCCTTAAAATTTCAGACCTCAACATCTCTCCCGCTATTTTTGACGAATTTTTGAAAAACATGATTTTTTTTCTTTTATTTTGGTGCATAATAACCCAGCAGACCAAATCTTGTTGGCTTGTAGTATCGCCCGCCGGATTATTTCAGGCATGTGTTGTATGTCGGGATTTAGCAAAATGTAGTGCAAATCATTCCTGAAAATTTCAGACCTCAACATCTCTCCCGCTATTTTTGACGAATTTTTGAAAAACATGATTTTTTTTCTTTTATTTTGGTGCATAATAACCCAGCAGACCAAATCTTGTTGGCTTGTAGTATCGCCCGCCGGATTACTTCAGGCATCTGTTGTATGTCCAGATTTAGGAAAATGTAGTGGAAATCATTCCTGAAAATTTCAGACCTCAACATCTCTCCCGCTATTTTTGACGAATTTTTGAAAAACATGATTTTTTTTCTTTTATTTTGGTGCATAATAACCCAGCAGACCAAATCTTGTTGGCTTGTAGTATCGCCCGCCGGATTATTTCAGGCATGTGTTGTATGTCCAGATTTAAGAAAAAGTAGTGGAAATCATTCCTGACAATTTCAGACCTCAACATCTCTCCCGCTATTTTTGACGAATTTTTGAAAAACATGATTTTTTTTCTTTTATTTTGGTGCATAATAACCCAGCAGACCAAATCTTGTTGGCTTGTAGTATCGCCCGCCGGATTATTTCAGGCATGTGTTGTATGTCCAGATTTAGGAAAATGTAGTGGAAATCATTCCTGAAAATTTCAGACCTCAACATCTCTCCCGCTATTTTTGACGAATTTTTGAAAAACATGATTTTTTTTCTTTTATTTTGGTGCATAATAACCCAGCAGACCAAATCTTGTTGGCTTGTAGTATCGCCCGCCGGATTATTTCAGGCATGTGTTGTATGTCCAGATTTAGGAAAATGTAGTGGAAATCATTCCTTAAAATTTCAGACCTCAACATCTCTCCCGCTATTTTTGACGAATTTTTGAAAAACATGATTTTTTTTCTTTTATTTTGGTGCATAATAACCCAGCAGACCAAATCTTGTTGGCTTGTAGTATCGCCCGCCGGATTATTTCAGGCATGTGTTGTATGTCCAGATTTAGGAAAATGTAGTGGAAATCATTCCTGAAAATTTCAGACCTCAACATCTCTCCCGCTATTTTTGACGAATTTTTGAAAAACATGATTTTTTTTATTTTATTTTGGTGCATAATAACCCAGCAGACCAAATCTTGTTGGCTTGTAGTATCGCCCGTCGGATTATTTCAGGCATGTGTTGTATGTCCAGATTTAGGAAAATGTAGTGGAAATCATTCCTTAAAATTTCAGACCTCAACATCTCTCCCGCTATTTTTGACGAATTTTTGAAAAACATGATTTTTTTTCTTTTATTTTGGTGCATAATAACCCAGCAGACCAAATCTTGTTGGCTTGTAGTATCGCCCGCCGGATTACTTCAGGCATCTGTTGTATGTCCAGATTTAGGAAAATGTAGTGGAAATCATTCCTGAAAATTTCAGACCTCAACATCTCTCCCGCTATTTTTGACGAATTTTTGAAAAACATGATTTTTTTTCTTTTATTTTGGTGCATAATAACCCAGCAGACCAAATCTTGTTGGCTTGTAGTATCGCCCGCCGGATTATTTCAGGCATGTGTTGTATGTCCAGATTTAGGAAAATGTAGTGGAAATCATTCCTGAAAATTTCAGACCTCAACATCTCTCCCGCTATTTTTGACGAATTTTTGAAAAACATGATTTTTTTTCTTTTATTTTGGTGCATAATAACCCAGCAGACCAAATCTTGTTGGCTTGTAGTATCGCCCGCCGGATTATTTCAGGCATGTGTTGTATGTCCAGATTTAGCAAAATGTAGTGGAAATCATTCCTGAAAATTTCAGACCTCAACATCGCTCCGGCTATTTTTGACGAATTTTTGAAAAACATGATTTTTTTTCTTTTATTTTGGTGCATAATAACCCAGCAGACCAAATCTTGTTGGCTTGTAGTATCGCCCGCCGGATTATTTCAGGCATGTGTTGTATGTCCAGATTTAGGAAAATGTAGTGGAAATCATTCCTGAAAATTTCAGACCTCAACATCTCTCCCGCTATTTTTGACGAATTTTTGAAAAACATGATTTTTTTTCTTTTATTTTGGTGCATAATAACCCAGCAGACCAAATCTTGTTGGCTTGTAGTATCGCCCGCCGGATTATTTCAGGCATGTGTTGTATGTCCAGATTTAGGAAAATGTAGTGGAAATCATTCCTGAAAATTTCAGACCTCAACATCTCTCCCGCTATTTTTGACGAATTTTTGAAAAACATGATTTTTTTTCTTTTATTTTGGTGCATAATAACCCAGCAGACCAAATCTTGTTGGCTTGTAGTATCGCCCGCCGGATTATTTCAGGCATGTGTTGTATGTCCAGATTTAGGAAAATGTAGTGGAAATCATTCCTGAAAATTTCAGACCTCAACATCTCTCCCGCTATTTTTGACGAATTTTTGAAAAACATGATTTTTTTTCTTTTATTTTGGTGCATAATAACCCAGCAGACCAAATCTTGTTGGCTTGTAGTATCGCCCGCCGGATTATTTCAGGCATGTGTTGTATGTCCAGATTTAGCAAAATGTAGTGGAAATCATTCCTGAAAATTTCAGACCTCAACATCGCTCCCGATATTTTTGACCAATTTTTGAAAAACATGATTTTTTTTCTTTTATTTTGGTGCATAATAACCCAGCAGACCAAATCTTGTTGGCTTGTAGTATCGCCCGCCGGATTATTTCAGGCATGTGTTGTATGTCCAGATTTAGGAAAATGTAGTGGAAATCATTCCTGAAAATTTCAGACCTCAACATCTCTCCCGCTATTTTTGACGAATTTTTGAAAAACATGATTTTTTTCTTTTATTTTGGTGCATAATAACCCAGCAGACCAAATCTTGTTGGCTTGTAGTATCGCCCGCCGGATTATTTCAGGCATGTGTTGAATGTCCAGATTTAGGAAAATGTAGTGGAAATCATTCCTGAAAATTTCAGACCTCAACATCTCTCCCGCTATTTTTG
This sequence comes from Leucophora obtusa, assembly GCA_949987735.1. Taxonomy (NCBI): domain Eukaryota; kingdom Metazoa; phylum Arthropoda; class Insecta; order Diptera; family Anthomyiidae; genus Leucophora; species Leucophora obtusa. The sequence continues at coordinate 3,703,461 of OX465296.1, forward strand.
ACGAATTTTTGAAAAACATGATTTTTTTTCTTTTATTTTGGTGCATAATAACCCAGCAGACCAAATCTTGTTGGCTTGTAGTATCGCCCGCCGGATTATTTCAGGCATGTGTTGTATGTCCAGATTTAGCAAAATGTAGTGGAAATTATTTCTGAAAATTTCAGACCTCAACATCTCTCCCGCTATTTTTGACGAATTTTTGAAAAATATGGATGAATTAGAATTTTATATTACCCTGTAGAACATTGTATAGAAAAATATATTTTTATATATTTTTTACAAAATGAAACATATTTTTGCGATTTTATTAACATTTTATGTGTATATATACATATTTTTAAGTTATTTGCTAAAATTTTCAAATACCACGTGCTTTTGTTTACATTTATAGCTCCACGTGCTTTTGTTTACATTTATACCACCACGTGCGTTTTGTTTACATTTATAACGACCACGTGCTTCTCTGCTGTTTGTTAATTACACAAAAATCAGCTGGTATATAGGAGTACTAATGATTACTTGTTAGATCTTGTTAGCTCGAGTACTTGGATCTTGTTATCTCAAGTACTTGGATCTTGTTAAATTCACTGTCGTGTGAAATTTCGGTATTTTTTGAGTACTCAATACTATTCAATACTTTTCAATTGAGTACTCGATACTACTCAATACTTTTAACGGTTTTTTTAATTTAAAAATAAAATTGTTATGAATTCGTATTTATTAGGAAAAATTATAACAATTCACATACACGTGTTAAATAACTATTGTTATTTACATTTTAATTAATTTAAAACATTTTAAATAAATTAATTAAATAATTTTTCCCAAAAATTCGTTACAAATTTCTTTGCTTCACAAATAGAGTTGTATTTTCAGAGCTGTATTTTTAGAGTACTATTTTTAGAGTTGTATTTTTATACGAAAAATACACATTTCTACGGAAAATTGCATCTTTAAAAGTATTGAGTAGTACCGTTTTAGTATTGAGTACTCAAAAAAACAGTCAGTATTGAGTACTCAGTACCGGAATACTCAATACTTTTACAACTCTATTACCAGGTACTTTAAAGCATTGAGTATTTGAAAGTACTTTTACAAGTATAGTTAATATACACCGATAAAATTCCTTAGTTACATAGTTAACAAAATCTATAGTTGAATCAAAATAATTTAATTAAATCATTAACCTCTATCATTTTGGTAACTAAAAAGTTTTCATGTTACTTCCCCTACATATTTTGTATTTTTCTTCTTGTTGTCTTTAACTATTGTCTACAAATGAAATAAAATGTGTAATAAAATTTGAAAATAACACACAAAGCAACAACAACGTAAATAAAGCCAAATTAAGTTTTATACAAACATTTTATCTTTATTTGTAAGTTAATGATACTAAGAACGGATAACACAATGTTTTGTTAAAATTTAACCTAAAGTTAAATTTAAAATGTATGTGGTAAACAACAACAAATGTATCAGTTAAAGTCAGGGTTGGCAGGCAATACCGCTAAAATACCGTTATCGATTCAAAACCCATTCAACTGACTACCGTTACCCCTAAAATACCGTTGCCGAAATACCCGTAATTCCGTTATCCTTAAAATACCATTACCGAAATAACTGAAATACCTTTATCCTTAAAATACCGATACCGAAATAAATGAAATATCAATACCCTTAAAATACCGTTACCGAACAAATGAAATACTGTTATCCCTAAAATACCGTTACCGTTATTTTTAATTTTCTGCTTTTGCTAATTTCACGTGGTTATTGAGTATTTTTTGTACATTAAGTTGATAAATAGGTTCTGTTTTTAATCTCGTTTGTTTTTTTTAAAACAAAATTGCGGAATGCATCGAAATAACTGAATACCGTTACCCTTAAAATACTGGTACCGATATAACTGAAATACCGTTAACCTTAAAATACCGTTAACGAAATAACCCAAATATCGTTATCTTTAAAATACGGTTACCGAAATAACTCAAATCACGTTATCCTTAAAATACCGATACCGAAATAAATGAAATAGCTTAACCCTTAAAATACTGTTACCGAAATAACATAAAATATCGTTACCCTAACGATAACCGGTTACCATCCATGGTACTAGTACTAGTTGGTAGCTAACAGGACATTGTGTTAATAGGGGTAAACTGTTTTTGTTATGTTTTTCGCTATTAATAAAAATTTAAATAAATAAAAAATAAATGCATATTTTTTGCATTTAAATGCACATTTTAAAATTTTTAATATATATTTTATGTACATAAAACACGATTATAAATGAATGAAATCTGAGCCCTATTTATAACTATTACGCCCCTGGTTACAAGGTTTTGCCTTACCAAAGTTTTGCACAGGCATTATTCTGAAATTCCTAATAAGTTTGTTCGTTTGCCCTCTACAAGTTACTACTACAAAAAGTACAAAATTATCCAATTGTAGTAAAAGTAGTAAGAAATTCGAGTAAATGAACATACTCAATCTCTTTAAAACTTGATCCTTTACAAAAAAATAACTAGCTTGATCGTTTTGAATATGAATCTAAAATAACAACCCCTGTGGTAGCACTTGTAATATTTTTTTTATACACAAATACAGTAATAGTCAGATATGGTGGTGAATGTGAATATTCCATATTTCAGAGGTTAATCACAACTGGGTCGATTGTCGACCGACGACAGCAAAAGTCGTCACGATTAATTTAATTTCAGCGACAATCGACCGTCGATATTAGTTGACGTTTAGAAAAAAAGGAAAGCAAAACAAGAATATGGTTGTATTTGTTTCACAACAATTCTTCACCAATTCAATTGGTCTTTCACTAATTCTGGTTGTTTTATGTTTTATTGTATTTAATTTTGCTTTTTTGCCGTAAATTATGTATTTTAAATTTCATTTATATTTCTTCTGTCAAAAAAATAAATTTCTTGTAAACAAAGTACGAATTTTTGCAGCTCTAATAAGAATTTCTAACAACTCTGTTCTAATGGCAATCTTTAATTAGTTAAAAATATGGCAACAATTTGACAAATATTTTAAGTGTGTATTAGTGTGTCGTCAGGAAAATAGAATAGATTCTATTCCGACGACAAATCGCCGGAAGACATGGCGATATTTTGCTTCCCATACAAAATATATGAAAAAGCAACTCTCGTTGTCGTTGTCGACCCAGTTCTGATTAATCTCTCATGCAGCTAAACTCAAGGTTGGCAATCGAAACGAATAATGGTATTGGTATCGATTTTGGTATCGATTTTTGCTCATTTCGGTATTGGTAACGGTATTTCATTCCTATCGTAATCGGTATTAACGTTAGCGAAACATCAATACTCTTAGTTACTGCTATTGCGTTTTTACAAAATTACAATGTTGCCAAACAAAAAAATTAAATAACCGTACGTCAAGTTATCTATAAGATTTTTTAATAACAAAAAACGTCAAAGTTTAATTAATTTAGAAATATGGATATTTTGTATAAAAAAAAATTTACAACGTAAAAAAAAAATGATTTTGCTAAAAACCAATCGAATGCCGGTATTAGGGGAACAGTTTTTAATATCGGTATTTTTTCAAACCAAGAGTTTCGGGGTTTAAACGGATAACTGTATCGGTTGTCAACTTTGGTTAAATTACACAAATCCTATTATATTAGTCCTCTAGGCAGTTAACAAAATTAAATATGTACCCAATTAAGAATGTTATTCATCATTCGCACACCCTTTTTAATTGAAAATTGAGATCAAACCAGTCAGTCAGCCAGCCAGCCAGATAGAAGACATAAGTTACATAATGCGTAAATATTATTAGAATATAATAAACTACTTTTCAGTGAATTAGATTAGAATACAAAGATAGAGAGTGAGGTAAATGTGGTGGATTTTGTTTTAAAATAGTTTCCTAGAAATGAAAACAAAAAATCCATTTTAAAATTATAACAAGGCCATATGATAACATTTTTTAAAATGTAATATTAGTTTTTTCACTGACAAAAGATAAGCGGGATAATAAAAATAAATTTTAGATGTTACTCTTAACATTTTTTTTGAAGATTATATTATTTAAAATACAAAAAGCTAATTGTAAATAAATTTTAACAAAAGGCAACTTTATAAAAGAAATTTTTTAACAATATTAATTAAAATTTAAATGGTAGTATCGGTAATTGTACCTGGATATTCATTTGTAATACATATGAGGTTTTCCCAGCCAACTGCGCCGCTTCCGCTTCAAAGTCAAACTCATTGAATTTATTGTCCTACACTATTAGAAAAAAGTCTGTAAAAAACTTAGTTAAAAATACTAAAAGTTAGTTAAATATTATGCTGCAGAAAAAAGCTGCTAAATTAGCAGATTATTTTTGCTATATATTAGTAAGATAGGAATAGCAAAAATAAAATTGTTAAATATACAGAATTTTAATTATATTTAAGTTAAATTTTTGTTAATAGAAAATAACAAATTAACCTGCTAAATCAGCAAAAAAATTTGCTAAATAATTAGTAGCCTAAAAAATCAGGAAAAACATTTAATGTTTTCGAAGTTTTTTTTTCGATTTTTTTTTTTAAATGCAAATAAAAATCTAGCTTTTTGAAAACAGCAGTTTACAACTTTTTTTAGCAAATATTTCTGTTAATTTAATAGGAAAGACTGCTATTTGCATTTAATTAAATTTAGCTTAAAAATAACAAAAAATTTGTAGATATACCAGTTTGTTTTTGCTTTTTTAGGTTACTAATATTTAGCAAAGTTTTCTGCAGATTTTACAGTATAATTTGTCATTTTCAATTAACTAAAAGTTAACTTAAATATAACTAAAATTCTGTAAATTTAACGGTTTTATTTTTGCTGTTCTTAATTTACTTAAAAAAGTAGGCACCAAATCATATAAAAATTGTTTAAAAATAAAAATTCAAAGTTACAAAAAATAACAAAAATGTTTTTTCCGATTTACAAATTCCATTGTTGGCGCCTTTCTAAAAAGTTCTTTTTTTTTTGTATTTAAAAAACGGTATGCGAAAGATGTTTAATACTTTAATTATAATTTTGTAAATTCTTTCTATATATTGTATAATTAATAGCCTGAGTTTAGCATCAATATAAAATTTTCAGAATTTTAAAAATATCGTTGTTAAAATGAAAAATGAAATTTGATTTTTTTAAAATAAAAATAATGGTGTGGGTGCTTCAAATACCTTTCATATGCTGTAAGTATTCATGTAGCTCAAATGTGAGCAAGTCATAGATTTTCCTAAAAATCTTTGATATTCGTAACCATACATTTCGGGAACTACAAGGTCCAAAAGTGTCACCTCTGAATATTTGTTTTGTAAAAAGTAACATTCACTCCAATTTTCATCAATATCAGAGAGGCTAATGCCTAAAATACCTACTTTTTATATTGATTTAACATGGTTTAACTCCAGTAGAATATTTATATCCTTATTCTAGGAAAATCTGATAATTTGTTTTGTTATTAAAATTGCCATGTTTCTTGATACAGAAATTTTTCAAAAATTTGTTACGGTATTCTATTTTTCTATGACAAATTTCACCATACTATGGTGAAAGCTTTTTCTGCCAAAAATAAAAAAATGATCAAAAAATTGTAATTTGTTAAAAGTTAAGAAAATTAAATCTTAAAAAAATATCCAGGAACCGCAGAACACGAGAGGACTACTTCTAAACCCTTGGAGTTTTCTTTAAATTTTTGCAATAAGCACGCTGAGCTTATTGCTAACAACTTTAGTCCAAAAGATCCCAAGTTAATACGTAATCTTTTGGAGGAATTTGCAGGAATTTAAGATTCGGTAAAAGGTTCGACGCGATCATCTTAAAAGAGGAATGAGGCATTTCATATATTATTTCTGTGAAGAAAAATTACAAAATTCTTCAAAAGAAAACAAAATTTTTATATTTTTTTATATTTGTTGATAAATAAAAATATTTGTTATGTGCTTTTTTTTTTACATGACAAGTTTGTCAAGGTTTAGCTGTGACAATTTTTCTTAGAACACCAAAACTATAACAATTTCCATTCACCTCAGTTTTGTCACAATTTTGTTATTGTTATCAAGTTTATAGAATAAGGGTATTAGTTGTAATTTTTTCTCGTATCCAGCCTTTAAACATTTTTTTTTGCCAGTTACTTGTTTATTGTTATTAAAGCGAAAAGCACGGAAATTTTCAATCAATCCTTCTCGACATTTCTGACGACCACAACTTTGCATATATTATCAAAAAAAAAAAAAAACAAATCATAATAAAAAATAAAATGAAAAGAAAACATTAAAAAACATTTCAGCATTACTAAAAATTAGGAACTTAAATTTATGCGTAAACACAAAATAACGAAACAATGAACTCAAAAAGCGATAATAGTACTTGTATGTAAATGAATAATAAAAAGAGCGTTATCTTCAAAAAGGGTTTTTTTTGTAGTATTGTGCAGCAGATGATATACTTTTTTCGGTTTATTTATTGAAAGCCGACAATTGCAGTTCCCTAACTAATTGTTTATGTAGACAAAATTCGTTGTTTGGTAAATATAAGGATTCTTTTCTATACACATTTTGTACAAGTGGTGCAAATTGCAATAAAAGTAGAACTAATTGTTAAGGATATTTCTTTTTTTATGGTATCTACTAAGGTATGGGACTCTAGTTTTTTATCTGGCTACTGAAATTTTAACCTTTTATAGAGATTGAATTTTAACAAGGTCATTGTTTGTGTAATGATTAATTTATCAAAATATTAAAAAAGGCTAGAACTGTATTTGTACCCTTGATATGTGTGTTATAAAAATACCCCAAGAGGAGGGGTTGATCTAATTTCAACCACTCTAATTACAATTGCACATTAACGAAAGAAACTTCAATGAATCACAACAGCTGTCACATGTATCTTTACGTATGGCGGTCTTGGTTTGAGCACTTGATCTGTACATACCCTAAAAAAATTAATAAAGCGTTTAATAAGGATTTTGCGGTCTTAAATAAAAACTGCGATATAAAAACTTGTTCAAAATTTGTTCTATACTACGGCAAATTATAAAATCCCGTTTGGCGTGAAAAGAGGGTTACTATATAAACTTAACCTTCTAATGGCAAGCATTTTTTGGAGTTGAGAAGTCTCTCTTATGCGAAAATACAGTTCTTTACATTAGTTATTATGTTAAATAACTGCAATAGTTGTTGTTTGTATTTTTTCTTATAGAAATAACTGTAACATAGTTAAAAACCACAACTACTGATTACTACACTAATAACGGTCATGTAATAACTATCCAAATTTTTTAAGTGTTTAACAAACAACTAGCGAAACAGTATTTTTGCAGTAAACAGTTAATTTTGTTAGTTGTTGTAAAAATATAATTATTATTAGACTAAACAATCGCAAAAATATTAAAACTTTCCAAGTTTGTTAATTTTTTTTTTTTTTTAACGCAAACAGAAATCTAACTTTCTGAAATCAGCAGTTTTACTATTTCTTTAGCAAAAATTTCTGTTGATTTTAGCAGGTTAGACTGCTATTTGCATACAACTAAATTTAAATTAAAAATAACAAAAAATTTGTAAATATAATAGTTTGTGAAAAATTTATTTATTCTTCTTCGAGGACAATTTTTTCCTTAAGCACTGTAAGTTGTTTTTCACGTGGAAAAAATTCACTCAAAATTTAAAGACCTTAAATAGTGATTTAAGTTCTGAAAATGGAAATCTTTTTTATGTAATTAGAAAGCCACAATCACAATAAACACAAAATGTAACTTTTTCACAAGAAAAATAATAATAGTCTTGTATATTAAATTTGCGTGCAAACAAAGTCTACACAATTTTCACTTAACACTCATTGTCGTGAAAAATTATTTTTTTTATATGGAGTATAACAGTTTTTTCACGTGAAACTCAAACCACTTACGGTGCTTTACTGTGAAATAGAAAAATAAGTACTTTTTTCAAAAACTCTGCGTTTTGTCTCCATCCGGATATTCTACTAACAAAAAGTTTACAGAGTTTTTGCTTTCAAAATATTCTACACCTTCAGGAACGAAAAGACGATTGTTTCGGGGATTTTCCAGTTCCCCATCATCAGTGCTCTTTAGAAAGTGGTATTTGTTAGCAGAATACCCTAATGCAAAAAATGGTAGAGTTTGTGAAAAAAGTATTTATTTTGTTATTTCATAATAAAGCACCGTAAGTTGTTTTTCACGAGGAAAAATTTTACTCGAACTTTAAGGCCTCAAATTACGATATATTTCATAAAAATTAAAAATTTTTTAATTTTATAACAAAGACACAATCACAGTAAACACATAATGTCAATTTTTCCCAAGAAAAATAATAGTCTTGTACATTAAATTTGTGTTGAAAACAAACTCTACACAATTTTCACGTGAAACTCGTTATCGTGAAAAATCATTTTTTTATATGGAGTATAACAGTTATTTTCACGTGAAATCGAAACAACTTACGGTGCTTAAGGAAATAATTGTCTCGAACAAGAATAAACGAATTTTTTTTAATAGAAAAATAAAAGTCAAAAATATTATTTTTATTTTTAAATTTAAAAATAATAAAAATTAAACACACATATATTTATAACAGTTTGTTTTTACTATTTTTAGTCTACAAATATTTTGCAAAATTTTCTGCAGAGTTTACAGTATAATTTTCATTTTCAATTAACTAAAAGTTAATTCTGTGAATTTAACAGTTTTATTTTTCAGCAGTTTTTTTGCAAGGTAATTTTTAACAAATTTTTAGTAGCTTTTTCTGCTATTTTTACACATTTATTTCTATAAGTGCAATAATATTTCAGCCTTTTTGTTTATGTTGTTCTTTAGAGGGTTAAAAAGGATTGCCATATCACTTTAAATTGGCTAAAATTTTTGATTAAAGGGTTGTTTCTTTCACTACAATATAATTGAGCAGTTGTTTTAATGTTATTACTATACGTAAACTAATATTTTTATTAAACAATTTCTAATAAATTGAGTTTTTAATAGTTAAAAGGAAAATGGGAAAATCTTTTATTACAAAACAGGTGCTTAAAATTAGAATTTGTTCTTCTTATAAAATGTAAAAAATTTTTTTATATGAATAATACAAACAGCTGTAGAACATATGCCGAAATAAAAATAATTTCTTGAAAAAATGTATTTAAATAAAATTCAGTAGTCTTGTAAAAGTGTCACTAAGTCTACAGGAATCTGTGAGAATTAAAGGTTTTCTATTACGTATTAATGAGTTGAAATTTAAATATTTGATTGCATTTACTAACATAAAAAAGAACATTGTTCAAGTTTTTTTTTCCAACTCATTATGGAATATAATTTAAAGAATTCCTAGAATTTTTTAAGTTTTTTAAAATACCTTTAACCTCAACCATTATGTTATTTTTTTATCCTAAAATAACAACTACGGACACAATTCTTATAAAAAGAAATAGAAAATGAAAATCTTTTCAAAAACAAGTAAATCAATTGAAGGTTGGAGATCTTATCTCTTTTTCAAAAAGGATCTTCCCTCCTGAAATGATCATAAATAGAAATTAAAAAAGACCCCTAGAAAGGTAAGGTAATATTTGGTCACGTTTTTTTTTCGAATCATATTCTATTTAGAAGGGGTATTTAAGTGTTTTAGTTAAAAATCAACAAATTATTTGTTACATTGAATATTTTTTCATACATGCATTTCAATATAGCAACTTCTTAAAGTATGACTGACATTTCTCTAACGCATGATTAGACAATTTTTTGACAAGCAATACATATTATATTCTTAAAAAACAACAACTGGTTTAACCTTTTGTCGGTGAAAAAATGATTGTTTTTATTATTTGTATCTTTGTTTAACTCACAAAAATTATTTAATGAAAATGATCTTTGATTTTTTTTTAGAAATTCTTCTCTTCGTTATTTTTTTTTATTTATAACATTTGGGATTATGTGTATTGAAGTAGCAAAAGGTGTTTATTTGTTAATAAATTGGATTAATTGTATTGAAATTTAAATCTATAAAAAAGATTTTAGAAATGACAAGGCATTTTAATTTTTCTTTACAATAAATTAAAATCCAATAATAATATGCATGCATTCATTACATTTAATTCGAACAAATGGCAGATATTGATAAAAAAAGTCCGCCAAAGACTAATTATTATAAGTTTACAAATTAAGAACAAAAGATCCCGGGAGAAATAAATTGATTAATTGTATCAATGATACTCCCTCTCTTTTATGTTCGATTTTTTTTTTCAATATACTAACTGGTAGACCAACTTAGACTTGGTTTTATTTTTATTTCTTTATATGTCACAGTGGGGCAGAACGTAAGTTTTGTTACAAAAAAGGTTTTTGAATATTGAGTATTTTTTTTAAACTAATTTCAGATTAAATGGTAAAAAAGGCTGTGAGTTAGAGTTAGGAAAATAATGAAAAATTGTTTAGAAACAAAATTATGTCAATTATTAAAGAATTGTTTAGGTTAAATCTGGTCGATTCTACACCATTTTCAGTTTTATTTAAAAAAACTCCAAAATATTTTAAAACATTATCCAAAATTGTTTTAAAATTGTCCAAAAATATTTTAAAATTGTCCAAATATATTTTAAAATTGTCTGAAAAGGTTTCATAATTGTCTAAAGTTTTTAAAAATTATCCAAAAATGTTTTAAATTTTTAAAAAAATGTTTTAAACTTGTCCAAAAATCATTCAAAATGGTCAAAAAATCTTTAAAAACTTTCCAAATATTGTTTAAAATCATCTAAAAACCTTTGATATTTATCCAATTGCATTTCAAAATTGTCCAAATGCATTTCAAATAATTTCATTTGTGTTTCAGAATTCTCTAAATGTGTTTCAGAAATTTCCATATGTATTTAAAAGACTCCATTTGTATTCCAAAATTTTCCAAATGTATTTAGTAAAATTCTAATTGATTTTAAATTTTTCCAAATGTCAGAAATTTATATTTTTATTTTAAAAGCATTTTTACAAACATACATTTTTTCTCTTTCATAATGAAAATTTTATAGGAATTATGAGACTTAAGAGAAATTGGACGAGTTTTAATGAAAATTTTCACCAAACTAAAGAAGTTTTTTTTCCACAAATTGAATGAAAAATTCCTTAAACTTTATAGAAAAGCTTCATAATTTTTATGAAACTCTTTTTAATAAAACTTTTATATTAGGTGTATGCAATTTTTAAACAATATGAAAATATTAAGAAATAAGAACGATTTTTTGTCTTAAACATAACTTAAGTGGGACATTGTGTTTAAAAATTTTTAATTTAAGCAAAGTAAGTTATTTTAAAAGTTAATTTAAATTCTAAAAATGAACAATTTTTCTTTATTTTATGTTAGAAAGACGAATTCGGAGTAAACATAAAATGTCACTTTCTCACAAGAAAAATAATAGTTTTGTACATTAAATTTGCGTGGAAACAAATCCTACAAAAAATTCATATGAAACTCATAATTGTGAAAAAAAAATTATATTGAGTATAATAGTTTTTTCACATAAAATCGACACAACTTCTTGTTGTTTAAGTAATATTTTAGAAAAAGTTAATTCTTAGTTATGGGTATTTAACTGGCCCACAATCGTTTGTTCTAAAAAAAAATTATAAAAGATTTCCGTTACTTTCGTACACGCAGAAAAAAGAGTTTGCTGGATATATTTACAGCCAATTATATATATGTTTATAAACTACTATACTTATGTTTGAGGTGTGTTTCCAATTATTTTATTTTTATCGTTATAATACGTATGTCTCCAGGCAAACACTGTAATGTTTGAATGTTAGTCATATTTTCCCACTTAAACAAAAATATATTTGCATTTTTATTTTATCATTATTATATTTGTGGAGTGCAAATATAATAATGATAAATATATATATGTTTGCCTGCAAACATTTATATATTTCCGAGTAGATGTATTTCATATGATTCAAACATACATATGTTTACAGGCAAAAATATTATATTTGCTGGCAAACATATTATATTAAAAACACGGCAAATATATTTTGACAGTTCTTGCAAACATATATATATCACCAGCAAATATGTTTCCTGCAGGGCGATTTTTTTCAGCGTGTAAAATTACTCAATTCCCGCCGAAACCGAATTTCGTAAAATAAACGAAAGTATTCTCAAATGAATTTTTTTTCTAAAATGTCACATGTATTTTTTCACAAAATTCACAGTGGATCAATAAGTGGGCTAGGCTAAAATGGGTTAACATGTGGTTAATTACCCAGTAAAAAGGAAAAATCCAAAGAACTGGTTTGCTAAATAGTTTGTAGCCTAAAAAAGCACAAAAAAATTTTAAATTTTCAAAGTCCGATTTTTTTAAATGCAAATAAAAATCGAGCCTTTCGAAAACAGCAGTTTACAATTTTTTTTAGCAAATATTTCTGCTGATTTTAGGAGGATAGACTGCTATTTGCATTCAACTAAATTAAGCTTAAAATACCAAAAATTTTGTCTACTAATATTTAGCAAAATTTTCTGCAGATTCTACAGTACAATTTGTTATTATCAATTAACTAAAAGTTAACTTAAATATAACTAAAATTCTGTAAATTTACCAGTTTTAATTTTGCTGTACTTATTTTACTAGTATTTAGCAAAAAACTCTGCTAATTTCAGCAGTTTTTTCTGCTGCATAATTTTTTTTTACTAATTTTTAGTAACTTTTTCTGCTAGTTTTACAGATTTATTACGGTATGTGTTCACATTTTTCCGATCTCATTGCTTATTAAATAGTTTCAAATTTGTAATTTTTCATAAAAAAAATTAACAAAATGTTTATGCTTTCAACCTATTTTTTTTAAAGTAGTTACTATTTTTTTATTAATTGTTCTAAGTTATTGACCCACAGTGCCTTTTAACGTTTTCGTTTATTTTTTTTTTTGTACATTTAACATCTGCAGCTGTTTTAGTTTCCGACTCCTCATTGCTTATGCTTTGTGCATTTTGGAGAAGAAGAGTTTTTGTAGTATATTTGGCTTATGCACGTCGAGATACAAGATTAGTCCATTTATGGCAATTACGCTTTACAAGCCTAAAACTCGAGCCACGAAAATTGTATGCTTGGTACATCCAAAAAAAAGCAGCAACAGCAATACAAAAAGAAAAAACGTTAAGAGTTCAAGCATTAGTTATCAATGCTAAAATCTGTGGCGCGTATTAAAGACTGTTAAACGCGTTCTCTACGTTTTTTTTTATTTCATTCTTCCTTAGTTTGAGTGTACTTTTTCAATACTTTTTCAGTTTTTTTTCGTTTGTTCTTAATCAAAGTTGCATGTGCATTTAGTATTTTTTACCATTTTCATTAAACTGTTTCTGTTATTTTTACCTTATTCTTCGTAATATGCTAGGCTTAATGTTTTCTAATAAAATGTGATATAAAAAAACTGGTAAAAGCTTTCAACGCATTTAAGATGATGATTTAAATCGCAAACGCGTGTTGAAATTCTAATGTTTTTTGTCTATGGATTGTTGCAGCTAAAACAAAAATTTAAGATTATAATCTTCGAACAACGTGGTTTTCCGGTTTCAATTCTTATTTCTCTTTCGTTTACAGAATCAAACTGTGTTGCCAAGCGTTGGAAACTTGGAAAGCAGCTTAATTTGTTTGCAAATAGCGCAGAGTATTAAAACATTTCTCTGTAAACGCATTTTCATATTAAATTTTTATTAAAAGTTGAGTGATAATGGAACATTATCAATTGAAAAAGTAAAAACGTTAAGATGCTGATGAAAAGATTATAGGGAACCCTGAAATAACTGTTCCCTATAAACATTTTCACTGGAATTTAAGTTGAAATCAGGTTCAATTCCAACCCTGTTTTCCAGTTTCAAGGCTTGAATTCAACTTTTATTACATTTTATTTCAATAGCATACTCCAGCAAAAGGGAAACAAAAATTCAAGTTTGAAATATTTTTGTTAAAAAAACAAGTGCTAGAATTTGAAATATACTTTACTTCAAGCAAAATTTAAAGCACTTGAATTTTTAAAACCTATGTGCTTATTGGGTTCTATTGGAAACTTATAAATGCCATTCAAATTTTATTAAAACTTGAAAAAACCACTGCTCCTAAGAAAATAGAAGATGTAAAAAAATTATTTACAAAAAAATGTCGCAAAAGGCTGAAATAAAGTTGTTTTGTAGGTCTCCTTTAAAAAAAAAATTCTACACTGAGAGAATTATCCTTTATGATATTAATGATATAATTTCATAGACTTTTTTTCGTAATGAAAATGTTCTTTATATACATATATGAAATTATTCAACAGTATTTACTTTTTTTTAAATTTTTTTTATAAAATATCGTCATTTCCTGAGAGAATAATCTTTTATAATTTTTATTTTTTTAAATTAATTTTTTATTATTAATTTTGGACTATGAAATTTTTTTATAAATCATATTAATTTTTTCAAAACTTTTCTTATGAAACTTTTTAATTTAATGAATACTTTCTTTAGATATATTTTGTACATCCGTGAAATATACTTTATATTTCTCAACTCCAGCTTAGCAACGACAACAACGAACTATAATAAATAATAGTAAATGAAATTGCTTCATAGATTTTATGAAGCTCTTCATTGGCTGCATGATTTAATCATTGGACGAGTGGCCTATTAATTTTATGAAGAGTTTTATTAATTTTATGAACTTTTCATAAACATTGACTTTAATGAAACCTGTTTCATAGATTCTATGAAAAGTTTCAATGGACGAGTTCCAGTGACAATTTTCATTGAAACTATGAAGAAATTCATTACTGAAGTGATGATAATTCTCTCAGTGTACATATAGCTATTTTTTAGGTTTAACGTCACTCAAAATATATTTTCTGTTACCGATTGAAGTAAATCTAAAAATAAAGCTGAATTCACAATGATGAATTTCTCCAATTTGCAGATTAAATTTTGTTCCTTTTCATTTCGCGCGCACACATTTTTTGTATCATGCCATCTCCATTTTAGTACACTGCACTTCGCACAGTGGAGTACTCCATAATCATAAAAAATTTAATTAATCCTAATAAAATTAGATCATGCAGGCTTAATCTGTCGAAGGACCCACAGATTTTGATGAAATAAGGATATTTGATAGATGGGAGATAAGTAACACAAATGTATACATTTTTAGCTTCCAAATCTCAAATAAAGGGTGTAAGAAATGAGATATAAAAGCTTTAGCAAACTTTTTGTTTCCGGATTTTTATACAAATCATTTCAATTTTAGTATCGCTCTCTAAAATTCTTATTATTTAATATCCAATTAATCTAAATGTCATTCATTTGGGAGGTGTAAGAAAAAACATAATACATACCGAAGACAGGACATTTTCACTAACAAAAAAGGGATATGTTCGATTATTTTGTCGCCTTTATCAAATATCCAAATTTCAGCTCAATCAGTGGGTAACTCCTGCGATATCTTTCTTGAAAGGCGGTTATTTTCTAAAACACTTCGGTGAAGTTGTGCGTTATTGCTACAGAAATTGTTCTTGTTATAGAATCAATTTTCAGGGAAAGTTCACTTTACCCAAGTGATTATGGAAATAGGGAGTTAAGTTTACAACTATGTTTTTAAGATCTGTCAAATTTTGTTGACTAATTTTAAATTCGTTTTTTCTAATATTGACATAAGAATCTTTATCTTTGACTTGTTTGCTCATTGCAAATTTTTTTCTTATAACTCGGCAGGTTATCAGGAAAACAGTCATAAAATTTAATTTTCTTTTCAATTTACCATACAATTTTGGCCGCATTGGTTTCTTTAAAAAAATCCTCTACGTTTCCTAAGCAACCGTAAATAATCGATTTGTGGCGTTAATTTGTGTGAGGCTTAGAACACAGGCATAGATATTTTGCATGTTACCTTGAAAAATATTCAGGAAATTTTACAACAAAAGCAACATCTTTGTCGCATCAAAATACAATTTGACACCACAAAAAGATGAAAAAAAAAATTAACGCACAGTTAAACGGTCAAACAGCAGTCAGTAAGGCAAGCAACCATCCCAGTTAGTCAGCCTGTTTTGCCACCATCTATGTGGGCTAGAGTGTGCCGAAACTTTTAAAATGAATGCATCTTATATAAACAATTTTAGTTAAATAAGGTAACAACGTAGGTATCCCGACGCGGGCCCCGCAGATCTAAACGAACTTTGGATATACCGTAGAGGAGATAAAAATAAGAGACACGTTTTTTTTAGCGACCCAATTCCACGTTTAAGGGTTAAAAATTGGAGAAAAAATGAACCCGTATTGGTGTGGAAACATCTCTGAAATTTACGAAAATTTTATTTATTTGTTCACAGCCTTAAAGTACTCGAGAAAACAAAAATTTTAATATCCATATTGTCTACACTCAAAAAAAGTCAGCAAAAAAGTTGCTGTGTCAGCAAATTTTTAGTCAGGAGCGTGCTTGCAAAAAAGTTGACAATTTCAGCAAAAGGTGTTTGCTGAAAATCAGCTCGCTGAAATAGCAATTTCAGCAAAAGATTTGCTAACACTTAGTCGATTGGAAATGAAAAAATCCTTGCTAAAATCACTAAACTTTTTGCTGAATATTAGTAGACTGAAAAAAACTTAAAAAAACTTGTAGCGAAATTTTACTTTAGTTAATTTATTTGCTGAAAATTTAAATATAGAAATTGTGTAGTTGTTTTTTTTGTTGTCGTCCACGCTATAAATGCTGTTATAAGCACAATTTTTGTAGCTAAATAAATTAGTAAAACATTAGTTTAGTGCTAAAAAAATATAACTACTTGCTGAAAACGGAATTTCAGCAAAAATATACATTCCTCTACAAATTAATGTTATTTTCACTTAAAACAACAACACATAAATACTACTTTAATAACTAACAAATTCTTAGGCAGAAGTTGCCTAAGTGTATGTACAACATTTCCGCAGTATTTATGTGTTTGTAATAAATATTTAAAAATTTTTCCGTTTCCACTCCACTCTATTGACTGTGTGTGTGTATATATTTGAGCTTGCCCAGCCACCGATTTAGTAGAGTGCGTAAATTATAAAGTGTCTTTGGTATCGCCTGAAGTGACAACCCCATGGTGCCATATGGTTTTGCGCTTAAAGGTTAATAGCCATAGGCGGCTTTGTTTCAATTTTTTTTCTTTGTTACTGTTTGTCATTTTATTTTCCAAACTTCCTTCGTTCTTGTAAATTTGTTATTAGAAAAATATCAGCTGTAAAATCTTTAAACAATTTTGCGAATTTTTTTTCTTTCAATTTTCTCTTTTTTCTTCAGTTTACTGTAGTAATTTAATGTTTATGATTTGTTACAGGTATTTACCGGAAAAATTCAAATTATATAGTTAAATAGCCATATTGCAAATATTCAAGGAAATTATATTAATATACAATAAAAGATATATTTATGTACCTAAAATGAAAAGTTAAATTAATATAGTACATTAAAATATACACCTAAAAGGAATAGTTATTAGTAAAACGGCTTGCATTTATTTGTGCTAAGTTTTTTAATTTTCAGTAAATTATAAAACGTCTACTAATATCAAGCTGAAGATTGAAAATTGTAAACAGGACCGTTAATACAATTTATACAAAAGAAAAAAATCGACAAATTTTAAATCGAATTTCAATTTAAATCGGTTCTAAAAGGCAGAAAGAAAACTTTGAGAATTGTTACTAATTCTACAAAATGATTCAGAAATTACTCGGAACTGTAAGTAAATTTAAATATTTTACGAACAATTCAAAAAAAAATTCCCCAAAAAGTGTTGTGGCAACTGAATTCAATTACAATGTGGTTATGATAACGGAATTATAGGTTGCCACAACTAGGTTGCAGCTACCGAACATCGGCTGTTACAACAGAAATCTTTTGAGAGCGTGTATTTTGAGCCCATTTGTGATTCTTTTTTAGCCTGGTTTGCAGGCTGGGATTTTTTTTTTAAAATCCATTATATTTGGGTTTGCTTTTCCTCTAAAAACACAATAAATCCGTAAATCTTTTTTAAATAATTCTCTTTGATTGGTTTGTTAAAAATGTTTTTTTAATTACCAAGGAAACTACATAGTGGTGTAACCCAATCTGCTGTAGTACTTTTTTTCTTGAGTACAATTTAGAAGATAAAATTTAAAATTCTTTACACAAATTGGGTACCAAATGTAAGGTTCTTTAAAGATGCAATCGTCGGTATATAAAATATTTCCAAAAATGTCCGATCATTGTTATTATTAACAAAAAATGTGGGGGCTGTGGTGTAATGGTAAGCATGTTGGACTGTTACACATAAGGTTGCAAGTTCGATCCCCAACCAAGGCAACATCAATTTATAAAAAATAATAATATACATGAGTTTTTTCTATCACTCCACAGAAAAAATTAAAATTGAGTCTCAATTAAAGTATTTGTAAATACAATTAAAAATTTAGTTGAATTCGGACCAATTAAGATAATCGTTATATCAATTAAATTTTTTGCAAAGTTTTAATTGAAAAATTTTCAATTAAAGTTTTAATCATATCAATTAAAAATTTAATCAAAAATCGTCAAAATTTTCAATTAAGTTATGGCGCTTTTATTAAAATGTGTGATATTAAATACAAATATAATTAATAAATATTTATTAATTTTCTTATGTTTTTGACTGATTTGAGACACACTTTTGTAATTTTTATATCTGCAAATAAAATAAATAAAAATAAATAAATAGAAGAAAAATATTAATAATACAAAATAATATGACTTTACGCAACGCACATTAAGGCCCGATTATTGAATGTACAGTTACAATTTATCCGGCAGTTAAAGTCCTAGTTAGTACACACAGAGAAAAAAAATGCCATTTTCCAACTGAAATTCGATTACATCTACTAAAATAGTTTGGTGCAACTGAATATTGGTTATCACAACAAAATTCGGTTTATACAACTGAATTTTAGTTGCAATACCCAAAATATTTAGGAATCACGTTCCAATATGGTTTCACCAACTGAATTTATTGGTTGTAGCAACCAAGATAGGCTTAGCAATTCGGTTGGCGATTTTTTTTCCTGTGTGTAGCTAACTGGACATTCAGTAATCGGACCTAAGAGTTTTTTTTAATATGTTGTCATTGTCAATGGAACTTATTTAATTGATATACAGTAGACGCTCGCAAATTAGAACCGCTTTGTTTTTGAGGCAATTCTAATTTCTGTACGTTTTTTTTCGTTTCGTTTCCAATGATAAAGTGTTTTTTTACGTTTATTTAACATTTTAAACGATACACTTTCACTATTTAATAGAGACTGCCAAATAATATGTACACGCGTATCAAATTTCACAAATAAACTAGCCAAAAATGTACATAAATGAGACAAAAAAAAAAAACAAATAGGGAAAAACATATATAATTTGGTGATTCCCCTTTTTAGTTTTACTTTATTCAAACAGAATAAAAATAAATTGGGGATTTCCTGTGTATTCAAATAACCAAAAAAAAAAAAACGCTCAGAAATTAGAATTTTAAATTCGAATTTCAGAGCGTTTAATGTATTGCAAACATTGATTCTAATTTCTGGACGTTCGAATTACTGAAAGCTCTAATTTGCGAGCGTCTACTGTATTAAAATTTTAATTGATATGATTGAACTTTTAATTGAAAATTAATTTGAAATCAAAGAAAATTTTTATTGAAATATGGCAATAATTTTTTCTGTGTCATACATCGCAGCGTACTCCTTCGGTGTTCCCATAGCACTTAACTCCACCGAGGTAAAATAATATAAAATGGCTATGAACTAAAAAGCTTCAACAAAGTTCGCCAACTCTTCATCAGATGGCGCGCAATGTTGTTTCTCAAAAAAAAAAAAAAATAATAAAAATGACATTTCTTATCTCCAATAGTTTCTAATAGTAGACATGGATGGATAGGGATGGATAGCGTGTGTATCACATGTTTTAGTAAAAAAAAAGGTACCCACTGCAACCCCGCTTTATAACACCTAAAAAAGCGCCTATCTACAACATATCCAAGTTTTATTAAAACCTGCCAGTGACACCACTATGTAGTTTCCTTGTAAATAAAATTAATACCTATTATAATCTTCTTTAGAGTATTGTAGTTGGTGTATGTTTTTATTTGGGTCAAATTAATAAATTTTAAAATAACATGGTTGTTCTTTTTTTTTTTGGAAAATTTAAATATATATTTTTGTATTATTCTAATATCTATAAAATCTTATTGAGATAAGAAAATGACATAAAAATGGTTTTAGATCAAACGCCATGCGCTTGTTGGAAGATTTTTGAACCTTTTTTATGGTTAATTTAAATTACAATAAGAAAATATGTAGCAAAGATTTATAAACAAAATTATGGAAATTATATTGTTAAAGAAACTTTAAAAGTATGTTAGTATTTTTTGTCCCATAAATTTTGAGGTTTTCTAAAAGCAATTTTAAAAAGTCTTACATATATCACAATCAGCAAAGTTTGACAGTTGCTATAATCCACCAAATCTTAGGTCGAAGGACGAAGCCTATTGATTTTGGTTAAAGTCTGCCCATGGTTAGACCTAGTGCCCATATAAAGATCCCCTCATAATTGGCTTATTCACACGCTACATGTCGCAAATACGAAGATATATAAAATCCTATTGATTCTGGATAGAATCGGTCCATATTTGGACATATCGCCCACATGAACTATATTTCCGATTTTCTCTTAAATACACCTAACATTAGGTAAAATGAAAATTTCTTACCGTTATTAAATTTTTTTAGAATTTTATAGAAAAATTTTTACAGAAGTCCATTTCAACCCATTCGAATTCCGGATTCAAATATTCGCTAGCTTTTAACCAGACTTGTGTAGGGTATCACATAGCCGGCATGTCCGACTTTAACTTTTTTACTCGTTTTCATATTTTGAAGTTAAATTTAGTAGACTACAAATACAATATCAGTCAATATTTGCTAAAAAAAATAGTAAACTGCTAAGTTCAGAAAGCCAGATTTTTATTTGCATTAAAAAAGAAATCGGATAAATAACAGGCACCGTGACCGTTATATATTTTATCATAAAAGTTATTATAAAAAGTTATTTTTTGACTTTTATTGTTTTGAGCATAAAATAAAAGTTATTTTTGCTGGAAAAAAATAAAAGTCAAAAAATAACTTTTTGCATCTGACTTTTGTGATAAAAGTCATAACGTTTACGGTCCCTGTTATTTACCCGTTTATATTAAAAAGATTTTTGCTTCAATAATGAATGATTTTATTTGTCAAACAAATATACGAATAAAGTATATGTTTGCAAAATAAACTCCTACTATTTCTAATGAAATCTATTGTATGTATGGTGGCTCTGAGTTCCATATAAATTATAATGAACTATGTTTTTGTCAATATGTCTCAAAAATAATAGACCATTAACAATGAATTTTATTTACAAACTTCTATCTTATTCTTCTTCAACAGAAACATATCGTCAACAATAAGTTATAATCTAATGCATGAGTTAGTCGTAGTCTTTTACTAACAATTGAAAATTCTATAAGACATATTGTTGACGTATTTTGTTATTGTATGCGCCCCAGTATTTGTGTACAAACAATCCTTTGTGTGAGGAGACAATGCCAGGATTTTAATGGTTTCTCTGCCGCACACAGCCAAACATACAGTGAAAATGTCAAAATTCCACGTAATTTTTTTTAATATAAAAAGATTTTCACTTTCCATATATCATTTGTGGTGTTTTGTGTGTGTCCTAAAAGGATCAACATCATTTGTGGTGTTGGATTATAATTGTCACTATTACAAAACCAAAAGGATCAACGATTTTTCAAACAACAATATCAAATACAAACACACAGACATTTTTATTACCTCGATATTTTCTCATCTTTCATTCTAACTCACATATTTGTGGTATTTGTATGGATTTTGGTAATAATCACGCGGGGTAACAAAAATATTGGAAGCAGTAAATTCCAAACTGTATGAGATGAAAATAAGCATCTGCCTTGATACAAAAGAATTCTGGGATGTGGTGTTTTAATTTTAGAAAGTATTATGCATGTATTGTGTTTAGATTTAGTTTCTTTTTTTTTTTTGGAAAGATGGTAGTTTGACAAAAAATAAGATTTATGGTTTTTTAAATAATTAACTCAAGAAATACAAAACCCTATGAAGATGAAGCAGAATAAAAATTACAAATGTGTCACAGTATCAATTGTCATTGTCACTGTTGCAAGACGCATTTGCTAAACAAAACATGTTAAAACAAATGTTTTGAAAACTAAAACAGCAAGATAACAATTTCACAACAATTTATTGTATCCAAAATATGTATATTGTCTTGTTTTCATATGCTTGATTTTCAAAAACAGAAGTCAAATGAAAAGTTAAACGATGTATGTTTTTATGATAATTGAAGCATATCTCCTTTAGAGCTACACGGGAATCACTAAGAAAATCTGATACTCAAAAATATAAAAATTCAAGAAAAAAAAAAATTCGTTGGGGTGTAAACTTGAATATTAAGAAAAAAGAGATCTTGTTAAACACAATTAAAAGTATGGTCATATTTTTATTGTTAAATGATGCCACATTATTGAATCGTTCTTGGATTTTTAAACAAAACAATTGGTTTATACTTTTTTTCAAAAGCGTTTTTGATAGAAAATATAAAAAGAAAAACATTCTTTAACCCATGGTTACATATACGTAAGATTCGAGGATGCCTGAGAAATACAAAATTTTGGAGTTTTTCTTTTTATATGCACCATATTATGAAATATAAGTTAGGTTTCAGTATATTGTGTTTAGTGTCACCCTGTGACAAAATAGGAGGACTATAATTAAAAACTCTTTCCTTTTCTGGCAAATTTGAGTGTAAGTCATTCACATTTGATAACAAATATGTCCATTTAAATGTGTTTCACATTTCTATCCATATTGTAAATTTCCCAAAGATTTTTTAAACCAACGAATATGCAACCTGTAACCTTATATTGTAAAAGAGTGTCTTTAAAGATTCCATTAAATTGTTCTAGATTTAAAGAAATTCTACTCGTAAGAAAATTACATTTAAATTTCCCTTGTACTTGTTAAGAAAAAGAAAAAGAATATATCTGGCATTACTGTTGACAACTTACAGTGGCATCACTTAAACAAGCGTAACATACGCTACTACTTCGTAGAAGGATATGGTTGCTTCAAAGATATTTATGATCAACGCCTCTGGCGTCTGTATCTGTGCTGGGTATTTGGTAAATATCAAACGTTCCGCTTTGATTGTTTTAAACATGAATTTTACGTTTCGGCATTCACTGTAAAACAATGAAATATAAACCAAAAAAATCAAAATTGATAAAACAAATATGAAAAAGTACTACTAAAACATATGAACTATAGAAATTCTTATAAAAATATGAAGTAAGGCGTTTTCAACTGTTTAAAAATTTTTGATAATAAAAAAAAAAATAAAATATAATTAATGATTACGAGTATTTAAGCATTAGTACTTTTTTATTATATTTAATCTATTTATACTTAAGAACTCCTGCTGCTATTTAATCATGTGTCTATAGAGGATTACGTATTATTTTGGCTTGTAATTCCCCATAAACAAATGTCATTGTTTAGGAAAAAATTCGAATGGAAAATGTTGACACGAGAAGTGCTCATAAATTAGAATTTTTTTATACTTTTCCTACACAAAAAGATCCTCCCCTTTATGCCGATAATATTTGACTTTTCAAAAAAATAAAATATCCTTTTTAACTAATACCTAGTTTATCCTTGTTTTGTTTGACCATTTGTTAGCCTTTTGTATTCAAAAAGTGTTTATTATAAAATTGTGGTCAATTGTGCATGAGCGAATGTTTATGACCACACCATATATGAGCATATTATGGGGTAAATTTTCACCATAAATTGCATTTTTAAATTATATATGAAATGTCGTATCAGAAGGTACATATTTTGTTAAAACTATGTAATTGTTTAGAAAATTAAATAAGAAAAAAACATCTGTTCAAATTATTTTCATCTTTTATTTAAAATATTCTGTTTGACTTTAGATGTTTTAGTTATATTAATTTATTGGACCTAAATTAAGTTATGGAAACTTTTGTTAATCTCATTAGAGGTTATAGATGAAATTTAAAATTTTTAGTTATACGTACACTAATAGAAATAAATCTGTAAAAATAGCAGAAAAAGTTACCAAAAATTTGTTAAAAATTGTGCTTTAAAAAAAACTGCTGAAATTAGCAGATTTTTTTGTTAAATATTAGTAAAATAAGAACAGCAAATTTAAAACTGTTAAATATACAGAATTTAAGTTATATTTGAGTTAAAGTTTCGTTAATGGAAAATAGCAAATTAAACTGCTAAAATCAGTAAAAATAATTTGCTAAATAATTTGTAGCCTAAAAAATCACAAAAAAAATTTAAAATCTTCGAACTTTTTTCAATTTTTTTAAATGCAAATAAAAATCTAGCCTTTGGAAATCAGCAATTTACAATTTTTTTTAGCAAATATTTCTATTAATTTAACATATTATTTGCATTCAAATAAATTTAGCTTAAAAATAATAAAAATTTTGTAGATATAACAGCTTGTTTTTGCCATTTTTAGTCTACTAATATTTAGCAAAATTTTCTGCAGATTGTACAGTACAACTTGCTATTTTCAATCAACTAAAAGTTAACTTAAATATAACTAAAATTCTGTAAAGTTAACAGTTTTAATTTTGCTGTTCTTATTTTACTAGTATTTAGTAAAAAATCTATTAATTTTAGCAGTTTTTTCTACAGCATAATTTTTAACAAATTTTTCTGCTATTTTTACAGATTTATTTCTGTGAGTGTAGGGGTAAGAGGGTTAAAATGTTCCGCAAAAATGTTTGTCATGAAATTCTACTATAAGTCTCTGAAGACATCTAAAAAATAAGTCAAAACTTAAAACATGTTTTAGGGTTAATCCCGTACTTATTAAAAATTGGCGCTAAAATGTACAACAAACCTGAATTTTAGGAGGAAGCAATGTGAATCTTCCATTTTAGGTATAGGATGTGTTTAGCGAACTTATGTAAAACACTACGAGGAACATTTTTGTGGAACATTTTAGCCCTCTAACTCTTTAACTTACGGGTCTTTTTGTCCCTTTTTAAAAAGGGGCCAAAGAAAAAAGGGGAATTTTTTATTTTTTTATCTAATCTACCAATATTCAGCAAATTTTTTTTGCTAATTTCAGCGGTGTAAAATGTCATTTTAAATTAACTAAAATTTAACAAAAATTTAAATTTCCATCAAATTGCATCTGATGGTGTAATAACAGATTTGCGAAAAGATGTTTTTGACAATCACATCATTACATAGGATTTTTTGTCATCAGACTTTAAATCGGATAATATAAATCGCACTTTAGCAGATTCAGCAGATTTCAGTTGTTTTCCTGCAGGGCCCTTTTAAACTACCCAGCAGAAATTATTGCTTGCTTGGAAGCAGTTTTGTCAGGGAAAGTTGAGCAGTGAAGCGATTGCATTATTGATGATATCACGCCTGATTTTTGTTCGAGATAGCTCGCGTGAAAGCACTTGTCTCGAGATCCGAAAAGGCATGAATTCACTGCTTTTAATTGGGGCTCCTGTTTTTATTTTAAAATGTCGATAATTCATGCCTCCTCGGATGTGCATATTATAAAGCTTTTCAACTATTTAAAATCATGCCTTCTCAAAAGCATATTTTTCCGTGAAGAGAAAATGCCTCTTATTTGCAGTAAAACTTCTTATTTTCAATAAAATAACTTTTTTCCGCATTTTAAAAAATTTTGATAAAAGAACCGCAAAAATATTTAAGCAATCAAAATGTATTGCTCATTTCATGCCTTCTTGAAAAGCGCAGCAAAAAGCGATGTAAACAATTAATCAACTTAGGCCTTTCATTTGTGCTGTTTACGAAGCTATACATTTTTAGAAGCGGTAAAAGTAGCAGTAAGGAAGCAGTAAACGTTTTTACTGCTTCCACATTTTTGCTGGGTAATTATCAGCTTTTTCTGCGACTTGTACAAATTAATTCCCATAAGTGTAATATATGAACATTATTAATAAATAATACTAAAAATATTCACATTAAATAATTCGTAATAAAAAAAAAATATTTTTAAAAGCATTTTAAAATTTAAACTATGTATTAGAAGACTAGCAAAAAATTCAGTTAAATGTTAAATTTCGCTACAAAAATGTGTGATTTAACTCCATAATGGTGAAGTTTTTCATAGAGCTTTTAAATCGTCTTTTCAAATGAATGAAACTCTGTATTGCCACCATGTTTTGTTTAAAGAAATATGGTTAATACAGAACTCGCAAATTCGATTATCATAAAATTCTGGCAAAATTTCTAAAATTCTATATTGAAAGAAATTTCTTTGTTTCGATAAGAAAATGCGTCATAGTCGGAGAAATAAAAAGTACCAGAAAATTGCACAAAATGGAAAAGAACTTGTAATAAAATTGGATCTAAAAAATTTTATTTTTTTTAAAGAGAAAATAGGAGCTACGAAAAACCCCTCAATGAAATAAAGGCTGAAAATAAGTTTCATAATGAAATAACACCCTATGTTGGAATATGAAATTGGGTTTTGATCGTGTTTCGCAGAGCCATTTCATCTGAAATAGAACTTTACCCGTTCAAATCCATAATATTCGCTTTTTATTCATTACTATGATAATAACCGAGCGATTTATTTCAAAAAATCAAATTTTTCTCTGAAGCACATTTTTCAACTAGTTTCTTACGTACTTAAATACTGGATGGCGCCCAATAATTTAACTATTTTTAACAAAATAAAATAACCACCAAAAATGAAACAACCCCCAAAAAAAATTAAAAGGCAATAATGTTCACACTGTTTTAATTTTTTTTCATTGGGGATTTTATCATTATGAAATAATCTCAATATTTAAAGATTAAATAAACCCCCAAAAATTAAATAACCATCAAATATTTTAAGGTCATTTCTTGGATGTTATTTAATTTTTCCCTTTGGGGTTATTTCATGCGATGATATTTTTAAGAGAACATTTCCAAATTTTAAAAATTTTTAAAAAAGGACTTTTAAAAGACAACTAAAATTAAGGCGAAACGCGAGAAATTTTTACAAAAAAATTTGTCCGTTTCTGGCACGCAGCGAAAAAAATATTGCCACCCCTGATATAGGGTTTATGTATTATATTATTTTATTCACAATATTGTAATGTTAACATGGAAGTCATGAATAAACTTTAATTAAAAAAAAACCTTCCATAAATTTTTATATTTTGCCATATTTGTTCAATTTTAAACCATTCACATCATAACTTTATTGCCATTAATTTGTCATTTTATCTCTTCTAATTGATTTATTAATTGTTAATTTATTGTTTTCTTTTCATAGTTAAAAAAAAACAAAAGACAACAGATTTCGAATTAGCATAAAATCAAACGAAACTCCTAATAAATGATTAGGTTCGTGAATAATTCTAAATCTTTGATATTCAATATTAACGCAAATGTTTGTATTTTTTTTTTATTTTATGTTTTCTGATGTTTTCTAATGACAAGTCGTATATATTTTCAATGATTTTTATAGTTATAATATTGTTTCTTTTACCATTTTCGTTCATGTTTTATGATAATTAATGTAATTTATTGATTTTTAAACATTTCCTACATGAGTTTTTAAAGATTTAAAGATTTGTTTTCAGAAATTTTTGTCTAAATATTTTATTATTTTAGGTTTTTGTTATGTTAACTGAAAAAAATGCAATAAATTTGTTAAAACATATAAAAATGTTGTAGTTTTTTTTTTGTTTGTTGGGCTCATTAAATATTTAAGCATTTACAACAAAATAGGGCTTTTACAAATATTTATTTTACAAAAGTTTTTTTTGTGTGTGTTTTGGTTTGAAAAAAGCTTATTTTTAATCTCTTTTGCTAATCTCACCAAAATACCTTCGTTTTCTTTTTTTTTGTTGTTGTGAATATTTTATAAAAAAAAGACAGGTGTTGTTGCGTTTTTTGTTTATTTTTATATCTCTCTAATGTTAAGTGTTAACAAAATATTTTGTGTTTTGTTTAAAAATATACACTTATAAAAAAAAAAACGTTGGTTTTAGCAAAAAACACTAAAATTTTATTTAATGTTTAATCAAAATATTTGATTTTATTCAATCAAATATTTTGAGTTATTGTTAAGTGCATCATGGCTTTGTGTTTTCGAGGATCAGTTTTGATGTTGAAAATTTCTGCATGCTGCACCACTATGCGGCATATTAGGAAACCACAAAAAATCAAATTGTGTTGAAGTAATCACGGTAATGATAACGCTATTGTAGATTATTTCCGTAATGGCAATTTCCAAGAGCAGAGAATTTTATACGCAACGCTATTTCGTTAATGTCGGTAACGGTATTTTAAGGTTATCGATATTTCATTTATTTCGGTAACGGTATTTTAAGGATTATGGTATTTCAGTTATTTCGGTAACATTATTTTAAGGTTACACGTAGTTAGTGGAAAAGGTTTTGAATCGATAACGGTATTTTAGCGGAATTGCGTGCCAATTATGGTAGTAATAGGTTCTTATTTTAAGTACTAAACCAAAAATACCACTACCGTTTCGAACGACTATCTTTAATCTTAAAACACGAAATAAAAAAATACCGTTAACCCTAAAATATGCTAACAAAATTACTTTAAATGACGCTACCCTTAAAATAAGCTAACGAAAAAATTTTGTAATATCTTTATTCATTATCTTAAAACATTTGTCTAAAAATTTTTAGAATTTAAAGTTTCATTTTGTAAATTTATTTTTTCTAAAATTCATCAATCTAGGTTTTTCTTTGAGTGTACATATGAGTACCTCTTTGCCTAGTCAGTGTTTGCATACATATGTATGATAATCTGGTACTCTAGATTTTATACAATCCTTTTGTTTGTTTCCTTATTTTTATTTCTAGAGCATTTGTTATTAGTAAACACTTAACAACAAAATCTAAGTGACATCTTAAAAGCACCAACAACAATAACAGAAAACAATATAATAATACAAACTCTTGAAAAAAAAAACACTTCTTAAAACAAATCTTAAAATCTGGAAAAAAGGAAGATTGTTTTCCCTTTAAAATAAAGTGCCTAAAGGATAATCACTTAGAAGTACATACTAAAAAAATACACTCAAACATAGACAATGTAAAACTTATGATGAGAATTAGTTTATTTCTTTTTTCATTTTCCCTTCAAAAGGATTTGTAAGGATTTTATTTGATATATGCGTATGTGTGTTTAGTTGCAAAAATTATTGCAAAGTATTGCAAAAATGTTAAGCTTAGGTGGGCTAAACAAGCGGGCTAGACAAAAACAAAGTAATGTTTGCAATTTTCAAGGTGTGTTTTTTTTTGTACAGATTATTTAGGCGGTTTAACTAAGCAGATTTTTGTTTAACAAAGGAAAATTGAAAATTCAAGAAGTTTTTGTGAAGAGTCCAAATAATAAAACTATTGCTAGATCGGTCAAAACAACAGAAAAGTATTTTGGAAGATGACAAAGCAAATTGTGATTTTTGTTGTTGTTTTTTCTTTGATATTTCAAATGTTGAATAATGCTCCTAGTGGAGAAGAAGAAAATCTTATTGATGCATTTAATGTTTACCCCGATAAAGATAAACTTGAAATTACATTTTTTTATGTTTGTAACAAACTTTCAATCGTTTCTTCTTTTCTTTCTTGCTGACGATTTCCTAAGGCAAGACTGAAATCCGGATAGGGACATGCCTTCAACAGATTATTTTTCACAATTTGTTAAATAAGTTTTGGAATTTTAGCACATTTAATTCCTGTAATGCAATTAATGTATATCCCGATAAAAATAAATTTAAAAAAATAATTTATTATTATCAGCTAGGTTGATACTAATATAGACGGAGCTCAAATATCCTATTATTCGTAACGGTCCTGGGCTCAGTTTCGGGACCGTCAATTTAACATGATGTTATTTTAATGCAAGGATCAATATGCCACTTATAGGAAAAATCAGTCAATTTGCCACTCAAAGGAAAGAAAGCAGCTCACTTTGGATATCGAATTGGATTTTCAATCATGACTTACATCACCAATAATATCGTACAAGCGCTACATTGTTCACTTTACCTGCCCTCAAAGAAGTTTGTCAGTTACTACATGTCAGTTGTTTATGTCTTAATTGATAGTTGTTGTTTTTAACTGTAACTACAGTTGGTTTTCTATGAAAAAATACAAAACAACTGTTAGCACAAAAACAACTAACGAAATGTCTACTGTATGTCGTAACAGTTGTTAATAAAACAATAATGTGATATAATAAAAACCAACTACCAAAACACTATTTTTGCAGTATACAATTAATTTTGTTAGTTATTTAAGAAGTAAAAAAATTTAGTTGAGTTTTTGAAAACTTGTCTTTAGTTTGTATTTGTTGTTGTTATTGATGTATTCGTAGTTTGTTAATCAAAATCAAAAAGTTTTATGTTATCTCCAATACATATAACTGGAGATCCATTTTGAATTTTGATTTTAAATTTTAAGTAGGATGAAGTAACAACACATCATTTTTTCTAATCGAAAGAAAAACCTTGTTTTTTTTAAAACATTTTTTATTAAAATATATTTTTATAATATTAACAAGAATTAACTGTAAAACCAGTAGTTTTTACCAATTTCGTTAGTTGTTTCAAAATTTTTGTGGCAAAGATTTCTCTGTAATTTTTATGACATTGTTAATTATATATTGCATTTGTTAGTTGTTTTTTGACTATTAAAAATAACTACATTTTTAGTTAACTGCATATGCCATTGCTTTAACTGCGATTTTGAGTAGATCCTACCGACAGACTTTTTGAGCTTTTATGACATTACCCGGCAACATTTTAGGTTCCAAAGAATCGGTTGCGGAATAGATTATTTTCCTTTGTAACCCATTTTACACTCATATAAATAAAACTGTATAACAGATTGTCCCGAATTTTGAAAATTATTGATATTCGGAATGTAAAATGATGCGTATTATTGAACTGATTATGGAAAAATATCAAAGAAAATTGTCGAGGGTACACTCATAGAAAAAAGTTTGTAGAAAAGTTAGTAAAACTGTTAGTACTTCAACTTAACAAATTTTTAACTAATTTTTAGTTAAAATTTAATTTTTTTGCTACCTCCTCATTACTAACTTACACTTTTTTTGCTATTTTTTTTGCTGAATTTAGTTACTAAAAATTAACAATAAATTTGCTAACTTTACAGTATTTTGCTGAATTTTAGTTACTAATTTTTAACAGAAGATTTGCTAATTTTACAAATTTTTTGTAAACTAAACCACCAATTTTGGAGCGCTTATAAACAGAATTTTAAATGACTCATAAAAATTACTGCATATTTTTAACTCGCCAAAAATAATGCAAAAAGTTGTTATATAAAGCTAAATTGAAATGGTTGAAAATTTGTCCTACTCATAAAATATCTAAATTATTAAAATTTATGAGAAATTATCGCAATACATTAATTTTCAAAGATCAAGGTTTATTTTGGACGAACCATTTTAATATGAAAATTGTGATTAAAATTATCTCTGGGGAGCAAGTGGAGTTTACGGAGATGACCCTAATTTGTTTCCCCCAATATTGTAGTTTTTAAGCTTATTTAAAGAATACGATATTTTTAATCGGCCACACCTTCTTTCCTGTGGGTGGAGCTTTAGAGGTGAAAATGGAAACTCAAATA
The DNA here is from genome assembly GCA_949987735.1 of Leucophora obtusa. Classification (NCBI taxonomy): domain Eukaryota; kingdom Metazoa; phylum Arthropoda; class Insecta; order Diptera; family Anthomyiidae; genus Leucophora; species Leucophora obtusa. The sequence goes on from OX465296.1 coordinate 3,735,280, forward strand.
AATTCGGAAGTACATATCTGATCAGCAAACAATGAAAATCAAAAGAAGGGTCTCTGAAATACATTTTGTTATGGTTAACATATTATTGTCTATAAATATTACCACTTTTACAAAAAATCATTCTTGGGAAATTTTCATTGGCATTGAAATATAATTGGCATTACTTTATCTCAATGTCAATGCCAACAAATTTCATCACCATTCAATGCCAATGAAATTTTTTTCAATTTGCATTGATGAAAACAATGTTAATGAAATGTACACATAATTGAAGAAAAAGCATTGTAATTTAAAAAAATATAAGAAATACTCGAATTTTTAATTTTTCTTTCTTAATTTATTCTTTTATGAAACATGAAAACAAATACTTCTTTCATCAATTATAAATGGGCATTTAGGCATTGAACAATGCCAATTGAAAAAATTTCAATTAATTGACACATTCAATAAACTGGTCCCAAGTATGTTTTTAAATACACATTTATTTTTTATTTATTAATTTTCATTTCATTTGCTCCTTTTTTACCTTTTTCCAGTCCACTAGTAATCTGCAAAAGTTTTGATGATTTCAGAAAATTTTAGCAAAAATTTTGTAGATTTAACAGTTTTTTGTTTGCTATTTTCATTCTGATATTATTTAGCAAATTTTTTGCTGATTTCAGCAAGTTAAATTGTCATTTGCAATTAACAAAAATTTAGCTCAAATATTACTAAAACTCTGTATTTGCAATTAACCACAATTTAGCTCAAATATTACTAAAATTCTGTAAATTTAACAGTTTTTTTAACAGCTGTTTTCATTTTATTAATATTTAGCAAACTGATTCTGCTAATATTAGCAGTTTTTTCTGCAGCATCATTTTAAACTAATTTTTAGTAACGTTTTCTGCTATGTTTACGGACTTATTTGTATGAGTGTACTTATAGCCCACTATCCGCGTTTGAAGTTGACCTTCGTTGTGTATTTCTTTGAAAAAAAAAAAAAAATCTCGAGCAGAATAGGGCTCAAACGTTTGGTAGTGCTGAGCATATTTTAGCATATTTTAAAAAATGCCGTGGAGTAATTTTGGTTTATCAGGGCATCATTTAGTTTGAAAAAAATCTTTTTTTCTTTAAATATATTTGAAACTTGAATTTTTTTATTACTTTTGTGAAAAGAAGTGTAAATTTTACTTAACTAACTAAATTTTGTATATATGTATAACAGTTTCCCAGCAGAAACACTGTTATGCCGTCTATCATAAAAGCCAGATGCAAAAAGTTATTTTTTGAATTTTATTTTTTTCGAGCAAACATAAAAGTTATTTCTTTACTTTTATTATTTTGAAGCCTTCAGGCAGTGTTTGCCCTTAAGACTTTAGGATTAGCAATTACTCAAGCCATTTCTTCATTTCTGGTTTGGGGATAGTGGCCGAAAAATTTCGATTGAAGTTAAAATTAGAAATCTGTTCGGAATTTGCATGGAATCTTTTTCGTTGACTGATATAAAAATATTTCAAAGAAAATACAAATTTTCAAACAAGACAGAAAAGTAATTAAAGATAGAAAAAATCAAACAAGCAAAGAGAACTTTATTCAATTAAATTTTCTTTAACCAGTGGGGTTCTATACCTCTCTTCCTCGCTCAACCTGTCTTCTTTTTATTTGTTCGTGAAGTCGGGCAAAGCAAAAGAAAACATGTTGGTAAAATATCGTCGACCGGCCTGCAAAATGTCACATGTGTTTTTTAATAGATTTTCAGGAGAGCGGAAAAACTGTTACAAAATTTACTTTTAAGATATTTTATTTAGTAAAATCATCATTGAGGCATATGATGGCAATAAAATATCTTAAAAGTAGATAACAGTTTTTTCGCTCTCCTGAAAATCTATTAAAAAACACATGTGACATTTTGCAGGCCGGTCGACGATTTAACTATTTTAATTAAATTTTTTTCATATTTTTTAATAATATTTCAACACATTTTTTAAATATTCGGTATCTTAACTAACAAATAATTAAAGTAAAATAAAAAATATATTAAATTTTAGTAGAAAATAACACAATAATAGCAAAATAAAACTTCGTGTTGATAGCAACAAATTTTTAGTTAACATGTTGCAATGAAATTCTTTCTATGTAAAAAAATGTTTTCACTTGATTTTCCGAGCTACGCCTACAACAACAAAAGACGGTGAGCACTGCAGTTTCTCTAGTAAGTTCATACTCTGTCATCATACAAATATTTTGAGCATAATACACTCGTAGTAGATAAAAGGTGAAACCTAATAAAATTTAAAATTAAAAAAAACTATCCTAAAGATACATTTGTGAGAGTAAAAATTCAAAAATTATGAGTGATAAATACGGGAGAATATTTTGACTCAAAGAGACGAATATCTCAAAAAGTGTTCTCTATATTAAGAGAGTGATGATATCACTTAAACTCAAAGAGTAATGCTTGGATAAAATTAAGTGAAATTGGGAAAAAGAGTTTGGTTAAAATTTATCTGCTCTATTTTAAATGGGTGCTAAGCAGTTAATGTTGGGTTTTTGTAAAAGATGTTAAGTTCTCAATGTCTTTTTAACGTTAAAATTAATGATTATTTTCAACGTTTTTGGTTTGGGTTATTAAATGAAGGTTGGTTTGGCTAGCTGGCTGAATGACAGACTGACTGATTGCAGAACATAATATTGTATTTGTTGTAGTTGTTAATTTTTGTTGTAAATACTACCATGTACTCGTACTTGTTTGAGGTTAAGGTTTTATACTTAATATTATATTGTAAAATTTTTTTTGGTATAGCATGAGTTGTAAGTTTTTAAAATATCTATCTATGCGATATTTCAACTAGCTTATCATGTCATAGTTATCTCATTCGACAAAAAAAAAACAAAATATTTCATTAATTTTTTTTATAACTTACCTAAAAGTTGTAAACAATTTTTATGATGGAATTGTGTTGTTTTATAGTTTTTTTTTAAATTTTTTAAGTGGTTTTAACAAATTATTTTTTTTATTTCAGTAAATATTAATTAACTTGCAAATATTTAAAATTTATTTAGTTGTTGTTGTTGTTGATAATCAAGATTTCTGCAAAAAAAATTTTAATAACAGGGTCGTATACAGGCAAATTTCGAAATTATGAAGGGAATTTACAAGCATTTTTTAGAGTGTGTAATATCAATATCAAATTTTCTACTTTATGTTCCATTTCTGCCTTTATGTAGTCAATACAAGTTAGTTTCATTTAGAAAAAAAAACTTAAAACTTTTAAATTGTAACCTCTAACATTCATTCAAATTTAATAACAACAACTAAAAAAAAGAAACACCTCTAACCAATGGTCAGTTATTTAGTTTGTTCATTGAGGTGCCTATAATATGCAATTTTAATATAAATATTTGCAGCCTAACTAAACATCTAACAGTCAAATGGCCTGCCAGTTAGCCATCCAAGCAATTCCACCATTTAGTCATATAAAACACCGCACACATGGTTAGAAGCAATTTTTTTTTAGCCAATCATCATAATTTTTTAGTTTTATGATATTAGATGAGCAAAACAGCCTGCCTCAACAACAACAACAACATATAATAACAACAAACTAAAAGTGCAACAGCCAGAGTATTGAAGAATAAATTCGAAGTAAATTTTTTCTTCAAATCGAATGAAGAATTTAGTTGTTCAGTTTTTTCGGAAGAGTAGAGAAAATTGAATTTATTTAAAGCTAATGGTATTATGGTTTTCATATTATGATTTCACATTTCTCCCGAAAAGATCATCGGTGAAATTTTGATATCAAAATTTTTTATTGAATTTATTTGGTAAATGAATGTTTTTCGTTCGATTTTAGATCATATATATTAATATATATGATCTGTTTAAATTATTTATCAAATTAAATAAAGATGATACAAATTTTACAAGTATATTACAAAGAATAAATTTTTTTAAAGAATTCGATAAAGCCAGCAGAACAGCATAAGTATTTTCGGCTTATCCCATCAAGGCAAACGACACTGCCGGTGGCTTTATAGCGAAAGTCGAAAATAAGTATATTGTCCTGCTGGCCTTATCGAATTCTTTCAAAGTTTTAATTCTTTGTAATTTACTTGTAAATATTTTATCATCTTTCTTTAATTTGAAAATAATTTAAACAGAAAGATATATTCAGTGTGTTCGTTTACTCGAATTTCTTACTACGTTTACTACAATTGGAAAGTTTTGTTTACTTTTTGTACTGAATTTTTCCAGCTGTAGTAAAAGTAGTAGCTTGTAGTAAGTAAACGAACACGCCTATTAATATATATGATCTAAAATCGAACGAAAAACATTCATTTACAAAATTTTTTATTTTTAATTTTTTGAGTATAGGGCTTTAATATATATGAACCACAGTCCACCATTAGTCGTGAAACAGAGCTGCCTTGGCCATGTCTATGTATTAGTGACATCCCACGGTGGGATGTCAAATACATGACATTCAGCAAATACATGACATTCAGCAAATACTTGACATTCAGCCATTCAGTTGATACTGCTGGCTATCACATTCTTAATTACCAGAAAATCAACTTTGTTTCCAGAATAGTGTGGACTGCATTAGTAGGGGGCATCCCTGAGTGTTGGTTTAACATATAAAAAAAAAAATCAAATTAAGGAATGAATTCTTTAGAAACTCTGATAGCAAAAACGTCACATATTTTTTCGGTTTATTTTGCAGTTTTCACATGCATACAAAATAATATTTGCATTTTTTTAGTTATTATTTTTATTACTTTAGTATAATATTATTATATTTGTTGTTGACCAAGTTATTTCACATGTTGTTTTTGCTGTTGTTGTTTAAAAACGTTGTCTATGTGCAATTAAATTTTATTTTATTATTTGTTTGGCAATTTTTTATTTTACAACCTTTATTATTTTTGTTTTTCATCTCTCTATAAAAAAATCCAATTATTCTGTTTGAAATTTTTTTTGATATTCATTTTAATATGGACAGAAAAAATATGTGAAAAAAAGGACAAATGTACATCCATGCATGTGGTGTACAAACATATGGGACATTTAAATTTGATACCAACATGGAAATCTGTGAATTTGTCAAGTTTTTGTTTCTTCCAAGTAAAACAATCTTGAATGTAACTGGAATGCTTTATAAGAATTTCCAAAACTTATTTTTAATTACTCTATTTTAAAATTTAGCTAATCCAATATTCGCTTTAAAAGAATTCAATGTGATAAAATTTCAAAACTTATTAAAAAATTCTGAAAAATAATTTCTTGTACACGTATGCTTGTCTCTGTCCGGTATTAATTCTTGCCTAAGGAAATCGTTAAGGGGCGACGGTTTTACAATAGAATTTCTAGAAATATTTGTTAGGTAAATTATAAACTCAATGGGAATTCCTTGTTCTTGTCTAGGAGCGTTATTTAACACTTTAAATATCAAAGAAACAATAAAAATTTACCACAATTTGCTTTGTCATCTTCCAAAACACTACTCTGTTGTATAGACATCTATTTATGAATAATGAATAATAAAAAATTATATGTTTTCCACAAGTGTCAGTTACATTTAAATTTATACAAGCACTTGCATATTCTTTACTTTGAATTTAATTGCATTAAATAAATTAAAAGTGCTAAAATTCCAAAAGTTATTTAACAAATTGAGAAAAAATTTTGCAATATTATAACTAGGAAATATTTGCTTTCCACGAAAAATATTATTTAAATTTTCTGCCACAACCATATAACAATGCAGTTAATTCATTTCAAAATTAAATACCCCCTATATATGTATAATCATTTTCTAATTGTTTATTTCGCAATTAATGCGCAGAGTACAATAAAATGTTGCTTAAAAAGTTATAAAAATATTTAATTTATACTTACCATAACGATCATAATTTAAACAAAATTTTATGCTTCAGGGTCATTCATATGCACCGTAGGAAGAAGAGATGAAAGTGAATAAGATAAATTCAGTTTATATTCAAAATTTCTAATTTGAAAGAATTTTTTTTTATTTGTTTTATAATTAAATAAAAAAGAATTTTAATGAAACGTGAATTTTTTCAAAATTTGATGAAAGCACCCAAACAATTTTGATGATGATTTGGATATACATTTTGAAGATGCCAGATGGAAAGAAAAATATGATTATATTAATGGGATCTTATGTTGTTTTATAAATGAGTTTTAGAACCCAAATTAAGTAGTTCTGTGCCATAAACAATTTCTTGGAAAATTTGGTTTTATTTAGTTTTTTCGGAATTGGCAAAGTATGTAATTTTGCATTCCCTAGTTACAGTTGAAAATTTAGCTATTTAAACCGTCCGTAAATTGATAATTGATATTCTTGTGTGAGAAAGCTGACCGTATTCGGGGTGCGACTTGAATAAAATTTGTTAGGCAGTAGAAAAAAATTCATAATCACCAGCGGTAATAGGCGATTACGACTGGAAAATTTTCGCACAAAACAAAATGTGGATTATGACTTTCGCACATAATCCCCATTTTAATTATGGGCATTATGACCGAAGAATATTCAATTATGACTTGGTCGTAATCCCCATTTCGGTTTGGGGATAATGTCCGTGGAGGTTGTGACATGTCCCCGAATGTAACCACCAAATTATATATTTTATTCTATTTAAGAGCGGAGCTGTCTCGGATTTTTATAAATCTGGCAACGTTATATTTATATGTGTTTATTTTTAAACACACACACTTGTTATTAAAAATGAATCGAATGCAGCTGTTGAAATGGATGGATGAATGGTGTGTCTGTCCGTCTATACAGACGGATAAACATGAAATAAATTCAATTTTTTCTTCATCTTCTTTTTCACGGCTGGTGATTGTTTGTCTCAATTTTCGTAATAAAAAAACCAAATTGTTTGGAATTCCTCTTCATGATGTTGGCTGATGACGACGAACGACTATGATGAGGCTGATGATGTTGTTCACGCTTGTGGTATTTGTTGTGTAAATTACCAAAACTACCAAAAAAAAAAACTTTCATCATTAGCAAAACTAAATCAAAATATTGAATGAAAAAGGGCTTTTAATTTAAGTAAAAAACATCAAATCAGATGATATTTACTTATGTGTATACAACAACTAAAAAAACTGTTATTTTTAAGATTTCTTAAATATACAAATATGCTTACACTTACTTGGTCATAAGATGGTAACTTGTAACTGTCAAGTTTTCTTACAACTTGAGATAAGAGCGCCAGATGAATTATAAATGATGAAGTGGTTTGTCATGCTTATTGAGTTGGAAAAAATTGTCAGTTATGGGTAATCAACTTATGACCATCAATATGTAGTATGTAAGTACGACAGAACGAAGATAAGTATGTTTATTTAACATAACAGCTTGTTATGCTTTGATTAAATTTTTGTTTTCATTTTAATTTTCGCCTTCATTTACATATACTTCACTCGTACTTATACACATACACCCAGAAAAATAAATTGCCGACCGAATTGTAAAGTTTATTTTTAATGCTACAACCGGTAAAGCAGTTAATACAACTATATTCCAATATGATTCCTGATATTTCAGCTTTAAAAACCAAATTTTATGGAGACAACCAATGTATTGTTGTACCAGCCAATTCACGCCGTATCACGAATTTCAAGTTCAAAGCTGACAACATTTTTTCTCTGTGTATACATTTCTTCTTTAGCTTGTGTTTACATATTGAGGATTGATGGGTATATTTTCTTTTCTTTCTTGTTGTTGATTTTTTTTTTATCTTCAAGATGTAAATTGTTGTTGTATCGGTTTTGTAGGGGCTTTGTGTGTACTTTACTAATACTTAATTGATTTTAAAACACACAAATAAAATACAAAGTTGTTGTGAATGTAAATTATGTTTATAATGATTGTTATTATTTTGTTAATTATCATGATTATTTGCTTTTGGTTGTTTTTTAATATTGAACAACAAAAAAAAAAAAGTATTTTAATTTAAATTATTTGAATACAACCCAGGAAAATTTTAAGAACCCGTTCTAAAATTACTAGTTCTTGAACTACTTCTGATATTCTTTAATATCGCTCTTGGAACTAGTAATAGTGCAATAGAACTCACAAAAAAGGATAATATTTTCAATTTTAATACCTTTATTCGATTGGCTACAAATGCGGTTGTCACTACCTTATCTGTTTTCTTTCTGGTTGTACATATATTTAGTTCGATTTTTTTTGGTTTATTAAATTTCTTGAGTTTGATGAATTTTAAATGTTTGTGGTCTTAAGCTGCCTACACACTAGGGAACATGGTTGAGGGAACAAAAAATATCAAAAAATTTTGTAAACACGAAATGCACGCTCTCAACACTCACACACACACAAACGAACTCACACATTCACAAAAAATGCTCTCTTTTTTTAAGTATGTTCCCTAGTGTGTAGGCAGCTTTATACATATAAAGATATATTGAATCTAAATAAGTTTGCAAAAAATTTAAATATTTTCATATTCTACGTAATTTTTTTGAAAATTAATATTAATTGTTGAACTTCAATGATTTATTTCACTGTTTGCTGAAGCTATGATCAACGTGACCAACTTAACCAAAACGAAATGTGAACATACATAATTAATCTAGTAGTCGTATGAGTGATATGGATTAATTGAATAAAATATTAATCATACACATTAAAGCATAGAAATAAACTCATGGAAACAAATCCGTAAAAATGGCAGAAAAAGCTACTAAAAATTAGTCAAAAATTACCTTGTAGAAAAAACTGCTAAAATGAGCAGATTTTTTTCCCTAAGTGCAAGTAAAATAAGAATAGCAAAAATAAAACTGTTAAATTTATCGAATTTTAGTTATATTCGAGTAAACTTACAATTAATTGAAAATGACAAATTATACTGTAAACCCCGAAGAAAATTTTGCTAAATATTAGTAGACTAAAAATAGTAAAAACAAACTGTTATATCTACAAATCTTTAGTTATTTTTAAGGTAAATTTAGTTGATTGCAAATAGCAGTCCCTCCTACTAAAATTACAGAAAAAAATTGCTAAAAAAAGTAGTAAACTACTGATTTCAGAAGGCTCAATTTTTATTTGCATTAAAAAAAATTAAAAAAAAAAATTTCAAAATACAAAAAAATATTTTTCTGATTTTTTTAACCTACTAATTACTTAGCAATTTTTTTTCCTGATTTTAGCAGTTTAAGCTGCTATTTTAGATTAACAAAAATTTAGCTTAATTATAACTAAAATTTTGTATATTTAACAGCTTTATTTTTGCTGTTCCTATCTTGCTAATATATAGCAAAAGTAATCTGCTAATTTAGTAATTTTTTACTGCAGCATCATTTTTAACTAAGTAGTAACTTATTAAATTTTAATAAATTAAAAAAAATTTTAATGCTAATAAAAATCTACCATTTTGAAATTAGCAGTCTACTAGTTTTCAGTAACTAAAATTTTGTTGACATAGCAATTTTGTCTTGCTGTTTTGTCTACTAATATTCAGAAAAATTGTTGGCTGATTTTAGCAGTGTAAATTGTTATTGAAAATTAACAAAAAATTACTCAAATATAACAAGAATTTTGTAGATTTAATGTATTTTTTTGTTGCTGTTTTTATTTTACTAATATTTAGCAAAGAGATTCTGCTAATATCAGAGATCACTTTTTAACTTATTTTTTTTTTAGTAAAATTTGTTGAAAGAAAGTTAGTTGGTCACACTAATAATGATACTGAACAAGTTTGTTTGCAAGTTTAGCAAGATTTATTTGTTTTTGAGCATTGTCATCATTTTATTGTTTATCACAATCATAAAATGTCATGTTGTCACTTTATGACAATTATAAAACAGCAACAAAAAAAAAGTAAATGTTTTTGCATTAAACTGCCAAGAAGCAACCAGTCAACCCAGACACATCCATCCATTTCATCCATTCAGTCCAACAGTTAAATACAAATTTTCTTCTTTTTTTATATGGGATTTCAAGTGTTTTTTCATAATGGGTTGTTCATTGGTTGGTTGGTGGTAATATAAAAAGGGACGGAATTCCAAAAGTAAATAAAGGCAATTGAAATTGTCTTGTCGGTGTTTTGAATGGTGTTGATATGATGTGTTGATGATTAAATATAATGATGACAATACGACCGAGGATGGTGATGAAGTTGCATCAAAAACCATGAAGCTTCGGAAAATACTTTAAATCGTTTGTAATGACTTTTAAATGATGACACATTATATTTTTGCCATAAAAGACATTATTTGAAATACAGTGAATGAACGAAATAAGCCAACTAACGAACCAAGTAGGGAATGACATTAAACCGTTTTGTAATGCATTATAACAATATAAACACTTCCCAAGTGATTTCAAATAAATTTCTCTATAATCCTGCTAATTACTGTTAAGGGAAATGTGTACATACGTTCTACTCATTATAATAAATGTCTTAAGAGTAAGAATTTCACCACCCTTAAATTCCGTACATAAACATTTTTAGAAGATTCTTAATTTCTTTAACTTTTTCTTAATGGAAAAGCAAACTTTGTTTTCTATGCAAAATATTTTGAATTTGCTATGGATTCCTGTAAAATTGCTTCATATTCATTTTTATAATTTCTTAAACTGTATGTATGACTGTGTAATTACCAAATCTTAAATAAAAATCATAATAATGACTTCATTAAGCGCGTAAAAACTTTTTTCTATTGCCTTTGATGATGTGAGAGACAGACTACTATTATTTTATGATTTTTTTCTTGTTATTTTTTTTTTTGAATCCTTAGTACCAGTATAACTTATTTAAAACCATTGAGTTTTACCTTTTTTTTTGGGTAGTAGAATAAGTTTGAGAAAACTTTACTCAAATGAATTGTTATTAATTTTTCCTTGGGATTTTTACTTTTTCGTTAGAAATTTGTTTGGTAAAATGAATTTAATCAAGCGCTAATTTGCTAATGAAGTGCAAAAGATTTTTACAGATGGTAATTTGATTACTAAAATTTTAAAACAAAAGGTTGTATACTTAAAAAAAAAGAAACGAAGAGTTGTATACTCGAAATAGTACTTAAAAATGAATAACTGAAATTTTAGCTAATTCTACTGTTTTTACGGTTTTAAATAAAATATTTTTAATTTTAATAAATAAGTTATTAAATTAAAACAAAAAAAAAACGGTTGAATTCTACTGACATATTAGTTAAACTCTAGTTTTATTTGCACTTTTCTATTCTCTAAAAACTGTAATTAAAACTATTAAAAACTGATATTTGAAAAAACAACTGAATATCAACTGATATTTCAGTTATTTTAACTACAATTGCTGTTAAAATTAACTGTAATTGTAGTTGATTTAAATGAAATTGCAGTGTAAAGTTTTTTAACTGCAATTGCATTTAATTTTACCTACAAAATTCTCTGAGTGTAGTGTTATTTATAGCAAAAATCAAGATTATTTGATTATTGGATTTCTTAACTCGTCTTCAACCTTTAGTTTGCTAGATCGCCGAATTAAAGCGAATTAACTAAAATTTGGAAGGTGACAAAGCAAATTGTGGTAAGCAGCCGGACCAGTCAGTGTGGTTGTCTGTACATGATATTAATGAATTTTTGCATAAAACCAGGGAAGTTTCACTGGAACTCGTCCATTGAAACTTTTCATTGAAATAATGGAATTTTTCATTAAATATTTAGAAAAATTTCATTTCATTTATTAAAAGTTTCATACACTGAATGAAAAAGTTTCATTAAAACAAGATCCATTTAGCTTTTTCATCATATTTAAGAAATTTTGGTTTATGCAGAAAACTTCATTAGTTTACTGAAAACTTTCATTAAAACTCGTCCAGCAAAATTTTCTCTGTGTACAACATCTACATTATAAATTTAGTTTGTCTTTAAAAGATTTCGATTCAAAATGTTTTTATTTCGAGGCGTGTGGAATTTGAATTCGGCGAATTAGGAAGGTTCGTCTTTACAGTATTGGCACTTGATCGAAAACTTTTCAGTTCAGTTTCGAATTAATTTAATATAAAAGTAAGATAATTTTATTTTCTGTAGAAACATGTTCTCAGAATCTGAGGCTTTTTCAATAGGGAAAAGTAGGCAGAAACTGGCGAGTTCTCTATGGGTTTTATAAACAAATCGTCACAAAATACTACATATTTTGAGGAGTTTTCTAAAGGAATTTTTCTCAAAAGGACTTTCAAAAAAACTGTCAGATTCTGAAAGCTTTTATGCCACAGGTTTTCACATAGAAAAACTGTTAAATTTTGAGGCCCTTTTCATAAAGAAAGGCCTCAGATGACCTTAGAATTTTTTCCTATAGAAAACTCCTAAAATTCTGAGGAATTTTTTCACAGAAAAACCCTCTAATTCTGAGCAGTTTTTCCTACAAGAAACCTGCGGATACTGAAGAATCTTCCTATAAACGGACTCCAGAATTCCAGAACTATTTCTAACAGAAAAACCCTTGAATTATGTGTACTTCTACCCACAGACTATCCCTCAATTTCTAAGGACTTTTTCTTATAGAAAAAAGTTCTATGAATCTCAGAAAATTCTAAAGTGCTCAAAATTTGAGATTTTTCCTATAAGAAAAATTTCATTAATTTTATGTCTTTTCTGTAGGAAAAAGAATACAGAATCTAGGCTTTTCCTAGAGAAATAGTTTTTTCCATGGGAAAATTACCTCATAATGTTATGTTTTTTAGCAAAAAGTATCGAGAATCGAAGGCTTTTCATGTAGGAAAAACTACTTGGAATTTAAGGCTTTTTCAATGGAAAAAAAGCTCAAAATCTAATGTGTTTCGAGGAAGAAAATTCCTCAGAATTTGAGGCTTATATTAGGCCTAAATATTATTATAACATTTATAGTCAATAAAATATTTAAAATATAATTTTATTCTTTTATTTTTCGGCGGCATTGCTTACCTTATTTGGTAAATTTGCACAAAAAATCGTAAAATTGCACAAATTTTTTAAAAATGTCAACACTTTTTTAATGTGAATTTACAACTGCTGTGTGTAATTAACTTACACTTCATGTATGTAATTTTGTTCATATACGCACTGGGTGTTAATTTATTATATTCATACTAGGAGTCCAGTTTCCTACTATAATCTTGGTAAATTTAAACAAAAATGAATTGATTAATTACCACACCGTTCAAAAAAGTTTTGCTGGGTAATTGCTATATTATGGAAAACGCTATAAAAATTACAGCCATGATGTGATGGGATCCAGTAGATGTACCATCACATGAATTGGCTTTGATGATTTTTAGTAGATCATTAATATGCATAATACACTAAGGGTCCGGAATCACAAATTGCTTAAAATTTGGGAAAATTTAAAGGGGTATCGTACCGTGCAATCTAAATTAATTTTGCAAGGAGGTTTCAAAAAAAAACCTTTTTTTATTTTGCCGAACGTAGGGGTCGCCATTTTACATTTTTCGTTATATCTTTGGCATTTACAGTCGGATTTTTATTATACCTCGATGTTTTTCTTTCGGGGGACCAATGTTCTGCTCTAAGGACCATTGATTTCAAGTATTCCGTTCTATTATTTACCCACCATGTCTCAGTTGCTACCACCCTAATGTACGACCCTAATGTCAGAAAATTAAAGCTCGCAAAAAATCATTTAACTTTGGGTGTGAACTGGCTTTCGAAGTTTTTATAAAAATTTAAAAATTTTTAGTAGGTTTGAGGTTAAGAAGAAGAATAAACCTTCCTCAAAAGTTATAAACACATTAAATTTGCAAATCAGACTAGATCTAGTTTCTGCCTTTTTATGGACAGGCTTCATCAGTGATCTTCCATTAAATTGTATTATTGTTTATATTTTTATTGTCAGATTGTCTCTATATGAATACTTTCAGAAGTGATCAAACAGAGATATACAAACATTCTACTTCAGATTTTCTCTGTTTATCTTCTTATTTCCTCCGTGTCACCTTTTCACAAATATTGCCACATTGACGTATGGTTTGTACGTACAAGTGCAGGCAATTTGTGTATATTGGAGACGGACAGCCAACAGGGCATTGTTTATTTTTTTATAGTAAAGTGTTGTTTTTTCAAACGCGTCGTATAGACCAAATACAATTAATATTGTCATTAATATGTATTTTTATTAATTCTAATTTAGTAGGTTTGAGGTTAAGAAGAAGAATAAACCTTCCTCAAAAGTTATAAACACATTAAATTTGCAAATCAGACTAGATCTAGTTTCTGCCTTTTTATGGACAGGCTTTTTTATTTAAATATTTGTGAATTTATATTGTGTTAAGAATAACTTACTAAAAAAAAATAAATCAGCAGTTTGTTAGCTCAGAACAAATTATTTATCAGTAGCAGACTTTATTTAGTTAAAAATAGTGTCACTTTAAGCTCTGACCCATAGTGTGGGTGTATGAGAATATGCTACAACATCCTTTTATATTTTTAAAATTTGCATGAAAATGTTTTAATTTGTTATTCTTTGAAATAAAAACATATTAAAATTAATATTTTTGTGCGATTCCATAGTTGAACGTTATTATTATTTATAAATAAATTTTACATTCTGCATTCAGTATTCATGATGATAATGTTGTTTATTGTTAAAACTTGTGTTTTGTTTTTATTAAGCATGTTTATGGTAAATTAATTTTCATTATTATAGTTTAATTTTAATTAAGTAAAAGTGTGGCTGGGTGTTGTTGGTTAGCAAATTGACTGGTGCAGAAGATGAGTTTTAGATTTGCCAAAGATATTGTATGTCCATATTTCCAGGGTATTATTCAAACGTATAGTCGACTACCCCTTTTCTGTTTATCATGGTTTGTAATATCAAGTAATTAATTTATATATTTACAAACTCTCATTATACGAATTATAGTTAATTGAGTTTATTTTAGTTAACTAACAAATTATAATTTCATTACAAGTTTTTTTTTTCTTTGGAAATGTTTGTTATTCCAAAAATTTAGTGAATTTGCAGAAACTGGGAAAGAACCATAGAAACAGTAGAAACAATAAAATATAGATAGAAAAAAGTCATTGATCTTGTTAAGAATTATTTTTCTTTAATTTCAAAATATGTTGAAGCTATTTGCAGTTGTTTTTGTTTTTGGTATTCCTTTATTTTCTTGTATTTAAGCTTCAATTAACATGGTTATTAATGACTGTGTTAACTTTAAATTATTCAAGGTGGTTGCGGCTAAAAAAAAAAAAACAGCAGCACTATTAGCCAGACGCCAACCAACAAACTATTTATATTAGAAACAAGTTACTACATATAAATTTATAAATTTTTATTTGTTTATTTTTCAGCCAAATAAATGAATGGCATTGTTAAGCCAAGAAGCAATTAATTAAAAAAAAATAATAATATATGTTTATCAAAATCTTCATCATCGTCAACAAACCTCATCATTATTGTTGGTAAGTGTACATTTAATATTATTTTTTTTAATTTATGAATAAATTTGTTGTTGAAAAAACACATATTAGACATAAGTTTTGAGTACTCTAAAATGGGTTAAGAAAATCTATTGGAACTTTAAATAATTTTGAATAAAAGTTGTGAATTTTTCGCTCTAAACCATAGCCTGTTCCTTAGGGTGGTTACTGTAATGAATTTGGAGATATACACTCCCTATTTTGAACATTTTTAATAAAGAATATTTTAAGAAAATTTGAGCCAAACCCAGCATGGCACAATGTACACTAATAGCAAAAAGTATGTAAAAAAGTCTGTAAAAAATAGTCTGTAAAAAACTGCTAAAATTAGCAGATTATTTTTGCTATATATTAGTAATATAGGAACCGCAAAAATAAAACTGTTAAATATACAGAATTTTAGTTATATTTGAGTTAAATTTTTGTTAATGGAAAACAGCAAATTAACCTGTTAAAAGCAGCAAAAAATTTTGCTAAATAATTTGTAGCCTAAAAAATCACAAAAAAATTTAAAATTTTCGAAGTTTTTTTTTTTAGATTTTTTAAATACAAATCAAAATCGAGCCTTTTGAAAACAGCAGTTTACAATTTTTTTTAGCAAATATTACTGCTGATTTTAGCAAGATTGGTTGCTATTTGCATTCAAATAAATTTAGCTTAAAAATAGCGAACATTTTGTAGATATGACAGTTTATTTTTGTTATTTTTAGTCTACTAATATTTAGCAAAATTTTCTGTAGATTTTACGTTAGAATTTTCCATTTTCAATTAACTAAAAGTTAACTTAAATATAACTAAAATTCTGTAAACTTAACAGTTTTAATTTTGCTGTTCTTATTTTACTAGTATTTAGCAAAAAAAATCTGCTAATTTCAGCAGTTTTTGCTGCAGTATCATTTTTAACTAATTTTTAGTAACTTTTTCCGCTATTTTTACAGACAGATTTATTTCTATGAGTGTACGAATGGTTTAAATTTGTTTTAGGAAGACGAGCAGGAAGTTGTATTGTATGAGAAATTTACTAAACTAGTTCTGGAGTTACTCTTTTTCCTGTTGATTTGCACCTCAATTTAATTCACAATAACGATATTTAAGTGTTTATTTGAAAACTCTGATTTTTTATTAGAAGTAAATGTGCACAATATGAGAATTTCAAAAACTCGTATTTTAGTTAATGTAATTTTTTCCGCGGTCCCTACGTATATAGCTCTTATTAAACTAGTACACAACTGGTTCAAAATAATTATTTTTCTTGAAAATCTTTACTATACAACTTTTTTCTCATATTAACTTTATGCATCGCGCTAAAAATTGATTTTTTTGTACTTTTTTTTTAGACATAATACATTTTATGTATTTTTACCATAATCTTTTCTTTTGAAAATAAGTCTTCACAGAAAATTAAAACTTTTTGATAAAAAGTAATTAACAATGGTGCGTAAGAAGAGAAGAAGAAAAAAGTTTTTTTTTAGCGGTTTCAATGGCAACTTATTTAAGCAAACTCATATAAAGTTTTAAAATACATTGTAAAAGATCACCCTCCTACTGTATTAACGACTATTAAGCAAAAGACAGTGGTTTCGAAAAGAAAAATGTATATTTTTTAAATTTTAATAGAATTTATCGAAAACATCTACGTTAAATTATTATTTAAAAGTCAGAAATCGCCAGTGGTACAAAAAATCAAGCACTGGCATACCACTGGGTAACCACCCCAAAAAAATTTTCTGTTCCAAAGAATCGGTTGTACAATAGCTACTTTTCATTCACAACCCCTTTTACTGTCGATTCTAACACCGATTCTTTTTGTTTGAAATTGTCCCAAAAGCAACCCCTTCTATGGCTTCAAAGTGGAACCGGTTGCTCCAGAATCAGTTCTGGAACTAGTTATGCAACTGATTCTACGTCACCCACACCTTCCATGTAGGATCCCAGGAACTGGTTCCGGAACCAGTTCAATGGAATCGGTTGCAGTGGAACCAGTTGTAGAATGGGTGTGGTTGGCTACCGATTGTAAAAAATTTTCCTGGGACGGTATTAAAAATAAATGACTGGAAGAACACTCATTTGGGATGCTTTGCCAGCGTTTGCGAAAAGCGTTTTACCAGTATTTTTTTTACAAAAATTTCGGTGGTTTATAAAAAAAACCACTGGCAAAGAATTGGCTTAGAGTGATATACCAAGGTTTGCAACCAGTGGTTATCCAGTGCTACCTAGCCAATGCTACCAGGCGTACAAAAATCAATTCACTGGAAAACCAATGATTTTATAAAAATGCTGACGCTTCGTTAAAAAATGTTTGTAGTCGGAAGGTTCCGAGTTCAAATCCGGTTGCAAGCAAACAATTTTTTTTGGATTTTTTTTAATTTAAAATTTTTTTTGTTTTATAAAATCAATTTTCTTGTTTGTGGGAAAGCTCCTTCAAGATCAACTTTTTTTTGCCCTCCCAACACTGGCATACTAGTTACTAAAAATTGTTTGCCAGTACTAGCATTTTGGCACAGCCAGTAGTAGTTGTCCAGCTATTATCACTCATTTATGTGTTTAGCCATTAAATATTATATGTCTCGTTAGCTCAGTGGGTAGAGCAATCGTCTGCCAATCTGACGGCCTGGGTTCAAATCACGGCAGGACCAAAAAAAATACATATGAACTTTTTTTAAATTTTATTTTGGAAAATATATTTCCAGACCACCTTTTTATTGGTTTTGCCAGCGTTTTGCCAACGTTTAAAAATTTTGTTCCTTCAGTGCTTTTCCGGCGCTTTTTGAACAGCCGGTCCTTTTGTCTAATGATGTTATCATTTTGGGAATGGGAAAGCACTTTTTGCCAGTACTTGTACCACCTGCTAAAGTGCTTTGCCACCGCTTTCCCGTTTGCATTTTTCTGAATGGGTAGTCATAAAAATCTACGATTGAGCTTGGTTTGATTAAGCATGATTGAGCCTAAGTTGCGATTACTCAACTTGGGACTGTACAGAAAACTTCGACTAAGGCTTAGATTAAAAAAAATGACCCATCTACTTTTAATTCTAACTTATAAGTTATAAATATATACGATTGAGCTTGGCTTGACTATCCCGATGAGCTCCTCCCGATTTCAAATTCAACTATGTGATAGAGGAGAAAAAAATAAGGGAACAGTTATTAGTTTTTAGTAGTTTATTCTCATACTTATGTGTTAAAGAGTGGGGTCAAAAAATTACACCATTTTTGTTGTTGTTTAAAAGAAGATATAGACAAATTGTAGGTTAAGGTATATAAAATACCACCGAGGATTTAAAATTTTTTTTTGTTATTCGAAAGAATGTGTTTTGAATACTGCTAAAACAGGTGATTTCAGTAGGGACTTCCGCTTGGTTTTAGTAAGGAATCATATATCTTATTAAATCTGAAGAGCAAATGACTTAAAATCGAAAGGGACCCATCCTGTTATTCTGGATAAATATACTCTGAAGAATGATTATACATATTTTGCTGGGATATGACCATGGTCATGGTTTATTAGATTATTTCGCTAATTACACGAATAAATCTAGTTTGTTGTTCATGATAAATGCAACAAAATATGTTTTTTATTTTGTTATTTTTCATTATTGTTACACTCACAGAAATAAATCTGTAAAAATAACAGAAAAAGTTACTAAAAATTAAATAAAAATTATGCTGCAGAAAAAACTTCTAAATTTAGCAAATTTTTTGCTAAATACTAGTAAAATTAGAACAGCAAAATTCAAACTGTTAAATTTACAGAATTTAAGTTATATTTAAGTTAACTAGTAGTTAATTGAAAATAACAAATTGTACTGTAAAATCTGCAGAAAATTTTGCTAAATATTAGTAGACTAGAAATAGCAAAAATAAACTGTTATATGTATCTACAAAATTGTTGCTATTTTTGTGCTAAATTTAGTTGAATGCAAATAGCAGTCTATACTGCTAAATTCAGCAGAAATATTTGCTAAAAAATTGTAAACTGCTGTTTTCAAAAGGCTCGATTTTTATTTGCATTAAAAAAATAATCTAAAAAAAACTTCGAAGATTAAAATTATTTATTTTTTTATTTTTTAGGCTACTAATTATTTAGCAAAATTTTTTGCTGATTTTAGCAGGTTAATTTGCTATTTTCTATTTACAAATATATAGCAAATATAATCTGCTAATTTAGCAGTTTTTTTCTGCAGCATAATTTTTAACAAATTTTTAGTAGTTTTAACTAAATTTTTTACAGACTTTTTTCTATTAGTGTACCACTGTCTTTTGTTTAAGCGTTAATGAGTACAATGCCGCTTACACTTGTTTACTTAACATAAGTTGTGATACTTCCTCTTTTACTTTTACTGTCGATGTCGATGTTGATGCTGCTGCTTCTGCTACATTTTAAGCTGTTAAAGATGTGCGGCTGTTTGAAAATCTTTCCTTTGGCTGCTTCTGGTTTAAATTAAAGAGTTGAAGATAGCAACTAAATACAGCAACAATAGCAACACAGCAACAAAAGTAACAACACAACCCAGCAAGTGATGTATAAGTAAGCAATGAAAAATGCTAATATGTTAAAGTGCTTGTACATGAATGTTTGTATGTTAAGTAAAAAACATATGTATGTATTGTATTTATACCCTACCTAACTCTGTGATACAGGGCATTATGAGTTAGTGATGTACCCCCACCTTTGTGTATACCGATCGACTTAGAATCACTTTCTGATTCGATTTAGCAAAACCCCTCTGCTCACGAGCAGAAAAAGTGTCGAAAATTATAGATTTTTCCCATCTGTGTCATCTTGTAATCACTGAAATGGCCGATAAAATTAGAAAGGTTGTTCTTCTCTATTACACCGCCCGAAATAAGTTTGCAACAATAAGAAACTGCAATATATAAAGAAACTTGTCAAACCTCTTTCGTAAATTTTTGTCATACTCACGAATAGAAAAAATAACAAAAATTACACATTTTCCTCCCTTTTTCATCTAAGTAATCCCAAAAGTGGCCAAACAAATCTTTTCTCTAATACACCGTCCGATACAAGTTTGCACGTTTGCACGCAGGTGCAATAAATTCTGAAAGAAGGGCTAACATAAAGTTCCCGTGTCTTCCATTTTTTCTAGATCAATTTATTTAATAAAATATTTGTTAAACATTTTCACAGCTTCGAAGTACTCTTAAAAATACATATGAAGAACGACACCCATAATTTTTATATACATTTATTTTTATTAAAACCGTAGTGTTTAGTTTAAAGTACCTTCCTTGTTAGATTAATTTTCTCAAAACTTTCTTCCTAGCTAGCATGCGCCCGGCCATAAATCATATCTCGCTCGTGTTTGCGAAATTTGCTTCGTTTTCCCCCAACAAAAAGCAAATCGACCTCTAAAGTCGATATTACCATAGTATTTAACCCCACCGAAATAGATTAATTATGCTAGGTTTTTACCCTTAAAAAACGTTGATTTATTTCCTTTAAATAAACCTGGTTTTTTTTCTAATGTAATCAAAATAAACACACACTCTTTTGTTTAATATTGAGCTTATACACTTATTTATTTAACACTTTATTTTTATATACAACAATATAACACACACAAGTTTGCCAACGATTTACTATTGCGCAACTAACTATACAAAGGCGAATATGCAATTGACTAAACAAATGCTAATGCGCTACTAACTTACTTAAACGTCAAGTGGCAGCCTTTTTATAGTTTACTATGGTGCTTGTAGAACCAGCTGGAAAATTACAGAGTACTAAAATTATAAGACGTTTTCATAGCTGAGCTCCCAACCTTTTAACATTATACTTAAATTTATTAAATGTAGTGCTGCCAGATTGATGGGTTTAGTAAATCCCGTTTATCGGGATATTTTACTTCTTGAATTCCAGAATTTTCTATACTATACAATTTCGTAACAATATAATAGGACTATGAACTAAACTGATTCAACAAGTTCGTGAACTCTCCATTAGATGTCGCGCAACAACTGTTCTTAAATTAAACATCTGGCGCAGTTACAGTGTTGCCATATTTAGAGCCCTTCATATTTCACCTTCTGTCATCTTTCATCTGTTCTCTAACCCATTTCCAAAAAAAGCAACAATTAACTAACAGGAAGAATTTCCTGAAAGTTGCTTCTTTAATAAAAAAGAACATGTAGTGTACCTCATAGTCGGTACCAGCCGACCATAATTTTTGCCTGTTTCTTTTTTTGTTTTTTTTTTTGTTTTCCTTTGAGTATGTGCTACATGTTATCGATGTTATCAGTGCACTGCCTTTGGCATTATTTTGTTGCAATCTTTATTTTTATGTTGTTGCTGTTATTTGTTTATTACTGCTTTGTCTGTCTGTATATTTTTGTGTGTGTGTGAGAGCGTATTATTTGTTTTAAAACATCATATAGACGCACCAACAGCAGCTTCAGAAACAACAAAACAATTTATTCATTGTTACTTTTAAGCAATAATAGTTGGCAACAAAGAAGTTGCCATCTATTAAGTGAAAGAGGCAGCACACAGTAGACACAGTGTTCGTATTAGCAACTAACAACATGCGTTATATATGAACATAAACTGCAAATTACACGCTAATAGTTTATTCAGACAACAACAATAACAACAACAGTAACAACTATAGCAATACTAACAACAAAGGAAATTTACAGTGCATGTTTTATGTACACAATACTTACACTCATAAAAAATATGTATGTTAAATAAGTTTTTAGACTTTAGCACATTTAATTCCCTAAATGCAATTACCGAATTTATTTTCTCCAAATTCTTAACATGGTTCAAAAACTGAACTTGGTTAATCTTAGACTTCTCATATATATTTGGAGAAAATAAAATCGGTAATTGCATTTAAGAAATTAAATGTGCTAAAATCCTAAAACTTATGTAGAGGATTGTGAAAAATAATTTGCTAAAAGCATGTTTCTATCTGGATTTCATTCTTGCCTAAGGAAATCATCAAGGGACAAAGTTTTTAGAATTTCTAATAATATTTATAAGGTTAAATTACAAACTTAATTAGACTTTCTTGTTCTCGTCTTGGAGCGTTATTCAACATTTAAAAACTCGAGGAAAAAACAAAAACAACAACAACAAATTTACCACAATTTGCTTTGTCATCTTCCAAAATCATATTTATGAAATTTTTTGTTCGGGATGGTATTCTAAATTTACGATATTCCAATTAAATCTTCATAAAATAAATGTATTCTACAAAAAAGTCAGTTTGGTATGTAAACTGCTTACGTTCATGTGCAAGGGTTGCCAACGTATTCAAAAAGTTACAAATCGGTGTTTCGATATCATCCGAAGAAAGTAAGTAAGATCATCCGAAAACGACAGAATACGTGTTTGGTATGGTTAAAAGGATCCTAAAATTTCTATTTTTTGCAATAACAACTAAACGATATCAAAAATGATCAACAGAGTTGCCAAGTAAATGACTTTTAAAATCCACGGTGATTTCTAACGGAGTTCTGCTTCAATGTTCCTCTACGTTTAATGCTTCTGCAGATTATATTTGTGGAAAGTTTCGCTATGATTTCAGAAATGAAAAAAATAAGATACTGGGCCATTTTTTAAATTGTTTTTTCGAGGATTTATTCCAAAAACCTGCAAGAAAACTTGATGATTAATAATCTTTGTTGCTTTATTAAGAGAGATTTTTTGCGGATCGAAATGCTAATATTTATTTAGCTATAAAATATTTTCTTTTTCACAAACTGCAAAACCAAATTTGTGACCAACCAAATCGTTCGGTTTCTGCAATCGCATGTTCAGTTGCTATAACTCTAATTGATTGCAGCAACCGAACGATTGTGGTGGAACTAAATTCGGTTGATATAACAATTTTTTTTCTAGGTTCGTCTTTTGTTATCCAATTGAAATATCTACTTTCTCGTACTAACATTTTTTATTTGAGTGTATGATTCTAGTTACTCCCCGTTGTTGTAGGAAGTAAATTAATGTTTGCAGTAGCTTGTTTGTAATAAACATTAAGTAATACTCTTCATATAGATCTGAGAACTGTGCAAAAGAATCCTTCTTCATACCTCTGCTTGATTATGAATGCAAAAAGTAAGAGTTGTTTCTCATTTTTTAATTAATTTCTTTACCAAACCCCTTTTTTTGGAGTTACTCCTTCTGCTATTACTCCTTCTGGTAAAATGTTTATAATTTTTTTACGCTTGGTTTTGCACGAGAATCTTCTTAACCTTTTTACCTTGTTTTTTTTTCAAGCTTTAATTGCTTATGAACTTGTTTCAGAGTGTGTGTTAAAGAAAAATTAACTTTTAATTCTTTTCTTTAGTTTAGCAGGGAAAGTATTCCAACTGCAACACTCAGATTTTGGTGACACTTGGATATGTTATAGAGTAACAAAATCTAAGACCGTCCTGTCTCAACTTTTTCGCCAACTTGAGAAATTAAGTGGTTAATATGCGGTTGAAAAATCTACCTTTTCGGTATTTCATGCAAGGGACCATATGCAAATGTGGTAAGACGATTTTGAAAAGCTAATCTTGGTACAATTTGTTGGTACTTTTTAGATTTTTTTCTTAAGTTTCTGTTGAGTACTGCTAATGGAGACGCTGGAGACGTATAGTGTTGTAACTTCTGGCTTCAGATATATACTATCCAATTTAATTTAATTCCAGCAGCCCTTTTTTTGGTATTCTTTGAAACAAATTGGCAACCTTGTGCTAAAGCATGGCCATTATGTGTATCAAACTTCCTCTTTTGAATAATACATTATTGTAATACAACTGCAACAACTGATAAACAAAAAAGTACCGAAATAAGGTCAATAACACCCACCTTAATTCCAGAGGTGATCGATAAATGCAACAGGCTGTTTTTAGATTTCTTTTCTCTATCACAATTCCAAATTTCACACAAGTCGGAAAGTTATGCTTGGAACACTTTCCTTGTAATATGTTGTTCTTGTTGTTGATGATGATGACGATACTTCTGTTTAAGGGCTTTTCTTTATTAAATCTTATCATGCATTTTTTCTTACACTACTTTTTCTACGTCTAGTTTGTTCTTGTTTGCTTGCTGTTTATATTCTACAATTAGTTTTATACTATGATTCTAGAGTTTGATATTATTTCACTTCTATCTTTTAGGTTAGTGCAGCAACAACGTCCTCTTGTTTCCGTTCCCTCTTAGAGTTAAGCTGTATCTTCTTCCTTTTAGCTTTATGGTATCTGTCTGGTCTTCATGTTTAATTAATTAACTTTTCAAGTTGTTGATATTTTATAATGAAACGTATTCGTTTCACTTTCTTACATAAAGCTTTTTTTTAAAATTTTGTCTTGGCAATGTTGTTAACAAGTTGTTTAGTAAATAGTGTTTGTAACAAATAAGAAATTATATTTAAAACCTTATGGTTAGTTGAGAATTATTACATTAAACCCAGCAATATTACCAGTTCCAAAGAACCGGTTGCAGAACAACTTCTTTTGCTTTACTACTTGTTCAACTATCGATTCTATCTCCGGTGATTATACTCAACACCACTTTGTGGGGTTGATGTTTGTGACTACCAAAAGTACTGAAAATAGATCCACCTTATAATATACCGATCGACACAGAATCACTTTATGTGCCGATTTAGTGATGTCCATTTTCTGCACTCCATATAAACTTTGTAATCACATTACAGGTTAGCATCAAGTTTGGTACTTAATTTTTATTGGATCAAGGCTGAAAAAATAAAGCCAAAATCAATTGACAAAAATCAAACCACTTTTGGACTTAGTCCCCGTTTAACTCCTCCAGCCAAATCTTGAGCTAACTGCATTTTATTTGGCAATTTTGCTCAGATTAGTGTCTCTACCTTATATTTTCTACCCCATTAATTTCCCCCCAAAATAGTAGGGATCGGACCCCTTTCCGGAACTAGAACTGCTTCCAGCAATATGACCCAAATCGTGCTCTGAAAATTTACCAGTTATTCATTTTTCAGACAAGTAACAGATCATCTTCAGCATTGAGGCCAATTTTTCATTCACTAAGTGGTAAAGCATCCACAAAAAGTCACCGTTTAATTTGATTGTGGGCCGGGAAAGAAGAGAGTAGCGCTTAAGAATTAGTTTATAGTTCTGCATTGCTTCTAAAATCGGGTCTATTTTTTGCTGGGATACCTTACATTGCAATTCCTTGCAATGCGTTGTACTCGTAGTTTAGCGAGTTAAAATGCCCAAGTAAAAATGAGATCGTATATGAACATATATGGATTCGTGTATGATCATATATGCCCATATATGATCATATAAGTCCATATATGGAACAATATAAGACCATATATGGTCTCATATATGACCATATTTGTTCGGATCCGAAATTTGAAGGCATATGGCTTAAATTTCGGATCTTAACAGATATGGTCATATATGAAAGCATATATAAACATATATGATCATATATGTTCATATACGATTCCGTTTTTACTCGGCTGCATAGCGATTTTAAAAAATTTCCTGCGAGGGTGTCTTCATAAATCGATGTCTATTGAAGCAGTTTCGCAAAATCAGTCAAGGACTAAAAGTTAGGCATTTGGAAATATATTGTTATTTTTGTTAAAAAGTTAAAACTGAACCAAGGACCATAGATATTTAAAGGATGCGCAAACCTAAAAAAGTTATTGGGTAAAGATGGTGCCAAGATAGCAATATGCAACTCAGTAACTGTAACTTTAGATTGAGTTACACAAAAAAACCTTAACCAATTTGAGCCCACCAACTTAACAAATAAACACACACAAATTTACGATAAAATTCTATATGAACTTACGATAAAATAACTCGACATGAAGTTCGCAACTTATTTACGATACGCACTGCTGCTTAAGTTGTTATTGTTAGAATTTTCTGATCATCGTCACTGATGCAACTGTAAACAATATGTAAGATACATATGTATATTGTTGAAAAAACAACTGACATACGTGCGTCAGTTCTTTTTGTAACATAAGTAAACACACTAAAAATGCCAATTTTGAGTTATGAAATAAAGAGACAATGAAAATTTAGTAATTATAAAGCAAACTTTTTATTAAATATGAATAGAAAAATATAAAGTACTTGACACACATAATTTGGTTATTATGTATTTGTTATATTGTTGATTATTGGGTGATCCGAAGTTTTGGCCATTTTTTTAAAATAAAAGCTTCGAAAAATTCCGAAACACTTCCTGTCTACTTATTTTGCATTTAGAATAGAGTATTCAAAAAATCGATCGTTTCAAAAAACCGGGTTTCAGTTTATTCGAAAAATCGTCGGCTTTCGCTTGAAAACGAGTTTTTATTACGTTAAAAATTTTTTGGAAGGATGTAAAAAATTCAAATAGCGATGTTAACAACAAAAAACATTTTGAAGGATTTGTAATATTTTTAAAAGATTCGGACGGAATCATGTAAAATTGTATTATTGAAATGTGGTATTTCAATCGCAATTTTTTCAAAAAATTCTCCTACATTTCTTTGAAAAATTTGTCTCAAAAACATTCGAAATGCACAATTTGGCAATTCGTCAGTTTAAGCGATTTTAATTTGTCTTCAGAGTTAAAAATTTCCGATAAGCCCAAAAATCTAACAATTTTTAATAATCATACGTGATTTTATTTTTAGAAACCAGTTGCAAAATTGACAAATTGATATAACTTTCTATAAGAAAACAACCACCAAAATGATTTTTTTATTAAGGCTTTTTAAAAAACCGATATTTAGATAAAATTTAAATTGATAATTTGACAAAAACTTTTCATTACTTAGTAGAAAATTTTAGCAAATTACACAGCCGGAAAAAATACTACTTTTTGCGAGATATCGCCAATTTGAAGTCTTAATTTTATACTCGTATGCTGACTATGAACTTTTCAAAATTTTTTGGTCAGATTGCTATTGCCAAATTGCCGTTACAACCTACTTACCATTCATAAAATAGTTGAACAACTGGTTAACCGGATTTCGGTTTTGAATACTCTAATTTCTAATCCCGAATGGCGAATGGCCAAAAAGTTTCTTTTGTTTTTCGGTGAAATAATGCATATTTTTTTTGAATAAAAAATTATAAAGAATCATTAAAAAAAATCAGTGACCTCCAATGAAATGCTATGTTATTTAATCTTCCAAAACTACAAAGAAACTACACAGGAAAAGTTTTTACACAGGAAAAGTTTTTCCATTGCAACCGATGCCATGCAACTAATTCTGGAACGAGTTCCACGGATCTCATATGGAGGGTATGACTGACGTAGAATCAGTTCCAGAACTAGTTCCAGAACTGGCATACACTTCGCCATTCAGAATTATAAATAATAAAACACAACTCCATACGTACTTTATTTCATACATGGGACTATTTAATTAGGTGGTGATTTCATTACCATTGCATTGATATTAATTGTAATGAAATTATTTTCATTACCATTTTTTTTAATTAATAGTAATGATTTTAAGGTTTAATTTCATTGATTAATGACAATCGGTTTAAATTCCATTACCATTGATAATGCATCAATTAAAACAAATTATTACAATTGACAGAAAATCGTAAAAATTAAGAAAAACTCGCTGAAATCGGGGATGGAAATTGCTCATTCAGGCTCACGCTGATTTGAAATTAATAATTACTTTCCATTCCATTGTTATTTGTATCCAGGTAAAGTACAACGGAGTGTAATGAATCCTCCTTACAAAATTATGTTTTATAACTTCGCTGGCCAAACCCGTGGTTCGTTTTTATTTATCTGAATTTTTTTGTAAACAAATGGTTTTTAACAATTTTAATTAGTTTTTTTATACATTAGTTTAATTTTATTACCATTAGTAATGTTTTTCTAATGAAAAATATTTCATTAGCATTAAATGGTAACGAAATTTTTTTCTCTGACATTAGTATCAACTAATGGTAATGAACAATTCCCAAGTATTCTTTATTTTCGAAATGAGAAACACACACACAAACTATTTAAAGATTTTTTTTAAATCAACAACTATGTATGTAGGTATATTTTTTGAAAATGTAAAGTATATATGCATGCACGTACTTATATGTTGTGTAAAGCTTTGAAGACTATTTTTTAAAACAAATTTGATATCATATTATTAAAATATTTTATAAAAAATTTGTTTTTAAAAAATATACTAAATTTATTCTTTATCATTAAATTATACTTAAAAAGAGGAAGAAGAAAAAAAACTTCCTTAATTGAATGTTTTTCAATTTTTCGGCAAATAAAGTAATTTGCAATGTTGTCAAGTTTCACTTGAAATCGAAAATATAAATTGTAATAATGACAATGCTAATTAATACCAAACTAAGTATATTTTACAAAAATGTATTTATGTATGTGCTGAAAAGTTTTGAAGACTTTTGTAAAAAATTGTTTTTAAAAAATGTATTAAAGTGTTGTCTTATTATTGTTTTTGATTAATATTTTATGTTTCTGAGTAAGCTTTTTTAATTTTGCTCACACTGAAAATAGTTTGTAGTTTAAATTAACTGAAAATGTAATTTAAAATAAATGAAAAATCACTTGAAAACCGGTCTTCTGACTTTTGATTTAAATCAAAAGAACTTTTCATTTATTTTTAAATGTTAATAAAGTAACTACAAAGTCCTTAAAAAATAATTATTTTTCATTTATTTCGTTTTTTTTAACCTACAAAAAATTAACTACAAAATCCGTAAGCATAAATGATATTTACTTTATTTCGTTTTTATAACTGACCTAAAAATCTAAAAGGGTTCCTTATTTTAACAAAACATTTTAAATGAAAATATTAACTGTAATAGAAAATCCATATTTATATGTAATTTATTTTTTAAATAAAAGACAAAAACAGTTGCAAAATGTATTTCTTTTCATTTTAACTGTATAATCATTTAAAAACAAATGTACGGATAACTTTTTAAACAAACTACAGTGTAATAATATTTTCAGTGCATTAGTTAATTTAATATTTTTCAACATTTTAGGCAAATTAATTAATTGGTAATGTTGTCAAATTTCACATGAAATCGAAAATACCTATTAATTAATAAAGGACGAGTTTTTAAAGTTGTTAGGTACTTACATTCATTTCTGCGGTTTTATAAATAGTTTCATTTTCAGCTTTCGTTTTATTTCTTCAGCAAAAACCTAATTTTAAACAAAAGTTGTCTATAGAGAGCAGAAATTTTGTAGGAAGTAGGGAATGCAAAATCCCGCACTTTTTGATTTCCCAGGAAAGCGGGAAATTTGTTTTGAATACCCGGGATCCCGCAAGGGAAGTAAATTAGAAAATATTTTTAATAATTTAAAAATTTCTATAAAGAAAATATCTTAAATACCTTAAATCTTTAAGTTCGTGAAAAAGCTCAGGCCGTAAGTGGTTTCTTGGAATTTTCGTAGTGGGAAAGAATTAATTTTATATTAGAAATTATATGTCTAATTATATATTAAAAAGAAATTAAATAAAAACTAATTTTTAGACAAAAAACTTGTCCGTCAAAAAAAAAAAAATAAAAAATTAATATAAAAAATAATTTTACTAAATTGCTAAAATAGATTTTTTAAGTTCCTTTTAGTGCCTGTTTCAAAAGCCACTTACTAACTTTTAGTTAATTGAAAATATCAAACTGTACTGTAATATCTGCAGAAAATTTTGCTAAATATTATTGTAGTAGACTAAAAATAACAAAAATAAACTGTTATAAATTGTTGGTTTTTAATTTTTATTTAAAAAATAAAAATTGTTTTTTTTTCGATCTTTTTAATTTATAAATTTCCAATTAATAAACTGTTATATCTACAAATTTTTTGCTATTTTTAAGCTTAATTTAGTTGAATGCAAATAGCAGTCTATTCTGCTAAAATCAGCAGGCTCGAATTTTATTTGCCTTAAAAATAAACGAAAAAAACACTTCGAAAATTTTAAATTTTTTGGTGATTTTTTAGGCTACTAATTATTTAGCAAAATTTTTTTTGCTGATTTTATCAGGTTATTTTGCCATTTTCCATTAACAAAAATTTAGCTCAAATATAACTAAAATTCTGTATATTTAACAGTTTTATTTTTGCTGTTCCTATATTACTAATATATAGCAAAAATAATCTGATAATTTAGCAGTTTTTTTCTGCAGCATCATTTTTAACTAATTTTTAGTAGTTTTAACAAAATTTTTTACGCACTCTTTTTTATTAGTGTACTTTTACTACAATTGGGAATTTTTGTTTTTGAATTTTTCCAGTTGTGGTAAAAGTAGCAAATTTTGGTAAGTAAACAAAAAAGACTTGTGTAAAATTTTTACTATTTTCAAAAGGTGGAATATTTTTCATATAAACATTTGAGATAATTAACTTTATTGTTTTTTAAATAGCATTTTTTGAAATCCCGGGATTATCGGTCCAAATTCCCGGGAATGCGGGAACTGAAAAACGCTTAATTTAATCCCGGTACGGGAAATCCCGGGATGCATTCCCTAGTAGGAAGCCATGTCCAAAACTGTAACCGTAAACCGTGTTTATTTCAATTTCAAAAAACCACAAACCGGTTAGTAGTTGTCGGTTAACCGGTGTTTTAAAAGATGATTTTATAAAAACTATTTTTAAACTAATTGTTTGAAAATTTAATATTTCGCCTGCATTTTATTTCCAAATAGTATTTTAATAAAAGAAACTGCAGTTAAGTTTTTTTTATATAAAAAATTATATCTTTTCACATATATTGAAATATATGATACGAAAATGTAGGTAGTCGTTTAAAATCTATTCATGTTAGCATTTTTACTTTATTTGCTCAATTAAATTAATTAAAAATATTCCTCATTAACAAATGCAAAAAAAAAAACTATAGCTTAATAAATAATTTTTTTTTTTAATTTTTGTAATTTTAGTGATTGTTCTTTCAATTTAAGAAAATATTAGGATGATGAAACAAGAACTGCTAAATCGACAAAAACTTTAGTTATATTTAAATAAATTTTAGTTGAATGCAAATAACATTCTATCCTGCTAAAATCTGTAAAAATGTATGCTAAATATTAATAGACTTTAGAAAAGTAAATAGTAAGTATTTCTGCTGATTTCAGAAGAGCAGATTGTTTTCCCATTAAAAAAAATATATATGAATTAAATTTTGAAAATGTCATTGTTTTTATGACGGTTTTATTCTACTAATATTTATTTTTTTTTTCTAATTGCACCAGATGGTGTACAAATAATTAGACTTGCGAAAAGATTTTTTTGACAATCACATAATTTCATAGGATTTTTGTTTGATATATCAAACACATTGCAATGACTTCAATAGTTTTTTTGCAGGGTGCTTTTTGCGTGAGTGTAATATCTTATTATCTATTATTAATAATATAATGAACAATAAAAAATATAGTGTTTTTTAATTGATAAATGGCATGTTTTTGGACACTTTACTCGAAAACTACCCAGTCAGAAATTGCCAGTGGTGCAAAAAACTAAGCACTGGCATACCCCTGGGTAACCGCGGTGTTAAAAATAAATGACTGGCAGAACACTCATTTGGGACGCTTTGCCAGCGTTTCCAAATAGCTTTTTGCCAGTAGTTGTTTTACAAAAATTTCGGTGGTTTCTAAAAAAACCGATAGCAAAGAATGGGCCTAGAGTGCGATGCCAACGTTTGCAACCAGTGGTTATCCATTACTACCTAGTCAGAAATTGCCAGCGGTACAAAAATCAATTCACTGGTAGAGCAATGATTTTAAAAAAACGGTTTGTGGTCAGAAGATTCCGAGTTCAAATTCGGTTTCAAGCAAAAAAATATTTTTTTGATTTTTTTTTTTAATTTAAAAAAAAATTATTTTATAAAATAAATTTTTTGTTTGTGGAAAACCCTTTAAGACCAACTTTTTTTTTGTTTTCCCAAAGCTTTCCGATTGGTTCCAAAAAACTTTTTGCCAGTGCATTTAAGCACAGCAAGGAGTTTTCCAGCAGTTATCATTCATTTATATTTTTATCCATCAAGTAACATATGTCTCGTTAGCTCAGTGGGTAGAGCTGTCATCTGCCAATCTGTAGGCGTGGGTTTAAATCACGACAAGACCAAAAAAATATATATGAACTTTTTTTAAATTTTATTTTGGAAAATAAGAATGATACCAGACACTTATTGGTATAGGTGTCTGGTATCTTTCATTTAAAAGATTCTAGCAAAAAAATTTCAAAGCCTATTAAAAAAATAAATTTGAGTGATTTTTAAAAACGTAATTACAAATAATGACAATTTTTTCAAATGCTGTCCTTAAATCTGAAAATACTATATATTGGCCAATTAATTCTTTATGTAATTAGGAAATTAATCAACACTCACAGAAATATACTTGTAAAACTAGCAGAAAAAGCTACTAAAAATTAGGCTCTTTTACTCCTGCAAGGAGCAAAGAGCCTCCGCTAAAAATTAGTTTGCAGAAAATAGTGCTAAAATTATCATATTTTTTTGCTAAATACAAGTAAAATAAGAATAGAAAAATTAAAACTGTTAAATTTACAGAATTTTAGTTATATTTAAGCTAACTTTTAGTTATTTGAAAATAACAAATTGTACTGTAAAATCTGCAGAAAATTTTGCTAAATATTGGTAGACTAAAAATAACAAAAATAAACTGTTATATCACTGAAAATATTATTACAGTAACTGACTGTAGTTTATTTAAAAACTTATCCGTACATTTGTTTTTAAATGATTATACAGTTAAAATACAAAGAAATATATTTTTTAACTGATTTTGTCTTTTATTTAAAAAATAAATTACATATAAATAAGGATTTTCTGTTACAGTTAATACCATACGGGAAATTTTAACAAACTGTCACCGAACTGGCCCCTTTACATGAAATAGACTGGTCACTTTTACATGGCGTTGTCATAGGAGGGGGAAATTGACCCCTTGTGACATGTCACAAGACAAATCCTAGGACAGGTTACTGAACTCTCATAAAAAACAAATTTCAGGGACCTGTCCTGGGATTTGTCTTGTGACATGTCACAAGGGGTCAATTTCCCCCTCATATGACAACGCCATGTAAAAGTGACCTGTCTATTTGATATAAAGGGGCCATTTCGGTGACAGTTTGTTAAAATTTCCCGTAGGGTATTTTCATTTAAAATGTTTTGTTAATTTTTTGAAATTTAAAAAACGAGATAAATCAAAACTCATTATTTTTAAGAATTTTGTAGCTTATTTATTAACATTTAAAAATAAATGAAAAGTTCTTTTGATTTAAACGAAAAGTTAGTAGACCGGTTTTCAAGTGATTTTTCATTTATTTTAAATTACATTTTCAGTTAATTTAAACTACAAACTATTTTGAGTGATCTACAAAATTTTTGCTATTTTTAAGCTAAATTTAGTTGAATCCAAATAGCAGTCTATACTGCTAAAATAAGCAGAAATATTTGCTAAAAAAGTTGTAAACTGCTGTTTTCATAGGGCTCGATTTTTATTTGCATTTAAAAAAAAATCGAAAAAAAGTTTCGAAAATTTTATTAATTTTTTTTTTTTTTGATTTTTTGAGCTACTAATTATTTAGCAAAATTTTTAGCTGATTTTAGCAGGTTAATTTGCTATTTTCCATTTACAAGAATTTAACTCAAATATAACTAAAATTCTGTACATTTAACATAATCTGTTAATTTTAGCAGCATCATTTTTAGCTAATTTTTAGTAGTTTTAACTAAATTTTTTATGGACTTTTTTCTATTAGTTTGGCACAAAACTTTATTGCAAAGAAAAAAAAACAGAAAAATGCGTATAGGTTTAGTTTGAAAAATCACACAGACACACATATTTTTTTCACATACAGTTTTTTTGACTTTATTCAGTTAATTTTTTATATATGTGACCTTCTTCGAGAAAAGGGACCTAGTGTGTCAAAAACGGGTTTCGATAAAAATGAGAAAAACATTAAAATTTTATTTTTAATTTAACTTTAAATGCGTTCTTCTCAAAACTTCATTTTCACACACTAGGTCCCTTTTCTCGGAGAAGGTCACATATAGAATACACTCTTTTGAGCGCTCTCATTTATTCAATTTCCGAATATGGGAACGCTTTTTGCTATGAATTGTTCCCGCGGTAATACAAAGGAAGAGACTTTTTATGTGATAATTGAACAGAAAAATTTAAAGACAAATTTCTTTAATTAATTGCCTGAGACTGATAAGAAACGAAAGAAAATTTCAATATAAAAATATTTTTAGAAAATAGTCAGAGGCAGGAAATTTTATAAAGATATCTGCAAAAAACGCAAAAAGCTAAAGAATTTTGAAACTTTTTAAATATTATAATAAAAAATAGCTAACAACCATAAAATAAAATTTAGGTTTTAATGCTTTTTCTAAGTCCTATTCTAAATTATATATTTCAAGTGTAATTTGATTTCTATTTAAGGTGATGTCAGACTTTCCAAAGTTTTAGTATTTTTGTCAATATCAAAATTTTCTGCAATCCGTTTCTGATATGGAGTATGATGTTTAAGCCATTTTTTTCCAAGCATCGATTCCATACAACTTTTCTGGCAAAACTTGGTTGAAGGTTAGGTTGGTTTAATACATTTTTTAAAAACAATTTTTTCCAAAAGTCTTCAAAACTTTACAGCACATATATAAATACATTTTTGTAAAATATACTTAGTTTGGTATTAATTAGCATTGTCATTATTACAATTTATATTTTCGATTTCAAGTGAAACTTGACAACATTGCAAATTACTTTATTTGCCGAAAAATTGAAAAACATTCAATTAAGGAATTTTTTTTTCTTCTTCCTCTTTTTAAGTATAATCATAAAAAGATAAAGAAAAATGTTAGTATATTTTTTAAAAACAAATTTTTTATAAAATATTTTAATAATATGATATCAAATTTTTTTTAAAAAATACACTACATATAAGTACATGCATGCATATATACTTTACATTTTCAAAAAATATACCTACATACATAGTTGTTGATTTAAAAAAAAAAACTTTAAATAGTTTGTGTGTGTGTTTCTCATTTCGAAAATAAAGCATACTTGGGAATTGTTCATTACCATTAGTTGATACTAATGTCAGAGAAAAAAATTTCGTTACCATTTAATGCTAATGAAATATTTTTCATTAGAAAAACATTACTAATGGTAATAAAATTAAACTAATGTATAAAAAAACTAATTAAAATTGTTAAAAACCATTTGTTTACAAAAAAATTCAGATAAATAAAAACGAACCACGGGTTTGGCCAGCGAAGTTATAAAACATAATTTTGTAAGGAGGATTCATTACACTCCGTTGTACTTTACCTGGATACAAATAACAATGGAATGGAAAGTAATTATTAATTTCAAATCAGCGTGAGCCTGAATGAGCAATTTCCAACCCCGATTTCAGCGAGTTTTTCTTAATTTTTACGATTTTCTGTCAATTGTAATAATTTGTTTTAATTGATGCATTATCAATGGTAATGGAATTTAAACCGATTGTCATTAATCAATGAAATTAAACCTTAAAATCATTACTATTAATTAAAAAAAAATGATAATGAAAACTTTTCCTTTGTAGTTTCTTTGTAGTTTTAGAAGATTAAATAACATAGCATTTCATTGGAGGTCAGTAATTTTTTAAATGATTCTTTATAATTTTTTATTCAAAAAAAATATGCATTATTTCACCGAAAAACAAAAGAAACTTTTTGGCCATTCGCCATTCGGGATTAGAAATTAGAGTATTCAAAACCGAAATCCGGTTAACCAGTTGTTCAACTATTTTATGTATGCTAAGTAGGTTGTAACGGCAATTTGGCAATAGCAATCTGACCAAAAATTTTTGAAAAGTTCATAGTCAGCATACGAGAATAAAATTAAGACTTCAAATCGGCGATATCTCGCAAAAAGTAGTATTTTTTCCGGCTGTGTAATTTGCTAAAATTTTCTACTAAGTAATGAAAAGTTTTTGTCAAATTATCAATTTAAATTTTATCTAAATATCGGTTTTTTAAAAAGCCTTAATAAAAAAAAATCATTTTGGATGTTGTTTTCTTATAGAAAGTTATATCAATTTTGCAACTGGTTTCTAAAAATAAAATCACGTATGATTAAAAATCGTTAGATTTTTGGGCTAATCGGAAATTTTTTACTCTGAAGACAAATTAAAATCGCTTAAACTGACGAGAAAATTGCCAAATTCGCAACTGTGCATTTCGAATGTTTTTGAGACAAATTTTTCAAAGAAATGTAGGAGAATTTTTTGAAAAAATTGCGATAGAAATATGACATTTCAATAATACAATTTTACATGATTCCGTGTGAACCTTTAAAAATTTTAAAAATCCTTCAAAATGTTTTTTGTTTTTAACATCGCTATTTGAATTTTTTACAGCCTTCCAAAAAATTTTTAACGTAATAAAAACTCGTTTTCAAGCGAAAGCCGACGATTTTTCGAGTAAACCGAAACCCGGTTTTTTGAAACGATCGATTTTTTGAATACTCTATTCTAAATGCAAATTAAGTAGACAAGAGGTGATTCGGAATTTTTCTAAGTTTTTTTTTTTTTTAAATGGCCAAAACTTCGGATCACCCAATAATCAACAATATAACAAATACATAATAACCAAATTATGTGTGTCAAGTACTTTATATTTTTCTATTCATATTTAATAAAAAGTTTGCTTTATAATTACTAAATTTTCATTGTCTCTTTATTTCATAACTCAAAATTGGCATTTTTAGTGTGTTTACTTATGTTACAAAAAGAACTGACGCACGTATGTCAGTTGTTTTTTCAACAATATACATATGTATCTTACATATTGTTTACAGTTGCATCAGTGACGATGATCAGAAAATTCTAACAATAACAACTTAAGCAGCAGTGCG
Organism: Leucophora obtusa; assembly: GCA_949987735.1. Classification (NCBI taxonomy): domain Eukaryota; kingdom Metazoa; phylum Arthropoda; class Insecta; order Diptera; family Anthomyiidae; genus Leucophora; species Leucophora obtusa. The sequence goes on from OX465296.1 coordinate 3,772,604, forward strand.
TATCGTAAATAAGTTGCGAACTTCATGTCGAGTTATTTTATCGTAAGTTCATATAGAATTTTATCGTAAATTTGTGTGTGTTTATTTGTTAAGTTGGTGGGCTCAAATTGGTTAAGGTTTTTTTGTGTAACTCAATCTAAAGTTACAGTTACTGAGTTGCATATTGCTATCTTGGCACCATCTTTACCCAATAACTTTTTTAGGTTTGCGCATCCTTTAAATATCTATGGTCCTTGACTGAACCCACTGTTTGGAGTTTTTTGTTGTTCTATATCATTTATTAACCTATCTAATTGTCGATGCTTTACTCTATGTCAATTATTAAACATTAATGGCTCCTTTTCAATATCAAATATCCACTGATCAATTATAGAGTATGTAAAGACATGATCACCTTGTTAAATTCATTTAATTTCTATATCTTGGCTGTTCAATAATAAATCAAAATTATTATTAGAATTTCCTTTTAAAAACGTCTTCCTAACTACATACACACACTTAAGTTTTCAAACTACAAATAATAATTACAACTCAAACATATGTTCAAACATACTGATTCGTTATGATATTGATACTTTTGCTGCAGATACACAAGGTATACATACATTCTCACATTACCATTTCATTTTTATAAAAGATGAAGAAAAAAAAAAAAATTAATTGATCATTTTCTTTCATTCTTTATGACTTCCACTTTAGTGAAAATTGTCATTTAATATGACATTAAGATTTTAATCTATAATTGATCATCAAGTGTTTGTTAAAAAGCACAAGTATCAAGGATTCTGTTCTGTTCTGTTCAATAGGTGCATCATCGTTTTTAGTTAATGATCTAAATGAACTGCTGAAAATAGTAATAATCAGTTTTACTGATGTTGATGAAGTAATGATGATATCTTTTGCAGAAGAGTAATTTGCCAGGAAGAGGAGTGAATATTTATTTCTTTAAGCCTAAAAATAAAATAGAATTTTTGGTGTATCGTATGTAAAATATTATAAAATCAAATTTCACATCGAATTTCAAAAAATTTATTTTTTTTTGCTGGAATTGTGAAGAATTTTTAAGGGGGCTTTAAAGATTTATAGTTTTATGAATCTCAATTAAATAGGTCTAGAATTAAACAGAAATATTTCTGATTTTATCAAAATCCAAAATTAACAAATTTTCAGTGAAAAAATTTTAAATACAATAGGTCGAAAAACAAAACTATTTCTGCTAAATTATCGACATAGTATTTAGAGTGTATGAATTAGTAAAAACTTAACAGAGTTGATTCCCATACACATTACCAGCATCTTTTTCAATCGTTTTTTATCTTTCCTGCATGCGACTCTGATTTTGTTTTCGGCTGAGGAAACACAACTCATTAGGTTCAATTCCCAATTCGGATGGACATTTTTACAAATAGTTTGTAGCTTTGCATTATCTTATAAAGAAATCTAATGCATACCGCGAAATGTTGTTTAACAAAATGTGTTGCTGTTCGTTAGTTAGTTTTAAGTTTTTCTAATAGGTTTTTATAACATTAATCTTCTCTTATCTTATCTGCACATTTTGGTTTAACCAGTTGTTAACATTTATTTTCTTTTAATTGAAGCAAGTTTTCATTTAATTTTTTGTTTAAGTTAATCAATTACATCACAACTCATATTTGTTTAGAATTTTCGTTTGAGCATAATAAAACCAGAGCCTTCGGTCATAAACGGGTAGCTCGAATAGACGGAATGTTGTTTTTGCATAAAAAAATTTCAGAAAGATTTCTACAAATTTCTAATTTTTGACTACTACATACCTTAGCTTTTTTTATTAAAAAAAAAAAACTTAAACATAGATTTAAAAGTTAAATATATTTTTAAAAGCCTGATTATAAATTGTATATTTAAAGAATATTTTTTTTTCTCTGATAATCAACATAAATAAATAGTAAAAATACTGGAAAAGTTATTGTCGGAAAAAACGTTAAAATAAACGATTTGTCGTTAGAAAAATGGAAACGAAAAATACCAAAGAAAACAAATTTTAAACAATAGAAACAGTCGGTAGATTGGAGGCCAATTCTATATCTGCAAAGTTTAGTTGAAAAATGTTCTATAAATGATCTATGACTTATCGTTAATGAGTCAATAAAATTTGATACATATCTACTTGAAATCCCCCGGAATAGCGAATGAGTTCTACCAATACCCTGCAATAGTACATATGAATACTACTCGACTACTTGGATAATGGAAGGCTCTGAAAAAACTTCACTTTATAAGCTGTTTACCACTGTAACTAATGCTTTAAAACTGATCTAATGATATGACTTACATAAACTACACTCATATGTTAGTGTAAATGTACAAATTCTGTATGTTATTCTTCCATGCTTCTGTATGAATGACGTTGTTGAAGTTATAAATAGAGAAAATAAGCGATAATTAAAATGATTAAAAATTATGATGTGCGGGAAAAAAATCCGAAGACAAGTAAAATAATAAAAAAAAAAAACTAAAATGCAATTTTATATTTCTGAAATATACACTCATAAATTAATAAAAGATATTTAAAATACACAGAGATAGAGATATTTTTTTTATACGAAAAATAATAAATTAATGGAATTAAATGTGTTTAAATCCCAAAACTTATTTGGGAATTTTTTTTTGAAGGCAGGTCCCTATCCGGATTTTATTTTTGCCTAAGGAAGTCGTCATGTTTTAGAATTTCTAGAAATATTTATTGTGTTAAATCACAAACTCAATAAGAATTTCTTGTTCTCGCCTAGGAGCGTCATTTAACATTTAAGATATCAAAGAAAAAAACAAATATAAAAAAACCATTTATTTTTTACCACAATTTGCTTTGTCATCTTCCAAAATAAAAATAAAATTTTTTCTTAAACGCAAGGTAGACAAAAATTTCGTAAAATTAATAAAAAAAAGACTAATCTTTTTCCGATATTATTCTTTTTAAAGAAAGTTCTTTATCGCATTGCAATAATAGTTAGCAGTTGTTTTTAACTGCGTTTTCAGTTATGTTTTGACAGCTATTTTAAAATTTAACTATATAAAATACATAGTTGTTAAAATACTTTTTGGTTTCTCTTATATGCAATTTAGTTGCTTTATAATTCTCGTTCTCCTTTTTGTAAAATAGTTTGTTCACTTAAATTTAAGTTAATAAAGTGAAAAAACAAAAAATAACTGCACTTGTCAGTTGTTTTTACTTTATTTTTCAGTTGTTTTTTAGAAAAATTCACCAATTTTTTAATTGTAAAATTATATACCCCCAAAAATATAGCTTGATTCCCAAAAAATTTTTAAAAATGTCCTTTTTTAATTTTTGGAAAAATTATGCATTTTGAAAGGTACCAGTTACCATGTACCATTTTAAGGAATATTGAAATAAATGAAATTGCAGTTAAAAATAACTGCAATTATAAGTTTCCCTAAGATCTGCGGGTTACACTACAATGTAGTTTCCTTGTTAAATATTTCAATTCAAAGTATTTTCTCTATAAATATAAATTTTTAATATAAAAATTTCCATTTTGGTTTAAATTCTCAAAAATATATCTAATAAATAATTAAAAAAAAATACCTTACCTTTTCTTTACGTGTATCAGGCACATGCTTAAACCGCTTGTTAGTATAATGATGATAAAAAAAATTAAACGGTTCTTAATTAAAGATTTGTACAAAATTTAATTGAGTTTTTTTTTCCATCTTATTCACCACCACATGATATCTAAGACAACATTTTTCATTACAAACATAAAGAAAAAAGAAAAACTGAATGAATTATTAAAGTTATAAATTTAAAACAAAATTAATGATGTTTATTATAAAGATTTGCGTGTTTGCTTATAAAAGTTCTTTTCCAAAGAATGCATTTTATTTATATATTTAAATCTAGAGTCGTTTCCCCTTTTTTTTTTGCATAATTTCATTCAATTATCTGCTATTTTATGCATTCACATATATTTTGCATAAACAATCATGCAAAAAATAATTTCAAAATCCAACCCTTTTTTGTAACACCTTTTTTTATATTTTATAATGTATAAAAAACCATAAAATTGTTACTTTTTTGAAAAATAATTATACTACATTTTACAATGGCTTTAGAGGAGCATCATCAACATCTTCGTAGTCTTCGTTGCTGTCGTCCGTCGTCATGACCAAACATGTAAACAGACGAGAATGAATGAGTATTGTCCAAACTGTCAGCATATATAAAGAGAATGGTAATGGTTGTTCTTGATGTTTTATGGGAATGTATTCCAAGTTTTGTAAATTCTTTTTGTTTTCAACGAACTTTTATTATATAACTTTGCCGTTAGGAAAATAAAGAATATAAATTTATGATTAATCAATGTTTTGATAAAAAAAAACAAAAAATTAAATGAAAATATTTTTATAAAAAGAATTAAATGTGCTAAAGTCTTAATACTTATTTAACAAATCGTAAAAAAAATATCTGTTGAAGGCATGTCCCCATCCGTATTTCATTCTTGCCTAAGAAAATTGCCGGTAAAAGACATTTTTAGAATTTCTAGAAATATTGTTTAGATTAAAATACATACTAAAAGAGAATTTCTTGTTTTCGTCCAGCAGCATTATTCAACATTTCAAATGTCATAGAAAGACAATAATAATAAATTGCCACAATTTGCTTTGTCACCTTCCAAAGTTCTACTCAGTTGTTTTGACAGATCTAGCAAGGTAGTGACATCTATTTATTTACAACCAATAGTAGAAAATCATGTTTTCTATAAGTGTCAGTTACATTTAAATTTGCAGCAGCACTTGCATATTAGCTATTTAATTTTTTTTCGCTACACCAGCTCTTGGTATAGCGATCGACTCAAAATAAGTTTTTGAGTCGATTTAAGGTTTGTTCGCCTGTCCACGTAAATCTTGTGATCAAACTACAGATGGCAAATTTCATTTCGTTTAAATTTAAAGATATTTTGATAAATTTGGTACATAGGCTTCTCTTGGCCAATGACGAACCTTTTGAAATTTATTAGAATCGGTCCATATTTAGATCTACCTTCCATAAAATTGGGCTTAAATGGTATTTCGGCACACAAACCCACCCGGTAGCATGGAACCGAACTAATTTTCCGTCAGTTATACACTAATAGAAAAAAAGTCCGTAAAAAATTTAAATAAAACTACTAAAAATTAGTTAAAAATGATGCTGCAGAAAAAAACTGCTAAATTAGCAGATTATTTTTGCTATATATTAGTAATATATGAACAGCAAAAATAAAACTGTTAAATATACAGAATTTTAGTTATATTTGAGCTTAATTTTTGTTAATGGAAAATAGCAAATTAACCTGCTAAAATCAGCAAATATTTTTGCTAAATAATTAGTAGCCTCAAAAATCATTTTTTCGATTTTTTTTTAAATGCAAATAAAAATCGAGCCTTTTTTAAAACAGCAGTTTACAATTTTTTAGCAAATATTTCTGCTGATTTTATCAGAATAGACTGCTATTTGCAGTCAACTAAATTTGGCTTAAAAATACAAAAATTTTGTAGATATAACAGTTTTTTTTTGCTATTTTTAGTCTACAAATATTTAGCAAAATTTTCTGCAGATTTTGCAGTACAATTTGCTATTTTTAATTAACTAAAAATTAACTAAAAGTTCACTTAAATATAACTAAAATTCTGTAAATTTAACAGTTTTAATTTTACTGTTCTTATTTTACTAGTATCTAGTAAAAATATCTGCTAATTTTAGCGGTTTTTTCTGCAGCATCATTTTTAACTAATTTTTTAGTAACATTTTCTGCTATTTTTACAGATTTATTTCCTCGGAACGGGTTCCAGAACCAGTGAAATCGGAAGCTTATATTTTTAAAACTTTTTTGAAAAAAGTGCTTCGAAAAAAAGTTAAAACTAGTGTTTTTTAAATCATGATATGGCAACCCTGGAAGTCAAATTTTTGTTTTTTTTTTAATTTCACTTTTAGGCAAGCCTCAAAGCATCACATGCTTTCTACGCTATTGTAATATCTCCTTCCTATCAAAAGTTATAGGCTTTTAAATGTAGTTGTGACATTAAAGTCACATTGTTAAGAAATGGGTTAACAAAAATATATTCCTCTGTGCTGTTGCAGTACACCAAGCGTTGATATTAACCCATTTTTGGCTGACCCCCGATTTCTTTAAGGATTGTAAAAATTTTGTTAAATAAGAAAAAAAGAAATCCTTAAGACTTCAAGGTATATTTCCCATTATAAATGTTGATTTGTATTTTTAACTTTTTTTTTGTAAATCCTGATTTTAAAAATGGTCATTTCCATACTGTATGTATACATATTAAATGTTTTCGTAGACCAATGCAAGCAATAAATCCTATTCTCTCGTAAATTGTCAAACTTTGACAAAAATCCAAGGTCGGTACGAGTACAACATTTAAGTATTTTTATATTTTAGCACTTTAGAACTTTTTGTTGCTGTTGCTGCAAGTTCTTCAATTCTCTATATTGGTGTGTACAAATGAGGCAGCAGCAGGCGTTCATTGGCATTGCATGTGTGTGATGTACAAAACGTATGAAATTCCTTTTGAAAAATGTCATGGCATTTTAAACACCTTTAACTTGGATTTTGGACTGAACTAAACTGAACTTCTTCCTCTCTATTACTTGTTGGTCTGTTAAAGCTTTAAAATAAAAGAAGTAAAATTACCTTAGAATGCCGCTGTTTAGCAAGTTTTTTTCGTTGTTGTTGTTTTGTTGTAGTATTTGTTGTTTTTAAGTTGACACTATCGATGGCTTTAAATTGTCAGGGCATTCATTATAATTGACACTTTAACTTCTTTTATACTAAAAACGTTTTATGGTTATTTATGGTGAAGACGATTAGTTAAATGACAATTTCATGAGCGAAAATTGTTTAGAAATTGTTTTCTAAGAAATGTAATTTTCTTTTCTTTAAATATCAAAAAAAATAACTACAAGACAAAAAACACTAAAAGAAGAAGATATAATTCAATAGAATTTTACTTGTGTTACAAACTCGTAAAAGTTGTTGTTAAATAAGCTTAAAATGATTGTACAAATTAAATTAAGTATGTGTCTTAAGTCTTTTGTTTAGCAGACAATTGATATTGAACGGCCATTAAACTAAAACCACCAAAAAAAAAACAAGTATGTGGCTTAAGTCTTTTGTTTTAATTTTAATGATTATTTATTGTGATATTAAAAAAGTAAATTATAATAAATTATAAACTATTTTTGTTTTTATAAAATTTTTAACGGTTAATTTATAAAAAAAAAAGAATTTTTGCTGCTTAAAGTTTTTATTAAATTTTTAAAATTTTTTTTCTTAACAATAGTGTGTTGTTATGTTGACACCTTTTAATCTTTGGTTGTGTATTTTTGTTTAGCTTGTTTGCTGGTTGGTGTTAACTTTATCTGAACTCTTGTGTTAGTCATATTGTTGTATATTGACCATAGTAATCTTAGATATTTTGTAAGTTTTTGTTAAATTTGGTTTGGTTGTGCGCCACATATTGTTGCACAATTGTTGCATATGTTTCTTTTATTTTATATACATAGTTTTTTTTTGTGCTGAGCTGTTCAAGATTTTTCGATTATGAAAGACATTTTGTTAAAAGAAAAATAATTGCTTACATTGTTCAGTTATGAAATATTTTTTTTTTTTTTTTGTTTATATAGGATTTTATTATGTTACTGTAAGTCATTTGGCTAAGTTTCCTTAAGATTTTCTTTTAGACATTATTTTTAAAATTTATTTTTATACATTGTTTTTCTTCCTCTTCCTGTAAATAACTCTTTACTATTGATATAAATCAATTTTATTACAATGTATGTGAAAATATAAATCGATTATAAACATAAAATCAAATAAATTAGAATTAACACTTGTTGACATTACTATATAATTGTACACATGTGTATTTGTAGTTTGTGTTTTGTATGCAACTAATTCACAAACTAAGAGTAGCTGTGTTGAGTTAGGAAAGATAAAAAAGAAATTGCAATGTACGTAAACTATACAATATCTTTTTCCCCCCAAACATGATGATAATATTTGCCAACAGTTAGTTGCTACACTTTATAGAGATTGTACAGGAAATCAAGAGTCAAGAGAATTTAACGAAAAAAAAAAATTGTCTTAACAACGAACAAACCTAACAACAATTTAGTTTTTTAGTGTTGTAAAAGAATATTTCAAAATGGGTAGTCTTTCGTAAAAAATATCCCGATTAATCAAAGATTTTATAGTATTTGATCGACAGTTTAATTGAAAATGTTTGTGTAGTACAAATTCAGTTTTTATTGTGGGTCTTTTCTTGATTAAAATTAGGCAAAATATTAGCTATTTTCAAAGTACAAAGTCCAGCTTAATGGCTGATTTTTTTGAGTACACTCAAAGAAGTTTTACAGTTACTACAAGACAGTTGTTTATGTAGTAGTCAGTTGTTGTTGTTTTTAACTTTAATTATATTTGTTTTTATATGAAAAAATACAAAACAACTGTAATGCATAGGCGTACCTAGACCATTTTTCTGGGGTGGGCAAGCGACCCATTAATTTTATGCTGTTTATTTGCCCATTCTCACACTCTTAATCCTAAAAAACACTTTCGGCATTATGCTTACAATTTTTTTACACAAAAAAAAAACTTAAAAATGATTCCTTGCCTTCTAATAAAATTTTTATAATTTTCAAAATTAAATAATCCTGGTAATAATCATAATTTTTAAAATTAATAAACTCTGAATAGTGCATTTATTTTTCTGAAGAAAACCTCGTAGAAGGAATGTATTCCAAGCTATATTCTCAGATTATTATGAAATTTAGATATTTAATAGAGGAAAGAACCCCATATTCTGACCACTTAAATTACCGAGGTGGACAAAAATAGTGAGATGTTCATCTTACAATTTTTGTTTCTACAAAATATTGAAATTTCATTAAAATAACATAGTAGTGCTTAGTTTGACTAATTATTCGTTTAGAAAACTATGAAATCTAAGATATTTAAATCACCAAAAAAGATTCTGCGTTATTTTTCTATTATTGAACAACTTTGCGGTTCTAATAATTTTTATTAAAGAAAAATCAGAAATCGCCAGTGGTACAAAAAATCAAGCACTGGCATACCACTAGGTAACCACGGTATTAAAAATAAATGACTGGCAGAACACTCATTTGGGACGCTTTGCCAGCGTTTGCGAAAAGCGTTTTACCAGTATTTGTTTTACAAAAATTTCGGTGGTTTATAAAAAAAACCACTGGCAAAGAATTGGCTTAGAGTGATATGCCAAGGTTTGCAACCAGTGGTTATCCAGTGCTACCTAGCCAATGCTACCAGGCGTACAAAAATCAATTCACTGGTTCCTTAAAAAATGTTTGTAGTCAGAAGGTTCCGAGTTCAAATCCGGTTGCAAGCAAAAATTTTTTTGAGATTTTTTTTAATTTAAATTTTGTTTTGTTTTATAAAATCATTTTTTTGTTTGTGGGAAAGCTCCTTCAAGACCAAATTTTTTTTTGCCCTCCCAACACTGGCATACTAGTTACAAAAAATTCTTTGCCAGTACTAGCATTTTGGCACAGCCAGTAGTAGTTGTCCAGCTATTATCACTCATTTATGTGTTTAGCCATCAAATATTATATGTCTCGATAGCTTAGTGGGTAGAGCAATCGTCTGCCAATCTGATGGCCTGGGTTCAAATCACGGCAGGACCAAAAAAAATACATATGAACTTTTTTTAAATTTTATTTTGGAAAATATATTTCGAGACCACCTATTTATTGGTTTTGCCAGCATTTTGCCAACGTTTAAAAATTTTGTTCCTCCAGTGCTTTTCCGGCGCTTTTTGAATAGCCGGTCCTTTTGTTTTTGGGAATGGGAAAGCACTTTTTGCCAATACTTGTACCACCTGCTAAAGTGCTTTGCCACCGCTTTCCCGTTTGTATTTTTCTGACTGGGTATATTTATTCAAGGACTAATATACATATTTAAATAAATTCGTGGAAATATATAATTTCCCATGTGAAAATTGAAATATATATGCACATAGTATATGATCATGCATAGTCATACATGATCATATACGTCAAAGCGTAGGTCAATGTATGACCATACATGATCTCATATATTTCCATATATCTTCGGATCCGAAATTTGAGGGCATATGGCCACATATGTTCATATATGATCATACACAAATCATATGTGGGCATATATGGTCATATATGAACATGTACGGTCATATACCCTCAAATTTCGGATCCGAAGATATACGGAAATATATGAGATAATGTTTGGTCATGCATTGAACTATGCATGGACGTATATGATCATATATGGCCATGCATGATCATATACTAATCCATGAATGATCATGTACGTTCATATATATTTCAATTTTCACATGGGTTGTTAGAAAAATATTGTTAAGAATACAATTTCAAAATACATCAAAAATTATCATAATATATTTCTAATGATCACAATATTTTCCTAATGATTATAATATATTCGCAGTGATCACGTAGAAAATATTGTTGTCGCTTAGGATTTTATTATGGTCATTAGGAAGATATTATGATTATTTTGTCCCACTTCACATTTTTTTTCTTAAATCTTTAAATTTTTTTCAATTTTGCTTTCGTGCAAACATATTATAGACCCTGTTCAACAATTTTTTTCTACATAAGTACAATTTACTTTATTAAAGCTATGAGGTTTCATTTATTTATTTATTAGTCAATTAAACATTTAATCAAGTTAATAACATTTTTTCTTAACTTTCAATATGAATACTCGCACCAGTAAATGGAGTCTTAGTTAAAGCTGTTTGTTTATTTAATATGGGCCAACGTAAGATTTTTCAAAAGTCCAAAAATTGCCAACAAAATTTAGTCAATCATTTTTTCCCGTGAAGGTTAAATTTTTACTCGCTAGATTTTCTTTAAATATGTCTTGTATTCTTTAAAAATATTTAGCCTTTACATAAAAAATCTTTTGCTAAAATTTGTTTTCAATTTTTGTGCACTTTTTTATTTTACATTTCGGTCTATATAATCAAAACTCTTCAACAAATCCTCGATTACCTGGTACGAGTATTCGTTGTTTTTACAAACCTATTTGCAAAAAGCCACAAACAATATGCTGATAGAATATCGACAGTTTGTACAAAAAAAAAAAAAAAAACTAGCAACCGTTTATAGCAATAATGTTACTGTTGTTATTGTTAATGTTGTTGCTGTTTGGTTTTTAGTTAAGTTTGTAGCAGCAGACACAACAACTGCAACAATAGTGTGTGTTTCGTGTTGTGTTAACATTTTTTAAGGTTTTAACAAGCACTTGCAATAAACTGCTGTAATCATAACATAACTGCATCAAACCAACGCCTGTTTGGTTGTTGCTGTTGTTGTTATTTCGGCTTTGCTTCTTCTTACTTTGTTACCGAATAGTACAAGTATGTAGTTATTGTTGTAGATCTTTGTGTAAGCGTGTGTAAGTGTGTAAGATGGTTTAAAGTGTAAGTTATTTTAACATTCACAGCTTCGCGCTGCGATTTGCGCCTTCACGCTAATTTGTTGCGCCAAGGCTTCTGCATTTTAAAGCTGTGAAGAGTTTAGTTTAAAAAAAAATGCATTTTTTTCATTTAATATATATTTTTTTTAATACAAAATTGTTGCTTTTTCTGCTGTTGCTGTTAACTTTATAACGTGTTGGTCGTGATGCTACTTTCAACATAGTTGTGTAATATTACAACAGCATTAGATTTTCTTTTTTTGTTTTTTTTTGTTATTGTTGTATTATGTTTTTGTTTCGGTTATTTTTGTTAATTCTATTACAAGAAAAAAAGTAACGCATAGTTTTTTTTCATTTTTTTTATTTATATAATATTCATTATCTTTAAGATTTCGTTATGATTAAGTTTGTTAGACGATTTGCTGTACATTAGAATAAAAATCGAAGGTTGTTTTTGTCTTGAGTAAATAATTTTAAATAACACTGTGCAATGATATTTCAGGTTACTAAATACGAAAAATTCATTCGGAGGCAATAAATCGTGAAAATGGTGAATTGCCTAAAAATTCTTTTGAGCTTAAAAATTATTCTCAGCTTTGTTCTATGTTCGGATATCCACAATTTTATGAGGATATCTTCTAGACCATTTTAACTCTACACTCAGAGAATTGTGAAGGTAAAATAAACTGTAAATGACAGTTAAAATAACTGCATTTGCAGTTAAAAAGGTGTACTGCAATCAAAAGTTATTGTTAACTATTAAAAATCAACTGACAACTGTAGTAAAAATAACTACAAATGTAGTTAAAAAAACAGTTATGACAATGATTGTAAAACTGTACAAACAACTACACAAATAGAAAAAAGTTTGTAAAAAATTTAGTTAAATCTACTAAAAATTAGTTAAAAATGAAGCTGCAGAAAAAAACTGCTAAATTGGCAGATTATTTTTGCTATATATTAGTAATATAGGAACAGCAAAAATAAAACTATTAAATATACAGAATTTTAGTTATATTTGAGCTAAATTTTTGTAAATAGCGAATAGCAAATTAACCTGCTAAAATCAGCAAAAAATTTTGTTAAATAATTAGTAGCCTAAAAAATCACCAAAAAATTTAAATTTTTTTTTCGATTTTTTTTTAAATGCAAATAAAAATCGAGCCTTTTGAAAACAGCAGTTTACAATTTTTAGCATATATTTCTGCTGATCTTAGTAGCATAGATTGCTATTTGCATTCAACTATATTTAGCTTAAAAATAGTAAAAAGTTTGTAGATATAACTGTTTATTTTTGCTATTTTTAGTCTACAAATATTTAGCAAAATTAATATAACTAAAATTCTGTAAATTTAACAGTTTTAATTTTGCTTTTCTCATTTTACTAGTATTTAGTAAAAAAATCTGCTAATTTTAGCAGTTTTTTCTGCAGCATAATTTTTAACTAATTTGTAGTAATTTTTTTTCTGCTATTTTTACAGATTTATTTCTATGAGTGTGCGAATGTATACCCAAAAAAGTATTCCTATTTAGCAAAAAAAAACTTCCTTTGTAAAGCTTTGCTATTACATTTTTTAGAAAACTTAAATTGAAGAGTATATAAAATTCGACTTAGTTTTACCAACAGCAAACACTCTTCCTAGTTTGTGTTTTTTTCATTTGAAACTAATACCATGGCTTGTTGAACATTTATAAGCATGCAAATTTTGGTTTAATGGAAAAAAGTAAAGAAACCATTGAGTTGTTATAGTAATTTCATGTTTTTTTTTTTTTTTTATTTGAAAAAAAAAGAAAATTATTTTTCAATTCAAGTTGTACGGCTAAGTTGTATGAATTGATGTTGTTTCGTTTTGGGTTGTATGTTTGTTTGAAATGTATTACAAAACAAAAGACTTAAGACACATACTTGTGTTTATGTTGTTTTTTTCGTAGTTTGCTTATTTTTGTTGTTGTAAATGTTGTTGCTTTCCTAAGATGTTAGAAAATACCGCTGTTAAAGCTAGAAGGATTTCCTAAAGTTTCTTTTTCTATTACAGTTGTTGTATTTAGCTGTTACTGTTGTTGCTGTAGCTAGTTGTTATGCTTAACACATTCCTACGCTTTAATGAAAATGTTTATATCAATTTTCATTTTAGCACTCATGCATGCCTCGAGCATGTCATTTATAGTCTATGCAGTAACAACAACAACAACAACAATAAGAACGACAGCAACAAGAACCGCAACTACTAGTCGAGTTAAGAGCATGATTGTTTGTTTGTATGATAAACTTAGCATACCAAAATGTAATCAGGCTGCATGATTGTAATATAGGCAACATACACACGGGTAATGTGTGTGTTTGTGTGTTGAGTATATGTATTTTATCGCACCTCATTAAATCAATATTTACTCGTTTGCCCGTTTGCTTGTTATTTGCGAAAACATGAAAATCGTCGTCATCATCATCTTTATAGTTTGCTGCTGCTGCCTTTCCACCTCATCATTTGCAGCAAAAAAGAAAAAAAAAACATCGTGCCTTTCTCGTATTCTTCTCCCCTCTTTATCATGTGCAGCATTACGGTGGTTCTGCTATTTCGTTACGTTTAAACTTCTAATAATGCCTGTAGTGCCGGATTGTGTGGTTCAGTCTGGCACGCGGTGTGTGGTTGTGTTAAGCTCAACACTTTTTTCCATGTTCTGAATTGTGTGTTGTTGTTGCTTCATAATTTTATTTTCCTTTCTACACTTCGCTTGATGATTTTTTCCTTACATATTTCCTCCCTACATCATCTACACCTTAACTTTGGTTCAGCTGAGCTTTGTTGTAGTTTGTAATGTTTGCCTGGCATATTTCCGAACTCTTTTTGTGCTGTTGTTATTGTAATGCCGTAGGTAAGTGTTGCACATACACCAACCAACATAAGCTACCATTATGCCATGTATAAGTGTGTGTGTGCAACTTTGCCAGCATTCGCATGTACCATGTACATGTTTCAAATATGCGAATGACGCCTGTTGCTCGTTGTTGCCACGGAATTTCCTTTATATACACATATGCTTTTAGAATAGTCAAACCATATGAAAAAATGCTAGATTCTATATTTTTTTCTTTTTTGCTAAAGTGTCTAAAGGGTTGTATTCGCCAACGTTTTTTTTTTTTTTTTGATTTTTCTTAATGCAAATGTATGTTGTAAGGATGTGTTTTCTTGTTGTTTAATGTAATGTAATTTTCTAAAAATGATGAGACATGATTTCCTTGTTAAAACTAAAATAATTGCATTTACAATGTTTCGTTTGTTTTCTTTTTCTTTAGCATCATTATTATGAACTAAAAGCCATAATTATGACCCTAAACTCAGAACAGGTCCATTTTAGGTTTGTGTTTTTTTTATGAAATTCGAAGATTTAAATTATTTAAGACAATTTACACTGGGAGAATTATCAATGATTTTTGCATGAAATCAATGAATTTTTCCGAGAACTCATTTATTGAAACTTTTCATTAAATTTATGCAAATTTTCATTAAATTTAACAAAAAGAATTATAATTTTAGTTTCATTAGTGTTTTCAATGAGAAAATATTAGTAGTCTATTTACATCCAACATTATTCAAGGATTAATTTTATGAAATTAAACTACGAATATTAATTATAGAGCTACAAAAATATTACCTTATTATTACTTTAACGTAAAGATACGATTATCACACTGAGCGAATTTTCTTGAACGAATTTAAATGAAACTTTTCATTAAACTAATAAAGATTTGTGCACAATGTACTGAAAAATTCTTTACATTTTGTGAAAAAGCTTCATAATTTTTTATCAAACTTTTTTTAATGAAAGTTTTTCGTTGGGTCTATAAAATTTTTAATAACTGATGTGAATTTTGTCATAAAATTTTATGAAAAACTGCATTAATTTAACGAAAAGTTTCAATGGACGAATTCGAGCGAAATTTCATTGAATTAATGTAGATAATTCTCTCATTGCAGAAATGTTTTTCTTGGTTGTATATTTGGGATGTCTCACGCGATAAAATCTTCGCTCGAACCTTTTCAGAAAAAATCTCTCTTTAAAATAACTAACTAAATAAACTTAATAACTAACAAAAATAACTGTTTATTGCAAAAACAGAGAGTTGGTAGTTGTTTATTATAATATTAAAGATAACAGCTTTAAACAATCGTTACGAAATACAGTATTTTTTGTTAGTGGTTTTTTAAATAACTGTAATGAAAGTTGTTTTTTATTTATCCATATAAAACAACTGTAATTACAGTTAAAACAACAACTACTGATTACTACAGAAACAACTGTTATGTAGTACCTGTCATATTTTTTTGAATGTATGCAATAGAACATAGTTACTCTACCGAAAACTATTCATTTCAACGCTTAACCCATTCGCTACAGATTTTGTATGCCTGAATATTTAAAATTAAGGTTAAAATTAAGATTAAGATTTTTAAATTTTGTTTTATTGCCGCGACGAAACTATATACAAAAATAAGAGAATTTTTCGAAAACATTTATAGCGCATTTTTTTCGAAAAAATCGCATTTTTTTTAACCGTTTTTTAAAATCTTTATATGGCAACCCTGGTGTAAATATTTTTAATAAATTAAATAATTTCTAGAACAAAAAGGTCGAACTTTGTATTTAAAATAAATAAAAATCAAACTCATTTTTGTAAATTTGCCAATTTTATAGACCCAATCTTCATGTACCGATCGGTCAAATTTTGAAAAATATATATTGTTGGCAAACAATTTTTGAATATTCCCATAAACCTTGAAGCTCTCATAATACAACCAGCCTAAGAAATTTAGAAACCGGGAATTTTATATATTTTTAATAATTAAAGAACAAAAATTGCCAAAAAAAAAAAAAATGTAAAAATTCCTTTTCTCAGAAGGAAATATGCCAGCCATGTGCTGATAAATCTTAGGAAATTTTTACACTGTAATAGTCTTGTCAATTAAAATACCAATCGTTTCTCTGATATGGAAGTTGCCAGATCTTACCCAAAGTTAGTGTAGCCATATCGATACAATGTAGCGAAACTGTTAACCTAAATGAGATGCTAAATTCAGTGTTCTGGTCATAATTTAAGACCCTCTAACTCTTCACTACTTTATTCATCAGCTTAACATAAAGCCCTCTTAACAAAATGTACTTTATTTATTCTAAGCTTTATATATATTTTCTAATATTTTAAGAATTATCTTAACAATTCATTTATAAATTAGTGTTCTTAGAAAAAAAAAAAAATAAATAAAGTAATAAAATCTAACAAAGGCTAGAAAATATGTTAGTCATATCTTAGAATTACAAAACACCTTAAGAATGAATACTAAATATATGACACTAGCAAATGAGGCAACATTATTTAAAATAAAACATCAACTTGTGAACAATACCGAGCTTATGGATAAAATAAATGTCATGAATTAATACATGCCGATTAGGGAAAGCATGCTATGATTTTTAAATTCAAACTGAGAATTCTGAGGAACTATTTAGGTTTTTTTAGGCTATACGGATAATTGTTTTCCACATCATCATTTCACGCTCCTCCCGAAGCGATCTTCAGTAGGATTTCAAAATCATTAGTTGTGCAGCTAATGTTCGTATTCCGCAGAAGATTAGAATTTAAATGTTTTCTGAAATTATGAGAATGAGGATTTGAAAAATTTTGAAAATATTTTCGGCAGCAAAATGTTTCCCAAAACCGATGAAACATTTTTTAAAATTTTTCTAACAATGGGTCATATGAATAAAAATAGATATTACTAATAGGGGGAAATACAGGGTTTTTTTCACAAATCTAGTCTGCTTGGGAGTAGACTAGAAATTTTATTTTTTAATTTTCGTTTACATTTCATGCCAGCCAATTGGAAAATTTCTAGTCAAAAGACAATCCTAAGCCAAAAGTAACTACTTCGAAGTACTTGCTAAGTTTTATTCATATTACCAAATGCCAACACAATTGATTGGAATTGGTATGTTTTTTTAAGATGTGATAAATGTTAACTTTTCGAGGCAAGATTTGTGAATTCCAGATATCAATGAATTTTTTCCTGTTTTCAATAAATGAAAACCCTAACATCAATACACCATGCATGCTCATGCCGCTTATGTCATCAGTTGTATGAAAAAGGTATAATGTATGAAAATCCGTTTAAAAAATTATATATACGAGTAGTATTTTTTAAAACTTATGAACATTACTTAAATAAAAATGTTTACTACCGTTGACATGCTAACTATGTGTAGATTAAAACTGACTAACAATCGAAGCAACCAAGTAACCCAACCGTGCGTCCGTTTGTTCGTCCGCGTGTCTGTCCCCTCAACCAAAAGCACAAAACTGGTGATATTATTAACCGAAACTAAAACTCTGACTTGGTCAGTGCCCAGTTAATAGGCATAAGATGCTATTTAAAGAGCTTAAGTTACCACGGGTGTTAATGAAATTATTTTTTCGTCACCTTCTTCGTTTTTTTGTTGTTGTTGTATACTTGGTTTTTTTTTCTTTGAAAAGGAGTATAAGTTTATTCTTTGTACTCGCAGTTCGTTTATAAAAAATAAGGTGTTGTGCTGCGGTTTTAGCTGCTGCAGCCAACAATCAAAAGACAAGCGGCTTATTTAAAGTATTTTAAATGTTTAACTTGTTAACATTTTACTTTATGTATTTAGAATAAGATTTAATTCAAGATGTGACTCATATATAATAAAATTAACGAACTATATATTATCAACTAGCTATTATTAAAATTATTGCAGCATAAAATAAATGTGATCTTAGAAGCACTGTATAAATTAAAGGTGCTCTTTTCAGCTAAAGTTTGATACCTCCCTTTATTACCAAAATTCACTAAAGCAGGCACAATGTGAATTTCTTTTTTCTTGATTTTGATTGAATGAGAGTGGGCATTTATAAAGAATATTCTATGAACACGATGAGAATTACTAGTGCCAAGCTGGAAACCTAAACTGTAAATTTATCTGTACCGGTTTTCAAATTGTTGTTTAATTTACAGGCTTTATCTATGGTAGTCTTTTATAACCAATGCACAAATTTGCGTTGGACTTAATGAAAACATATTTTTTAACAAAATCCGCTTTTAAAAACTAACCTTCTTTCGGCAAATTTACCAAGTGAATGGTTTAAGAGTTTAGTTTAAATGATCACAGTTTAGAATGTGTTTAATTTCGTATCTTTATTTTGCATGTTGTGATTTTATTGTAACGTTAAACATGGTCAGTTTGATATGAGCACTTAATCTAGTTGTGTGCAAAGTGCTTTTAAGTTTTTTTCGTTGTTGCATTACTCAGTAACTCAAGGTATACTTCGAATATAGAAATTTGATCCTTTTTTTATTTATTTTTATTTTGTTGCTGTTATGTCCAAACAAAAACAGAAACAGCAACAACAGAAACTAAACCAGACAAAAACGCAAACTGTTCGATGTTTTATGTCTAGAGATGATGATGACGGTGATGAAGACTGGGTTTGGTTGTTTGCTCTTGTTGTTGTTGGTATTAAAGGAGATTGCGTGCATCATGTATGCTGCACGTAATGCAAATAAATTGCAAGCATATTTAAGTTAGTTTTCTTTTTTTTTTTTCTTTTGCTTGTTTGTTTATAAACATTGACCATTTTAGTTAAGAAAAGTATTCATGCTATTTTTGGGTTGGATTGGTGTGTGTGTTTTTTTTTTCTTAAGCTTAGTGCGGGTTGTTTTAAGGAATGGTTGGCTGGCTTGGCTTTCGTTTGACTATGTGACATGTTTTCTTATATGACCACTCAATTACGTAGCCTAACAAACAAATCAACTAAAATTACGTAAAATCCAAAAAAAAAAAAAAAAATACTTAAACGCAATGTTAAATATTTCTTCAGTCTTAAGGATGTTGTAGTGATTTTCTTTTTCTTTTTTTTTTTTTAATGTATTACCCTGGGTAACTAATAGTGATTATTGTTGATAGGATTGGCCTTCTCTTCACTTTTTAAAGGAGTAGTCAAAGAATGTTCTTAATGTTTGAATACATTTTTTTGTCTTTTCAAGTGATGACAACTTGGAAAAAAGTCTTTAATTCACCATGATATCACCAGATATCATGCAGTGTTTAGTGACCAATAAAACAAGGCAATGTTTAAGTTTCAAATTTCATTTAACTCTTGTTGTATGTTCTGTTTCTGTTGTTTTTGTATTTGAGTGTGGGAAGAAAACTGATTTTTATTTTAACATGACATGCCATGCCAATTGTTAAACCAATAAACTTGAATTTGATTGTTTTTATATATTTTAACTTTTTTAGTTTAATAACAGACCAACACATTGTTGCAGAAATACACAAAACAAATGAAGTTTTGGAGAAATAATAGTTTCGAATACACTCATAATTTTTAATCCATAAAGAATGGAATTAAATTATTTAGAAATAACTTCCAAAATACAACCTTAAAAGTTTTTAAATTGGGCGCCATTTTAATATTCTGTTTGTAATTAGAGAGTAAAAATCTCCCTTACAATCAATCCTACATAGGGAAGCTCCAAAATTTTGACTTTAAAGGCTATTTGGTTGGGCGCCATTTGTAGTTCTACTTCCGAGAGCACTAATGACCTTACAAAGAGGAAAGTTGTTATGAAGGTAGGAGAGAGGGTGGAGATGTCAAACTCAATTCCTTGAATTTAAAAATCGGTAATAAGGAAAGTCACTTTATTCATTGGTTTCTGTATATTTGGCCTTGATCCGACCATATCATGTGCTCTCACTTTGACACTATGACATGCCAATTGTTAGGTCAATAAACTTGGATTTGGCTGTTTTAATATCTTTTTGTTTTTTTTTTTCATTTTAATCAGATAATAAATTGCAAAAATACACATAACAAAAAAAGTTTTAGGGAAACACCTTTTTTGATTACACTCATAATTTTCTTAAAGTATTATATGATTGAGTGTATATATATATGTATATGTATAATTGTTGGCAATAGAATGGAATTAAACAATTTACAAATAACCATCAAAAAGTTCTAAGGTTGGGCGCCATAACGAAATGTACATTTTAATTTGAGATAAAAAAGAGATACTGAATCAGTGGAAGAAGTACTATAATTGGTGATCTAGGTGTACTTCTTTTATAACAAAAACACTAATGATTTTAAGATTGAGTTGTCGTAGGAGAGGAGTACTCTCACTTCAACATTTTTTTAGTACTTTTTGAACAAGGTCTAAGGACGCTCTTTTTCATCAATTGAAAGTTAAACGTAATCTTCGCCAAAAAGAAATTATATTTTTTTTTATTTTACAATTATTTTTATTGCCGCCACCGGGTATCGAACTTGGAAGTTCAAGATTGCTTGTCTAGCTTTCAACCGCTGAGCTGTTCTTTGATTTGAAAGTTGACATAAAAACACCACTTTGTTATTGCGAGATATTGTGTTTTATTCTTTTCACTAAAAGTACTTATTAAACAAGTGCAAAAGGTGCTGCAATTCAGTATTGTTTTCAGTAGTATTTTCATAGGTGCATAAAAAGCAATTTTTAACCATTTTTATTTTATACATTTATTTTTAAAAATTAAAAAATTAAAAAATATTGATTAAAAAAAAAGAAAATACAGAAAATTAAAAAATTTTTTTTTTTTTTAAATTGGTCTCTCCAGGAATCGAACCATATTGGAAATATCAATTGATACCAAAATCACTTTTTATGATCACTTTTAGAGCAACTACGCTTTAGAAGCAATACTTTAGTGATTTTTTGGATGTTGTTCAGAATTTATTCTAAAAAAGCCGTATGAATATTCTAACGTATACTTTGGAAGCCATAAAAGAAGTGATTTCTTGAAGTGGTTCAGAATTACTTCTAAAAAAAGCAGTAAAAATACACTAACGGATACTTGTGAAGCAGTGAAAGAAGTGGTTTGTAAAGCATTACTTGCAATTTTTTTTTGCTGGGTAATTGGAAAATTTTGTGTAGGATTTGTGATGCCGCTAAAATAAACTTCAAAATATACCTTAAAAAGGTGTTTCGTTGGGCGCCATTTTTACTTTTTAAGCTTTTTTTTTTTCAAAAAGAAGTAAATTCAAGGTAATGATGGTACTATTATTTTACTTCGCTGGTAAGTTAAAAAACCGAGGCCGAATGCTGCAATATGTAAATAGCGTAAATAGAAAAAAACTGATGTTATTGTCACCAATAAGAATAGAACTCAAAACGCTAGACATATCAGTCAATCTCGCTAACCGCAAAGAAAAGTAATATTTCGACCTCCACAACTTGCATATAAGAACCATTAAAGAGGAAGCTTCTTTTATGTTGCAATTTTTGTTAATTCGCCATAATTACCCTAAGACCCCTGATATTGGCCAGCTTTATTAATTACTTTTGTCCCCTCTATTACATATTCAAATTTAATAGCAATATGGAAGATACCGCTATGTTAGTAAGACATGTTGTAGGATCAGTAAAATTAAAATTTAACTAAACTATTTTTATAATCACTCTTAAATCTGACCTAATATAAGTGGGTCATAAAATGTCCACTATTTATAAAATAGGTTTACTGATTTTTTCTTTAAGTGTATGCATATAAAATGAATGATTATTTGTTAGAATTCCTAGAAATTATTAGTTAGAAAACCCACACTTGTACACAAAAACAATAATTTCTTTGTAATCCAAAATTAAACCAAATTTTACAACTTTCTTAGCAATTTTTTTGTTAATATTGTGAGAGATTTTAGAGTTTTGCTTAAACACACCCACAAAATTTGTTTATTATGAAATTAAAAACTCAAAATGAAATGTCAAATATTTATGTATAAAACAATGTGCTGACAATACGATTTGTTATGCGTCATGCTTTGCAAACAATACGGTTAATACCACCAACTGATTGGTTTCGTAAAAATAATGTATTGGCCAACTAATTTCCCCACTATCTATCTATTCGATTCCTTTCCTCTTGTCACTACATGTGGTCGATTTCTATGATCTTAAGGGTGTTGTGTGTTTTTTTTTTGTAAAGAAGATTATAAGAAATACTATTTTGCCAATACATGTTGTCTTTAAATAAAGAAATATATACAATTATATAGAAAACCAAGAAATTTATGATGTCAAAACCAAAAATTTTTTTGGCTTTTGTTTCAACACCTTTTAAATCCCAACAAACATGAAATGAAACTGAAAAGAATACAATATAATTCTTGCGAAATTTATATGAGAAATGAAGAAGTATAAACTAAACCATCATTGGTGGTCTTTTGTAACTAAAACAACAAATATAACATTTAACTTAACCATAAGTCAAACATTTAATAAACCATAAATACACTACTTTCTTACTTAAATCTCTAGAAATACATATTTCAAATATCTACCTGTATTTGTTGTAGCTACTTCTTCTTCTTATTGATAATACAAAAGAAAAAAAAAAAAAGAACATCGATGGACAACCTGTTGTGTTTGTATACAAAACAGCATTTGTTCCACTTTCTTCAACTCATACACACACATCATTTCCGCAAAACTCTCCAGTGTGTGTAAGTATTTCTGCAAATTCTATTAGCTACTCTATACCCTTCTTCATAAAATATTCTCCATTTACTACTCACTTGCATGTAAAGAAAATACAAATTCTTAAAAAAAGAAAATTCAATTTTCTTTTTAACAATAAACTTAAATCTTTGATAGATGTGTATAAACACACTCTCTCATGGCACAGTGAGATTACAAAACCATAGAAATGTGGGTGTTCTCCTCGAAAAACTACAAAAACTATAATATAAGAATGCATATGGAAAACCAGAAGACCTGCCAGGAAGCACGTGTGTTGTCACTATTTTTTCTCACTTCAGTAAGAAGAAAAATCAAGCCATTCAAATCGACCATATGATACACTGCAAAATGTATGGATTTTTATCAAGGATGGCAACCTTGTGGGCGCTGTGGTGTAATGGTTAGCGTGTTGGACTGTTACACGTGAGGTTGCGGGTTCGATCCCCAACCAAGGCAATATCAATTTATGAAAAATAATAATATGTATGAGTTTTTTCTATCCATCATACATAGCACTTAACCCCACCGAAGTAAAATAATATAACAGGCCTATGAACTAAAAAGCTGCAACAAAGTTCGCCAGCTCACCATCAGATGTCGCGCAACAACTGTTCTAAAATTCAACATCTCGCGCAACTACAGTGTTGCCATATTTGAAACCACCTTTCACTTCTTCTCTATCTAAAGGAAGCAACACGTTAATTAATAGGAAGAATTTCCTGAGTGTTGCTTCTCTTAAAAAAAAAAAAAAAAAAAAAAAAAAAAAAAAGGGTTCAGGGTCCATAGTTTCATAGTCTTATTTTAGTTCTTAATTTAAACCATAACTCTTTTCAAATTATTATTATATTATTATTAGCAGGCGCTATTTCCCATATTTTTTTTTTTATTGTACAACCCATTATCCTAGCGTCGTCTTTTTAAATGAGCATAGTACTGTTACTTTTAACATGACTATATCAAAGATGTCTTTTGACGACGCTATATATATATTCCTCTAACTACCACCGGAGCATAGGGCGCCAAAGATGACGCTAGGATGATCATATAATCATACGGTGCCCATTTTAATATTTTGTACATGTTTTTACAATTTTTATTGGGAATAACTATTAAACCTTCTGAAATCATCACTTTTCTACTTTTGAGAAAAAACTTAGCTTAAATGTAACTAAAGTTTTGTAGGTATAACAAGTTGTTCCTGCTGTTTTTTGTCCGCTAATATTTAGCAAAGAGATTCTGCTGCTATCAACAATGTTTTCTGCAGAGCCATTATCAACTAACATTTATTAAGTTTTTCTGCAATTTGTACAGGTTTATTTCTATGAGTGTAGATTTTGAGCAGAGTTTCCAAGATTGTCAAAAATATTAGAGAAAAGAGGCATTAGTAATAAAACAAAAACAAATAAAATGACATTTGACAATCATTTTGACAGCACGTATCTTCATATAGAGTACCCAAATTTTTGGGTAGCGGATTCGTATACAATTCGGATAACAAAATTAATTATCACTACTGAAATGTAGGGTATCCTCTTATATCTTATAACTATTCCAACAACTTTTACATCTTCTGGCTGTTTTTTTTTCATAAATCTTTTTCCAAAGAAACAAAACTACATATTATATTTGCACATTGAAATTTCAATCTGTATTACATCTTTACAGTGTAAAAATATAATATGGCAGTATGTATATGTAGAAAAACTTCCATTTATATCCATGATATAATCATTTGATATTTTTCAATACTTCTACTACTCTGACTCTTCTTCTCCTTTTCGTTGCTCTTAAAGCCGTGAAAATTGCATATTGGCATACTTTGTATAGCATTTTATACCGCTTATTAAATTGATTGCCATGTTATGAGGCTCTAATCAGCAGCATAACTGAGTTTGTTCTTCATCTTCTGCTTTTTATATACTTTATGTAATATTAAGTTTTTATTTTTTGTTCATTTTCTTACAGCTCTTATAGTTTTATTAGGCCTGTGTTTGATTTTAATAGATTTTTTCGCTATTTTTTTTCTTCTTAACAAGTAAAAATTCAAACATTGAATAACTCTTGGATAATTTTATTTAGTGGAAAAAGTTTGCAATTCATATTATGTGATTTCAAGCTCATTTTGGCATATTTTGTCAGGTTCTTCATCATTTTTAACACAACCATCATCATCGTCATGATTATTATTATTACGAATATTATCATTATTATTGTTATTATTGCAATTGTGTTCAACTACCATAATTTCTTAAGCAGAATCTGGTGTGTATGGGTATATTCGTATATAAATATTACTATAGAATTTATCGACATTATACTTTGGGTGATCTTGGGAAAATTGTTTATACTATTGATTTTTCTTACAAGCTCACCCAAAGCTTATACGAAAAAACTTATGAAAAAAAAAACTTTAATAGAACCAGTGGTTGACAATTAATGCATTTTCAAGTGTTACCAAGCACTATAATCAGATTGTCTCTAGGTTATAATGTAGATGTAGAATGTAGTTTTTGTATATATCTTAACTCCAAAGTGAAAAACATTTAGAGAAGTAACTTACTTAAGTATTTATTTCGCATTACAACGAAAATCACATGTTTTTAACAAAGCTAATATTTTTCTCTATGTCATAGTTGTTGCTATAACTAAAGCTTCTTTAGTAGTAAAGCAAAGTTTGTATGTTGTGTTTTAACATTTAAACATTGAATTCTATTTATAATGATTAGAACAAAAGCAAAGAACTTTACAACGATTATTTATTTTTGTATTACACCCTAACCCATCATGCCGTATAAATAACTTAACAATTTGAACTCTACCTTTTCTGTGAGTATTTTACCGTAGATTTTAGATCAGATCAACTAAAATCTACTAATACAACTGTGTCACCGCGATCGAGTCGAGGCGCGTTCAAATGTCCGATGTCGTGTGTCGTATCCGATGTTTTTTGCGACCCCTTTTGCCCACTATTACATATCGCTCCGAAAGAAAAGTGACAAAACAAGGCACTCTATTACTCACCCATTTTAGTATATTGTACAAAAGAGTCCTATTTCAGAAAGGATTAACCCATAACTTTTTTATGTGGTATGTACCCATATTTTCTGCTGTTGATCTTATAATTTTCTGAAAAATATTTATGTAGGCATATCTCAGGATCTTACATAATTTGAGGTGGTATTTTGTTGGGAAAAATGAGTCGTGTTCAAATTTGTGGTTATATTTTTTTCTGCTTATACTATACTAACTAGTTTCTTATTTTTCAGACAGTCATCTAAAAAACAACTAAGAATAACAATATACAAAAATTAAACCTTATGCATACTCTCTCCTTAAGCAAACTAATAATTTTCTAGTTACGCCCCAAAAAAAATATTTTAAAAAGTTCCTCTTAGCACATTTTATGGTCTAAATTTTTTTTTGAGTACTTGCGGCTGCTGTTATTCTTTATTTGTTGCTGCTGTCGTTGTTGTTTTCATATTCATTACCTTTTTTAATTTGACTGTTTTTTTGTTAGCGCCGTATTTTTATACCCTACCTCACTTTGATTTATCGAGTGTTATCAGTTTGAGCCGATGTTTGTGACTATAAAACATTTTAAATTCATTTAAAATGTTTTAATATTATTTAAAATCAATTAAAATAGATGGAAGCATATTGTTTAACGTTTTGTATAAGTCAATAAAAAACAAACTACACAAAAATACGCATCGTCTGTAGGAGTTAATATTTTCTGTCAAATGTTCTATTTCTAGTTTTCTATTTTTAGAAAAAAATAATTTAAATAATTTCGTTGTTTTCTGGTTTAAAAAAAAATTCAAATATTCGGTTTTCTTTTTTGTTAAAATAGTTTGTTTATATACAAAATTATTTTAATTCAAATTACAAGAAATTCTTTACTCATAGCCAAAAAAAATATGAACGTGTGTGGTGTAGTGTTTTGAAAATGAAATAAAAAACTTTCAAATATGAAAAAACAAACTACATAAACGTTTTTTCTACCGTTTTGAAGATTTTTTTAGCAGACTTTTCAGTTATTTTTAGTTCTTTTATGGATTGTTTTAAACAATGTTTGAAAATAAATAGCAAAATGGTTTGAATATAATGAAAACTCAGTAGTCCTTTTTTAAATTGTGTTTTCAATTAATTTAATATGTTGTTATTAAGGATAAAATATTGTGAGTGCATTAATGATCCTTCTAAATATGAAAACAATAGCTCCTTTTTAATCCTTTTTGTAACACCTCTAATCCGTCTGTTAAATATGTTCCACTAAGTTGTTTTGTCTTTTTCGCTGACCATTTTTGTACCTAATTCCTCTACACAACCTAATTCCTCTACAAGACTTTTTTTTCTAAAATATAGTGTAAGCTGCATTTTGTGACAATTCCTCTCAGGTTTGTTTCCTGCTATTTTCTTTTTTTTTTGCGGATAAAAATGTTGTTCATTTCCCTTAATTTGTAACCAAATCGGCATCTGGTGTAGGGTATCTTATGTAGGGGCTTCTGCTAAAAATATTACTTGTTCTGTTGTGTATTTTGATTTATTTTCGATTTCTTTTGAGTCTTTAATCATTTGCTTAAGTATGAGGATTCTTCATAAGATTCTTAACAATCCATGACCATGTTTGTATACAATTGGGACGAAATGAAAAAAAAAAAAAAAACAAACGTCTGTTTGGATTTCAAATTCTTTTTGTATTGTGCTTTGGTTTTGTCTTCACAATATACAGATGTTTTGTTTAAGTACGAATAAGATGAGGATTGTTACAAAAAAAAAAAGACATTGAAGGTGGTAACTTGTTATAAATTCGTACGTTTTTCTTAGTTGGACCAAGTTGGACCTTAGCATGTGTGTGTTTTACTTCTACATATATTCATACATACCTTAACAGTTTTGCCTGGTAATCTTGTTGTTTGGAGGATTGTTATCAAAAGTCATCATCTGTCTGTTTTTATGTAGTATATTGGTAGTATTTATGGTTATAATTTAATGGCTGTATGTTATTTTTCTTTTATGGCCTGGACCGTTTTGGTTATTGGTGGGTCATTAAAAGATTATTAATTAATTAATTGCTTCCCTTTTTTATGCTGATTGTTAAACTAAAATTAATAAGCACATGATCTAACAATCTTGTTAACAGGCCAGAAAGAGAAAAGGACTGGCTAGAAAGATTTGAATTTTTCAATAACTTAGCAGTTACTCTCAAAGATGATGTAGACTTTTAAAGGTTAGACATCCGCATGTTTTTGATATAACTGTTTAAGTGGTTTAGTTTACGATATCTTTAAGTGAGCTTTGAAAAATGACTCATCTGCTGCTTTTTAGATATTAAATTTTTCAGAAGACATAAATTAAAACTAAGTTGCCATGACAAAATCTTTTATAATAATTTCATTCATATTTCGAAGTCAGCTAATCCAAATGTCTCAAGTGAATTATCCAGTATATGCTGTTCTAATGTCTAATATGTAGCGTGAATAAAATTAGCCTGCCCGCGTTTTTAGTGGTATAGTGTCTCTTGTTTCCCAGGTGTTTGAAAAATGGGACACTATTCGTTGTACTGTAACTCGAGAGTGGCGACAAATATTCAGTTCTAATGACAAGTTAATATGGTATTCATTCTAGTAATTCCTTTCCTACCACGATTAAGATGACATCTGATGCGCTTGTCATAGTAATCCGGCCACGTTTTTTTATCCTTTCCCGTCTCTACACTCTTAGAAATAAATCCGTAAAAATAGCAGAAAAAGTTACTAAAAATTAGTTAAAAATGATGCTGGAGAAAAAACTGCTAAAATTAGCAGATTTTTTTTTGTTAAAAACTAGTAAAATAAGAACAGCAAAATTAAAACTATTAATTTTTTTTTTTTTTTTAAGAGAAGCAACACAGGAAATTCTTCCTATTAATTAACGTGGTGCTTCCTTTGGAAAGGGGATAGAGAAGAAGTGAAAGGTGGTGAAAGATGAAGGTCTTCAAATATGGCAACACTGTAATTGCGCGAGATGTTGAATTTTAGAACAGTTGTTGAGCGCCATCTGACGGTGAGTTGGCGAACTTTGTTGAAGCATTTTAGTTCATAGCCCTGTTATATTATTTTACTTCGTTGGGGTTAAGTGCTAAGGGAACACCGAAGGAGGAGGTATAGAAAAAACCAATACATATTACTATTTTTCATAAATTGATGTTGCCTTGGTTGGGGCTCGAATCCGCAACCTCACGTGTAACAGTCCAACGCGTTAACCATTACACCACAGCGCCCACAAATTTACAGAATTTTAGTTATATTTAAGCTAACTTTCAGTTAATTGAAAATAACAATTTGCAGAAAATTTTGCTAAATATTAGTAGACTAAAAAACAGTAAAAATAAACTGTTATGTCTACAAAACTTTTGATATTTTTTATCTAAATTTAAGTGAATGCAAATAGCAGTCTATACTGCTAAAATCAGCTCAAATATTTGCTAAAAAAGTTGTAAACTGCTGTTTTCAAAAGGCTCGATTTTTATTTGCATTTAAAAAAAAACATCGAAAAAAACCTCGAAAACAAACAAAACCATTTCGTACATAATCCCAAGACCGGAAATTGGGATAATGTCCCTTGGGGTTAGGTCATGTCACCACAATTTTTAGTTATTGTTGGAGAAGAGTGACGGTAGGGCGATTTACGTTATGCCGATTCATTAAGTTACTCTCTAATGTAAGTACATATGAGCCCTTTCATCTACTGCAGCAGAAAAGCAAAGATACAAATTGATCTGAGGTCTTCTGTACCATCGTGAACCTATATTTTCGAAGAATATACTTCTTGATATCTGAGTCATTGCTTCTTCAGTTCTGGATATTTACAGAGTCATCCCTATATGAGTAAACTCCAGTGTGATTCCAAAAAATTTCTAATCATTTGAAGATATTTTCAAGCCGTCCACCTTTCCTCCTTTTTCTTTTAGTCCTGAAAGATTTTATCGATCACAAGTTTCCAAAGAAGAGAAGAAAGTACTCTTCCTTATGGATTGACTCTTGTCACTATATTTCTTGATACATCGCACCTTATATTAGATTTAATTGGTTCAACTAAAACTACCCTACTGGAAATTTTAACAAACTGTCACAAAACTGGCATCTTTATATGAAATAGACTGGTCACTTTTACATGGCGTTGTCATAGGAGGGGGAAATTGACCCCTTGTGACATGTCACAAGACAAATCCTAGGACAGGTTACTGAACTCTTATAAAAAACAAAGTTCAGGGACCTGTCCTAGGATTTGTCTTGTGACATGTCACAAGGGGTCAATTTCCCCCTTCTATGACAACGCCATGTAAAAGTGACCAGTCTATTTCATATAAAGGGGCCAGTTCGGTGACAGTCTGTTAAAATTTCCCGTAGGTAGTTTTAGAATAGAAATTGCCGAAAAGTTATTCTAAGGAAACCTGCTCCTGTAGATCAGAAACAATTTAAGAATGCTTTCATCAGTGACATTTGGACTAACCGGTTTATGTATGGTTGTTACATCACGATATTAACTTTTGCTGGTTTCTTACATTTTTATTTCGTGCTAATCAAGTAACCTGTATATCCTATTATATATATAATTTTTCATTTAGTTATTTAAAATAAAAAAAAAAAATTAATGAAAATTAGTCGAACCTACAGCAAACCAGCAATCAAGTGTTATACGAATCTGCCATTATAGTCATCAAGTACAGGGGATGGTTACATCGGGAACACTCAATACAGTACACTAACCAAGCGTGCGTTAAACGCAATATCACTAACGGCTCAACATGGCATAAAGTTAAACGTCGTCTTGTCGTGTATTCTAGCATTTATGATGGTAAAACGTCGCTTAAAATGACGCTTGAACTAATTGTAAAGGAAGAACTTGAAGAAGAAACAGATTGAAGTAGCTTAACTTCTTGTACTTTTACGTCGCTTATAGCTCTCAGTTGTTCTTCTTCATTATTATCATCGGTTAATTTACTACAGGTAGTTGCAACAAGTGATTAATTTGAGTTATGAGTTTGTATAATACGAATAGTACTACTATGTATAGTTATGGTTACAGGTACATATTGTAAACATTTTATATAATTTTTCATAGTCTTGTTGTTTGTTACCCAGGAACATTTTTTTGAAGATGGTTTATATAGTTTTTAACTATCGGCAGTTGAAGAGAGTAGGTTCCCGGAAAGTTTTTTAAACATTTAAAGATAAGAACAACAAAATTCGTCGCTGGAGAAATAAACAAGAAAAGGTGTTGGAAATGAAAGGAGATAATTGACTTTTATGGAACCAGTTCGAGAACTTTATAGTTATTTAGTTGTGCAGAAAATTTGTTCGAGGTTGTTTCCTTTTAAAGTAATCGGCTTTTTGTTATTCCGGGTAACAAGTAAAGAACTATTTCCAGTTTATCTAATTTGCTCATTAAATTTCAATTCCCCAGAATGGATTGTTGTTGGTTTATAAAGGATTTTTCTATTTATTAGCTTCTTAGTGATTTAGTTAGTAAGATGGACTACTGACTAACTGGATGGCTAGCTGACTAGATTGGTTATGTGACTAGTTGGTGGATGTTATAACAACACATCTTAGGGCATTGTTAACTTAACTTAGATTCACAGCAGGGTTATTAGTGAGACTGAATTGGCGACCTAAATCAAAATATAATTTGAAAGCCATAATTAAAAGTAAGCAAGCTAAATAACTTTACTTCACGGAATTGCACTGCAATCAAACCAAACAGAAACAAAAAATTATTAAAAATATTCTTTTTTTTATCCTGCAGAAGCTGGTCTTAAAGGTCTCCTTAAGGTTTTCTGCATTGTTTATGTCGTATCTTAAGCGGTTGGTTTTTAATAGCCTTTTATTATGTTTTAAGGGGTCCCTATGTTGTCTGTCTTTCACTTTTATGAACCATCGTTTGTCAGTTATGACAGACACTTGTCTTACAAAAACCAAAAACAACAAAAAATCATCAGCGCTTTCCCAGTAACTCATATTGTGTACAGGGATATTCAAAGAGAAAACGAACAGTTTTGACTTATTCTGATTAATTTTTATAATATTTACTTAACAAACGCACAATATAACAACAAAAGGAAGAAGAATACAAAACTGTGTATCCTGTCTTGCAAGAAATTTAAATGGCGCTCATCACATACAGTCATACACTCGAAATAAATTAGTAATACTTGGTGTAGCAACAAAATGTTCTGTTCAAATAAAGTGATGGTAGATGAACTTATGTGCACTTTTGGAAAGTGTCTTTTGTTCAATACATAACAGAAAGTATCAATTAAAGACCATTTTAAAGGTAGTCCCGAAGCTACCTACAAATTTTCCCGCCCAGAACATCTAGGGTAGTAAAATTAGCTGTTTCATAATATCAATTGTAGAGCAAAAACATGAGAAATTGTTCTTTCAACTGTTACATATCCGATGATTTTTGTTTACAAATATTTCAAAATCAATTTCTTTAACATTTTCTACGTTTTTCTCGTCTCCTTTAAAATTTGTATTATGGTCTGTAGGCCCTTACTCGTGTCATGTCTTTATTTGTAAAACTTAGGGGGTAATTTTCTAAAACACTTCGGTGAAGTGTTGTGTTATTTCTGTAGAAATTGTTTTTGTTACAAAAACAATTTACATTGAAAGTTTCCTTCACTTCACCCAAATGTTTTACGAAATTAGGTACTAAGAAAAATAGAACAAGAGTTTTGATACGAATATTTTTACCAAAATATTGGAGAATAAAAATATGAGAAAAAATAATAGATTTTGTTATTCTAAATTTATTTTTATCGGGATATACATTAATCGCATTAAAGGAACTAAATGTGCTAAAATCCCAAACGTATTTGACAAATTGTGAAAAATAATCCGTTACAGGCATATCCCTGTCCCGATTTCATTCTTGCCAAAGGAAATCGTCAGTAGACGACGTTGTTATAATTTCTGCAAATGTTTGTTGTTAAGTTAAATTACAAACTCAATGAGAATTTCTTGTTCTCGTCTAGGAGCGTTAATAAACATTTAAAAAATCAAAGAAAAAACAAAAACAAAACAAAATTTTTTTAACACAATTTGCTTTGTCATCTTCCAATATACTACTCTGTTGTTTTGACAGATCTAGCAATGTAGTGACATCCATTCATGTATAAACAACAACGGAAAACAATGTTTTCTAAAGTGTCAGTAACATTTAAATTTGCACAAGCATTTGCATATTAGTTTTTCTAAATTTATTTCTATCGGGATATATCGGGATTTGGTTTCCACAGTTTCGAATAACAGAACGAATCTGCTAAAATCCGCGTTGGGCGCCATTATATTTTTCTCCCACCCCATGTGAAAATCGAAATATATATGAACGTACATGATCATACATTGACTAGTATATGAACATGCATAGGCATACATAATCATATACGTCCATGCGTAGTTCAATGTATGACCATACATTATCTCGTATATTTCCATATATCTTCGGATCCGAAATTTGAGGGTATATGACCGTACATGTTCATATATGACCATGTATGCTCACATATGATTCATGTATACTCATATATGATCATATATGGCCTCAAATTTCGGATCCGAAGATATAAGAAAATATATGAGCTAATGTATGGTCATACATTGAACTATGCAATGATGTATATGATCATGTATGCCTATGCGTGGTCATATACTAGTCAATGTATGATCTTGTATGTTCATATATATTTCGATTTTCACATGGGACTTTTTATTTAATTTCTTCAAACTACTTTTGCTTTTATTTGCTGATAAACTTTACAACCTGTTTTAACAATTTTATTTAAAACTTCCATGAGCACAGTCGGAGCAAAAGGCAGTCTACACTTCTCAGAGATAGAACTATTGCAAGTATCACTTTACAGTACGAAGATTTAAACAATTTTGTAAATAATATTTGTAAGCCATTTCTGTGAGGGCTATGAATTTTTCTCTTCAGGAGCTTTATTAACCAAATTTTCGTTCATAGTTGGTACATCACTTTACCACAATAACATAATTTATTTCTTACTATAATATAAATTTACATCTTATATCATTTCTATTGAGTATTTCTTTGGGTGTTCATTCCTGCCTCATACATTGATAATGTTGTTGTTATTGCTATTACTGCTGCTTAGGTTGCATATTAACATGCTGTTTAAAAAGGTTGTCATTGATGGCCAAGGGTATGATGTGCTTCAACAAGAAAAAAAAATACTTTAACGTTACGTTGATCGTTTGTTTGTTTTATGCCGTGGGTTTGTCAAAGTAGGTGGAGTCGTTCCAGTTTATTGTTGTTGCTGCATTTTGCTGTTCATACATATAATATGTTGCTCATAAAAATGTTTTGCATTTATTAATCATCTCTTGTTGTAATACACACATCAGCCATGGTGCCAGCCATACATCCATCCAGCCATTCATTCCTTTAGCCATTCAACTACTCATTCGTCAACCTTAGCCATACATCCATCCAACCATCCGTTCTATCACCCATACCATACTTGTTTATACATTTAGTGCTAACCAGGTATTAATTTAGTCAAATGGTTTCTCGAGAATTTTTCTTATGTTGTTAAAAAAGCAGTTTAATTTTTTAATTTGGTATTCATTAAGCTTAACATATCTACTTTTAACCAAACGAGGGTTAATTGATAAGAGATAATGAAAATATCCTTTTACAAGGAATGAACAATAATGTCACAGGTCATCCAAGGATAAATTTTTTATCATAATTCTCTATTTAAGATGTGGAAGAGCAATATTGAAGCAAATGCTGTATACAGAAAAGAAATTTGTTGCAATTCCAACGGAACCAATGAAATTTTTTCGTTATTCAAGAAAAAATTCGGTTGGAAGTACGAATCTGTTTTCTATGTGTGTGAATCCTTGTAGGTGCATGTAGTAGTGGATAGATTTGATATAGTAAGTAGAAATTCTTTTAATCGAGAGTGGACTTTTCTGGCCACCCAAATGTTTTCATCCTTTTCTACGATATTCGTTAAAATCGATGACCAAATAAATTCTCACTCATTTTGTAGCTTTTCTCATATTAATTATCAATTTATCCCCGTATCCTACACACTTAACAATCCAACATATTTATATATGCAATTATAGTTTTGAAACGTATTTCATTTTTAATAAAACTTCTTTTAAAATGAAGGGTTATTTTGAAAAGAATAAAAATAATCATAAAAATACAGTTGAAAATGAGGAGTTGATCATGTCATAAATGTAACATACAAAAGGAGTTAACTAAATTGAAGTGACTTGTGAATATAAGATTTCAGGAAAGCAATAAAATTTAAATTAATAAAAAGAATTTAAATTAAAAAACAATAAAATTGTATTTTTTAAAGATTTTTTGTTTTAGTTATTAAAAAGAAATTTTGAAAACAGATGTAGACCGCCTTTGTACCAATCGACTCAAAAAAATGTTTGGTATAAAATTGTGTGGAAAATCAGTACCAGATATGTGGTTATGTAACTAGTTACATTTTCTATTACATTTCTTATTACTTTTGTATGGTGATGTCATGCAAAATAAATGAAATAAAGTGTACGAAATATCAAAAAATATTTTGTTACCTAATGCTTACCAGTTTTGACAAAAATAATGAGTAAAAGTAGATTTTCAAGAAAAATTATGCGCACAAGTATGCTTACGCGCCAACATACAGTTGCGAGCAATAAAAATGCAACGCTACGCTAAATCATCTAAGTATGCTTTGATTTCTTCTCATGGTTTTTTATTTGCGCTTATCTTTTGTTAATATATTCGTTGATGTGTATTTTCATATTTTAAGTCTTTTGATTTGCATTTATTTATGTGAATCAAACCACTTCATATCTGAAAATACACATCAGCGAATATATTAACAAAAGATAAGCGCAAATAAAAAACCATTAGAAGAAATCAAAGCATACTTAGATGATTTAGCGTAGCGTTGCATTTTTTATGCTGGCAACTGTACATATATGTTTTACTAGTTATTTTTTTATTTCTAAAATGTTCACATAGTTTCCTATCGATACGCATAACAAATATTCAGCAAAAATTAATATTTTTGTTCTATATATTAGTGATATATGAGAGTATGATGAATATGATGTTGATCATACGTATCGTATAGAGGGACTAACTGATTATAGAACAAATATTTGAATTTTTATTGAATATTATATATGAGGTAGACAATATTCGATGAATATCTATTTCAATAGGAAGCCGAATAATACCCTGAAACCTTCTGAATCGGTAGAAAAAAATCAGAACTTTTCTGGTAAATAATAAAAAAAAAAATATTGGAAGATTTTTAGATAAATGGAATTTTTTCATAGAAGGATTTGGATAGAAATAAATGTGTTTGATGACACGGTTCTTTAAAAATGTCGTGTCGATAAATAAAAATAGTTTAAAATTTTCCGGCAAACAGCTCAGAGGGGCAATTCTCTAACTTTTTAACGACAAATTTCGATCGTTAAATTGACAAATTTTCATTGTCAACTTAACTACCGAATTTTGTTGTCAAAAAGTTAGAAAATCCCATTACTGATACTCAAATTACTCATAGTTACTTTAGAAAAAGTGTGAATAATCTTTAAAATATTAATCCATTTTGCAGTATTTACTTTTTATACCAAACGTAAAAAAGTATGCGTCCATTTGTTCAAAACCCATTTTGCAGAAGGCCTCCCTTACATGATTTCTTTTAAATTAGACCAATATATGTATATAAATATGTGTTAAAAATTCTTTTCGAAGCTAGACTAATGCAGTCAAATTAAGGCAGTTTGTCGAGAATAATTTACCCGAACATGACAAGTCGAAGTTTATTATAAAGAACTACTTAAGCTTGTAATTTTGAAAGTACATATTCAAACTCCTTCAAACCGATTAAAACTAACAATAAAACTACACTTTCCTGTTTAGAAATCTAATATAAAATTACATGCCATAACATGATTTAATTCAGAAATGGTCAACCTGCAAAAGTGTTTCTTAGTTAGAGTTAAATCTGAATTTATAGAAAACTGCCGCCATTTAGCCTATAGATAAATCTACATTAGAGAATTTTATTAGAATTAGGAAAAAATTAAATAAAAAATATCAAACAAAATTTTTTACTTAAGAAATATTTAAGTCAAAAGTTAATCTTAGTGCTGACTATAAAACTGGCCCTGAATTCCATTCTTAAAAATCTTAAATTTCATACATATATTTCATAAATTATTGCACTTTTTATTTTTCTATTTTCTCTCATAATTTAGAGATTTTTTCGCTTCTTTATTTACACTTTCAGCAGTTTTTCATTTTCATTTTGGCTTTTATTTTTTCCGATGTCGGGACCCTTCTTGGTTTAATGAACACTGTTCGTCGACCATACCCTCCTTGATTTTGAATGAAAAGGGGGAATATGTTGGTCCATTCGCATTATTCACTTAGTTAACCATATGAGACTCTCAAAATAAATTATATTAAACTGCAGCTAATGTCAAGGACAAGATTTTTGTCATTAAAAAGTTTCAGGAAGTATACACTGATAGAAATAAATTTGTACAAGTGGCAGAAATGTATTCTAAAAATAAGTTCAGATTTGTCCTGCAGATGCTGAAACCAGCTAAATTATAGTAATTTAAACATATCTTTGAGTTATAATTTTGTTAATTGCAATTGACAACTTATCCTGCTGAAATTAACAGAAATATTTGTAAAATATACTTTTTAGTTCAGTAAATTCAATAATTTTTTTGCTGATTTCAGCAGAATAAATTGTTATCAGTAGTTAACTAAAATATAGCTTAAGTTTTGTACGTTGAACAGCTTTTTTTTTAATGTTGATATCCAACTAATATTTAGCAAACATACTCTGTTTTTTTAATTTTTTCTGCAAGATCCTTTTAGTAGTTCTAGCAAAACTTGTTGCGTACTTTTTCCTATTGGAGTATTACTGAGTGCAGTTTACTGCGAGTGCCTTATATTGCCCATAACTGTAATATCAAAAAAATTAAAGACCTTAACAAACAACAGGCTCTTGTTTTTTGTTTGTTGCAAACGATGGCAGTCAGTCATAGACGTTTTGTTGTTGATCGATCTATAAGCCATTATCTTCTCAACGAACTGACGAAAAACTGCGAAAGGCCGACATAGTAATTTGTAAACGAATTATAGACCTCAAAGTAACAACATACAACAGGCAGGCAAACAGACAGACAGATATAACAACATTAAACATTCAGCAGTTTTTCTGCAGTGTTTCTTTATTGTAAGGAATATTTATAAACAAGTCTTCCTTAAAGTTGTTGCTGTTGTTGCTTTAAGTAAACAATAATTTGAACGCGAGCATATAATTTAACTCAAAGAGGGTCTTAGCCGTCATCAACCATTACCCAAAAAACGAAAAAAAAAATGGAAAAAATGAAACGACTCTTATAAAAAGGGAAAATAGTTTGAGGTATAGGAGAGGGTGATAGTGTAAGATCATGTTAAAAAATTCATGTGATTATAAAAATGAGAGAACGAGATAGAGAACGAGAGTAGATAGAGATAGTAAGACAACGGATATGATAAAGTATTTCAGCTTGTTATTTGTTTAACTAAGTTTTAGCTTGTTCTTGTTGTAGCACTAACAAAAAAAAAAAAAAAAAACGAAGGGTAACTGCATGCAAATGGACGGAAAGACGGACAAGTAAAAATGGCAAATAAATACTTAACGTTGCATTAAGCTATAAGGATGCCAGATTTCCAGACAAGAAGATTTCAAATAAACAATTGGTTTTAACAAATGTTTTTTTTTACTATGTTCATTTATTTAAGTAAGTAGTAACGCGCCAAATGCGCTAAATATTGGAAGACAGATTTTATCAATTTGATTTTTTTTTGCAAAATAACTTCATGGGTGCTGGTTTAGGTATGGATTGTTAGGTTTAGGGATTAAAACTTGTGTCCAGAAGACCAGCTTAGATCCAAAATGATTTCTCGGGGGAGTTCGGGTGAAGCTAAGCTAGCCTTTATTCTTCAAAGGCTAGCTTAGCTTAGATCTTAATATATTCTGCATAAGTTAATATCAACTAATTCTATCTAGAAGAAATTCTCCAAGATGGTCCAAAAACGGAGACAGCATAATCTTAGATTAATATTTTCTTAAGCACATACACTCAAAATAGTTTGTAGTTTAAATTTACTCAATATGTAATTTAAAATAAATGAAAAATCACTTGAAAACCGGTCTACTGACTTTTCATTTAAATCGAAAGAACTTTTCATTTATTTTTAAATATTAATAAATAAACTACAAAATCATTTAAAAAACAATGATTTTTCATTTATTTCGTTTTTTTAAATTTCAAAAAATTAACTACAAAATCCGTAAGAATATATGATATTTAGTTTATTTTGTTTTTTTAACTGGCCTAGAAATTGAAAGGGAATTCTTTTTTTTAACAAAACATTTTAAATGAAAATATTAAATGTAACAGAAAATCCGTATTTATGTGTAATTTATTTTTTAAATAAACGACAACAACAGTTTAAAAATATATCTCTTTGTAATTTAAATGTATAATAATTTAAAAATAAATGTACGGATAACTTTTTAAATAAACTACAGCTACTTACTGTAATAATATTTTCAGTGTACCGAAAAGTTAAGCTTGGATTCGAACTGTTAACCTCACATTTTCATAAGAATTCTTTAAATCTGGCAACTTCTTTTTATATTCAATATTACACAATAATACTACTAACATCATCAAGTAGATACGAAAATGAAATTCATCCATCTATACGTCCAATCAAACAACCATCCAACCAACCAGCCAACCAAAAACCTAGTTTTCAAACTAGGCTTTTTTGATATTAAAAGTACTGCCAGAGGTAAATTTTGCACAATAATATAACGAGTTGCTTTTTTTTAACATAGTTCAGTTACACTTACATCATAAACGTTTAAGCGTTAATCGTACAACATGACAGACAACACCATTTGTAAAAGCCCCTCAAAAAAATGTACATAAAATAAAAATTGTCCACCTTAATTTTATAAACTTTTACAATTCTTTTGGGCCAGTTTTATGGTCAGAACTAAAAACGATTTTTTTCTTAATTATGTCTTAAGTTAACATTATAACCTAGAGGGAACCCCATAAAGACAATCTGATGATAGTTATTGGTAGCACTCGAAAATGCATTAATTGTCAACCGTTGATTATGTATGCCTATGCATGATGATATACAGGTCAATGTATGATCATGTATGCTCTTATATATTTCAATTTTCACATCCCATCGAAATATATATCAACATACATGATCATGCATGGGCTTGTACGTGATCATGCATGATCATGATCAATGTATGACCATACATGATCTCATATATTTTCATATATCTTCGGATCCGAAATTTGAGGGTATGGAAATATATGAGATAATGTATGGTCATACATTGAACTATGTATGGACGTATATGACCACTTATGTCTATACGTGATCATATAGAAGTCACTGTATGATCATGTATGTTCATATATATTTCGATTTTCACATGGGATGAACAAAACAAAATTGAAATATTACAATTTTTAAATAAAATCCATGAAATGGTGTATAAACAAAACTTTAAATTACCAGAAATAGGAGTAGAGAACATTAATGGCTAAAAATGGCAAAACTGTAAGGAAAATAAAGTAACAAATTAAAAATGTTTCAAAAAATTATGCAGTTGTCAGTTTTGGTAACAAGCTCTTCATTTGCAACGGCAATAACGAATAACAAAAACAACAACTACTAAATTTCCACCTTTAAGCAATGAACAGTTGAAGCAACAGTAACAACAACTATAACAACAAACATAAACTTATTATGAGAGTTGTCAAACTGATAACATACCACAGCATTAGCATTGCACTGTACACCACAACCCATCCACAATAGAAAACACTCGTACTGATCTGAAAATACCGAACAGGAATTCATTTTGAATATAAAATAAAAGAAGAAGGAGAACAACCACAACAACAAAACATGGGAAACGTTTTAGTATTTTGGCATTATTCATTTATACTCTGCCATATACTTCTTGTCCATAGCATTGCCATTCATGCCATCATCATAATGATGTTGATAATAATGAGAATTGTGAGATGGTGACGGTTTGAGGGCAAACTCATAAATTTCAGAAAGTTTTGTTTCTTTTTTTTTATAGTTGGAGCTCAAGATGGATATTTTGTTTGAAATTTTTTTAAAAGCTTTTTCTGTTTTTATATAGCGCATGCGTCAATGTTTTATTAATAGAATTTATTGATTTAAATTGCCTAAGCTGCAATAA
This sequence comes from Leucophora obtusa, assembly GCA_949987735.1. Taxonomy (NCBI): domain Eukaryota; kingdom Metazoa; phylum Arthropoda; class Insecta; order Diptera; family Anthomyiidae; genus Leucophora; species Leucophora obtusa. The sequence continues at coordinate 3,814,042 of OX465296.1, forward strand.
CTTTTGGCAAAGAACCATATAAAAACGAGTAAAAAGGTTAAAGTCGGGCATGCCGACTATACAATACCCTACACCAGTCTGGTGTATTGTTTGGATCCGAAATTCGAATGGGTTAAAATGGGGCTTATATCAAAATTTTCTATAATGTGAGTCAGCGCACCAAATTTCATTAAAATATCTTAATATTTGCGACCTGCAGTTTGTAACCAAGCCAATTTTGGGGGGACCCTTATATGGGCACTAGTTCTAAACATGGACTGATGTTCACCAAAATCAATAGGCTTAGTCCTTGGGCCAACATAGGTCTATGTACCAAATTTCATCAAAATATCTTAATATTTGCGACCTGCAGCGTATAAACAATATAATTTTGGGGGGACCCTTATATGGGCACTAGTTCTAAACATGGACCGATGTTCACCAAAATCAATAGGCTTCGTCCTTGGGCCAACATAGGTCTGTGTACCAAATTTCATCAAAATATCTTAATATTTACGACCTGCAGCGTATAAACAGTATAATTTTGGTAGTACCCTTATATGGGCACTAGGTCTAAACATGGACCGATGTTCACCAAAATCAAACTTGTTCGTCCTTGGGCCAACATAGGTCCGCGTACCAAATTTCATCAAAATATCTTAATAGTTGCGACCTGTAGAGTCCGCACAAGATTGCATGGACAGACAGACAGACGGACGGACGGACAGACGGACATCGTTAAATCGAAATAAAAAAAAATTCTGAACCGATCGGTATACTATAAGGTGGGTCTACGACCAATATTTTTTGGTGTTACAAACATCAGCACAAACTTATAATACCCTGACCACATAGTGGTGTAGGGTATAAAGAGAATGTATTAGTTAGAAAATAACGGGACAAATTATGCAAATGGTTTAATTCGAAAAAATTAAAAAGAAAAATTATATTTTAATGCACACTACACTTACAAAAACTTCGATTCCACTGTTGCCATATAACATATTTTAAAGACATAAAATTTAAGAAAATTTTACCGTAAATTTTTAGTTGATCTAATCTGAAGATTGTTACAGTGAGTGTTATTTTTGTTCGGTTTTAAGAAAATAGAATTCACAATTTATTTTACAACAAATAGAGAAAAAACCTTATGAAAAAATTTTCCTAAAACCAATGGTTGACAATTAATGCATTTTCAAGTACTACCAAGCACTATCATCAGATTGTCTTTATGGGGTTCTTTCTACGTTATAATGTATGTACACTTAACTTTTTTTTAGAGAAAAATAATAGCTTTATAAAAAACATGTAATTTTCGTTGTAATACATAAATAACTCGTAAAAATATTTGAATTTATTTCTCAATTGGTTATTTACTTAGGAGTTGACGTAAATACAAAAACTTAAATCTACATTATACCCTAGAGAGAACCCCATAAATACAATCTGATGATAGTGCTTAGTGGTACTTGATAATTCATTAATTGTCAACCATTGGTTATAAGAAAGTTTTTTGCTCTATTTGTTGCAAAATAAATTGTAAATTCTATTATTACTATAAGTACAAACATCCAGAAAAAAGATTTGTTGTCCCAACCAACTGCAAACGCAAATTCAGTAGTTACAACCCCAGTGCGCTTGTTTCAACCCTATTTCTGCTGTTCCTACTAAAAAAGTCCGAATTTTCGCCTGTATAAATATTTTTTTCGTGAGTACACTTAGAAAAACTTGTAACATAAGATTTTTTCTTCTAATTTTCGGACTTAAAATTTAAAATTTTTCAGTTAAAAATTTGTAAATCTACAAAAATTTCGCAAATTTTACTTTTACTGGAGCAATTTCTGCTAAATTGTACTTTTTATTAAAAAATAAAATATTATTAAAAAAAATATTTTTATTTAAAAAAGTATTCACAAAGTACCTTTTATTAAAAAAGTACCTTTTGATAAAAAGTACCTTTTATTGATAAAGTTCCTTTTATTGACAAAGTACCTTTGATTGACAAAGTACCTTTTATTGACAAAGTACCTTTTATTGACAAAGTACCTTTTATTAAAAAGGTACATTTTGAATGAGGGGTATGTATAGTTGATCTTTTATTTGGTAAATGAATGTTCTTTAGTTTGATTTTAGATCATAAATTAATATCACTTTCTGTTTTAAAACATTTTTCAAATTAAAGAAAGATGTTACAATTTTCACAAGTAAATCACAAATCAATGTTTAACCCAATCAAGGCAAATGACTCTGATGATGGCTTTGTAGCGAAAACCGAAAATACGTATTCTCCCTTGCTGGCCTTATCGAGTTCTTTAAAATTTTTTATTCTTTGTGATTTGCTTGTGAAAATTGGATCATCTTTCTTTAATTTCAAAAATAACTTAAAATAGAAAGTGATAATAATTTATGATCTAAAATCAAACTAAAGAACATTTATTAAAGGTACATTTTATTAAAAAAGTACCTTTTATTAAAAAAGTACCTTTTATTAAAAAAGTACCTTTTATTAAAAAAGGACCTTTTATTAAAAAAGTACCTTTTATTAAAAAAGTACCTTTTATTAAAAAAGTACCTTTTATTGACTAAGTACCTTTTATTGACTAAGTACCTTTTATTGACAAAGTACCTTTTATTGAAAAAGTACCTTTTATTAAAACAGTACCTTTTATTAAAAAAGTACCTTTTATTAAAAAAAGTACCTTTTATTAAAAAAGTACCGTTTATTCAAAAAGTACCTACTTTTAATTAAAAAGTACATTTTATTCAAAAAGTACCTACCTTTGATTTAAAAAGTACCTTTAAAGTTTAAGTCAACGTTAATTTCAATACTTCTATATCTAAAGCTGTGAAATAAATATTTTTATATTTTCTGACATTCTTCTAAAATGACAAATAGTTTCTTTATTATTATAACTATAATGATAAATACCTGCAATATAATTATATGTTGAAATAAAATCAATTTATATGCCATATTTTAATTTAAAATTATTATTTTGGAATCCTTAATAACCCTGAATGATCCTTATTATGAGTATGAAATTGCAAGTGAATCATCATATATCGAAATAAGACAAATTAAAACTTCACTTAATGTCAGTTCATCGTTTTTTTTTTCCAGTTTTGGTATATATCGAATTATGACAACTTAATTTTAAACACAACCCATACATATTTTAAAGCTAAACCTAAAAAATAATCATTTTAAATTGATCATGATGTTGTTTTCTTCTGCTGCTGTTGCTGTTGTTGTTGTCGTTATTGTAAGTTATGCACTTGGTACTTACTTAAAGTTTATGCAGCAATTTGTATGTGAATTTTTGATGGCATATAACAGCAGCAGCAGCAATATATTGCAAACAGAAATATCTTTTAGAGCCATAGATACATAACTTCATGCAGAAAACAAAAACAATTTATACGTGGTTATGAACTATACTACAGAAAGTTTTTATACAATATGACTTACAAATATTGCCTTATAAGATATTGAAAATGCCTTTTTTGCTGTTAAACTGAAACTGATGCTGTTGCTGTTGTTGTTGTTGCAGTTGCCGCTGATGACGATAATGTTACAGTGGATATATTTGTTATTGTTGTCGTTGAACAAATATTGCTGATGGTGCTGTTTGGTTGGCAAGGTCGCTTAAGTATGCTTTCAATGGCTTAAGCTCAACAAAAATTCGCATTCATAATGCATCATTGATGACAAAATTCGTTGCGATTTGTTTTTAATACCCCAGGCACACATCACATTTATGATGACAACAATGGAACGAGCGAGCACTTTGTGAGAGAATGATGTTGATGATGATATGAATAGTGTGTATGTGGTAGTAGAGGATGAAGGGAATGATAATATCGATGATGATGACAATGATGGAACACAATATTTAAATCCCCCTCTCCTTTATTTAAAAGTTAATGCGAATGTTGTCACTCAATATGAATACATATTTTATTAAAAAAAAGGGATTTCACATGTACATTCTGTAGTGGCAAACAACAAATATATGACGTTGTAATCATATACAACTAAATTGTGCCATCAATGTTTGTTTTAATGCTCGTATTCTGGTGTATTGTAAAGTCAGTATGACTCCAGTGAACAGGTGTTTAATCGAAAAAAATTTATGATTACATCTTCTTTAAAACACACAGATTATGCAAGTTTATTTTTATTTAATACTTAATCTCAGTAACTTTGTGTTCTCTGCACCGAACTACAGACTGGATTATTATAATTAATTAAATATTTGGTTTGTTAGAAGGACATTTTGAGGAAATCTCTTTGCTACCACAGATAGACGAAATAGAGTCAAAAGTTTTGTGTAAATACCTGTAAAAATTTACCAAGTTTTTAATTATTTTTAGCTAAAACTTGGTATTTGCTCCCAAGGGCACAAAGCGGGCATTTTTTTGAGCATATTAATATCAGTTGTAGTAAAAAGATATCTAAAAGATTTACAAAATTAGCAAATTTTTCCAAAATTTTCCGTTTCTGTGTGTAGTTTATTTTCAGAATGACTGGAAGACGGTTAAAAAATATATTTCTTTTTATATATTTAACTTTAGACATTTCGAGATCAGTGATTTTGTTATAAATATTCTCCTTACAAATCTATATTTCGTTATTCTTTAAATATCATCCCCAGGACTATTCTTTCAGGGAACGTTTACATGAAAACAACTGAGGATGAAATTCAATTAATATCGAAATATAGGGTTGTAGGCAGAATATTTATATATCTGAAATTTTACAAATAATTGGCAAGGTCAAAGGTTTATTCATTTATAAAGAACTTTACGGATTTACTTTTACAATAATGCAGGGCGATTATATATTCGTTCTTGTCCGCCTTTATTATCTCTATATTGTTTTTTTAGCAATCACTTCGCCATAAAATATATGTTTTTTAATTTATTATTTAAATATTTATTGTAATTCATGGAAAATTACTAGCATTTTTTTATTTAAACTTTTATATGGATATTCAGCCATATATAAATAGCATATAATTACAGACAATTGTAAATATATACATATGATCAAGCCAATCCATTACTTTATTGCAAAAATAATGATGATGATTTTTGTTGCACATTTTAAAAGCACATTGAAATTTATTTTAATTATCTTTGTATAATTAACAAATTAAGCTGCGTTCATAAATACTTACTATGCCACTACACTAAGAGAAATAACTTTATAATCGCGATTGTAAACCATCTATTGTAGAGCAACAATTTCTGTTCCTATTTCTATGTGCTCGATTCACTGTGAAACGAAAATTTTGCTGAAATATTAATGAATTTTTTCATAAATTCATTTAAGCTAATAAAATTTTGTATTAAATTAATGAACTTTTTTAATAATTTTGTTGTAGATTTTAGTTGATCTGAAGATTGTTATGATGAGTGTTATTTTTGTTCGGTTTTAAGATGAAATATGACATCAAATATAATATTAAATCAAATCTGATGTTATAACCTAGAAAGAACCCCATAAAGACAAACTGATGAAAGTGTTTGGTTACACTTGAAAATGCATTAATTGTCAACCATTGGTTTAGCTTTTTTTTTAGCTTTTTCTATTTGTTGTAAAATAAATTGTAAATTCTATTTCGAAACTTATAAATATCATGAAAATTGTAATTGTTTTAAAAAAACATTTTCAAATATTTAATGAAGAATATTCATAAAAATTATGAAATTTTTCATTGATGTTATGAAATTTTTCTTAAATCTTTTTATAAGAAAATTTCAATACCCATGTGAAAATCGAAATATATATGAACATACATGATCATACATTGACTTGTATATGATCATGCATGGACGTACGTGATCATATATGCTTATGCATAGTTCAATGTATGACCATACATGATCTCATATATTTCAATATATCTTTGGATCCGAAATTTGAGGGTATATGGATGTATATGGCCATATATGATCATATATGAGTATATATGACTCATATGTGGTCATATATGGCCATATATGAACATGTATTGTCATATACCCTCAAATTTCGGATCCAAAGATATATGGAAATATATGAGATCATGTATGGTCATACATTAAACTATGCACAGTCATATATGATCACGTATGTCCATGCATGATCATATACAAGTCAATGTATGATCATGTATGTTCATATATATTTCAATTTTCACATGGGTAATTTCATATAAATTTCAGTGGCAGAAACATGACACCTTTCATTAAATTAATGAAATTTTTCGTGAATTAATGAATATTTTCATTGAATTAATAAAACTTTTCATTACATTTTATAAAACGTTTGCTATGAAATTTTTCATAAATTTTTCTTTTTACAAGAAAATTTAAATAATTTCATATAAATTGCAGTGGCAGAAACATTACGACACCCTTCATTAAATTAATGAACGTTTTCGTAAATTAATGAATATTTGTTGAAAGTTTTTATAGTTGCCCTGTGTTTTTCTTGTAAGATAGATTTGGTTCGGCTCAAGGTCATATAGTTAAAAATAAAAATCAAGTTTAGTATTTTATTTTAAAATGTTTATTTTCATTGAATCATTAAAACTTTTCATTAAATTTTATAAAACGTTTGTGTGAAATTTTTCATAAAAAAATTAAAATTTTCATTAATTTCGTTAATTTAACTAATACTTAGTAGACCGAAATTTAATAAAACATTTTCTCTGTGTATATAATGTTGTATTTTTTTCACAGTTTATTGTAACCATTGAAATAAAAAAGAACATAAAAATATGTTTATTTAACCTCATTATATTTATTATATTTTTGCGAAAAATAACGAAAAACAAGAAGGCTTTAAACCTCAATGTAATCTCATATTTAGGCCAACCAAAAAGAAGCCAGGGCATGTTTTTTATTTGAAGAGAAATAACATTTTAGATTAAATACAAGTTCTGATCTTAAAATTATAAGAATTTTAAGCTATATTTGTTAGAGCTTTTTTTTGCTTATTTTATCTAATTTTGCTTGTTTTTGCTTATTTTGTAAATATTGGCTTATTTTTGCTATTTTCTTTGAAAAATAAGCTTTTTTATACGAAAATAGAGCATATTTTTGCTTTTTTTCATAAAATCAGCCATTTTTAAAATTATTTTAAGTCGACATAAATTTTTTTATTTAAAATTTGTTTTTGTAAATTTATTTTAAATTAAAAAATCTCTTGTTAAAATAAACTTTTTATTTTTCCAACCTGAATTCTAATAGTAAAAATATGACAATGACGATTTCCTTAGGCAAGAATGATTTTAGGACATTTAATTCTTTAATGCATTTCCCGATGAAAATAAATTTAAGAGTGTCACAACTTTGTCTGATTTCTGAAGTTCCAAGGAATGTAGCATTGTATTAAATAAAAAATTTAAATTTTATGAGGATTTTAATGAAGAAGTGATGAAGTTTAAGGGCTTATTTTTGCATTTCTATTTTACTGTTTTTTCGAGCTTTTTTTAAGAGCTTAAAACATTGCTTTTAGAGCTTTTTTTTTTGGTTGCCCTACTCATATTGTTTGGTGTTGATTGTGTGTTAAAAAGTTGTGACCACCCTTTTTAAAGGGGTTTACATTCTTAATATTTATGTTTGCAAATGAAATTACAATAAAAAAACGGAAATTAATTTTAAATAATGGCCTGATTATATTTGAAGCTTAACTCGTAAAAATATATAAATTGAAAAAAAACAGCTGTTTATTTAATGTTAAAACATCAATTTTGAAAATATGTGATTTAAGCTCATCAGCACCAGCATATACTATATATTTAATTTACATAAAATATTGTAACTAGAGCTAAAGGATTAATTAAGGCATATACATTACTAGTTTTATATTACATATTATGTTAATTAAGTATGCCATAAAACAATTGATCTACTATGCTAAAATTTAAATTGAATTAAGGGCATAAAATTATAACAGCAGTTAGCAAAAGTGGAAGGTAATACATACGTATGAGTGATATGAATTAAATCAGAAAATAAATCATACGTACCCAGTTTTATTATAAATCTCTTTATTATTGATAAGAAAAAACCTACATTAATATAATAATGAATATTTCATACACAAAAGTGTCACTTTATTAAACATCTAAATAAATTCATATCACAAGAGAAAACCCTTGTTTGCAAACTTTTCTTTAAAAACAAATGAAAGAAAAGAACATTGAACAACTCAAAAGCAATTTCCTTGTTTTAAACTCTTCCACTTAATGAAAATCTAAAACCTTTAACCTTAAACTCCTCACTGTTTGAATTTGTCCTGCTACAAAAATTTTGATTTTACTATGTAACTTTTATTGAACTTTTGAACAAACAGCAACATAAAAAGAAGTACACTTTTGAAGTTCATTTCCTTAAGTTTAATTATAAAATTCCAAGTCATCTCAGCACTAATATGCAATGAAACGTAAATAGTAGTAGACATTTAAACAATGGACTGACTTTTTTCCTCTACATAGAAGTCAAAACGAAGAAATAAGTTGCAAGTAACAGCAAAAAGATATTAAAAAAAAAAGCAACTAAAAGTGAACTGAACTGCCATTCAAATGACCTTTTTTTCTCTCTTGATTTTTTGTAGCGTGCAACGGCATGAAATAAAAAAAAATCCCCAACTGGACAGATAGTAAAACAAAACTATACCACTATTAAAGGGTACGTGTGTGATGATGTTAAAGGAAAAAAAATCTCTTTTTTATAAAAATTTCATAGAATTTGTGGCATTTAAGAAATGTTTGATATTTTTTTCCTTTATGCTGTAGTTGTTGTTATTGTATATTCGCACCTTCTGTTTGAAAGAACAAAATAGCAATTTTCTGTGGCAATGTTTTTTTTTATTGTTGTCTAAAACAAAACAAAAAAAAAAAAGAAATAAACGCAAATGTCAGTAGTTCAACATTGATGCAACCAATGAAACAATCCTACCACATGTACTTCAAAGCAACTTAACCAATAAACCTAACTTGGGCTTATGAGATGCTTTTTGCTCTATTGAAGTACAATAACAACTACAACAACAATAAAATGTTGTTGTTTGTTGCCTACATATAGTGTGGTGGTGCTTACACGCAGGATATAGTGTTGAAAACTTAATGATCGCTTTTCAAATGTAACGATCAGCAACAAGTCAGGCTAACTGACTGCCTGACTTGGTGGCAGGCATTGCTTAGAGTATGTACGTTTAGTTGTAGCAATAAATGTATGGCAAGTCAGATAAATGTGTTGAAAATAAGAAATGAACTACAACTACTACAACAACAACAACAGAGCACAATTTTCAACATACCAAATGTGTGCTGGTTCTTACACGTACAATGACGACTAAAGCTACAAGTCTTTTAGCAAAATCTTCGTTAACTTCGGCAACCACAACAACAACTACAATAAAATCATGAACCAGACCTCAAACCAATGCATTATTACACTATTACTCTAGCCACAGTAATGTTTGTACTCGTGCAACTGCAACAACACCAACACCAACAACAATAGTACAAAAATCACATTAACAACTTTTGAAATTGTAAAATTACAAAACCAAATGCAACTAAAATGCAATAAACAACAACTACAACAATTGTTTAGACTCAGCAGCAGCAGCAGCAGTAAAGTATCTAGCAATTGGATAGACAAATATAGTTCCTTAATGGGACCAACAAGCTTGCGTTATACATAACACTGTGCAACAAAATTCAAAATAACAAGTCTCGACTACTGATTCCAGCAGAGGAGACAAAAGAAAAATACAATATATACTTGTATCGGCGTTTTAAAAGTTTACGTCTGGCCCCATGTTTTCTGGCGGTTAAGGTTTCCTTCTTTTGCAAATGTTTATTGTGAATCGGCTAGGAAACCACGTGAATCTTCCATTTCAGGTATAGGATGTGTTCAGCGAACTTATGTAAAACACTACGAGGAACATTTTATGTTTTGACTTATTTTTGGTATTTAACTTGAATTTTCCACATTGCAATCTTTGGAGACTTATGGTAGAATTTCATGACAAATATTTTTGTGGAACATTTTAACCCTCTAACTCTGCAATTAAAGGGGTTTTTTTGGCCCCATTTTAAATAGGGGGAAAAAAAAAGACCGTACAAGAGTTAGGGAGTCATATATGACCACATACCCTCAAATTTCGGATACGAACATATATGATTATATATGAATCCATATCTGTTCATATATTGTAATATATATGGATATATATGATCAGATATATCCATATATGATCCTATATGAGCCCATGTATGATCATATATGAGTCCTTGTATGATCATATATGAACCCATGTATGATCATATATGAGCCCATATATGAGTCCATATATGATCATATATGTTTATATACGATCCCATTTTCACCTGGGTAGTTATCTTAAATTAATATTGTGTTTTACTTAAAAATAAACTACACAGAGGGAATTTAGCTGGACGAGTTTTAATGAAATTTTTGAGAAAACTAATGAAGTTTTTCACAAAATAAATGAAAATTTTCGTACATTTGGTATAAAAGCTTCATATATTTTATGAATGCGGTTTTAATGAAACCTTTTCATTAAAAAATAAAATGAAATTTTTCACAACATTTTATAAAAAATTCCATTAATTCATTGGTTTTATGCAAAAATTCATCAATATCATGCAGATAATTCTTTGATCGTAAAGGTAGAATTTGTAAAGCTTGATAAAGCACTTACTAAAATAAATACTATTACACTGTTGTCACAAATTATGAATATGATTTTATAAATCGACTGATTTTAGTGCAAATTTTTTGATTTTTTATTGCATATTATTAGTTTTAAAGTGCATATTTCCTCTCCAGTGCATATATTTAATGCATATTTTAGTTTTTTTTTCTAATAAAAGCTTTTTTTATGACCTTAAAAAATATCAGTTGGTCCTATTAAGCTCTTGAGATGAAAAGCATACATGGTGAAGCAACAACAGTAGAAGTAAAAAATCAAAGTCCAGACGTATAGACCACAGCAAAAGTATGAATCAACCCAGCTACAGAAGAAGCATCAACATTTTCTTTTTTATTTTTACCAACACATGATGGCCAAGTAGAAAACCGTAGTCGTACACTCAAAATAATTAGTCAGAAATAAGGGAAAAATTATACCCACTAGGGTGGGTAATTTAATTTTTTTTTATTTTATTTCAAAATGGTACCAGGCCCAAAAATTTTCTTATATTTCGAGATGTGTATGCTAAAAATTTCAGCCCGCTTAAGAAATATACAGCTAGCGCAAGTGTATTGAACTTTTCAACATTTTTGACTGAAAATTTAGCTCTATGATTTATTTTTTAAAAAATGTTTATGGCCATTGCTTTCTGGATTTTGTGGTCTTTATTATTAGCAATAATAAAGACCACAAACACTGTCATATGTACTTTTCCGAGCATCAGTTGGCAACAGAATCCGATGAACATTTGGAACAGTTTCATCAGAACGCTATAAAGGCACTAGTATTCATTCTCTTATAGCTGAAAAATGCATAGCTTTCTTTTTATAGTGAAATTTTATATAAAACATTTTTCTCTTACAAACTAACACCCTAAAATCCGGGTTTATGGGACATTTGAGCGCCAATTCGTAATAAGTACGTGAATAACCCTTAAACACATTTAAAGTTTCGACTTATTGCTGGCATTGAAGTTAAATTTTTAACTTTGATGTCTTCAGAGACTTATAGTAGAATTTCATGACAAATATTTTTACGGAATATTTTAACCCCCTAACTCTTTAGCTTACGGGTCTTTTTTGTACCGTTTTTAAAAGGGGCCAAAAAAGTCCCTTTAACTGAGGAGTTAGAGGGTTAAAATATTCCACAAAAATGTTCCTCGTAGTGTTTTACATAAATTCGCTAAACACATTCTATACCTAAAATGGAAGATTCAGATGGTTTCCTATGCCTATTCAAAATAAACATTTGCAGAAGGGGGGAAACTTTTAACCCCCAAAAATCTTAGGGCCAAACGTAAACTTTTAAAACACCGATGCACGTATACATTTTTTGTACTACTCTCCGGAAATCAGTTGTGAGAACTTCGTAATTTTTTGTGTTGTACAGTGCAATTGATTTAACTATGAATTTCTCTGTGTATGGATCAGGTCTAGTTAGATCTTTTAGATCCAAATATTTGACATATTTCTAAGTAAAACTATTGTTCCCTAATTTGTTAGTTGCATTTAAATAAATATTTGTTTAATAAATTGTTTTTTATAATGGAAAAATATTAAATTTTTTCGTCAAATTCATACATTTTTAGTTATATCTACTAATTTATTACCCTGGGTGTACAAATAGACAGACATACAAAGTTTACAATCAGACAAACATCACCACAGCGTCAGTTAAACAACAACACTGAACTTGAAAAGTTGGCGATTTATTTCTAAAGGAAGCAATAATTATAGTTAAAGTTTTTTAAATATTGTTGTTGGTGTTGTTGCTTTTGTTGTTGTTGCTTTTGGATGATGCATTCAATACAACAAAATAAAGAAAACTAGTGAATAATCTCTGGCAAATGAAATGAAAAAAAACTGCACAATTTTTGCACATAAAGTAAAAAAAAAAAAGTTACGTAAATTGTTGCACCCAAACCTCGAACCCATCACCACCACAATGCAATAGCAGCAGTAACAACAACAATAGAAAACATTATTGCTTAAGATCGAATAGTTGTTGCTGCTGCTGTTATGTTATTTGTGTCTAGGTGTGTTTTTGTTTGCAACATATATTTTTTTTATTCATTGTATGTCGCTGTTAGTTTAGCTTTTGTTTAGTTGGTGTTTTTTTATACCCTACACCTCTGTGTACTGAAGGTATTAAAAGTTTGAGATGGTGTTTGGCACTACTCAAAAATAACAGTTCAAGGCCCACTATTTTGACAAAATTCTTCACAAACTACAACAAATATAACAAACTTAGACCATGCATATAGTTTCTAGAAGTGTAAGAGGTGAAAATATAAACAAACAGACTTTTGTTTAACTTTGGACCCAAATGAAATGTAACGCATAGGTCGGTGTTTTCCAACTATAAATTTTTACCTTGATTTTTTTATTGTTATTTTGGCTGGGGTGATGGAAGTCACTTTAGTTTTTAGCTTTAGTTTTGGATTTTTTTATGTTATGCTAGATTGACTTTGACTTTGCCACTTGGCCGCATTCAAATAAAAATACTTAAATAAAATGAAATAACATTCACCAGCTAAGTAATAAAAAAAAACCGTCGTTTATTTTGATAATTTATTGCATTTTATTTACTACACCATTGTAGCCGCGACGATTTTGTTACATATTATTGCTATTTTGTTAAACATATTTATGTGAAATGAATCATATATTGGATCACGTATTGATTTGATCGGTTAAGTAGTATGAAAACGTAACTGATATTTAGGTTTTAATAAAAGTGGCATTAAAATAAAAAAAGATCCTAGAAAATGTGAAGTCGTTAATAAGACTTTTCATCCTTGTCTCCTAAATATGGGATTGGCTCCAATACTTCTTTTTGAGTCTCCACTATAAATTATCCCGCTGTCGTCGAAACCGGTTGGTTGTCTGCCTTGGATTTAAATATTTATTTGTTTCTGAGTTTATAAAAAATATTTTTTTTTTATAATACTATAACTTAAAAGTACTCCCTAGAGAAGATAATGGAGATAAGTCCCCAACAGCTTATTTTTTTTAATTAAATTTAGTTCTTCTTCGATTTTTAAAGTCTACCTGAAATTAGAGAATTTCTCACGAATTAATTTTAGAATTTTGCCATTTTTTTAAATTGTCATATGGCAACTCTGGGGGGAAACATACACTAATAGAAAAAAGTCTACAAAAATTTATAACTACTAAAAATTAGTTAAAAATGAAATTAGCATATTATTTTTGCTAAATTTTACCAACAAAAATAAAATGGTTAAATATGCAGAATTTAAGTTTTATTCGAATTAAATTTTAGTTAATAGAAAACAGCCTGCTAAAATCAGCTAAAAATTTTGCTAAATAATTAGTAGACCACAAAATCTCAACAACATTTCAAATTTTCAAAGTTTTTTTTGGATTTTTTTTAGTGTAAATAAAAATCAAGCTTTTTAAATTAGCAGTTTACTATTTTTTAGCAATTATTTCTGTTGATTTTGGCAGTATACCTTACCTTAAAAATAACAATTTTGTAGATTTAATAGTTTTTTAAATAAAATTTTTAGCAAATATTTGAGAAAATTTTTTGTCCAGGTTTTACAGTATAATTTGTCATTTTCAATTAACTAAAAGTTAAGTTAAATAAAACTAAAATTCTGTAAATTTAATTTAGCAGTTTTTTATGCAGCATTATTTTTAATTAATTTTTAGTAGTTTAACTAAATTTTTTCAGACTTTTTTATATTAGTGTATTTTTTTTAAGAAGAAGAATTTTTTCAACTAAAATTATGGATTGAAAGGTTTTGTGGGCGCTGTGGTGTAATGGTTAGAATGTTGGACGGTTACACATAAGGTTGTGGGTTCGATCCCCAGCTATAGCAACATCAATTTAAGCACAATAATATGTTTGAGATTTCTGTCGCTCATATATATCGCAGAGTCCTACTTTGGTTTTTCCCATATCACTTAACCCCTCCGAAGTAAAGGAATATGGAACTGAAAGAAGGCTATGAACTGAAAAGCTTCAATAAATGTTCTATGATTCAACATTTCGTACAATTATAGTCTTGCCATATTTGAAGCCCTTCATCTTCCATCACCTTTCATTTCATCAACACGTTAATTAATATGAAGAATTTCCTGTGTGGTGCTTCTCTCAAGAAAAAAAAAAAAAAAAACAGTTCTTAAATTGTGATCGGTTTTTGTGCAATTCGATCTCAAAGAGCTATAGTAGGAGTTTTTGGTAACAACTGTTTGTGTGGTAAAATCTGCCAATTACAGTTATTTTGTTCCACGGTATTTTGGCACATTCCAGAATTGAGCGATTGAGCGATGGCCGTTCGTCTGTCCATGTATTCTTGTTCGCACGCTACAGGTTGCAGATCTGAAGATATGTTGATGAAATTATGCACACTGCGTTACATCGCCCCAGAGACAAAGCTTATTTATTTTGGTTAAACTCGGTCCATGGTTAGTCCTAGTGCCCATATAAAGATACCCCAAAAATTGGGCGTCATTCTATTCGTACGCTACAGTTCGTAAATATTAAAGTAAGTATTTGATGAATTTTAGTACACGTACTGATATCGACCCAAGGACGAAGTCTGTTAATTTAGATTAAAATCGGTTAATGTTTAGTCCTAGTGCCCCAAAAATTGGCTAATATATTTATTCGCACACTATATTTACAATATATTATAACGAAATTTGTTAAACTAACTCATATGAGCCCGAGAAAAAATCCTATTAATTTTAGATAAAATCGGCACATCTTTTTACCTAGCGGCCATATGGACTATATTTCCGATTTTTGCATAAATACTTACAAATTTTCTTACTGATTTTTGAAATTTTTTACCAATTTGTGCGCAAATTTCGAAAAAAGTCCACTTTAAGCCAATAAAATTAGGATAAATATTAACTTTTAAACAAACTATTGTAGGGTATCGTAGCATACCCGATTTATGTGTAAATATTTTTAAATACCTGAAATCTATACAGAAAAAAATATTGACTTAGAATAAATATTTAACCAAAGATTTGTTTAAAATAAAACTTGTTTTTAAAACAAACGATTAATGGAATCAATTAATATTTTAAGTACCTTAAAAATATTTCATTATATATTTTTTAACATATAGTTGCCATATTATTTTATAATTTTATAATAAATCCTGAATACTGGCCCTAAAACTGCAGTATTAATTTATGTAAAATTCAAACAACTCATGCCATTTGAGATTAAAAGATATAATTTTTAAGTTTAATCTGACAAAATATTTGAATACAAAACAACAATTATTTTTAATTTTTGTTGATGCTCTTTGTGCAAAAAAAATGTCTTGACTTCCGTATCTTTTTTCTTTCTTTTATCTCTATAAAAAAAAAAAAGATTGTGTAATTGATATGCCACCAAAAAAAAACACAAAAATATTGTTTGATTTAAAAGCAATTATTATTGTTTTATTTTTTTTCAAACTCATCTTTTAAAAATTTAAAAAAATGACGGATGTTTTACAGTCTGCATCAATTGTTTTGTTGTTATTTGTTTAGAATTCTCACAAACTAAATACAAACAAATGTGATGCGGTATTAATCCTTTGAGACATGGATTCATCCGGTCGCTATTGTATTCATGTACAATATTTTTTATTATTTATTTTCACTAAAATTTGCATGTGTTTGGGATGTTTTTCTGTAAAGGGATCCAAAATTCTGTATTTGTAGGTGTATATTTCAGTTGGAGGATATTTGAATAGATTTTTTTTTATTATAAGTATTGGACAATAAAACTTCCTGTACATATGTATTTTAAAATGTAACGCCTTTAGTATTAACGTTGTTTTGTAAGTTTAAAACAATTTAACCCTATGGCAAATGTTAGAAACTTTTTATGAAATAAAGTTGCCAGACCCTACAAAATTCTTAAGGTTTTTCTTCAAACTCAATTTTTTTCAAGTTTGTTCCAAGCAACAATAACTTTACCGTAAAATTTCAATTGTTATTTAAAACCAGTAAAGTTGTTTCAATTGAATAAGTGGTTAAATTGCAAAGAAATATATTTCTTAACTTTTTCAAATTAAAGACATTTTGAAGATCCATTAAATTGTGTACTAAACATCTTAGCAAAAAAATGGAAATCATTTACAGACTACTTCTAGCATTACTTCTAAAGAATCCGTTAGCGTATTGTACTGCCTTTTTAGAAGTAATTCTGAACAAAAGCCATAAAAGCACTAAATTATTCCATCTAAAGCAATATTGCTCTAAAAATGATCCCCAGAAATTATTTGGATACAGCTTATTTTCAAAAAGATGATCCATAGTTTTCTTTTAAATTTAAAAATTATTATTTTTTGTTCAAATCTTACACTTATTCTCTAATATAATGTGAAAGAAAAAATTTAGATTTTGCGAAAATACAATTTCTGGAATTAAATTAAGCTATATCCAAAACGGATTTATTTATTTTATAAATCCATTTTGGATTCATATAGATATAGACTCACCTTTTATTATACCGATCGACTTAGAGAGTCACTTTTTGAGACGATTGAGCGATGTCCGTTCGTCTGTCCATGTATTCTTGTTCGCACGCTACACGGTGCAGATATAAAGATATGTTGATGAAATTGTGCGCGCTGACTTATATCGGTCCAGAGACAAAGCCTATTTATTTTGGTTAAAATTGGTCCTTGGTTAGTCCTAGTCCCCATATAAAGATACCCGAAAAATTGTGCGTCATTTTATACGCACGCTACAGTTCGTAAACGACAAAGTGGTATTTTTATGTCAGTCAGCACTCATATCTAGGCTTCACTAGCAATCTTGAGGTCGCAGGTTCGATACCCGGTGGCAGCAATAAAAAAAATATTATTTTTTCTTTTCTAATTTTTTTTCATTTTAATTGATGAAATAAAGTTTTCTTTGTACTCGTTCAAAAAGTACTGAAAAGTGTTGATGTGGGAGTACACCCCTCCTAATGTCAGCTCAATGTTAAAATCAGGGATGGTAATCGAAACGATGCAGTTAACACTAGTTTAGATTATTTCGATACCGGTTTTTTAAGTGTAACGCTATTTGGTTTATTTCGGTATCAGTATTTTAAGGATAACGGTATTTCAGTTATTTCGGTAACGGTATTTTAAGGATAACGGTACGTCGGTTATTTCGGTAACGGTGCTCTAAGGTTACCGGCATTCAGTTGAAAGGGTTTTGAATCGATAGCGGTAATTTAGCGGTATTGACTGCCAACCCTGGTTAAAATAATTAGTGTTTCTGTTAAAAAGTTAGTTAAACCTCTAATTATCAATTTAGGCCAATATGTTTAGAACCGAAAGTTTTTTTTGTTAATTTTATCCCCTCCATCACATATAAAATTTCATCGAAATCTGATCAAACCCACAAAAAGACTCTCTTTCTTAGCCGAATTTCAAATTTTCACAACCAAAAAATTCGATTGCAGCAAATTCGGTTATAAAACTGATCTTTGTCCACTTTAGGATCTTACCAATTTCAAGTGAATCACGTATTCAAAGGATATTGTTAATCATTTTATAACTTCCCAATATTGTTACATAAATATAAGTATAAATTACAAAAAATGATCAATGGTTGCCAACAAAATTTCGCAAAAATAACATGTATGAAATTAAATTTATCGATGGCTGTAAACTTTTACCACCCATAATGACAACAGCAGCAACAACTAAAAAATTCAAAGAAACAAAATACAAAAAAGTGTATGAAAAAATATTATTAAAATAATAAAAACAAACAAGGCTGTATTTACAATTATAGCAGCAACAACATCAACAATCAGATGCTAGCAACTATGTTATATTGCAGCAACAACAGCAGCAGAACAATTATATTAAAAAGAAAAAGAAGAAGAAAACTAAAAGTGAACAACAAACGAGGTATAATTTTCAAGTTGATAACTTGTTAACAACCGGGTACTAACTAAAGCAACAACAATACCAACAACAACAACGACAATATCAATAACAACAACGACAACAGCAGCAATACATGTATATTTTAAACAGCATAACTATATTCATATATTCACAACAGAGGCATCGACAGCGTCAGCAGCAACATCAACCAGTAGACGAGACTATTTGAAACAAAACAACAGCAGCAGGAACAACACAATACAACAGCAATACACAGCTTATAGTAATTTGCATGTCAAAATGTAACAGGCTTTATACACAAACTCCAAACTTCTTTTTTTCTTTCTGAATTTTATTACGAACGTTCAGGCGGACAGACATAAAGAACAAAACTTTAAGTTTAACAGCAACAGACCAGCACTCATATACACACAGAAAAATAGTAGACTAGTTGAATTTGCAAAAATTGCATTTTATTTAGTTGATTTAGTTGATTTTGATTTTGTTATGACAATCAATATTCGCTTTTACCACCCGATTTTAGTGGTAGTAACAAAGTTTTAGCTGAAAATTTAAACATTTTCTCTGTGTGTACGTACGTATTGTTATAAATAATGTTGCACAGTTTGAGCGTAAAATGCACCAGTATGTTGGAGCGTATGAAAATACGAGTAATATGTTGGCAATTTTGCCACATAACAGCGAGCACAAAATACGCAACAAAACAGAAAATTACTTTATGCGTTACAGGCATGATGACAGTAATTACAAAGTAATCGAAACTGACGTTTTTTGGTAATATCAATTTAGCGCTTTTGTATACAGATAAAAATATCCCAAAAATTTTAAGTGACAAAAATAATTGTTAAAATTTAATTTCCATTTCCACAACATTTTTAATTAAATCTATTAAATATTTTGTTAAAATTTTCAAGTTTTTTCTTTTCCAATTAAACTTGTATGTTGAAACTCAACTAGTTTCTTGAACTAGATCATTGAACTAGTTCGTTGAAATCGTTTTTTTTTGCTTTTCGCATTGCACTATTTAAGTTTTGTATTGTAACGACGAATTTTCCTCCATTAGGCACACAATCAATGTTGTTTTATGAAGGTGGCCATAGCTCGGCACAGACTCAATATTGTTCTAAGGAGGTGACCAACGCAATATTGTTCTGTGGAGTTGACCAATGCTCGGCAAACACTCAATGTTGTTCTATGGAGGTGACGAACGCTCGCCGCACGATCCCAGGAACTCGTCCATTGAAACTTTTCATTGAATTAATGGAATTTTTTCATAAAATATTTTTAAAAATTTCATTTTATTTAGTAAAAGTTTCTTACACTCCTTGAAAAAGTTTCATTAAAACCAGATTCATAAAATGTATGAAGCTTTTTAATCGAATTTAAGAAATTTTTCATCTTTGTTATGAAGAAAACTTCATTAGTTTACTGAAAAATTCATTAAAACTTGTCCAGAAAAATTCTCTCTGTGAACTTCAAAGGATATCTGCAGGATCACAAAAGACACTCCAAGGATACAGGTAGGACGTCGGAGGATATTCGACGGACCTCGAAGAATATTCGCAGCACCTTGAAGGATATTCACAGGACCTCGAAGGACATTATAAGGACCTCAAAGGATAGTCGCAGGATTTCGAAGGGTGTTCGCAGGAGCTCGATGGATATTTGCACGACCTCAAAGGATATTAAAGGACCTCAAAGGATGTGGCCCACGCACGGCAAACGCCTTTTTCAAGACAAGTCTTCAATAGCGAGAAAGATTACCATGTCATCGCGTTGGCGCACAGTGTGTCCGAAAAAATTTTTGGAGCAAATAACATTTCAGGCCACAATTCATAAGCGATTTTCAAAATTCTTTTATTCTATTTGAATTAGCAGATTATTTTTGATATGTATTAGTAATATAGGAACAGCAAAAATAAAACAGAACAGCAAAAAAAATATAGAATTTTAGTTAAATTTGAAATAACGAATGTGCAAATTTAAACGTAACTGCCAATTATAGAAAACATACGATTTTCATTTATTGGTTATACATAAATAGATCTCACTACATTGCTAGATCTGTCAAAATAACAGAGCAGTATTTTGGAAGATGACAAAGCAAATTGTGTTAAAATTTTTTTGCTGTTGTTTTTGGTTTTTCTTTGATATTTTAAATGTTAAATGACGCTCCTAGACGAGAACAAGAAATTCTCATTGAGTTTGTGATTTAACCTAATAAATATTTCTAGAAATTCTAAAACGCCTTCCCCTTACGATTTCCTTAGGTAAGAATGAAATCCGGATAGGAACATCCCTGCAACAGATTATTTTTCACAATTTGCCAAATAAGTTTTGGGATTTTAGCACATTTAATTCATTTAATGCAACTACTGTTTATCCCAATAAAAGTAAATTTAAAAAAAAAATTGAGTTAAATTTTTGCTAATTAATAATTAATCTGCTAAAATCTGCAAAACATTTTGCTAAATAATTTGTAGCCTAAAAAATCGTTTTTTAGGCTAGTTTTTTTTCAATTTATTTTTAAATGCAAATAAAAATCGGGCTTTTGAAAACAATAGCTTACAATTTTTTTAGCAAATATTTCTGCTGATTTTAGCAGGATAGACTGCTATTTGTATTCAAATAAATTCAGCTTAAAAATTGCAAAAGTTTTTTAGATTTAACAGTTTATTTTTTCTATTTTTAGACTACTAATATTTAGCAAACATTTCTGCAAATTTTACAGTACAATTTGTCATATCAAATTAACTAAAGGTTAACTTAAATATAACTAAAATTCTGTAAATTTAACAGTTTAATTTTGCTGTTCTTATTTTACTAGTATTTAGCAAAAAAATCTGCTAATTTCAGCAGTTTTTTCCGCAGCATCATTTTTAATTAATTTTCAGTAACTTTTTCTGCTATTTTTACAGACTTATTTCTATGAGTGTTATAGCCAGAATTCGATATATACCTTGCGCTCGTTTCGCAAGTTTTTGTTTAACTAAAAGTTGACAACACTAAATATTATGAAGCCTTTTTCAAGGTTTATGCCTCATCATCAATAACATTAACAAGAAGGAAGAAACACTTTTTATTATTATTTGTTTCTCGTTAACCAGTTTCACACAACTTAAGCAAAAGTTAAGTTATGCTGGCTGGCTGCATGACTGACGGACTGGCTGGCTGGCTGCAAGGCTGCTGTTAAAAAAATCATTGTAAATTTGCACTTGTGCTTTAGCAATGGTTTTAAAAAATGATGATACTACGGGAGGCCTGCATATCAAGTAAATTACAAAAGAATAACTAGGTAGGTAAATATGTAAGTAAGATTGTAAATTTTAAAATTTACGTATGCTACTATTATAAGCTGAAAGGAACTGCGACTGGTGTTGCTGCTGCGACTATGGGCTGAAAGTAGAGATTGCTGGCAAATTGCTAAAACTCAAGCTATTTGTTTCATAACAAGCATCAATAAAAAATTATAACTACACGTAAAGCTCATTATCGTTATGTTGCGTTCAAAGGCTGCGCTTTTATTTTGTTTCCGAAAGAATACAAAAAAATAAAACTGACTCTTATTTATGGGGTTGCCATACAAATATATACATATATATAGCAGATCTTAAACAAAAGCCTAAAGCTTTTAAAGTATTACAAGAGCAACAACAAAATACAGGGATGCAAAAGAGCCGAAGCTTAAAATGTTCTATAATAAATGTGCTATAATTTTATTTTATATAGAAAAAAAAAAACAAAACCCAACCAATGAACCATTCAACTCAATCATCCAACTTAACCAAGCAATGAACAAAAGTAGGCCTATGCTTTACTTGAGCAAAATGATGAAACGTCCTTCAGGTTTAACCACATTCCTTGATGAAAACATAATAAGAATTTAAATGAAAAATTGTTGGCCACATGACAAATGAGTATAATTTTACAAAAACTGGCTCAAGTTTTGACATGATATGAAGTGCAAGCAGCAAGATTTTTTTCTTCTCTCGAACAGACAATTATTTGCCTAAACGATATTTGTAGTAGTGCACTCAAGAAAAAAAGTCCGTCGATATTACAGAGAAGTTTGTAATTTTTACAAAAAAAAAATTAGCTAATTTTGGGTCAGCAGACCGTTTAGCTTATTTTAGTATAATGTGTCTGTAGATATAAAATGAAAATAGTAAAAAATTTAGTAACCTTGACTTAATTTTAGTAAAATTTGCTAAAGTCATACAACTTTTTTTTTTTAGAAAATAATTGATACTTACATATATAAAATTTTTTCAAATTCCATTTAATTTTTAATACTCTTTCATACTTTAAATTATAAAAATTTTCAATTAAAAAAAATCGTCGCTCTAATATTGTGCTAATACAGACAATATCACAAATCTACAAAACCAACTCTTTAAAAAAATTTTTTTGTTATGAAAATTAATAAAGAGGGATGTATAAACGTTTTACTAATTTTTTATACTAAAATTTTTATTTGAGTGTGTGTTGCTAGTTGTTGATATGCTGCATAAACAATTTTCAATTTACTTTTATAAAAAAAAAAAAATAACAACAAAACTACCGCCACCGTCTTAGGCGAAAATTTGCCAAAAATCATATTTACAAAAGAGTTACAAAGTTAAAATAAAACGATAAATTGAAGGTGCAAAGTGATGCATTTTGCAGCTGTTGTTAAAATAAAAACTCACGGCTTTAATAGCAGAAAGTGAAAGTTTTCCCAGTCATGATTTGATACGTGTACGAAAAAGGCGAATGAATGGTAGTGGTGTGTGTTATTTTGTTGTTTTTTTTTTTTTTTTTGGTATAATTCATTCATCCCTCAAGGAGTCTGATATATAATTTCCACAATATATTACTAAAATAATTAGCCACGAGGGAGCACGTTTTTTTCATTTTATGCACATTAATAAAATAAAACAAAAACAGTACATAAATTTTAAAATTAAATATCGATGTGGCACAGTGGGCTAAAGTAAAAATATTTTGAGAAAAAATTCAGTTACATTAAAGTGGTTGGTTGGATAAGAATTTAATTTAGACGTTGATATAAATCTGTAAATTTGAATTTGATAGCATAAAAATCTATTACAAATTAGTTAAAAATGACCTTGAAGAAAAAAAAGCTAAAATTTGCAGATATTTTTTTTTTCTGATATTGGTGTATATTTATTTTATTGTCAGGTTGTCTCTATATGATAATTTTCCAAGAACCCATCGGCTGTAGGAATCGAACCTGTGCCTATTTCCATATTACAAACGTAACTATTAGACCGTACCTCAAAAAAAAAAGTTCGCCGTACACCTTCCAATATGAAATATTTTTGCAAGGGAATTTCAAAAAAAAAATTTTTTTTTTGGCCTTTTTCAATTTTTCGTTATAGCTTCGGCATTTAAAATTGAATTTTAAAGTGTAATATATCGATTTTTTTTTGCCTCGAGGAGACCGGTGTTTTGCTATAAGGGAAAAATCAAATGAAAAAATATATAAAAAAAATTTCTACTGGGTTTATTAAAAAACTTCCTTAGCAAAAGTTTAATGATTTTTTGCGAGCTTTAATTTTCTGACATTAGGGTGGTAGCAACTGAGATCTGGTGGGTAACTACTAGAACGGGATACTTGAGGTCAATGGCCCTTAGAGCAAAACACTGGCCTCCTAGAGAGAAAAACATCGATGTATTGTACTTTAAGATCCGACTGTAAATGCCAAAGATATAACGAAACATGTAAAATGGGAAATTTTTTTTTTTTTTTTAAATCTCCTTGCAAAAGTATTTCATATTTTTTTGCCTGTAAGGTGGTACGCTCTAGTAACTATACTACGGCGCGACAGCTTAGCAATTTCACCCAAGTAAGGCCTTGAATGCAATGTAACTAATTCATAGTTTTCTTTTCTATTCAGCATTCTGTTATTGTTTATTTTTACCCAGAAGTGATCAAACACAAACACATACAAACTTTCTACATTTAGATTTTTGTTTATCTTCCAATCTCCTCCGTGTATCCTTTTTCGCAAATGTTGCCCCATTGACGTATGGTTTTACGTTCATGAGCAGGCAATTTGTGTTATTTCCATTATTTCGTTCAATAATAAACTGAGAATAAATGACAGATGTCTCCAAAATGCCATATAAGTTATTAAAGACACAAACCAATGTGTAAAAGATATGCCATCTGTTGTAAATCACGCATTTTTAAGTTATAAAACTGTTAAATTTCCAGATTTTTAGTTACAATATTTGAATTTTTTAGTTAACTGAAAATGATAAAATGTACTATAAAATCTGAGGAAAATTTTGCTAAATGTTAGTAGACTAAAAATAGCAAAAACAAACTTTTAAATCTACAAAAGTTCTGCTAGTTTTAAGTTAAATTTAGTACAATGCAATTAGTGTTCTAGCCTATTAAAATCAGCAGAAATATTTGCTAAACAAAATAGTAAACTGCTGATTTCAGAAGGCTAGATTTTTCTTGGAATTAAAAAAAAATATCGAAAGAAAAATTTCGAAAATTTTAAATATTTTTGTGAATTTTTCGCCTACTAACTATTTAGCAAATTTTTTTTGCTGATTTCAGCAGATTAAGTTGTTATTTTCTATTAACCAAAAATCTTAATATTTAACAGTTTTATTTTTGCTGTTCCTATCTTACTAATTTTTAACAAAATTAATCTGATAATTTCAGTAGTTTTTTCTGCTGATTCGTTATTTTTTCAGTCTTTGGTATAAAATTGTCGAAGGAATTTTGCCAATTCGGAAAGTAGAACTTGAAGCCTTTGGCTAGTAAGCCAGAAGTTTGATGTGTAAAGTATCCAAAAATTAACTATTGCCATTTTGTATTTATCTTGGAAATTCTCGGATATTTCGGAAATTACACCCCTGAAATCTGATACGTTCTGGGCAATATATTTATTTTTCCGTTAAATAATTGAAATTCCCTTTCCGAAATCTAATCAGTTTCCTGGTATATGATTTGGGTGAAAGGTTTCATATATTTAGTCGGAATGCCCTACTTTAATTTTTTCTACAACACCATATAATAGCCGTTTTTTCTAATCACTTGGGTTTAATAAATCCAAAAATTATTTCTAAAAGTGCTCAACAGATGGGGTTAGATTCTCTCTATTTTAAAAAGAATTTTCTGTCCGACACTTTCACCCTAATTTTTAATACCGAATTCGATGATGAAGGATTTTACTTTAACTTTTAATTTTTAATTATATCTTATATAAAACAGCGATAAAAAGTCTGCCTTTTCAGTTTTATCACTTCAATTTATATTTTTACACAATTGAAAAATTCCATTGCAATATTTAATATTCACTAATTGGATTTAATTAAATTACTTACTGTAGAGTGAAAAATTGCCATTTCTATTTCAGGTATTTCTCCATGTCCAAGATTAAAAATATGTATTTGGTGAGGTGTAGTATGTTTTTCTAAACATATTTCATAAAAAAAAATTTAAGAAAAACCTTTTATTTGTTAGTTTTAAAATTTTTTTGTTTCTCTTTTAATTTTTATTCGTCTTTTTTTCTGACATTAAATTAATAGGCTGTTTCATATATTTGTGCTTTTATTATGGATTTATTAAATCCAGCTTTTTTTTGGATTTAATAAATCCACTTTTTGTGTGAAAAATTCTAAATCCAGGTGATTGAAAAAAACGCTAAATCTAAAACTTCGGCTACAACTATGTGAAATATAATTGCAATTCTATCCACTATTAAAATATAGCCTAATTATTTCTAAATTGTTTTCATTCTGTTCCACTGTTTACCAATTATTTTAAAAACATAAACATCATTATACCGGGCTTTTAAAATATTAGGTGAGAATTTTTCGTTTTGAGAAAAAATATTATTTCTATATTGTAAAATATGTTTCTTAGCAAAAAAAAAACAAAAAAAAACAAAAAACAATAAAGTAAGGGTCATTCTAAGAGGTTACACCCCTTCACACATTAAATTTCCCAAAAATTAATTGCATAGGGGTTGTTGCAAAAAATGTTCTTGTGCATTTTCTATGCACTGGTTGTGAAAATTCTCACCAACTTCCCTAAAACCGGAAGTTAAAAACTACTACATAACAGCAACTGTTCATAGCAACGCCCGGATAATTAAGCAAAACGAATTCCCATTAACTGCATACGTTGCATTCAATAAAACAACAAAAAGCAGCCATACAATGGTTCCGTCTAAATTAACATTTGAAATATTGTTGTCAAAATATTTTCTATTATCACAGATTTTGCTTTGACTTTTTAGGGTTTATAATTCTATGGAACAAATCGAAAATTGCCATTAATTAATTGAAAATCAATTGGAAACAAAATTTGTTTTTTAAGCGTAAAATTTTATGGACTGACTTTTAAAAAACTGTGGATTAAGTACAAACAATACGTTGCAACTGCAAGCGTGAAATTTTAGGGGCATATTAAACGATTTAAATTGATACTTATTATATTATTTTGAAATATATATTTTTAAGAATTTAATATTGAAATCTAGATCCTTTTCAAGAATTTTGCTTAATCGTATGGTACAGTTAATATTAAATATTACTGCAAATCTAATCGGAAATCAGCTTATTAACGAATTTATTATATGTATTTCATTTTTATTTTTATTACTTGTCTCAAAAGTATTGTTGTTTAGAATTCAACTGTTTTTTTTTTTTATAAAAAGACAATAAAATTTTGGGGATTAATATCGAAACTAGTTAACTCCAGTCGAATTGTATAATAAAATTGCGCAATACTTTGATGTATCTTTGTTTGATACAAATAATTTGCATACAATACCCCTATCGTCATTAATTTTATCATTATTTTTTCTTTATAAATTTTGTTTGAAATGTCACTAAGTATTAAATGAAATCTTCATCAAAGTAATCTCTTCTCCAACGGAAATACAACAAAAACTACATACCTTGTAGGTACTGGGTCATTAAAAGGTAGACCCTAAAATTCACTTAATTGGAAAATTACACTGTCAACCAAATTGACCGTCTTCGCATCATACAACTTCACTACTTAACCGACATACGACGTACTACAAACAATATGCAAAAGAATTAAAAATGCTGAAACCACAACTAAAAAGCAAACATTTTTGAATATTTAGCGTGTGTTTTTTTTTTTTTTTGAGACTTTAAAGATTGACAAGCGTAAAACTTAATTGAAGATGAAAACTTGCAACTGTAAGATTCTCTATAAAAATAAATAATACACAACAGAAGAAACAGAAAAAAGGCTTCACTGTTCCCAAACTGTTTTAAATTCAATTAGGAAACCTCATGAAAAGGGATTAAAATTTTGATAAGATTAAAACACGATATCAAACTTATACCAAAAAATAAAATGACAACTGACATGACACTGGAGCAACGAAACGAGAATTCTTCCCTGAAACACAAAAAAAAAAATATATATATTTTTAAGATATTTTTGGTTGACAAAGCGGATTTATTTATGCGGAAAAGTATAAGAAAAGATATGAACAACATAAAAACAAAATTGGCCATAATATCTGGTTAGTGAACTAAAAACAGTATAAAAAACTGCGAAAAAATTTGCTAAACTAAACGTTTAACCACCCTTCAAAAAAATAAACAAAAAACAACCGCCAAAAACTTCAGCTTACATCGTAAGACTTTAAATATAATTTGACTTGTTGAAAAAAAAGCAAAATAAATAATAAAAAACCTTAAAAAGAAGACACCAAGAAAATTGAAGTAAAATACATCAAATACAAAATTTAACATAAATCTACTTAATAAACCCAGCAAAACCTTGATAAAATAGGTTGGACATTTTTCACGCATTACCTGGCAACTTTGAAACCTGGTTACTTTGAAACCTAAAGTAATACGTTACTAATAATGTGGTACCTATATACTAGACTGTCCCTTAAAATAGCGATTTGTCGATTTTCGTTCATTACACCCCCCAGTTTTATTGGAAATGGTCCCAAATGGAAGAAATCGATTTTGTTTTTTGAAAACGTTAAACGTTAAAAAGTGTATTACTATTAAAAATTCCCAAAATTAGAAATTTGCAAAAAAATTATTTTTTATTTCATTTATTCATTTAATATTGTCAAAATGATTCAGACATGGAATATTGACTTCATCGGATATCATTAACTCACTTTAGCCTGGAATCCAAAATGACCCACGAATTTGATAAAAATGCAAAAACGTGTTTTTTTAAAATTAATTTTAAAGATTTTTTAAAATGCCTAATTTGAAGATGTCGATTGCTATTTGTACCACATAATAGTTGATATTAAAGAAAAAAAAAAAAAAAAATAAATAAATTGGAAAAATGATAATTCGAGTTTGTGTTTTGAGCGACTGCTTTCTAGGACATATTACAAAAATTGCTCATTTTGTCAAAAATTTAACAAAATTTAAATGTTTTCATCAAATTTTACAGAGTTTTCGGAAAATTAAATTTGGTTAGACTTTACATTTGTTTAAAAAATATTTAACCCTTACCCAGTCAGAAAAATACAAACGGGAAAGTGGTGGCAAAGCACTTTAACAGGTGGTACAAGTACTGGCAAAAAGTGCTTTTCCATTCCCAAAATGATAACATCATTAGACAAAAGGACCGGCTGTTCAAAAAGCGCCGGAAAAGCACTGGAGGAACAAAGGTTTTAAACGTTGGCAAAACGCTGGCAAAACCAATAAATAGGTGGTCTGGAAATATATTTTCCAAAATAAAATTTAAAAAAAGTTCATATGTATTTTTTTTGGACCTGCCGTGATTTGAACCCAGGCCGTCAGATTGGCAGACGATTGCTCTACCCACTGAGCTAACGAGACATATAATATTTAATGGCTAAACACATAAATGAGTGATAATAGCTGGACAACTACTGGCTGGGCCAAAATGCTAGTACTGGCAAACAATTTTTTGTAACTAGTATGCCAGTGTTGGGAGGGTAGAAAAAAAGTTGGTCTTGAAGGAGCTTTCCCACAAACAAAAAAATTGATTTTATAAAACAAAAAAAATTTTAAATTAAAAAAAATCCAAAAAAAATTTTTGCTTGCAACCGGATTTGAACTCGGAACCTCCTGACTACAAACATTTTTTAACGAAGCGTCAGCATTTTTATAAAATCATTGGTCTACCAGTGAATTGATTTTTGTACGCCTGGTAGCATTGGCTAGGTAGCACTGGATAACCACTGGTTGCAAACCTTGGCATATCACTCTAAGCCAATTCTTTGCCAGTGGTTTTTTTTATAAACCACCGAAATTTTTGTAAAACAAATACTGGTACAGCGCTTTTTGCAAACGCTGGCAAAGCGTCCCAAATGAGTGTTCTGCCAGTCATTTATTTTTAATACCGTGGTTACCCAGTGGTATGCCAGTGCTTGATTTTTTGTACCACTGCCGATTTCTGACTGGGTAGGGGCCTGGGGTCAGAAAAGACCCATGAAACTTAATATTAATTATGACTACGAGATTTTGTCAGGCCATTAAATTGATAAAAAAATATCAACTGGATAATGAGGTTAATTTTTATACTTTAGGCCAAAAACGCCCCACTAGGAAATTTACAGAATAACATTTATCACATTTTTAATAAATTGGGGCATGCAAAAAAAAACTCACGAACAAGCTCAATTCTATATAGCCCCAATCTTATTTTTAAGGGTTAAAAAGGTGGGGTCCAAAGTTTCCGCATGTTAATAGCAAATTTTAGTTTTGTAATCGTATTAGATTATAATTAAAAACTTTTGTTTATTATGCATTTATTGCTTTCTATTTGGAAATACCTTATTCTGAAAATTTCCAAGTGTGTGTTTTTTTTGCCGAAAAGTGAAAACATTAACCCTATATGGAACAAGTTACACAAAATAATAATTTTTATCAAATAGAAAAAAGATTTTTTTGATCCATTTGAAGTGATATTTTTCCGAAAATTATGAAAGATGTTATTCTGTAAATTTCCTAGTGGGGCGTTTTTGGTCAAAAGTACCTCCAATGACACCTACACGTTAATGTGTTATTTGACCAAAGTGTAAAAAAACTACAATTTTTGTTTTCTTATTGCATTTCCCTTTACCTGGCAATAAAAGGTTTCGCTGGGAAAAAAATCCCCCCGTCTCCTCTTCTGAAAAAAAACATAAGATATTAAAAATAATGCTTTAGTAAATTCAATGATTCAAAAGCCAGCAAATATGAGTAAGTAGTAAGTAAACTGTGATCAAATAGTACACTCACAGAAATAAATCTGTAAAAATAGCAGAAAAATGTACTGAAAATTAGTTAAAAATGATGCTGCAGAAAAAACTGCTGAAATTAGCGGATTTGTTTTTGCTAAATACTAGTAAAATAAGAACACCAAAAATAAAACAGTTAAATCTACAGAATTTTAGTTATATTTAAGTTAACTTTTAGTTAATTGAAAGTAACAAATTGTACTGTAAAATCTGCAGAAAATTTTGCTTAATATTAGTAGACTAAAAATAGCAAAAACAAACTGTTATATCAACAAAATTTTTGCTATTTTTAAGCTAAATTTATTTGAATGCAAATATCTATTCTGCTAAAATCAGCAGAAATATTTGCTAAAAAATTGTTAACTGCTGTTTTCAAAAGGCTTGATTTTTATTTGCATTTAAAAAAAAAACTAGGAAAATTTTAAATTTTTTGGTGATTTTTTAAGCTAATTAATTATTTGTGATTTTTTTTTAGCAGATTAATTTGCTGTTTTCCATTAACAAACATTTAACTCAAATATAACTAAAATTCTGTATATTTAACAGTTTTATTTTTGCTGTTCTTATATTACTAATATATAGCAAAAATAATCTGCTAATTTTAGCAGTTTTCTCTGCAGAATCATTTTTGACTAATTTTTAGTAACTTCTTCTGCTATTTTTACAGATTTATTTCTATGAGTTTACTTTTTGAACATAGTGCTTGTTGTTAAAACAAATAAACAAACATAAGCTTACACTACCTAAATATACAATACCTAAATAAAAAAAAAAAAAATATCATGAATGAATAAACGACCGACTGTCTTATTGAAAAATTATAAAAAAAAAAAATAATAATAATCTAATCTGTGACTGTCAACGTAATTTGACAAAATTTCAATTAAGATATAAAAATGTAACGCTTGTCTGAATTTCAAGCCCCCAAACAAAATATAATGTGGCGCGATGACAATGATGTGGATGTTGGCTGATGATGATGATGACGATGGCAATAACAACAACAACAGCATCAGCTACATCAGCTACAACATTAACAATTACGATACAATGAAACCTTCTTACAATTCTTACCAAAAAGGCCTTATTTTTGTGTTTTTGAGTCATGAGAATATCTTTTAGGCACGCTGCATGCCTGGTCGGGCCTGGCACACAAGTAGAATAAGAGAAGAAGTAGCAACAAATGAAACCAACATCAATTTTTAAATCTTAATATAAAAATTCAATAATATCTTTTGTATTTGTGGTTGATGTTTTCGATTAATGCGTGTTTCTGTTTTTGGAAAAACATTGAAAAGCGATTTGGTTACCAACAACCAACATGTCTGTTTTTGTGTATTTGTGTGGATGTTTAAGTTTTTTCTTTTTAATTCTTTTTTTCAGAAAATCTTACAATTTGGGTGTGCTTTATTTCAAATTGTACAACAATTGAACAGAAATACCGCAAATCTAGAAATAAATCTGTAAAAATAACAGAAAAAGCTTAAAATTCGTTAAAATGACCTTGCAAAAAAAGCTGCTGAAATTAGCTGATTCTTTTTGCTAAATACTAGTAAGATAAGAACAGAAAAAAATAAAATTATTCAATTTACAAAATGTAATTTTCTTGGAGTTAACTTGTCGTTAATTTGCAAATTAAAGTTCCTTTTACAAAGTGTTCCTTTAAAATCTCCAACATAGGCTTAACTAAAATTTTTACGAACTTTTTTCTATTAGTGTGCTAATATTACGCCGCCTAACAAAATTTTTCTTTAAACTGACAAGTTTTCAGTTAATTCAGTTAATAAATACACTGAAAATATTATTACAGTAACTGACTGTAGTTTATTTAAAAAGTTATCCGTACATTTATTTTTAAATGATTATACAGTTAAAATACAAAGAAATATATTTTTTAACTGATTTTGTCGTTTATTTAAAAAATAAACTACAAATAAATACGGATTTTCTGTTACAGTTAATATTTTCATTTAAAATGTTTTGTAAAAAAAGGAAATCCTTTTCGATTTCCAGGTCAGTTAAAAAAACGAAATAAACTAAATATCATTTGTTCTTACGGATTTTGTAGTTAATTTTTTGAAATTTAAAAAATGGAAATAAATGAAAAATCTTTATTTTTTAAGGATTTTGTAGTTTATTTATTAACATTTAAAAATAAATGAAAAGTTCTTTTGATTTAAATGAAAAGTCAGTAGACCGGTTTTCAAGTGATTTTTCATTTATTTTAAATTACATTTTCAGTTAATTTAAACTACAAACTATTTTGAGTGTATAAAATATTTTCTGCACAATTTTATTTTATTTCAACAGAAAGTTTTGCTAGAATTACAAATTTTCAACTAGTAATTTTAACAAATTTTATTATTATTTTTTTTTTTTTTATTATTAATATTTTTATATTTATTTTATGGATGTATTATTTTCAGTGTAGTCTTTGGTTTAGATGTAAAACAATATTTTATTTTGGTAAGGCTGATGTTAAGAAGAAGCATAAAAGTTTGTCTCTAAAAATTATAAACACACTAATTTTCAAATCAGACTAGATCTAGTTTTGTTTATTAACCCTTTAATGCACTGTATATTTCTGATTTGCTAGTGAACTGGATCATTGATTTTAATTGAGAATTGCTTAACACTACGAAAAATATTTTTAATCAAAACTATTGAACGCCAAGGATTTAAGTTTTTTATTTGTGTTATTTTCAGATTAAGCTTTTAATTTTTTTTTTAACAATAATCTTTAAAAATTCTTTTTCCCTGTAATTTACATCAATTTATTATTTTATTGTTGTTTTTAAATTCATACGAATTTTTTTATATGAACATATTTTCATTTTTATTGTAATGACCAACAATTGAATTGTATGGTTCAGTTTTTTTCCGACCTGCAAACAACAACACCTATACCTCAATTTACATAAAATACAACAATTTTTTTAAACAAATTATATACGAAAAATAAAGTTTATTCCTGGATTAAAGGCTCCATTTTGGAAAATATATCGAGTGTCCCTATGGAAAATATAATAAGTTAAACAAGCCTACATTGATAGAAAAAAATTCTGTAAAAAAATTTGTTAAGACTACTAAAAATTAGTAAAAATTGATGCTGCTGAAAAAACTGCTAAAATTAGCAGATTATTTTTGCTACCCAGCAAAAAAAATTGCAAGTAGTGCTTTACAATCTACTTCTTTTAATGCTTCACAAGTATCCATTAGTGTATTTTTACTGCTTTTATAGAAGTTATTCGGAACAACTTCAAAAAATCACTTCTTTCATTTCTTCCCCAGTATCCGTTATTACATTTTTACAGCTTTTTTAGAATTTCTTCTGAACAACTTCAAAAAATCACTTCTTTCATTGCTTCTCAAGTATCCGTTATTACATTTTTACAGCTTTTTTAGAATTACTTCTGAACCACATCCAAAAAATCACTTAAGTATTGGTTCTAAAGAGTAATTGCTCTAAAAGTGATCGTAAAAAGTGATTTTGGTATCATTTGGCATTTTCAAACAGAGAGTCCCGGGTTCGATTCCCGGCGGGACCAATATTTTTTATATTTTTTTTTATTCTATTAATTTTTTTTTTAATATTTATAATTAATTTGTTTAAATGCAATATTTTTTTAATTCTAAAATTTTTAAAAATATGTATATATAAAAAAAATGGTGAGAAATTGATTTTTATGTACCTGTAAAAATAGTACAGAAACCAATATTGAAATGGAGTGCACCTTTTACACTTGTTTAATAAGTACTTTTATTGAAGAGAATAAGGAACAATATCTCGCATTAAGAAAGTGGTGTTTTTATGCCAGTCAACTTTCATATCAAAGAATAACTCAGCGGTAGAGCTCAGCGACTAGCAATCGTGAGGTCGCAAGTTCGATACCCGGTGGCGGCAATAAAAAAACTTTTCTAAAATAAAAAAAATATAATTTTTTTGTAACTTTTAATTGGTGAAAAAGAGCTTCCTTTGCACTCGTTCAAAAAGTACTGCAAAAATGTTAAAGTGGGAGAAAAAATGTCCTCTCCTATGACAACTCAATGTTAAAATCATTAGTGTTTATGTTAAAAAAGAAGTACATCTAGATCATCAATTGTAGTGCTTTTTCTACTGCTTCGGTATCTCTTTTTTTGTTAAAGTGGGAGAAAAAATGTCCTCTCCTATGACAACTCAATGTTAAAATCTTTAGTGTTTATGTTAAAAAAGAAGTACATCTAGATCATCAATTGTAGTGCTTTTTCTACTGCTTCGGTATCTCTTTTTCCACTGGGTATATATTAGTAAGAAAGGAACATCACAAATAAAACTATTAAATATACATAATTTTAGTTAATAGAAAATAACAAATTAACCTGCTAAAATCAGCAAACAATTTTGATAAATCATAAGTAGGCTAAAAAATCACAAAAAAATTAAACATTTTTGAAGTTTCTTTTTGATTTTTTTTATTTGCAAATAAAAATCAAGCCTTTTGAAAACAGCAATTTACAATTTTTTTAGCAAATATTTCTGCTGATTTTAGCAGGACATACTGCCATTTGCATTCAACTAAATGTAGCTTAGAAATAGCAAAAGTTTTGTAGATATAAAAGTTTATTTTTGCTATTTTTGGTCTACTAATATTTAGCAAAATTTTCTGCAGATTTTACAGTACAATTTTTCATTTTTAATTAACTAAAAGTTAACTTAAATAGAACTAAAATTCTGTAAATTTGACAGTTTTATTTTTGCTGTTCTTATTTTACTAGTATATAGCAAAAAAATCTGCTAATTTCAGCAGATTTTTCTGCAATATCATTTTAAGCTAATTTTTAGCTGCTTTTTCTGCTATTTTTACAGATTTATTTCTATGAGTGTAGCTGACAGTTTATTTCTTTTTTACTTATTATTTGAAACTGAATCAGCTTATTCGTTACGTTACGTATAACTAATTCCTTCTTTACGCTGAAAAAGAAAAGTGTTTTAAAAAGTAACTGTGTTAATTGAGGGATTGTTGTCTTTACTTATTTATTTGTTGCTGTTGTTATTTTTCGTGTTCGTGTTGTTAACGCAAAAATCCTCAATATTGTCACTTATTATGTCTGCATTGGTTATGAATTTCTGTAGAAAATGGAATAAAAATTGCATGTAGCAGATGTGACAAGGAATAAAGTAAAAGAATTTGTATTTTGAAATTAAAAGCCAAAAGTTAAGATAAAATTTAATATGGTTGCAACATTGCAAGACCATTCTTGTTCCAATTCCTTGTTAAAGAAATGTTAACAATCGAAATGTTAGTTATCGAGATGTTAACATCCACCCTACTCTGAGATGTTAATGAATTGTTTCATAAAATCGATGAAGTTTCGTTATTCGTGCATGTTTTTTTCGCTACAGTAAACCACTATGGATTGAATGTATATTCGAATCACAAAATTTGGAACAAAATGGCAGTAATAATTTTATACCCTACAGCACTCTGTGGTACAATATATTGATTCTGTGCAGATGTTTTTGGTTTTAAAGATTTCATTATTCCACATTTCTGTAATTTTGATAATACTGCTGTTTATTTGGGCTGGCTGATATTGACCAATTTACATACATATAGGATTTTGGCTGAATTTGTGCTTTTTTTTTTTCATACATACAATCTATAAATGTATTCATTATTTAAATAATAAAAAAAATACATACATACATACATATTCAGACATTATTTTATTTAATACGATTACATGGCGTTTACATATTCTGTATGTATTTTTATAAAGTCTGGGGGTTTTAAGCCTTAAAGTTTTTATATGTACATTGTAGTTATTCCCTATAGAAGAGTTGTGTGTGTGTGTTTTTTTTTTATTCTACAAAAGGATAACAAAAAGAGATCATACAAATACTTTTATAAAAGAAAGAAAAACAAGGTTTGCGTGTTATGGCTGTGGGCTTTTGTATGCAACACGAAAAAAGAAGCGCTTTAACGCATTGCTGCACAAACAATATAGCTGTAGCTATAGCAATATCAGCAGCAGCAGCAGCATTAGTAGTGGATGGAGTGTGTTGTATTTAACATATTATGCATAAACCCTTTTGCATTGCCATATGTCAAGTTCACAAATTATAGTCTCAATAATCATGTTGTACATTACGATATACAACAAAATGTGGCAATGTATGCAATGTATTGAATTTTAAACTGAATTGCTTTACACATTACATTAACAACGCAAACACACACCTGTCTGCTTTGGAGCATACAAGCCGAGCTGAGTATGGTGTTTTTATTTACTTTTTTATTATAATTTTTATGAATAAAAATTATTTACAAAAAAAAAGAAAGAAAAAACTACACCTATGTCTGTTTGGTTGTCAGCACAGCATGTTGTCTCAATGAATTTCAATTCAATACCACTTTCTTTATGTTAAAACTTGTCTATAAATGTACTGTAATATTAATATGAACGAACATTGTTTATTGGTGTATGACTCTGTGACAATTGTTGGTGTTTTTGATGTTATTTATTTGTTAACACATCGATTCAAATAATTTGATTTTGTTTATTCATAAAAAAAAGGTTTTTTTTGCTTGTTTATAATACCTGCCTTTCAATTGTCCTCCCCGTATTTTGAAATAAAAAATAATTGACATGTTTTCATATTTTATACATTTAAATTTCGCGCTTCATTATGCATACTATATGCTTGTTATAGACCACTATAGATCAAAGAGAGTTTTAAGTTTACTGATGCGTTTGCGATATTTTTGAAATATTTGTTTAAGAAATAATACTTTAATATGTCTGTCCTTTCATTTCGTTCCCCATTCCATTCCATTTCGTTTGCATTGTCTAGAGCAGGGGTGGCAAGGTGGCTGCGTGCCAGAAACGGACAAATTGTTTTTGTAATAATTTCTCGCGTGCCACCTTAATTTTAGTTGTCTTTTAAAAGTATTTTTTTAAAAATTTTTAAAATTTGGAAAATTTCTCTTAAAAATATCATCGCAGATGTACATATTTATCAGCGCTACGGATAACCTCAGGAAATAACCCCCAAAGGGAAAAATTAAATAACATCCAAGAAATGAAGTAAAAATATTTAACGGTTATTTAATTTTTGAGGATTTATTTAATCTTTAAATATTGAGATTATTTCATTATGAAAATATCCCAAATTAAATGAAATTAAAACAGTTTGAACATTATTGCCTTCTTTAGGGGGTTATTCGATTTTTGTTGGTTGTTTCATTTTGTTAAAAAAAGTTAAATTATTGGGCGCCATCAATTATTTAAGTACGTAAGAAAAATAGTTGAAAAATGTGCTTCGGGCAAAAATTTTATTTTGTTAAAATAAATCGCGAGGTTTTTATAATCATAATAATGAATAAAAAGCGAATATTATGGATTTAAACAGAGAACTTTCTATTTTCTCATCGAAACATTTAAACTTCTTTCAATCTAGAATTTTAGAAATTTTCCCAGAATTTTCTGATATGAAAATCTATGAAATCTATTTTGCTGGTCTTCGAATAGTTTAAATTTTTTGAAAATATCCAACAAAACGTCGCTTGCCACCTAAAATCCACTCGCGTGCCAATACTGACACGCGTGTCATAGTTTTGCCAGCCTTGGTCTAGAGTTTCAATATCCACCCTACTAAAAAAATTACATGAATTTTTGATATTATATATAATTATATCCGAAAAATGAGAACATCTAATTGTAACAAATTAGATCGTATTGTGAACATATTAGATCTAATTTGACACAATTAGATCTAATTTGATGGAATAAGATGTGGTTTGATACAATTTTATCCGGATTTTGTCCTCATTCAAATGTATCAAATATAATGTAATCATATCCAACTAGATATAATGGTATATAATTTGATACAAGTATACATAATTATATAAGGCATATGGAACTATATATATGTCTATATATAATTGGATATTGTAATATGTTGCACTATATATTGTGCAATATATAACAAGATATAGTTATATATTTAGGATATAATTTCGTAAAATTTTATATAATTACAACATTTTATATGATAATATATGACTATATAAAAACATTTTTACTTGGGAAGTTATTTTCTCACTTGTCTAGTGTTTCAATTTCACTTGTTCCTCGTTCCATTCCATTTTAATTTTGTTAATTATACTCGTTCCCCGTCCCGTTCCATTTCGTTCCCACTGTGTAAGGTTTCAATATGAATCACTCGGCATTTAATTCCATTTTTTTTCCACCGATCCATTTAATTTCGTCTAGTTTTTCAATTCTACTCGTTCCTCTTTCGATTCCATTTCGTTAAAACTTAAAGTTAATTTACACTAAAAGAAAAAAGTCTGTAAAAATTTATTTAAAACTACTAAAAATTAGTTAAAAATAATGCTGCAGAAAAAACTGCTAAAACTAGCAGATTATTTTTGCTATATATTAGTAATATAGGAACAGCAAAAATAAAACTGTTAAATACGCAGAATCTTAGTTATATTCGAGTTAAATTTTTGTTAATGGAAAATAGCAAATTAACCTGCTAAAATCAGCAAATAAATTTTGAAACAAAATTGTAGCCTAAAAAATCACAAAAAAATTTAAAATTTTCGAAGTTTTTTTTCGGAAACAACAGTTTACAATTTTTTTTAGGAAATTGTTCTGCTGATTTTAGCAGTATCGACTGTTATTTGCATTCAACTAAATTTAGCTTAAAAATAGCAAAAATTTTTGTAGATATAACAGTTTATTTTTACTATTTTTAGTCTACTAATATTTAGCAAAATTTTCTGCAGATTTTACAGCACAATTTGTATTTTCAATTAACTAAAAATTAGCTTGAATATAACTAAAATTCTGTAAATTTAATAGTTTTAATATTGCTGTTCTTATTTTACTACACTCAGATAAAAAAGTTTGTAAAAAAATTTGTAAATAGTTTCCAATCGCACTATACTATTTTTATACTGATTATTAGTACAATTTTATTTTTAGTAATCATTTTTGCTATTCTCTTATTACAAATTACGGATTTTTTTACTAATTTTACTAATTTTTCAAAACCGAGTGCTAAATTTAGCAGAAAAACATACTAATTTAAGAATATTTTTTTTTTGATTTTTACAATTCTTGTTTAGCTTATATTTGTTATTATTGATATATTCTTAGTTTAGAAATAACACCCAGAAAATTTTATTGCATAAAACGGCAATAAGTGGAGAATCGTTTGCAATTTTGACTCCAAATTTCAAGTACGATGAAGTAATTATACGCTTATTACAATCGAAAGAAAAGAAAAAATTTTTTTTAGATTTTACAGTTTTTTTTATTTTTTAGTACAATTTTTTGCTAATTTCAGCAGATTGATTTTAATTACAGTTTACAGCAATTTACTGAAATTTAGTAGCTGCAACTAATTATTTGTACTAATTTCATTTTACTAAAATTATGATATTTAGTAAGTTTTTTAACTGATTTTAGCAAATCGATTTTGAATTGCATTTTACATAAATTTTACTAAAATTTAGTAGCGGCTACTAATTTTTTCTACTAATTTTATTGTACCGCAGATCAGCAGACATGTGTTGCTAAAATTAGCAAAAAATTCCGCTGGCCTCAAAACAGTTAAATTTTCCGTAATAAGAGCAAAAGTTTCAGTAGCCATTACAGACGTTTTTGGTTGAGTGTAGTATTTAGAAAAAAAATCTCCTAATTTCAGCAGTTTCTTCTGCAGCATCAATTTTAACTAATTATTAGTAACTTTTTCTGCTATTTTTACAGATTTATTTCTATGAGTGTAGTGTAAAAGGTACCCAACAGAAATTCGGAAGCGGCAAACATATTTAATGCTTCCTTTCTGCTCCCTCTACTGCTTGTCAAGATTAATAGCTTGCAGTAGTGTGGTGAAAAATATAAACATAGTTTTGTTTACCACACTCTATCGCTTTACGAAAGCACAAAAGAATGGCAATGGTTACAAAATTTACTTGGTAAGAGCCAGTGATTTCATGGCATTATTTAGAATTGTGATAGAAGTGCATATTAGATATCGAAGAAACTACATTCACCCGAGCTACCTCGAACAAAAATCATGCCACATATCACCAATAATGCAAGTGCTGCACTTTTTACCTTCCCTGAGGAAGCTGCTTCCAAGCAAGCAGTTTTTTTTTGTGCTGGGTATTTAAAATTCGGCTAATTCCAACATAGTCACTTCAAATGAAGAATTCAGTATTTCTTTTGTATTCATCAAACTATGCAGAAAAAACATTTTTAAATGATAGCTTTCATCTATCTCAAAAAAGTTATTTTCTTTTGTCTATTTTATATTTTTAATGTCGTCATTACCGGGGTTAATAGTATTTCTTTTATTGTCTGTTAAATTTGAGACTCTCTAGCTAGCAGTTATAAAGCTTTTGTGTCAGTCACCTGTAATAAGTGTGACATGTCATGCCTAACTAACAACTTTATTTGTCATCAATTGCCCATTATTTATTTGATTAACAGGTACCGTCACTAGTTTGTTTTTTTAATTTTATTATTATGATAGTATTTAATGGTGAATTGTAAAAACCTGAAACTATTGTACAAAAAACATAGTTGTATTTTACATACTAATTATAATAATTGACATTTATTCACCATGAAGAGGGGAATATAATCATACAATTAAAGAGGTCAATAGAGTTTAGAATGAAATAATAGCCACTTAAGAAGTTTTGTATTGAATGAAGTGTTTTTTTTTTGAAATTTAATCAAAGGTTTTTTCTTTAAAGATTTTGTGTTTTTTAATAAAAATAGTTAATAATAGTAAACTAATTATATATTTTCTTTTGTATCTGAAGCTTTTAACAGAATCTTTGTTATACAATGTTCACCTTTTTGTATACCAAGAAAAAAAAACAAAAACTTTCATTTCAAATTCAGTTTTAGTCTTGTGTTTTTTGTGTTACTTTTGAAATTTTTATTGTATGCAGTTTTTGTGTGTTTTTTTGGTTGTTTGTTTGAGGTATGTTTTGATGGTTAACACGAAAAATCAATTTTCGATCTTGTTAAATGCAAATTCCATTTCACGAAAGTTTATTTTTTTTGTAGCTTTCAACTGTTTTTTTGTTTTTTGTGTTTGTTGTTTAACAATCATTGCAATAATCGTTACAATATCGAAACAACACATCTGAACATATTGCAGTTTATACCTATGCCGTATATATTGATGTATGCATACAGAAGTGGTAAATAAAATAGCACAATTAACTCCACTCAGGGGATTTCTGCAGTCAGAATTTGTTAGTTGTTCAAGTAGTATTTCAGTTTTGTTTTCTCAAGTGAAAATAGTATTCATTTGTAGAAGAAATGTAAATTTTAATTACATTCGTATGTCATTACAAAAAAAAAAAAACAAACAAGAAAAACTACTGAGAATTCGTAACATTAATTTTATTCATTCATTTTGGTTTCTAAAAAAGCAGGGTCCAGATTGCCGCAGTCGTAAAAGTTCGATATTGTTAAAAGATCACGTTTATAAAGTGAAAATAAAAGACCACGAATAACTATTGTTACAACTTTAACTCATATTTGTAATAAAGGAACGAAATGCTTCACTTTTAACCTAATTTTAATCTTTTTAATGTTTTAAGTAACAATAAATGCTATCGAATAAAACTCGATCACGACTGAGGTAATTTTGCAGTAGTTTCTGCAGTACTATTTTCACAGGTGCATAAGAAGCGATTTTTCATCATTTTTATTTTATAATTTAAAATTTGAAAAAATAAAAATTTATTTAATTTACAGAAATAAATTGAAATTATTAAAAAAAATTACCATGAGTGTTATTTTTGTTCAGTTTTAAGCTCAAATATAAAAAATTCCAAATAGAATTCTCAATTTATTTTATAAAAAATAGAAAATCTTATGAAAAAAAGCTTTACTAGAACCAATGGTTGACAATTAATGCATTTTCAAGTGCTACCAAGTACTATCATCAGATTGTCTTTATGGGGTTCCCTCGAGGTTATAATGTAGATTTTAGTTTTTGCACACTCACAATATTTTATCCTTAAGAACAACCTAAAATACATTATAAATTAATTGAAAACACTATTAAAAAAAGGACTACTGATTTTTCATTATATTCAAACCATTTTGCTATTTATTTTCAAACATTGTTTAAACAATCCAGAAAAGAAATAAAAATAATTGAAAAGTCTATTAAAACAATCATGAATTTTTTAACTGACAAAACGTAAAAAAAAAAAACGATTTTGTGGTTTGTTTTTTCAAAGTTTTTTTTGTTTCGATTTTCAAAACACTACACCATACACAACACACACGTTCATATTTTTATTGGCTATGTTTGTGTGTATGAGTAAAGAATGTCTTGTAATTTGCATTGAAATAATTTTGTATATAAACAAACTATTTTAACAAAAAAAAGAAAACCGAAAATATTTGAATTTTTTATTTTAAAACAGAAAACAACGAAATTATTTAAATAATTTTTTATAAAAATAAAAATCTAAAAATAGAATATTTGACTGAAAATAACAATTCCTACATATTTTTTTCTGGTTTGTTTTTTATTGGATGACAAAAAAAGTTAAACAATATGTTTCAATGTATTTTAATTGATTCTTCAATTGAAAACAAACTTTACCTATTACTTTTTAAATAAACCTCAATCGGTTATGGAAAATATATTGTGAGTGTATTTATGTTAACTCTAAAGTGAAAAACATTTAATGATCTCAAACAACTTCACTTATTTATTTCATATAACAACGAAATTAAAAAAAAAAATT
The DNA here is from genome assembly GCA_949987735.1 of Leucophora obtusa. Taxonomy (NCBI): domain Eukaryota; kingdom Metazoa; phylum Arthropoda; class Insecta; order Diptera; family Anthomyiidae; genus Leucophora; species Leucophora obtusa. Next base: position 3,857,638 of record OX465296.1, read on the forward strand.
AAAAAAAAACTTAAAAAGTATTGGTCCTGCCAGGAATCGAACCCGCGAACATCTGTTTGGAAATAAACTGTATCAAAATCACTTTTTGTGGTCACTTTTAAAGCAATGATTCCTGAGAATAAATAATTATGTTCAGAATAACTTCTAAAAAAAAAAACTGTAAAAAATATACCAACGGATACTTTGGAAGTAATGAAAAAAGTGATTTTTTTGAAGTTGTTCTGAATTTCCTCCTAAAAGCAGTAAACACTGTAATATAAATATTATTCATTAAAAATCATCGCTAGATTTTCCAACACCACTGTCAAACTATACATGCATCAACATACATTCTACTTTTATACTCGTATGTTGTTGCAAGCAAAATAAAATAAAAAAAGACTACGAAATTGTAAAAGTCGGTAGAAAAATATCTGAATTGTTAAAAAAAAAAAGAAACAAAAGGTAGAACACATATTGAGTGTATAAATTCTTATACTTTTGGCTTGCTGTGATGCAATATATCTCTAAATATCATATCCTCGTATTTGTTTGATGATGTTCTTCGGTTTTGTCTTGTGCCACACAGCTTGAGGAAGTGCATACAGGAATACAATTTTGAGTTTACTAATAAGATATAGAAATTTATTTACATAGTTTTGTAAGGTGTTAAAGTTAAGCACTGCAGTTTAATACTATGTTTTCCTTTTTCTTTTTTAGGAAACTGGAGGCCGGGATGGTTCTGTTGGTTTCAAAGGTAAGCTAAACTTTCTTAACTCACAAATATATATTAGGGGAGTTTTTCGATAAGAGCGCAACAGAAATTATTTTAGGAAATATGCAGACAAAAGTGGTATTTATTATTTCTGATTTGAAAATCTGATTTTTGATCCCCCATTTTTAATTTTTTTTATAGCGCTTTGCTTTACCGAAGTGTTATACAAAATAACCCATCGGTTTTATAAACAGAATTGTAAAATTTTCTTAAAATCTTTTATTTAGTATCACTAAAGTGCACTAAGCTTCAATCGATATTGAAACAATTATGCCAAATCGTTTCCGAATGTGTATTCAGCCGAAGTTGTTGCAATCTCTTGCAACCGTTTAAAAAAATTTTAAGTTATCGCCGTTTAAGGAAAAATTGTTCCCAAATATAGCAAAATAACCCTTTAAAGTTAATTTATAGGAAGAAGAAAACATTTTTATTGAAAAATTTAATAGACACAAGGACTCGTCAGTGGTTAGTTTATGTGTCAACTGATCAAAGTATTTTTTAATTGTTAAATTGTCTCAATATGAAAAACTTTTTCTATATGTCATGGCCGGGAATCGAACCGGCAACCCTCTACACAGGTAGGCTATGACTCGTAGCATCACCTCTGAATGAGATACACCACGGTCAGCACATCGATGTAGCCACACACAATTTTGTGAATCACAGCCTACACATTGTGTTTGTAATTAGAAGGGCCAGAATTAACTAATACATGAGCAATTTAATTTTCAACTAGAATACCTCCCTTCCTAATACTCTTGTTATCTCCTTTTCACAAGTAATTATCACATGATGATGCGCTTTATTCACATTCAATAGTTGGATACCAAGTGTTGATGGGAAATATTGTTGCCGCTTGGCAAATTTTAAGTTGTTTTTAAATTGAAAATTTTAATCAAATTTAAATATTTTAAAATGGCTGATACAAAATGGCAGACATGATTGTTTTTTAAATTAAGAGGTTTGATGTTTAATCAACAGTAGCAGAGGTTCAGAGATCGCAAAAAGCAAATTTGCAGTGAGATTTTGAAAATCCAGAATGGGAACTCAAATTTGGCTATGATGAAAATTTTTTTAATGTATATGACGATCCGAGATTTTGATTTTTTGAAATCTTACCTCGATGCCAAAAGTCCAATTTGCCATTAGCCACCCTAAAACTATCGAAATAAATTATGATATTGCAAAGGCTCCATATTGGATCCGCAATTTCAAAAATTTTAAAGCTATTAAAAATATCCCTTTAGAAAATATCCCATACGAAGTAATCGATTTCGTGTATTTCACATTGTGACTGCTTGCGATAAGGTATACTTGGGAATACACTCACAATATTTCATGTATAAAAATACGAAATTATTTTTAGGAACAAAACTATTGTAAAATAATTAATATGATCACATATGAAACTATATATGGACATATATGATCAGCTATATCCATATGTGATCATATAAGAGCCCAAATATGATAATATATGGGTATAGCTGAAAATATAAACATGTATGATCATATATGGCCATATACACTCAAATTTCGGATCCAAACATATATGACAATATATGGTACCACATATGATCGTATATGGAATTATATATGGACATATATGATGATCATATATGATCACATATGTCATGTATGATCACATATGTCCATATATAATTCCATATACGATCATATGTGGTACCATATATTGTCATATATGTTTGCATCCGAAATTTGAGTGTATATGGCCATATATGATCATATATGTTTATATATTCATCTGAGATATTCCAGATTTTTAAAAAATGTTGTCTTTTGTACATGCCATTATACTTGTGTGTACTTACAAAGTATAAACCTTGGGTAAATGTGAAATATATGAATTCAGTTACATTGTATGGAGTTACACGATTTTCTAAAGGATTAGTTCAACAACCTCAAAACCTTTTCTATTGATAAATTTTTATTTACATTTTTTGGCGACCTCAAATCTTCTCCCAATAGTAATTAAAACTCGAATCTGCTGAATTAAAAAAACTCATATCAGCCTTTAGCATATTTCGCGAAAAAGCATATTCTAAAGATTTTTTTTTTATATAATTCACTCTAATTTGATAATTCACAAACTCTATTTCTTCTATAAAAATAAACAGTTTCTCATGAGGGAATTTTTAGTTGTCTTTTATTCTGGTAAATGAATGTTTTTTAGTTTGACTCCAGATCATAAATTAATATCACTTTCTGTTTAAAATATTTTTCAAATTAAAGAAAGATGATACAACTTTCACAAGTAAATTACAAAGAATAAACATTTTGAAAGAATTCGATAAGGCCAGCAAGACAGAATACGTATTTTCGGCTTTCGCTACAAAGTTATCATCAGTGTCGTTTGCCTTGAATGGGTTAACAATAGATGATCGTCTACTTATGTGGGTGGCAGTTGAAAGCAAATAGAATATGTTAACAACAACTCAACTTAGACTAACATCAACAAAATCTAACAATGCTATTTTTATCCTTTGTTATTATTACCCTTTTTTGCTTTGAACCTTAATTCCTAAGGTATCTCAGCTGGTTCTATTCAACTCTGTGTATGATAAATTTAAATTAATTAGTATTATTGTGATGACAATAAGCGGAAATTTTCAGTGTTTAAGACACTGTAAAGGTTGATAAAATTCTTTACATAAAAGCATATTTTTAAAAATTTACATGAAATATGAATGTGAATGAACTTCCGAGCCCTAGTGATCAGCAATCCCAAAAACCCCTTGATAAGGTTTTAAATTTTCTCTTATTTAATTTCTTTTAATTAATAGAACTTTTAAAATATCTATGAAAAATTTACAGGCGCCATATTAAGTTCGTCATTTTAATTTTTTTTAAATTTGATTTTAGATACGTTATCTGTCATTTTCTAGACATATTTAGGCTGATTTTATTAAGATATAATCAATTTGTTAAAAATCGATTCCTATATAAATATCGATTTTAATACTCTGAAAGAAAAAAGTGATAGTTAAAATTATACGAAGATACTTTAAATAAAAAAAAAAAAACAAACTTTCATAAAAACAAAAAAATTAAAAGAAAATTTTGCAGCTTTACTAATTTCTTGACGGAAAACTTGCAGGTTTCAACAAATATTACTTTAAGTAAGTAAGAAGCATTTCTGTTAAAATACAAAGCAAAAAAATAAAATGGTAATCTTCCTTAACTTCTATTGTTGCTTCCATAGTATCCGTTAGTGTATTTTTACTGCTTTTTTAGAAAAAATACTTCATTGTTTCGAAAGTACCCGTTAATATATTTTTTCAGCTTTTCTATCAGTAATTCAAAATAATATCGAAATAATCACTTAATTGTTGCTTCAAAAGCATTATTGCTCTAAATGTCGTGCTAAGAAGTTATTTGAATACAACTTATTTCCAAACAGATGATCGCGGGTTCAAATCCTGTCGGTACCGGTACATTTGGATCATTAATTGTAGTTCTTTTTCCTATTGATTTTGCATCCCTTTTTTTTGCTGGGTACTAACATTTATTTTGTAAGTACCCTACGGGAAATTTTAACAAACTGTCACCGAACTGGCCCCTTTATATGAAATAGACTGGTCACTTTTACATGGCGTTGTCATAGGAGGTGGAAATTGACCCCTTGTGACATGTCACAAGACAAATCCCAGGACAGGTCCCTGAAATTGAGACTTCAGTAACCTGTCCTAGGATTTGTCTTGTGACATGTCACAAGGGGTCAATTTCCACCTCCTATGACAACGCCATGTAAAAGTGACCAGTCTATTTCATATAAAGGGGCCAGTTCGGTGACAGTTTGTTAAAATTTCCCGTAGGGTAGCTACATAGAATTTTAGGTTTGCAAATATTCAAAATTTTTTTTTTAGATTTTTAGCTGTTTAAAAATTTTGTTTGTTGAAATAATTGTAAATATGTAGTAGATTTTTGTTGACTTTTTAAAGAAATAACGACTAAAAATAAACAAATACTCATTTTAAAGTTATATCTGCATCAATATTTGTTTGTCTATTATTCCATAATTCTTTCGAACTTGTTAACATTTTTTTTTTTTTGTTTGTTAAACATTCAAGCAGAGTTTTTTTGTAACTGATGTTAATGCAACTCTGAATACCAGCTCATATACGAACTAAAATACAAAACGAGTATGAAAAGAATGCATTTGATTTAAAAAAGATTGAACATACTTAAACAAAGAATACACTGATGCTTCGGTTTACAGCTCCTCATTTAAAAGCGATTATTACGGCCAGATCAGATCTGACCGATCTAGTTATTAGGTATGATTGCATCAGATCTAGGCAGTTCTAAAATCTTATAGATGCTTAATCCAAATTGTCGTTATAATGAAGATATGCATTCCTTTTACGGTTTATATTTCAATTAACTGAATTAAGCCAGGGATCAGTGTATGTGTTTTATACAAAGCAAAACAAGCCTTTTCAGTTTTATATTTTATTTTTTGTGATTTTTTAACTTTTATTTGAAGTGCGATGCTGATTTATTTCTTTCAGTTGAAATTGTTTTTGCATACAAATCATGGGTAAAGCATCAAAGTCAATACACTAAACTATGTTGGACATACTCGTCGTAGTACTCATTGTAGTCCAAAACAAAATACTATACATTCATACAATACAATAGTGGTATGCGATGGATCTTTCTGACTGTTTGTCTATCTGTATGACCGTCCGTCCATTTCTTTATCGATTCAAGCTTAAATTTTTTTAAAGGATTCTTTTTTCTTTCTTGCAAACAAGCAAAAATGTACTTGTTTAAATGTAAACGAGTACAAAAATAGTAAAGCTTTGATTTTATGCTTCTTCTTATTGAGATTCATTATTTTGGATTTCCTTTGAAATTCGAGAAAAATTTTAAAAAAGTTGCATCTGAAGAAAACAACTACTTGTAAGTTTTAAAGCACAGAGTGGGTATTTTAAACACTTAAGAAAAAATGTTAGTTAAATATGGGAATAAATTTTGAATATTCTCAAAAAGTTGTAAAATACCAACCGAAGACACACAAAATTTTCTGTTTGTGTAACAAAACTTCATCAAAGTATTAGAATCACACAATAGTATGAGTGATATTAATATGGTATGAGAATAAATATTAATCATACGCCTTAAGTTGTCGAGAGAAGAAGCTTGATAAGTTAAATTACAATTTTGGTATTTAAATTAGATTAGAAATAGAATTGTAGATTTAAAAAAAAAAAAATTTTTTTTTAAATATTTTTTACAGTTATTTTTGTATGAGTGTATTTACTTACTGATATTTAAAGGTAAAATATTGTATATATATTGACGTATATTGAAACATTTTACATATAAATACCCAGCAAAAATATGGTGTCAACTACTTACCAGCCTGTTTACTTGCTTAATTACTGGGTAGTTATAAAAAACATAAAGTAATTAGTAGGTACTTACAAAAAACATGAAGTAATGTCTATTCATTACTTTAGGGACATCGCGAATAAAAATAATTAAGTAAGTTAATAGGCTGGTAACTAGTTGAGACCATATTTTCGCTGGGTATAGCTTTTGCTGCTCTTGTTAATGTAACAATTGTAAATTGTATTATGTTGTTGTCATGTTGACCAATTTTTAACAACACAAATCAAAATAGATGTAAAAATAAAACTTTCTATGCAACATTATATGTATTTTATTTAAACGAATAGATATCATTCTTACCCCTTCTTCTCATCATCAGCAATGATATCGCCTCATCGTTGCACAGTGTTGCATTTGCAAAATTTAAAACGACAAAAATTATTTTATTATTTTTTTTTCATATTTATTTTTGTCGGGATAAATATTAGCTGCCTTCAATGAGCTAAAATCCCAGAACTTATTTAACAAATTGTGAAGAATAATCGGCTGAAAGTACGTTCCTATCCGGATTTCGTTTATGCCTCAGGAAATCTTCGGGAGATTTTATAGAAATATTTGTTAGGTTAAATTACAAACTCAGTGAGCATTTCTTGTTTTCTTTTGAAATATAGAATATAAAAAAAAATATAAAAATTACCACAATCTGCTTTGCCATCTTCCAAAATAAACTTTTTGTAATTGATCCAATTTTTGAATCATTTTCTGCTTTTTACAAAAACGTCATTTTTAAACAAACATTTTTGTAAGTGAAAAAATTTGTCTTGTAATTTTTTTCGTAAAACCTCTTTTTCCTAAAAATTTTGAGAAATTTTTTTGCGTATAAAAATAACTTAAAAAAATAAAACATTTTTTTTAAGTGAGAAAAAAAAGTTTTTAAGTGAAAAAAAAATTTTTAAGTGAATAAATTTGTACAATATCAATAACAAATTTTTTTTTTAAATTTTTTTTGGCTAAAAATTTTGAAAATTTTTTTGCATAAAAAATAATTTTTAAACAAAAAAAAAATTTTTTTTTTTTTTAATTTCACAATTTTCTTGAGCGTAAGGTTTGTTTTTATATATAAAAAATTCTTTATTTATTTAAGGTTTGTTTTTTATATATAAAAAATTCTTTATTTTCGATATTTCGCTACTCCATTGTGTAGCATCTTCACATCCTGAAGATATAGTAGCGAAATATCGAAAATAAAGAATTTTTTGTATATAAAAAACAAACTTTACGCTCAAGAAAATTGTGAAATTAAAAATTGAAAAAGAAGGTTAAATAAACGACAAAAAATTTTTTTTTTTTTTAAAATTTTTAAATGAAAAAAAGTTTTAGTTAAAAAAATTTATTTAAATGAAATAACAACACTTTACTAGAAAAATAAAAATGCCCTGCTTGCAGTCCATCTCCGATATACACAAATTGCCTGCACTTGTACGTAAAAACCGTACGTCAGTGTGGCAACAAGGTGACAAAGAGGAGATAAAAGATAAACAAAAAATCTAAAGTAGAATACTTTACTACTTCTGAGAATAAATTATCATATAGAGACAATCTGACAATAAAATATAAACAATAATACAATTTAATGGAAAATCACTGATGAAGCCTGTCCATAAAAAAGGCAAAAACTAGATATAGTCTGATTTGCAAATTAATAATGTGTCTATAACTTTGAAAAATGTTTATTCTTCTGCTTAAGCTCAAACCTACTTAATTTAAATTAATAAAAATGCATATTAATCACAATATTAATTGCATTTAGTCTATATGAAGCGTTTGCAAAAGCAACACTTTACTAGAAAAATTATGTTTCAGTAAGAAAATTTGTTTGAGTGAAAATTTGTTTAAGTGGAAATTTGTTTGAGTGAAAATTTGTCTTCAGGAAAGTTTTTTGCTGTTTTTTTTTTTGTTTGTTTTTGTGAGCAAAGAATTTTTTGCAGGTGAAAAAAAATTTTTTTTTCGTGCGAAATTAATTTTTACAGCGAAATTTCTATTTAGTTGCCCCAAATTTTTTTTCATAAATATAAATTTATGGCGAATAAAAAAAATCCTTTGCGGGAGCAAAAATCCATAATAATTGCTAATAATTTTTAACAGGGCGCAAATCGGGGTTCGCCTGTACTTACACTTGAAATACGTTGTTCGTAAAGACCGAAATTAATCCCTTGAAAAAGACTACGTCTTTTTTTCTCATCTAAACGTAACCAATTTTTTTTTTCAAATCGGAGAGAATCCTTTTGCCTTCCTTTCTAGTTTTATAACTTCCAAACATCAGTCCAAATTTGAAAAAATTTTAATAAAAAATATATCTGTATTCAAAACCTCCCATTTTTGTTAGGAACTTTAACGACAGTCTCTATTTTTTTTAGAAACTATCACCTTTGAATGTATTCTAAAACAGGGTTTTTTCCAAAGAACAGACGCTAGAACTGATTATTGGTACTCAAAATGTAAGATTTCAATGTCCCAGTATCAGTTGTATAACCGGTTCTAAAGCAACCTGTTGCTAATAAGCCAAAGTCCATACAAAAATAACAGGCTGTAGAACATAACTTAAAATCTATGCTAATGCAATATAAGGTGTTCTGCAACCAGTATCTTTCAAATTTGTTTTTTTTTTTCATTCTATATGACCAAATGTAACACTGTGCGACGTTGTCAGCTTTGTCATTATCATATAGAATACTGTCGTTGTACTCGTACGTACATATGTAACAATTGCTTATATTTATTTGTAACTCTCTAATAGTTGTTAGCAATAAAATAAATTATTGCCACAATTTCTGGCACAAGTTGTTGTCACAACAAAACTTTACAATGTTGTTGCAAATTGACATTTAATAATTCATGCCACACAGCTAGTATGAGTTTTCAATATGTATTTCTGTCTGTCTGTCTATCCATTTCATTCATCCGTTTGTCTGTCCTAACAATTTATGGAAACTCAAGTAGAGTTTTTAGTTTTTCCACATTTTCCAAAATGCAATGCAAATCTTAAATTTTCAAACTATAATAAAACTTTGTCATCAACTTTATCATCATCATTAAGGCATCTACTATCTGAACAATTTAATGTTAGAGTGAGACAGATAGAAAAAGCCATGTGACGTGAAAATATGTAAGTTGTCGCAACATATCAACATAAATTAAAATAATGGGACCAACTTTAACTATTAATTGTCATTATACGCAAAACAAGTGAAAATATTCTTAATTTTTTTTTTTTATAAATTAAGCAAAAACTTACGAATGTTTACCAAGTTTTTGTCTCAGCGAATTAAAAACAGATGATTGCAGGTTCGATTACAGGCAGGACCAATATTTGTTAAATTAAAAAATAATTAATTTTTATATTTATAATTATTTTTTTAAATCAAAATTTTTCAATTTTTAAAAATATATAAAATAAAAATGATAAAAAATGGCTTTTTATGCACTTGTGAAAATTGTACTGAAAAAAGTATTGAATTGCAGTGCACCTTTTGCATTTGTTTAATAAGTACTTTTATTGATGAAAATAAGGTATAATATTTCGCAATGGCCAAGTGGTGTTTTAATGCCAGTTAACTTGCATATCAAAGAATAGCCGAGAGGTAGAGAGTTATACTAGCAATCTTGAGGTCGCTCGTTCGATACATAGTGGCGGCAATAAAAACATTTTTTTAAAATAAAAAATATATAATTTTTTTCATTTTAAATTTTTCAAAAAGTAGTGAAAAAATGTTGACAAAAGTGTGAGTACCTATGACAACTCAATGTTAAAATCATTAGTGTTTCTGGTAAAAAGATCCATTATTGTTTCTGGTAAAAAGGTCCAATTAATGATACAGATGTACTGGATCATTAATTGTAATGCTTCTTTTACTTTTTTGCAATTTCTCTTTTGCTGGGGTTCTTTAAAAGAACAAAAGTTTAGAAAATTAAAAATTGAGTACGCAGTTTTACTATTTATGGTCTCTAGTTGCCTGTGTAAAACTGTTTTACAAATTTTTTAGCTAAAATATTTTTATGCATACACTGAGAGAATTATTTTCATTATATAATTGAGTTCTAATGAGTTTAATTAAATTATTTAATTTTTTGATCTCAACATCTAATAGTTGGTAACATTTAAGTATGGTCGGTAACATGTAGTAATTGTAGTTTGTTTTTTTGTTATAGTTGTAAAATAATGTTTTAAGTTGTTGTTAATTTGAGATTGTTGTTGTTTTTGCTGTCATTGTCATTCTCATAGTTGTTATTGTTGTTGATGTTTTAAAATTTCTACATTTTCATACTATTTCAAAATTTATATCCATATATTATTTATAACAAATTTGTTAGTATGAAGGATGTTGTTGGTTTAGGGATGTGAAAAAGTTTTAAATTCAGTTTTACAATTATAAATCACTTAACAAACATTTTTGAAGCTTTAAATTAGTATTGTTTTCATTATTCATTAAACATTTATTTGAATAATAAAAAAGAAAATCTCCTTTAATTATGATTTATTTATACTTGAAATAATAAATTGCTGCAAATATATTTGTTGAAAAAAAAAAAAAAAAAAACTAGCAGTCTGTGCTTTTATATAGCAAATACAATTATATTTGTAGCTATCTGCTATATTGACTGACGTGTGGCTAAATTAACAGATATTAAAGTGTTTGTTGGGCAAAAAACAATGAAGGATAAAGTACGAAATTTCTGTAAATGGCCAACCCATGATGCATTGATTGGTTAAAACAACAGCAGTCAAGGAGTTGAAAACAAAAAAAAAACCTTTTTAAAGATCACCACACATAAGGCATGATCACTAAATCCGCAGCAACTATATCATCATGTTTGGTATTCAGTTTACAATTATCACCCCTATAATGGACAATTTACACTTTTTATATAACAAATTGTATACCCAATCATATAGTCTATATAATGCAATGCATTCTAAATGTCCAACTAATAAATTGATACACTCATAAAAATAAATCTGTAAAAATAGCAGAAAAAGTTAGTAAAAATTAGTTAAAAATTATGCTGCAGAAATTACTGCTGAAATTATGAGATTTTTTTTTGCTAAATACTATTAAAATTAGAACAGCAGAACTAAAACTGTTAAATTTGCATAATTTTAGTCATATTTAACTCTTAGTTAATTGAAAATAACAAATTATACTGTAAAATCTGCAGAAAATTTTGCTAAATATTAGTAGACTAATTTGCTATTTTCCATTTACAAAAATTTTGACTCAAATATAACTAAAATTCTGTAGATTTAACAGTTTTATTTTTGCTGTTCCTATATTACTAATATATAGCAAATATAATCTGCTAATTTAGCAGTTTTTTTTGCAGCATCATTTTTAACTAATTTTTAGTAGTTTTAACGCTTTCACTACCGACTTTTTGTTTGCGGATGTGTCGTTATTTTGACTTAAGATTCTTGTTAAGAGTCCTCAAATTAGAAAAATATTTGTAACATATTTTTCAACAATTTTTTGTTCGTTTTAGTTAAGTCTTCCTGACTCAATTTCCTTTGCCGGCCAGTTATTGTGGAACGTATTATATACTGCATACATTTAGAGTCAGTCTTCTTAAGCGTTTTTGTTAAACTTTTTGGTTTAAAGTAATTTTTCATTGTATTCAATACATATACGCATAAAAACTCAGCTTTTCTTACAATGTTGCAAACTTGAAGTCTTCAAAGTCTGCCTCTGTGATATTATTTTTATATTGTACATTAACTTTTTTTGTTCCCTTCGTAGGAATCTTTATTTTATTTTTTTGTTATTGTTCGTAAGTATCTTTTTAACGTAATTATCTTGTCAACACTAAATAAAAAATGTTTCTTTCATTGCATCGTATCTGTCTTCATCTGTCAAAGAATTTTCTCGTTTTTTTTTTATGTGGCGAAGTAGTTCAAACAATGTTAAAAAGGTGGTAGAACTTTGAGATTGACTTTCTATTCAAAATGAGACAATTTTAAAAATAAACTTGTCCACCAATTTCATATTTTCAAAATTAAGGTGTCGAAAAGTAAGGTAGCGAACCTGCAGTTTTATATGGCGTTGTCATAAGAGGAGAAAATTGACAGTTTGTGACATGTAACATCCCAGCAACAAAAAAAAAAAAACAAAATTGGATGTCATGCTTTACAAACCACTTCTTTCATTGCTTCCAAAGTATCTCTTAGTGTATTTCAATTGTTTTTTTAAAAGTAATTCTGTACAACTTCAAAAATCCCTTCTGTTATTGCTTCCAAAGTGTCCCTTATTTAGTAAATTTTCCTAGAATTTTTAGGAGCAATTCTGAACAACATCCAAAACATCACTTAATTATTGCTTTAAAAGCATTTTTATTCTAAAAATGATCGCAGGAGTGATTGGGATACAGTTTATTCCCAAACAAATGATCGCGGGTTCAAATCCTGGCGGTACCGATAATTTTTTGTTTTTGTTTAGATATATTTTTAAATGGTTTTTGTTTTAATTCAAAAAAATTGTTGATCTCGAGGTCGCTTTTGTTTTTTATATTTCTTTATTTCAGTATGAGGAGGCGAACATCATACAGCATCATCGGGGGTAAAAAATTAATTTGTCTAAATTCAATATTTTTTAATTTTAAAATTTTAAAAAATAAATCAACTACCCAGTGTAGAAAATCATTACCAGATATGTGATTATGTAGGTATATACCTGGTAATGGTAACTAGTTACTTTTCTTATTACATTTCTTATTACTAGGGCAAGGAATTTCATGCACTTAAAAAATGTTAATATGCGCCTAAAAAATGCAACTAAAAAAGAAAAATATGCATTAAAAACTTGAAAAATATGCACTTAAAGCACATATTTTTGCAAAAATATCGCACTTTAAAATACAAAAAGCAAGTTTATTTTCCAATAGTCACAGAACTCAACGCTTTTTTTATGTCAATAAGATTTTTAAGCATATCCATTTTTTTCCAAATAACAAAAAATAAACGTTTTGTTTCAATCAAAATATGAAAATGTGTCCATTTTTAATATTTTTAACACTTTAATAAAATGAAAAATATGCCCAAATATGCATTAAAATACACAAAATATGCATTTGAAGACAAAATATGCAAAAAGATGCATTTTTGTTAAGATATGCAACTACAAATCGATGCCATTTCGTTTTAAAATTGATGATTCGAATAAATATTTAGTCCACATTAGTTTTGGACTATCGAGAAAAAATTGCGAAATTGAAAATATAAAAAGAAGGTTAAATAAATGACAAGCATTTATTTTTAATAAAATTTTCTAGTGCGGGAATCGAGCCTGGGACTCCAGGTTGCCAGTCAACAGCTCTACCATCTGAGCTATCTCGCCATGTAATGTTTGATTGATAAAAATATAATTGACCTGCTGCACACAAGTCAGCTTACTCGCCAACATACAAAAAATCAAAAAATATGTGATTACGTATATCCTTACCAGTGTTGAAAGAATATTGGGTTCAAAAATAGATTTAAAAAAAAATTACAAAAAAATCTATAAAATTACTTTCTATTTGAAATAATGATAAAAATAAGTCATTATCAGTAATCATTATTATATATTTTAAAATAATGCAGAAAGTAAGTCGGTGTCATTATTTGTACACTCAAAAAAATAAGTTAGTAGAAAAATTAGTAAAACGTCTTGTATATCAAGTGTACTAGTTTTCAGCAATTTTTTTGCTGAAATTCCGTTTTCTGCAAAAATTTTAGTTATATTTTTTTAGCACTAAACTAATTTTGAACTAATGTTTTACTAATTTATTTTGCTACAAAAATTGTGCTGATAACCGCATGCATAGCGTGGACGACAACCAGATAGACAAGATGTAGATGTCGCAGCTTGTCTGGAAACGACAAATGACAAAAAACGAAAAACAACTCTACACATAATCTATATTTAAATTTTCAGCAAATAAATTAACTAAAGTAAAATTTCGCTACAAGTTTTTTGAGTTTTTTTCAGTCTACTAATATTCAGCAAAAAATTTAGTGATTTTAGCAAGGATTTTTTTTTCATTTGCAGTCGACTAAATGTTAGCAAAACTTTTGCTGAAGATTACTATTTTTTTGATAAAAATCAGCTCGCTGATTTGCAGCAAACCTTTTGCTGAAATTACCAACTTTTTTGCAAGCACGCTTCTGACACGGCAACATTTTTTGCTGACTTTACTGACTTTGTTTTTTGAGTGTAGCCCAAAAAATAATGATAAGTCATTACCGTTTCTACACTGGGTACAAATGATGAAAAATTGCTTTTTCGCACTTATGAAAAAAGTACTGAAAAAAATATTGAATTGCAGTGCATCTTTTGCACTTGTGTAATCATCACTTTTATTGCACAGTGCACAATATCTCGCAATAACAAAGTGGTGATTTTATGCCAGTAAACAGTCATATCAAAGAATAGCTTAGTGGAGGTCTTCACGAACCATCTTGAGGTCGTAAGTTCGACACCTGGTGGCGACAATAACTTGTTTTTTTTTTTTAAATACAATATTATTTTTGTTTAGTATTTCCTGAAGATGAACAGTGAAGCTATTTCGAAATATGGAAAATTAAAACATAAAAAATTAGTTTTTTCTTTTTAAACTTTATGACCTAGAAATGAACAAAAAAAACCCCCCCATCCCAAAAATAAAAAATATAATTTTTTGGAAACAATATAAGTGATGAAACAGAGTATCATTTTTCTGAAGGTTCCCTGCATGTAGAGGGACCGATTCAGTGGCAGTTCGTACAAGTTTTGAAGTCTGTAAGACATTTTTCCAAAGCTAATAACAATAAGTTGAAAATGGCCAAAGCAAAAAAATGAATTTATTATTCATTTATTTTTATTTATAAAGAGTAAAGTTAATTTACAAATAATATACCGTTTATAGGAACTGGCTGCAGAGGCCTTCGGGAAAGGTAATTTTTTACGATTTTTAAGTTGGCTTTGAGCCAGTAGGAGCGCTTTGTGTAGTAACCTTGTTTTTCAAATTTCATTTAAATAAAACTACCCAGCAAGGAACTTGTGAAGGAATAAAAATTCCACTCACTATTCTTGAATTCCTCTCTCTCTCTCTCTTATATTTGTTTTTCAAAGAAGTTTTGTAAAATAGATTTTATGTCCAACTGAGAATATACATCATGATGTCTAACATATCTAACAATAAACACTTGTACTTGTAATTCACTGATATATTGTCAACAGCATCAAAACACACAATCATATAAACACACCATCAATGTCCAATGATTCTAAGATATTTGTAACAAATAACAAGGATTTCAAAAGGCTGGGAGGAGCACAAGAGCATTACAATAGAGGTGGGTTGAAACTGGAAAACATGAAATTCATCGTCAGTTGAAGAATACAAAATATATAGTTTTGTTAACAATTTACGAACATGAAAACGTATTCGTCAAAAGCAAATCATGCACAAGAATCGCACAATATTATCGCGATTGAGCGGAATTATTCTACCTATAGCTAGAGAAGATGACGATGAAGAAGAAAACCAGCGACCAACAACATGGTTTATTGCATACTGACAAACAACATACAGTTTCAGCGTTAGCAACAACAACACAAAGTTCCATGTACACTGAGAGAATTATCCTTCATGATATTAATAATATAATTTCATAGAATTTTTTTTCCTAGAACCAATGAAAAATTTCATTATGTAATTTTTAATTAATTTTATGAAATTTTTCATAACTTTTCTTTCATAAAATTTCATAATTTCATTAAAAAAAAATTCATTGAATTTCATAAATTACTTAGATCTCCATAAATTTAATGAAAATGTTCTTTATAAATATGAAATTGTTCAATAGTATTTACGTTTTTTTTTTTTTTAATATCGTCATTTCTTGAGAGAACAATCTTTTATAATTTTTATTTTTTTTTAATTAATTTTTTATTATTAATTTTGGACTATGACATTTTTTTATAAATCATATTAATTTTTTCCAAACTTTTTTTTTAGGAAACTTTTTAATTTAATGAATTCTCTCTTTAGATATATTTTGTACATCCGTAAAATATGCTACGATTTTGTTACGCCTTTTGTATTTGCTATTATTTATTTATCCACTCCAGCTTAGCAACGACAACAACCAACTCTAATAAATAATAGTAAATGAAATTGCTTCATAGATTTTATGAAGCTCTTCATTGGCTGAATGATTTATTGATTAGACGAGTGGCCTATTAATTTTATGAAGAGTTTCATTAATTTTATGAACTTTTCATAAACATTGACTTTAATGAACCCTGTTTCATAGATTCTATGAAAAGTTTCAATGGACGAGTCCCAGTGACCATTTTCATTGAAACTATGAAGAAATTCATTACTGAAGTGATGAAAATTCTCTCAGTGTAGACAATTGTAAGAAATTTTTAGAGTTGCGTTTGTTGCTTAGTTTATTGCTGAATGAATTTGGATATTTATTCTTTTGCTGATTTATTTTTTTCTGTTATTTATCAAGAACTTTGATTTTGGATTTCTTGCATTTTGTTGTACGGTTTTGAATGCGAGGAGGAATGAATACACGTACAGTTTATAGTGGCTTGTCAAGTTATATATGGAGTATAGCTTATATTTTTAGCAAATACAACAACGTCATCCATCCATAATCATGAGTCAACATCATCGCACAGCGCACACTTGAATTCTGTCAGTAGGAATATATTTGTTGTTAACTTGTATGTAGTAGACCCACAGCCAAGTTGAAAAGTCAACTTAAAATACACATTGCTGCTAAGCCGGAATGCACTTCAAGAAATGTTGGAAGTAAAATTTTGGACACTTCAAAAATTCAGCTTTACTTTTCAAATTTATAAGTGGCTTATAAAACAAATTTTCCATACAAAATTAATTTTGTTAACGTGTTATAAGGTTTTAAAATTATTATGCATAAGCACTTGAAAATATAATTATTTTAGAATAAAACAAGATTTTAAAACAACCCATGTCAAAATCGAAATATACATATATGAACGTACATGATCATACATGGACTAGTATATGATCATGCATGTGCATATATGATCATATACGTCCATGCATAGTTCAATGCATGACCATACATGATCTCATATATTTCCATATATCTTCGGATCCGAAATTTGAGGTATATGACCATATATGATCATATATGAGCATACACGAATCATATGTGAGCATATATGGTCATATATGAACATGTACGATCATATACCCTCAAATTTCGGATCCGAAGATATATGGAAATATATGAGATCATGTATGGTCATGCATTGAACTATGCATGGACGTATATGATCATGTATGCCCATGCATGATCATATACTAGTCTATGTATGATCATGTACGTTCATATATATTTAGATTTTCACATGGGAACTTACAAATTATTTGTCTCTATCCAGATTTCATTCTCGCCTAAGGAAATCGTCACGGAACAACATTTTGATACTTTCTGGTTTTTGTTAGGGTAAATTATAAAGTCAATGAGAATTTATTGTTCCCATCTAAGAGCATTATTCAACATTTAAAAAATCGAAGAAAAAACAAAGAAAAAAGACTAAAATCATTTTTAAAATAAAAAAATGTTAACAATTGTGGTGAACTGTTACACAGAAGGCTGCGGGTTCGAGCCCCATAGACGAAAAAAATCGATTTATAAAAAAATTATGTACGAGTTTTCTAAATACCGCAACGCTCCCCCACTGAACCCCAACGAAGTAAAATAATTTAACTACCCATGTGAAAATCAAAATATATATGAACATACAATATCATACATTGAATTGTATATAATTATGCATGGGCGTACATCGGTTGATTCCAAAGCATAACAAAAACCCTACAAAGTTTTTTAAATGCCTCCTTATAATTTTCCCAGTGTACTCTTTTTGTTTGTTGCTGCTGCTGCTGCTGACCTGCAACCAACCACTCATATGCTTAACAAGAATGCAAACTTTTTAAATTGGCCACGAGCATTAATCGTTCTCATCTTGTTTTCGAATACGACAAGTTAATAACAGGGCACATTCAAAAAGCAGCTGGATTTAAAAAGACTTAAAGTACAAACAACGAGCTCAAATGCAAAAAAGAAAAATCAAATCAAAAAACACGCGAAAAAATATCAAAACAAACTAAAAATAGTTCATACCAATAGCTAACAGCCTTAGGGGTCTGTAGGAAAAAAGCCTAAATCTATATAAAACAAAAAATAACATTGGGCGTATACCAAACAAACAGTGAAGTTGTTGTTCATTCTTGTACTAGAGGGAATTTTAATATAACGCCACTGATTGTTAACAACAGTCCATCCTCATCATCATCATCATCATTATAATACTGACGTCCTTGCAACAGTCAAAGCATATTGTTAGCAGTTTCTCAAAAGCCACTCATACCTGGCCAACATTTAGAACAGTAACACCATCATCATAATCATCATTCTTCACATCATCATATCATTGCCATAAACCCAACAACCTTTAAACTTGGATTTTTGCACCAAAAACTATCGAAGCATTTTTTTTTTAAACTCAGACTAAATATATTTTTGAGTATTTGCTGCAGTTAGCTTTTATTCTAGTACTCGTAGTACAACAACCCTTTTTTTTAATAACGTTGTGGTAGTAGAAATATTTTTGAATGCCTGTATCATCAAGAGAGGAACATCATCCATCCACAACGTCGTCAGTTTTGAAAAAAGCATGCGATTTCAAAAGAGTTGCATGATTTGACTTTTCGGTTAATTTGTTATCATCAACAAGTCATCTCGTCCCATTACCATCATCATGGTTAACGTGTCTTTTTTTGTTAGTTCTTTTTAAATTTTTTGGTTTTAGTTTTGAGTATTTATACCCTACGCAACTAAATGGTCAATGTTGTATAAGTTTATGAGGATGTCAATTTAGAATCAACTTTTTGTACTCGTATACCGATCAAAATAGAATAGGTTTACAATATCTTTATAGGCTTTAAGTAGCCCAATGATAAAATCTGTTTGTTGGATACCGTAAAAATTGTGGATCTGGTTCCAATATTAATACCGTTTACCAATTTAGAAAATAGTCAATTTCCAACTGCGATATAACTACTATTTCTCTGAAATTTTTTATATAATTATGGTGACATTTAATATATCGGTATTTTTGCTTATTGCTCCCATCTTTAATTTTGTAAATAAAATGGCGGACTCTCTTTTCCGTTTTATAAAGAACTTTTAAAACAATTTAATTGAAAAAAATATACAATTGATCTACGGATAAAAGAAGGAAATGGACTATTGAACAAAACTACGAATAATGGTAACTAGTTCATATCGTTCAAATAAGTGAATCATGTAATTGAATTAGTTCGTTTGTGAACGCCTCAACTGTAATGTGCTCGTTATACAGTCACAGGAATAGATCTTTATGAATAATTGACACCGCTTAACCGACAGCTGTGGTAAATTATACCAGTTCTGTGATAAGTTCTACTTTAACCAAACACGGAATAGGTATTGTAAGGGCAATTAAGTGGTATGTTCTCGTTTCACCAATCACGGAAAGGTAAATTGAGGGTAATTGGTGTCTCATTCCCCTCAAGGCACTTATTAAGTACCAAATTTGGCGAAAAATAATTAAAACTTTAAACTAAGATTTTTTTCTCCTCTTTATTAAAATTTCACCACAGTTGGAATTCTTAGACCGAGAAGACTTATTTTTCTTTATTCATTTCATAAACGAAAACCAGTTTTAATAAGCAAAAGTTGTTGGAGCTACCATCACACATGCTGTAGGTTATCCATCTGGGCGTTTTCGACCAACCATAATTTTTTTTACTTGTTTTAAAATGATTTTTATTCTGTTAGTAGTTTCGTGATTTAATTTTGAGATGCTTTTTTGTTGTTCTCCCCCTTATAGTAATATTGTCGAAGTGCTGTTTTCAAACTTCATCAATAATTTTTTTGGAATATTTTGTATAATTTTTTGTTTTGTTTAGTTTTTCATTTAGTTTGGCTCTCATGTCCGTTCTATAGAAATAATGAAATGGAAAAAAAGAGCATCATAGCTAAATCTGAATATTAAATATGGGCTTGAATGATTTTAATAGAGATATTTTCAAGTAAAGACACGACACGACAAATAAAAAGAAACAGTGAAATTCATACACAGGTAAGATAGTATGATGATGATTTTTAACAAGGTTTATAAAGTTGTTTTAGGGAAATCGACACAATGAATATAAATTAGGGGCATTCACCGACATACATCGCACACACAATGAATTTTATTGAATGAGTTGGAATGAAAATTTTCGGTAAACTAATGAATTTTTTTTCACAAAGTAAATAAAAATTTTAAAAAATTTATTCCAAAAAGCTTCATATTTTTTATGAAACTAGTTTTTGAATTTACTTTTAATAAATTAAATGAAATTTTTTATAAAAATTTATGAAAGACTGCATTAAATTAATGAAAAGTTTCAATGGAAGAGTTCCAGTGAGACTTTATTAATTGTATGCAAAAATTCTTTAATATCATGTACCTACGATTCGCTCACTTCATAAAGTATACACTAAAATAAAAAATTACAGAAAACTCCGTAACTGTTAAAAGAAAATCTTAGGCCCTTTATGCTAATTTTAGCAAAAATGTATCTGTAATTATTAGTAAAGTGAAAGTTGAAGATGGAACTAATAAGCTTTAGTAAAATTAAGTAAAGTTTTAGTAAATGTTACTAAAAGTTAGTAAAATTAGTAAACTTTAGTAAAATTAAGTAAAGTTTTAGTAAACGTTACTAAAAGTTAGTAAAATTTTGGTTAGCAGTTAATGGTAATCGATTTGCTAAAATCAGCGAATTTTTTATTTAGTTACTTTTTTGTTTTTAAAAGAAAAGCAATAGGTACTCAGGAAATTCTTTTTATTAATTAACCTGTTGCTTTCTTTACGAAGGGGATAGAGAAAGATGAAAGGTGGTGGAAGATGAAGGGCTTTAAATATATATATATATATTTGTTCCTTTTACTCCTGCAAGGAGCATAGGGCCTAAATATGGCAGCACTGTAACTGCGCGAAATATTGAATCTTAGTATAGTTGTTGGGCGCCATTTGGTGGCGAGTTGGCAAACTTTTTGTCTGACTTCGGTGAGGTTAAATTATTTTTTCATTCATTTCAAGAAATTCTTAAGCAAATTTCTTTAATTTAATAAAAATTTATTTAATTTTCTTTCTCATCCGCTTTCTGTAAATTTTTTTCTGTAAATTTTTTTAAATTTTCCGCAATTCTGAGTTATATATTTTGTGAATTTTTTTGCAGAAGTTTGCATTTATACCGAGCAAAAAAATTGGAATTTATGCTTTACCAACCACTTCTTTTATTACTTTCAAAGTATGCGTTAGTGTATTTTTACAGCTTTTTTAGAAGTAATTCTAAACAACATCCAAAAATTACTTAATTTTTGCTTATAAAGCATTTATTGCTCTAAAAGTGATACTAAGAAGTAATTTGGATACAGTTTATTTTTGAAAAGATGATCGTTGGTACGAATCCTGGTGGGATGCGTAAATAAAAAAAAATTTATTTTAATTTTTTTATATTTTTTTATTAATTTTCTTTTCAGTTGGTTTAACTCGAGGTCATTAAATAAAAATTGAGATCACGTCGCCCGGCCTGCAAAATGTCACATGTGTTTTTTAATAGATTTTCAGGAGAGCTGGAAAACTGTTACAAAATCTACTTTTAAGATATTTTATTGGCATCATATGCCTTAGTGATGATTTTACTAAATGAGGTCGTGAAAAACTTTTATTATTTATTGATTTATTTCGATATTTCGACCCACATCGTTGTTCATTTTCAAGAAATCTTTAAAAATAAATCCCTAAAAATTGTTTTCATTGTTTACTGTTCAAAAAGCATTTAATTATTGATTTTTTTAATATTTTTAATTTATTGTTTTAATTCACTATTGTTTAATTTTTCAATTTTTAAATATAAAGAAAACAAAATGTGTAAAAATTTAATTTTATGCACTCGAATTGCAGTGCACCTTCTGCACTTAAGTGCTTTTATGGTGGAGAATAAGGTAGAACATCTCGCAATAACAAAGTAGTGTTTTTATGCCAATCAACATTCCTAACAAGAATAGCTCAGCGGTAGAGGACTAGCAATCTTGAGGTCGCAAGTTCTATGCCCGGTGGCGGCAATAAAAAAATTCTGAATATGTGACAGCGCATAGAGAAAGGGACCTAAAGGTAAAAAAATCAATTTTTTTTTTTTTGTGGACAACATCTGAGCATCGAATGAGACCGATCCCATGCTCTCCTGACCCTAGGTCCCTTTCTATCCTTAGGTCCCTTTCTATCCTTAGGTCCCTTTCTATTTTGCGCGTCACATATTGTTTTCTGATTCTTATCTTCCTATTAACTAGCTAAACGATTAACATTTCTGAATATAACAGCCTTTCCAGTAATTATACAATAATTTTATGACCTACACTAAACGCCCCCACAAAAAATCTTTAGAACAATTTTGTTGTCGAAATTGTTTAGATAAATATGTTTTTGATAAATTCTAACATGAGTGTTAATTTGCTAATGAGTGTACTTTATTCCTATTAAAGAAGCGTTAATACGAGTATAAAAATTTGGTCCCCTTTTTTTGTGTATATAAATTTTTTTTGTCGTCTTTAGGGCATCATAAATTTTGCGACAAATTCCTTGAACAATAAACTAGGAAAAAAAGAATAATATAAATTTTTTACACTATGATTTTAAACAATGGCATCATTAGTTTGTATTTTATGCACTAACTTTACTTAAAAAACAATTTGAAAACGCAAAAAATATGTTAAACAACCTTTAAAAAACAACAGCAAAAATGTAGAAGAAACAAACCAGCCAAGTGCAACAGTCTCTACTACTTACTGTTGCAAACAACAATGGATGCCACACTGTAACGTGAATATGAAAAAAAAACTACTACTGTCTAGAAGATTTTTCCACGTATGCGTGAGTTAAAAATCTGATATGCTCGCATAATTGCGCACATTTGCTTAAGTAAAGAGCATAGATCGACGGACGGACAAGCAGACAAACCCACCGCTCGGTTGGCAGTTAGTAAAAAAAATGGTCATTTAAGCAGTTTTGGTAACGCTAGAATTGTTTTTTTTTATAAATATCTTAACTCTATCCCTCGATTTACAAGATTCTTTGTTTAACAATTTTACTGCTTTAAATTATTTTAATTTTTACATTGAAAAATACAAGAATTGTGTTTTTCGGACTTTCTATATTTTCATATATTTACTTAGAATATTGTTCTACCTCAAGTCCAAATTCTAATATGATATTGTCATATTAGATTTTATTTGTTGTTTTTACATTTTCCCTATATTTGTTTCATGTGTAAATTGGTAAATGCAAGCGTTGCCGTAGATTTGCCATTTGCACAGACCAGTCGTAAAAACCCGAATATTTAAAACTCTTATTTCTTTGCTGTCTATCGAGGGTTCTGTGTAGTAATATTTTTATTTTCTTTTAAAGAATACATATTGTGTTAAAGGTGTTTTCCTTATTTTTGCGCAATAAAAAACTTTGCTTGTTATGTCTCCTAATAAACTAGGTATGCAACTAAAAGGGTCTTTAGTTGAAAATGTAAAATTTTTCATAGGAAGCCACTACTGATGATGATCTTTAATGAAGAATATAAGAAAAAAAAACAAAACAAAAATAAGAGTGCAAATAAAATTTATACTACAATACTGATCATAATGATATTAAAAATACAAAGTTTTCAAAATTCGATTTCTTAGGCAACGAATGGCAGAAATGTTTTAAAGGAATCATAAAAGTCAAATAATAACTACATATTTTATTTTTAATTTTTTTATATCAGTTTTTACTCGGGTAGCAACAAT
This sequence comes from Leucophora obtusa, assembly GCA_949987735.1. Lineage (NCBI taxonomy): Eukaryota > Metazoa > Arthropoda > Insecta > Diptera > Anthomyiidae > Leucophora > Leucophora obtusa. The sequence continues at coordinate 3,881,697 of OX465296.1, forward strand.
TCCAATTAAAGGAATAAAATCAAAATTTACACTGGTTTACAAAATACTAAATATTAAAATGCAGTTAGAAAGAAATTTTTTTTGCTAAAAAAAAAAACAAATGATTTCCAAAAGGAAATCTATGGATAATACATACATACTCCGAGCTTGAATGAGATAATTCTTATTTGAATAAAATAAAAAAAACTTTATTTATTTTCTGAATCAGTTAATAATTCTTAATCGCTTTAAATCAATGATTTATGATTTATTTATTGAAACTTGCTTTATGCTTGAATTTGCAAATTGTAAGTCAAGGCAACCGGTTTTGTTTAAATTGATTTATTAGCATTGAATCAATTCGCTTGATTCTTTGCAAAGAATCAACAAAAAACAAATTGATTCTTTCAATAAGGTATTGATTGAATAAAATAGTAAATAACTCAATTAATAAGATGAGTTTTGCGAACCGATTCATTTAAAATGAATTCATATTTAAAATAAAAACAATGAAATTTATATTTTAAAAGCTACATGTAAAGAAAAATATGGTTGGGAGGTCAATATTTAAAGAACATTATATATTTTTGGATTTATGATTGCGACAATCATATTATATTATTATATTTTATATTATTAAATAGTTGCGACAATCATCTTCTCATATTTTTTTATCATAATATGATCGTTAAAGTATATTATTATGTTTCCAAAATTATCCGAAAGTATATTATAATCCTACATATCATACTATGATTTCTATACTCGTAGTATTCTCTCAGTTTTTTTTTCTCAAAATAGTACAACGACTTACTTATTCATTTAAATAAACTCATTATTAAACTAATTTTAGTTATCACTTATATAGTATAAATCTAAATAAGTTATGCAAACTTGTGATATGTTCCTAATGATCATAATAATTATGATGGTTTTAGAAGCAATGAAAGAAGTAATTTTGTTTGAAGTTAATCCAAATTACTTCAAAAAAAAGCAGTAAAAATACACTAACGCATAATTTGAAAGCAGTGAAAGAAGGGGTTTGTAATTTTAACAGTTAAAAAAGATTTATTTATTAAGGTCCGATAACATAATGTCCCGTTAAAATTTAAGCAATGGTTAAATTCAAATTTCTCATATATTTAACAGCAACAAATGTGCCAGTTAAAGTCCCAGTTAGTACCTAAACAGACAATGTAATAATAAGGCTAAGAGTTATAGATATCGTGTCAGTAAAATTTTAATATCATTACTCGTTTAGTTAACGGAAAAACTGATTTTCATTATAACTTTTCTTTTCGAAATTATCATAGTATGATTCTAGCGATCATAAATATGATTCTTACCGATCATATTATTATCACTGTTGATAATTTGATCAATCATACATGTCATAGAATACTATTGTATGATCACTGGGATCATATTATGATCATTAAGTGTTAGAATCATAACATGATGCTCTTAAACTATCATGAGCTAAGATAAGACGCTCTTTTCTCTGCGTGCAGATTTTTTTCAATTTGTATTTTGTTTTCAATAACTCCTCATCAAAGATATCGTTTTAAATTAATATCATTATTTTGAGTTCGAAGTTAGCAAAAAAAAAAATTAATTAAATCCAATTGTCAAAAATTATTTTAATTTTTGCATTAAAAAATACAAAAATTGTTTTGAAACAACAAATAAAAATCTAATATGACAATATCATATTAGAATTTGGACTTGAGGTGGAAGAATATTCTAACTAAATATATAAATCCAATTGTTTTAATATTTTAGCGTTTTTTATATTTAGTTGAATATTCAGATTTTTATCAATTTCGCTCAATTTCTAGGTATTGGACCTTTTAGCCTCAACATTTTTAATAGTTCTAATGTCTGCAAGAACAAACCTTTCATTTGAGTATAAATCATATCTGCTGTTGTTCAACTATTTACAGAATATTTTAAGAAATCGCTAAAAATGTGATATTTTAGTAACTACCATCGGTGCGGAAACATTTTTTTCCACAATCACCTAAGAAAGTCCAGTATCAGTTCGGTATTGTCCACAACGTGGCACCATATATTTGTTTCGGTTAAAAAAGTTATACCCCTAATGTACAAGCATATTAATGCTTGCATAAAAATATATGAACTAACAAATATCTATAATAAAATTTATAAACTCTTTTCAAAAGATGAACATTGTAAAATTTTGTTTGCTTTAAATTTCATGAAAGGCTTAACAATTCCTGCAATTCATTCATAGTTATTACTGCATTCTACTTCAAATATGAAGCTTTCCATACCAACTGTCTAGTTTAAAAAAATATCTTATCAATGTCAAATCTACAGAATTCATTGTACTATCAAAATAAAACGTGAAACATATTTTTTTAAATTTCTCCAAAAACTAGGCCAAGTAGGCATTGTTAAATAATTAAAATTTAAAGTTTTCAGATAAATGGGGGAAATGTTTTAGTTGATCTGTTATTTTAAGTAAATGAATGTTATTTTAGTTTGACTCTAGATCAGTGGTGCCCGTTTCAAAGCACAATTGTGAATTTACTACCTCACACATATTCTTATGCTATTTAATTTAGTCGTCACTGAGACAGCGACGAGTGCACATGCTTAGCGGGTGTTTTGATATCATGCAATGCCATTTACGTTATAAAACATTTAAGGAATCTAGGGAATATGTTATTAAAAGATATTATGATTATTTTCATAGTAATATCTTTCATAGTAGATTTTTAACAGAAATAAAAAAAAAAAAAACAAAATATAAACAAATTGCCATAAAAGTATTAATATAGAAGATTTTGTTTAAAATCTATAAAAATATGTTGCAGAAAATTTCTTTAAGATTGTATAAAAATATGGAGATTGATAAATATATAAAAAGACATATTTTTTAATTCGTCCAATTTTTTTCCAGTGCATTTCTCTATCGTGCTCACTAATCCAATTGCAAATCAATTTTGCGCATCACTGCTCTAGATCATAAATTAATATCACTTTCTGTTTAAATTATTTTCAAATCAAAGAAGTAGACGATTATCAAAATATTAACCCACTCAAAGGCGAAACGGACTGATGATGGCATTCTGCTTTGTTGGTCTTATCGAATTCTTTCAAAAATTTTTATTCTTTGTAATTTACTTGTAAAAATTGTATCATCTTTCTTTGATTTAAATATAATTTAAACAGAAAGTGATATTAATTTATGATCTAGAGTCAAACTAAAATAACATTCATTTATTTAAAGTTTTCCTTAATATATAATTTGTTTTAATTTAAAGAAATTTGGGAAATGCTGGAAATTTAACTACGTCAAAAGAGGGGAGAGTTTTTTTTTGTATTTTTTACAGATAGGGAGCAAAAAAATTACAAAAACAGAAAGTTTGAGTAAAGAGTAAAGCAATTTTTAAATTTTTTCGTAGGAAATCGGGTTCGACTGTAAAAAGTTAGTACCCCTGTACGTATACTTAATATTACATTAATCATACGTTTAGGTGTCTTTAGTATACAGAATAAAAATATTAATATTTACCAAATATTTGCGATGCACAATACTTAAGTAATTTTTTCGTTAAAATCAAGATAAGGATCATACTTAAATTTTCTGAGTCGATAGAGAAAAATCTGTGTTTTTTTTTATAAAAAAATAAATTATTCTACTTTTTAAAATTGTTCACCTTAAACACCAAATTTTCAGCATTCCAACTTCCATATTCTATTACTATGATACAGTATAATAAATACTGCAAATTTCATATTAATCCGATTAAATTTTTCTTGCAAGAGAACAGTTGGTAAAGAAAGCCTCATATACACACATACATCAAATCATAAGCAATTATATGTATCTGTGAGTATGAAAGAAAACAGATGCTGCTTGCAATATAAGCATAACATTGAATTTACTACTAAAACAGCTTAACGCATCAGTTATAGAGATACAGTATCAGTGCAAGCTTTGACAGCAGTAAGCAGGCATCTTAAATGTGGCTTTGCAATGCAATGCCTTTTCACTACGCTTGTCTATTACTCTACCATGCTGCCTGCAATCAGCCAACCATCCGTCTATCCCTCCTTCAACTTTTGTTGGAAATTTGTATGGATGCATGTCTGACACAAGAGTAGCATAGTAAATCTTTTATCTTTGTATTTAACTATTGGAGCTTTGAGAAGTTATGGACATGGTTATTTCACCATGGCAAATAACCTTGCTCCATTACAAAAATTTATATAGAGATTGGTTGGTTGGTTGGTTGGTTGGCCTACTCTACTCACTAAAGTTGTGATAGGCAATCTGTCAAAAGAAAATATTTGCAATGCGTAAAATTTAAACTTAAAAGGTCATGATCTTTATAACACCATGAAAAAGAGAATCTTTGGTGGGATATAAATTGTTTATCTTATTTCTAGTCTCCGTTTATATCTTGGTGTATTTGTATTTTAGGGAAAGTTAAACAAGATGTCTTACCTTAAGATTTATTAATACTTTTGTATATTTATTAACCCTATAATGGCAAATTAGAGAATTTAAATTGGAGATTCAAATCATCTCCAGATTTAAGTCATATTAAATAGCAGATCTTTATTAAAATATATTAAATAATAACCCCCCAAAAAATGACATTACATCCCAGGTAATGACATATCATTATTTTTTGGACTACCGGTAATGACACCCACTTATCTTCTGCATTATTTTAAATCATATAATAATGAGTTACTGATAATGACTTATTTTTATCATTATTTCAAATAGAAAATAATTTTCTGAATTTTTTTGAAATCTATTTTTAGACTCAATATTTTTTAAACACTGGTAAGCAGGTCAATTATGTTTTTATCTATTAAATATTACATGTCGATATAGCACAGATGGTAGAGCTATTGACTGGCAATCTGTAGACCCAGGTTCGATTCCCGCACCAGCAAATTTTATTTAAAAAAAAAAAAAATACAATAAAAATATTTTTTTTATATAATTTATTTTTTTGAAAATCAATTTTTAGACTCATTATTTTTGTCAGTACTGGTAAGCACATAGGTAACGATATATTTTTTGATTTTTCGTATGCTGGTGTGTAACCATAACTCATTATTTTTCGCGACATCGCCATATAAAGGTAATAAGAAATGTAATAACAAAAGTAACTAGTTACCATTACCAAGTATGTAATTACATACACACATAATAATCCATGCATAAAAAAACGAAATTCCTGTCAAAACAACAAAAACTTTCGTAAAATAAACCATTTTTCGTATATTTTACGAAATCTTTTGTTATTTTGACATTTTTTATTAATTTTGTGCATGGATTATTATCAGTGTAACCACATATCTGGTAATGATTTTCTACACTGGGATGTTTGGGCGTTATTTAATTTTTAGCGTGATTTTTTAAATCAAACCTAAGTTTTGCCTTTGTAGTAAAAACATCTAAGCCAATTTTATTTTTTAGTAATTATAATCTAGCGATTTTAAGTTAGTAAGAAACGAGTTAAAAAAATGGCACTGCAAAAATTTGGATTGGTTTCAAAAGCCGCGAGATCAAACCAAGTTATCGCTAGTGGTGATTTTTTCAACCAGATTAGGTATTTTAAAAATTAATAAAATTGTTTAATAGTATTGTTCAATTTAAAAAGGTGCTCCCTGTTATCTTCATATTTTTTTTTTTTTTAACAGAAGCAATACTCAGCAAATTCTTTCTATTAGTTAACGTGTTGCTTTCTTTGGAAAGGGGATAGAGAAGAAGTGAAAGGTGTTGAGAGATGAAGGGCTCTAAATATGGCAACACTGTATTTGCGCGAGATATTGAATCTTAGAACAGTTTTTGCGCTCCATGTGATGAAGAGTTGGTGAACTTTGTTGAAGCTTTTTAGTTCATAGGCCTGTTATATTATTTTACTTCGGTGGGGTTAAGTGCTATGGGAACACCGAAGGAGGATGCTGCGATATGTATGAGGAATAGAAAAAACTCATACATATTATTTTTCATAAATTGATTTTGCCTTGGCTGGGGATCGAACCCGCAACCTTAAGTGCAACAGTCCAACGTGCTAATCATTACACCATTATTAGAGTTTTGTCATTCAAGAACGAACAATTTAGTTCATTTGAACGATCCAGTTCATTGAACGATATGACATCGTTCACCATTATTCGTTCTTTTGTTCATTTCGTTCTTTTTTTATTCATAGAAAATTTGCATATATTTCTTATTAATTTTTTTCAAAAAATTAAATGTTTTTCTTAATAATTTAAAATTTTTATTAAAATTGTAATTTTCTGATACTATTAGTATATATGTATAATAAAATTAATGTAAATATGGGCCAATAAATTGTCAAACGAACGTCACAGTTCACGAATCACTGTTCAGACACAGTTCATCACAAAAAAAAGAACGATTGAACGATTTAAATGAACTATAGTTCAATGTACTGTATTGAACGATAAGACTGAGTCACCAAAAAGAACGATTAAACCCAACTCTTACCATTACTAATAGCTAAATAAATATAATGGTATTGAACAATGCAATTTTCATTTCTGCGTAATGCCATTAAAAACCAGTTTCCGATGTCGACAAATTACATCAAAAACTAAGTGATTAGAATTTCAATAAATAACTAACTTTTTGGCACTTATTTAATTTTTTTTTTTTTTTTTTGGAGATTATTTCATTTTACCTTTCGGAGTTATTTAATTAAATATGAAAAATCCCATAAACTTTTGAGATTATTTCACTCTCTAATTTGACTCTTTTTGGGTATTATTTCATTCTTTTTGGGTATTATTTTTTTTTTCTCTTTGGGATTTATTAAATTTTTTTGGGCTTTATTTCATTGGGGGGTTATTTTTTTCCTCGTTTAGGTGTTATTTCATTGGGAGTTATTTTATTTCTTCATTTGGGTATTATTTCATTGGGTGTTATTCGTAGTTATTCGCCGAAAATCGCTATGCCCATCCCTCCCTCAGGGAGTCTTACCTTCTTAATAAAAGCAATTGTTGGATTGTGTATTATTTTTTGTTTCGATTCTTCTTCTCATCTTTAGCTTCCTTAATGGGTTAATAAATTTTAGCCCACACTTAATACCCAATACCTTTGTAACATGATTTACAGTGTGGGATCTTTCAGATCTAAGAAAAAAGAAACATCCTTATTATTGCATTTAAATACAAAAATTTTTACATTTAAATTGAGTTTGTTTGTACGTTATGAACGTTAATAAGAAAAATCTTTTTACAAATTAAAAATTCATTTAATTGAATGTCATTTGTTAGCGCAATGTTGATCTTACTAACAATTTATCTTTAGCAGCAAAAAAAAAAAAAACTGCATAAAGAAACTCTAAGATTTTTGCATCATGTGGCACATGTGTGTATATGGATTGTATGTCGGTCTTAGCTTAACATATGAATACGATGATCACACCCTTTAAGGGAAATATGAAACCATCATCAAAAGGCTTTTTTTTGTGGCTTTCCACTCGTAGCAAATGCTAACATTTGCATATGCTCATGCCAAAGTAGTTGGGTCGTTTGTTAGCGCTCGCTAGCTAGTTCATTTATTCATTTGTTCACTTAAGATATTGAAACAAATTGCTGTAGTTATTACTGTGACTGTGACTTAGTCTTCCAAAGCTTTGACTTTGGGTATTTTTGTTTAGCTTTATACCCCACACATGTAGTTAGTTATTCACATTTACCACTTATGTAGATATGTTCCAAGCCTGTATTATGGGAGTACTAAATGTAAATCTTTATACACCATAAATTGTTTTTAGCGATATAAATCTCTAAGATCGAATGTAATATGGCGTTGTTTTTTTTTTTTGTTTTTTTTTGATTTTGTTGTAAAAAAATTCATTCGTTCTTGCAGCATGGTTTTAAATGAAGTCATTAGGAAACTTTACAAATCTATTAATCTTCTAAACATATTTTTACTTAAGATGAAGATACAAGTATTTTTTTTTTTTTTTTGGATAAATATTTGTAAGAGATGCACAAGTGTTTTTGATTCTTCTCAGTTGGTCATCATATATGAATCAGCTAGTGAGGCAAGGGTGTTGTAGTGACTCATTTTGGTTGGCATTTAAAGACATAATCTCAATTTCAAGGTATTAAAATTGCTTATAAAAAACTAGCTTAAAAGACCGATACTTCGTTATTGATGCAAATAAAAATTTTTTCTGAAGAGTTTTCTTCTCTATGCTTTTTACCTCTTTTTATCAAAAATCCAAAAAGTACACTAATAGAAAAAAGTCCGTAAGAAATTTAGTTAAACTACTAAAAATTAGTTAAAAATGATGCTGCAGAAAAAAACTGTTAAATTAGCAGATTATTTTAATATAAGAACAGCAAAAATAAAACTGCTAAATATACAGGATTTTAGTTATATTTGAGCTAAATTTTTGTAAATGGAGAATAGCAAATTAGCTAAAATCAGGAAAAAAATTTTCTAAATAATTAGTAGCTTAAAAAAATCACAAAAAAATTTAAAATTTTCGAAGTTTTTTTTTCGATTTTTTTTTTAAATGCAAATAAAAATCGAGCCTTTTGAAAACAGCAGTTTACAATTTTTTTAGCTAATAAAAATAGCAAAAATTTTGTAGATTTAACAGTTTATTTTTGCTATTTGTAGTCTACAAATATTTAGCAAAATTTTTCTGCAGATTTTACAGTACAATTTGCTATTTTCAATTAACTAAAAGTCAGCCTAAATATAACTAAAATTCTGTAAATTTAACAGTTTTAATTTTGCTGTACTCATTTTACTAGTATTTAGTAAAAAAAAATCTACTAATTTTAGCAGTTTTTTCAGCAGCATCATTTTTAACTAATTTTTAGTAACTTTTTCTGCTATTTTTACAGATTTATTTCTATGAGTGTACATGTTCAGTGAATTAGCTCAAACCTCAGGGTTTTAAATTTCAGATTTTTAGCCCAAGGTTGCACCTGCCCGTAAAAATTTGCAAAAAAAATTTACACTGAATGCCAAATTTTAAATTCCTAACTCCAGCAATTTGGGCTGGGTGATAAAGTGGGAACTTTTTTTTCCCTTTTTCCCTATTTTCAATCAAGTTTTATTGGGTATAATAACAATAAGTATATCTCTAGTAAATTGGCCCATTGTGTAGACAAGACATATTTAAAATAAAAATTTTCCAGCCAAGCGGTTCCTGGCGAAAATTAAAAAAAGTACCTTAAAAGTAGGCTAGACCTTTTTTACTCACATTCCAGAAAAAAATTTAAAAACCTCCTTATTGGTGAATTAGTATTTGAAGTTTTATTAGGTTTCTAGCCAACGTAGTTTGGCAGGACCTTTTTCCCCCAACATTTTTAACACATACCTGGAAAAAACTTTAAAAATACTCGAAGCAGGACATTTATTATAATTTCAGATTTCTAGGCAAATTGGTTGGAAGGTAGCTCAGGGGATCCTTTTCCCAACTTTACCCCATTTTTACTATGCTCCTGGCGAAAATTCGCCCATACTCCAGAGAACACTTAATTTAAATTTTAGGTTACAAGCTAAAGCTGTTTGGGCCGGATTTTAAGCTCAAGACTTTTCCTCTTTTAAACCGCAATTTTTACGCGTTCCAAAATTCCAAAAAAAATCCTTATAAGTGAGTTAGATTAAGGAACATATATTTTAACCTTTAGGTGTCTAGAAGGGGCTTGGGTGGCTTGTTAAAAGGGACATTTTTGCTCCTATTAACCCCATTTTTCATCACGTTCTTGACGAAAATTCCAAAAATAATCTCATCACTGAATTGACCAATATTCCAGTGAGCAGACTTGTAGCCAAAGAAATTAAAAAAAAAATCCTTTCTTAGCGGATGCTTACACGGGAGGAGGAACTAACATATTAAATTCCTATTTTTAGCTGTGGCGATTTGTCGATCTTGGATGAGTCTATCATCAAGTCAGTCACATTGTTCTTTTATAAATATGTATATGTAGAAGAAACATAATCTCAACTTGAATGAACTAAAACTACTTATAAGAGATCGGAATCTTAATACTTTTGGTGGATTATATTATGATGCAAATTTATTTTGTCATAAATTGATCTTGCAACTTTACAATATTGTTCCTCCCTTCCCATTAAAAGATATTTCCCTCAAAATGATGGGAAAAAGGATGCTATTAATGTTAGATGCGGTGATGGCAATATTTTCTGAATTGATGAAGTCTATTTTAATAAAATGCTTTTAAAATTTTGGGGATTGAGGTTTTTATAAATAATTGTTTTAAACAACCGGTGGTAAAACAACTGCTTTTCCTTTATAAACAGATGATTTTTATAAAAAAATTTCCCACCAGTATCTGGCTTTAGTATTCCAAAGTAGAGTAAGTTCTGCTAGAACCAATTATGGGTCTAAGCCAGGGGCAATTCTCTAACTTTTCAACTACAAAATTCTGTAGTAAAGTTCTTAGTTTATCGGTAAGGGTAACGATATTTTAGATTATTTCGGTAACGATATTTAAAGAGTAACTTTATTTTATTTATCGGATAATAAAAAAAATTTTCAATTTTTATTCTCAGTAGTTTACTTGTGTGATTTTTAAATCTAACAAAAAACATTCAATTATAACACTATGCGACAGTCAAAATCGGGATGGGATGAAACCAACGGGAAATGTTATATCGGTCAAAAACAAGTTATACGTGTCCCGGCGTTTCGCTGGGTCACCCCTAGGAATTGAGATATATCTTTTTTTTGACATAACTCGAGAACCACTAGTCCAATTTTGCTCAAACAATTTTAAAAAAATTAAAAATTACAATTCCTTTAATCTGTTCATATAACGTTTTTCTATATACTCAACAGTTTTGCCGGTAAAAATAAATGTTTGTTACCGCTACCATAAAAATCAATAACCTTTTGTTTATTACTTTTTTTTTAATATTTTAGGCAAAAAATATTTTTTTCTTCATACATTTATTTTTACCGGCAAAACGTTATATGAACAGATTAAAGGAATTGTAATTTTTAATTCTTTTAAAATTGCTTGAGCAAAATCGGACTAGTGGTTCTCGAATTATGTCAAAAAAAGACCACCAAAGGTCAAATCGATATATCTCGATTCCTAGAGGTGACCCAGCGAAACGCCGGGACACGTATAACTTCTTGTTTACCGATATAACTTTCCCCGGTAGTTTGAACCCTTCCCGATCACTGACCCCTACCATTTGTCTCACAGTGTAATAAAAAAAATTCATAAAAAATCTTATTTGGGTACAAATTTTTGGCCATACTAGTTTTGGTTGAAAAATTTGCACGATTTCTTAATTCAGATGCATGTGGGTTAAAACATTTTCAATTTAAAATTTTGTTTTTATCAAGTAGTTATTCATACAACTTAATTTGATTAGATCATATTGCTATTGAAAAATAATTTCATTCAAGTTTGCGGGGGGTGTTACCAATCAAATAACAAAGCTATTAAAATCGAATTTATCGATAACCTAGCCCGTGGCAAAAATACAACTCACTCAAACGACTATAATAATAATTAAAATAAAAAATAATTTAAGAATTATAGCGGAAGATGAAGTATGTAAATTATCAAATGGTTACACATGCAACGAATGAAAGATCTAACGACGAATAACTTAAACTATTGAACAACATTAAAACTAATTTCATATCATTTCCTTAACCCCAAAGGCAGCAATTTCAAAACTACAATATCTGTATTGCCAATGAAATTGTACTACGAATAGGAACTCTAAGTTAGATTAGGATTAGTATAATAATTCATTTTCAACGAAAACAAAATATGTCAAATCTAATTTGTACAAACACATACAAACTTAACACCACCAACAACATGAAACGGAGCATTAGCAGCAGTTGCTCGTTGGTTCATTCAATGAATTGTTCTACAACATGGTTTAGAATAGAGAGAAGAACACACAAAGACACTTCTTTAAACACGAAACTTACATGTGTTGGCATCTATGTTAAGAACCAACAACAACAACAACACAAAAACGAAAAGACTTTATCATCATCTTCATCAGATGTTGGATCATTTAACATCGCTAGTTTGGTTGCTTCGGTTGCTTTGGTGAGATGGTTAGTTTATGTTAGTTTGGTATTAAGGTTTTATTTTTGAATAGAGTGTAATGGGAAACCCATTAAAAATCGAAAGCAAGTAGCTAAACACTATCGCTATAAAACCATCTCAGATACTTACCGATGTAGTTGCTCTTCCACAACCATAACTGCACCAACATCACCAACACCAACAACAACTTTATGTAACATGAGTTTAAGCAAAGCTGTAACAACATTTTTGTTTCCTATTTATTTTTGTTTTAAATTTTATTTCTAAATACTTGTATAATATGATATCAAACTGTATAAGTACGTACGTATTGTACTTTCGTAAAGGTAAAGTGTAGTGCATAGTGTACTGTTGCTACAAGCTTCTTAAACAAGTATTGTGTTCACGTTGTATAGAACTAAAGCGCCTGTAGCCATAACGACGTGTGCACAAGAAGGTGGCATGTGCTGTCAGCCAAAGGCTAAAGAGAAGCACTCACTAGCAGAGCAAACTAGAGCACAACAGGATGCACCCAAGAATCAGCACTGCCAGCCAGCCCAGCCAGCCAACCAACCAACCAAGTCAACTATAGTGGATAACTATGTTGACTACAACAACTACTACTCTATTAAAATTTGTTACACTTACGTTAAATGGAATCTAATGCTTTCAAAAAAAAAAAAAAAAAAAAAAAAAGAAGAGTAGTTTGTTTTGCGTGTGAACATAAAGAGGTGGATGGAGTGTTAAAGGGGCTGCAAACAGAAAAGAAGTATCAATGAATGTATGGAATAGCTGTTTAGTATATGATATTGGTAGCCAACTCTCAGCGAACTAACTACGCTACACTTGTTACACGCGTTTCGACATAACAATAACAAGATTGTGTGTCAATTTCAGGTGGAATCGCTTAAGTGGTCTGTCAATTTGAGACCTCCCCAAAAGGTGAATTACTTGTTGGCTCGTTGGTTAAAATCCATACTAATTCTATTTACTCTGGTTATTACTAATCTACAGAACAACAACAACAACATTAACAACATCTATAGCTGCAACAGCTACATGTGCAACAATATCGTGTTCATAATCCATTGAGTAGAAATAATGCAAGGAATATCGCTTTAAATTTACCGCAATAACTGCAGGAACTATTTTAAGAATCAATGTAATTTTAATGTTAAAGCATACTAAAAGCAGTAAAGTAGTTTACTTCACAACTAGCTTCTTGAAAATTAAAAAAAGAAAAATGTGAATTTGTTAAAAACATGTTTATGGGTTATTGCTGGAGTTAACTAACTATATTTCTTATAATTTAAATTAACCATTTAATGAACAAGAGCTACAATAAGACCCTAATACTTTTTAGATTGGAGAGACAGCCTAAGGAAATAATTGTAGAAAAATAAATTGAATCCGTACTTATTCTTCCGGTGGCATGTTATAGGCCAGTTATGTACCATATCCTTGGACTGTTGAATCGAATTCGACTTTAGGATGAATTTTACCTGACGCAAAGGTAGACAAGTTGTTTATAAATGTTAAAAATATTTTTAGGAATTTTCAACCAAATCGAAATTTATCCTTTGTTATAATAACAAAGGATAAAACGAGTAAAAAGGTTAAAGTCGGGCATGCCGACTGTACAATACCCTACACCAGTCCACCAATGGGTTAAAATGGGACTTGTGTTAAAATTTTCTATAATGTGAGTCAGCGAACCAAATTTCATCAAAATATCTTAATATTTGCGACCTGCAGCGTATAAACAGTATAATTTTGGTAGGACCCTTATATGGGCACTAGGTGTAAACATGGACCGATGTTCACCAAAATCAATAGGCTGCGTTATTGGGCCAACATAGATCTGTGTACCAAATTTCATTAATATATCTTAATATTTGCGACCTGCAGCGTATAAACAATATAATTTTGGGGGGACTATTATATGGGCACTAGGTCTAAACATGGACCGATTTTAACCAAAATCAATTGGCGTCGTCCTTGGGCCGACATAATTCGGTGTACCAAGTTTCATCAAAATATCTTAATATTTCCGACCTGTAGAGTGCGCACAAGAATGCATGGACAGACAGACAGACGGACCGACAGACGGACATCGTTAAATCGAAATAAAAAAAATTCTGAGCCGATCGGTATACTATAAGGTGGGTCTAGGACCAATATTTTTTGGTGTAACAAACATCAGCACAAACTTATAATACCCTGACCACGTAGTGGTGTAGGGTATAAATAGCATGGTTAGATTTCGTTGATGTCAGTCTAGTTGAGTTGTTAACATACACTCAAAAAAAGTCAGTAAAGTCTAAAAAATATAACTAAAATTAAATTTTTTAAATTGCTGAAAACTAGTACACTTGATATACAAGACGTTTTACTAATTTTTCTACTAACTTATTTTTTTGAGTGTATGATTATTTGTTTCCCACTTAACATAAGGAGACCATTATCAATTATTAATTCATCAAATCAAACGACACTGTCGATGGCTTTGAAGAGAAAGCCAAAAATACGTATTCTGTAATATTGGTCTTATCGAATTCTTTCAATTTTTATTCTCTGTAAATTACACTCAAAAAAAGTTTGTAAATTCAGAAAAAAATGTTGCTGTGTCAGCAAATTTTTAGTCGGGAGCGTGTTTGCAAAAAAGTTGGTAATTTCAGCAAAAGTGTTTTTATCAAAAAAAAAAAAATAGTAATCTCAGCAAAAATTTTTCTAACACTTAGTCAATTGCAAATGAAAAAAATCTTTGCTAAACTCACTAAACTTTTCGCTGAATATTAGTAGACTGAAAAAAATTCAAAAAATTCGTAGAGAAATTTTACTTTAGTTAATTTATTTGCTGAAAATTTAAATATGGAAATTGTGTAGAATTGTTTTTTTAATTATCATTTCCGTTGTCTGTACTACATCCAGACAAGATGCGACATCTACATCTTCTAACTAGATTAGAAAATAAATTTTAGAATTCGTAAATTTTGTACCTTTCGTAAAAAGAAAAGTTTTATCAAAAATCGTACTTTTTGAATTTTTATGTGTAGTGTACAAGGTTTTATACAGAATTATATTTTTACGGTTTCTAATAATTTATTTTTTTAATGTAGGTACTTACAAAAGATGTTATCATCTTCCTTTAATTTGAAAATATTTTAAAAGGAAAGAGATATAATATATATTATCTCAAATCGAACGAAAAACATTAATTTACCAAATAAAATATCAACTATACATACCCTTCATTCATTTATAAATTTTTTTTTAATAAAAGAGCTCGAGGTAATTTCGTTTTTAATATAAAATATCAAAGTGTTGGCTTTTCTTTGCAGAAGACTTCGAAAACATATTTTATTGTTTGCTCCACTCCCACTTTGTTAATGTGGCAGACTACATTTAATATGAGATTTTGATGCTTCAAATTGCATTGCACTACTGCCACCACTGTCTAAAGAAAACTGATAAAAGGGACCTGCAAAATCCCCGAAACGATCGTCTTTTCATTCCTGAAAGTGTAGAGGTTTTTGAAAGCAAAAACTCTGTGAAGTATTTTTTTTTTTTTTTTTTATTGAATTCATTCATTTATTTGTTAGGAGAGTATCCTGATGAAGAAAAATAGCAGTTTGTGAAAAAAGTAGTTATTATGTTAATTCATAATAAGGAAATTGGCCTCGAACTGAATTAATAAATTTCTAATTAATATAAAATATCTTTTATTATTTTATGTATACTATCACCAATATTTCGCTATTCATTGAATGACATCTTCAGGGTTTCTAAAATATTGACAAAATAGTTAAATTAATAAATTACTATATACATATATTAAAATTATATAATAATATTTCAAAATTTATAAAATCAAAAAAAAAATATAATATCTTTTTTCGTAATTTTTTTTTTTACTTTTATTTGCACTGTTTTAAAAAAGTACTGAAAAAATGATTAAGTGGTGTTGATGTAGCGTTTTGGTTAAAAAAGAAGTATATCTAGATCATAAATTAGAGTGCACCTTTTTTTTTTTTTGACTAATATAGAAAGAACTTAACTCAAATGGTAATTTGTTTAAAAAATATGGAATAAAATAAATCTAAAGACTTTGGATATAAAATATATTTGAATGTAATTTTGAACATACGAAGGCAGAGCTTTAGTGGGTTAAATTATACCATATTTCTCTCTTAACTCGTTGGAAACTCATAACATTGTTTAAGTCGATTGCATTTATAGCAATTTTCAATTTACAATTAAAGAAGATTTATCTCTCCTTTTTTTTAAGCGTGAGATATTTTTAACATTATCAAACTACTGACCAAAAGAAGAAAATTATTTTAAATTGTTTTCGTGTTCTAACCATTTTTTTTATTTAGTTAAAAAAAAAGTATTTAACTTGACCATATTTTCCCAATGTTTTTTTTTTGCTCTTTTAGTTGGCGGTCGGTTTAGAAAATTCTGATTAACATTTTTTAAAAGAAATACATATTAATAGTTAACTTCAAAATAAAAATTTTGGGCTAATAACATTGCATGCTAATAATTGCTGTAGCTGTGCTGCAGCTCAGGGTATACAAAAATTGTAATGAATGAAATTTGTATAAATATTTTGAACGCCTCGCATTTAACATGTTTGACATTCAAATTATAATTTTTGTATTTGAAGTATTTAATTGATTTTAAACTAGTAGGTGCGTGTGTTTAATTATTTTGTTTAGATATTTTTTTTTTATTACAATGGAAATAATTTTTCCTATCGATAAACATCTTGTTCTTTTTTTTTTTTTGTTTTTTTTTTTGTTTTTTTTTTTTGCTTGGAAGTTATAATTGTTGTATTTAATTTTTGAATTTTAATTGATTTAATTGAGGATCTAAGTGTGAGGTAATGTTATGCATGAACAGGAGAAAGAAAAGTTTATTTTTGTACAATCATGATTTATTTGAATGGTCGAATAATTTTGTCTCAAATGTCAATAATAGGTTTCATGTCACAGTAAATGTTTAGAAAGTATTCTAACTACAGGAAGTCTTACTACTGTTTAGTTGATTTAAACAAGATATGAAGAATTATTTACTATTTTAATCATGATACTTAAGTAAGAATTCAAGAGAGAAAACTATGGTGTAATACTTGTATTGTGATGGAATTTGAAGTGCATTTAAAGGGGATAAAATTATTGCGGTATAAAATATACCTTTGTTTTTCGAAAACAAACCTATACTAAAGATCATTTACAGGAAGAAAAAACAAATTTTATTGAAAAATTTAATAGACACAAGGGTCGCAGTTTTGTCTCACCCAAAGACTCGTCAGTGGTTAGTTTATGTGTCAATTGATCAAAGTAATTATAATTGTTAATTTGTCTCTATATGAAAAACTTTTTTTGTATGCCATGACCGGGAATCGAACCGGCTACCCTCTACACAGGCTATGACTCGTAGCATCACCTCTTAACAAGATACACCACGGTTGTCACAGCGATGAGAGTGGTTTATTGAAGTTTTGTCAATCACAGCCAAACAATTTTAAATTGCGTTGATAAGATTAGTCTCAAGCACATTGATTTTCTTGCCTCTAACAAATTCAATCTTAATCAGTGTTTGATTCTGTAGAAGTTAGGAATTTATCATACTGAGTCCTCCCATATATTAAACTTTCTCAACTTAATTCTAAATTTAAAACAAACGACCAACCAGTAAAAAGCTAAAATCCAAAACATTTTTTCAGAACACCTTATACTGCATTAGCATAGATTATAATCTATGCTCTACAACCGATTCTTTTTGTATGGAATTTCATCTATTATAAATAGGGTATTTTTCTCTAAACTGGGACAGGTTGCTGGTTATATAACTAGTTCTGGTTCATACTCATCTGCAAATATATAAATTTTCGAAAAAGCACCGGTTACCACTAAAAATATTTTAGAATAGGTTCTTTTACCATCAGTTCCATGCAAAAGGTTCTAAAACTGATTCCTGAAATGAAATAGCAAAAAAGCAACTAAAAATTAGTTAAAAATGATGCTGCAGAAAAAACTCGTAAATTAGCAGATTTTTTTTTTTTTGCTAAATACTAGTAAAACAAGAACAGCCAAAATAAAACTGTTACAGAATTTTAGTTATATTTAAGTTAACTTTTAGTTCATTGCAAGTGACAAATTGTACTGTAAAATCTGCAGAAAATTTTGCTAACTATTAGTAGACTAAAAATAGCAAAAACAAACTTTTATATCTACAAGATTTTTGTTATTATTAAACTAAATTTAGTTGATTACAGTCTATGCTGTTAAATTAACAGAAATTTTTGCTAAAAAAATTGTAAACTGCTGTTTTTTGAAAATTAAAATTTTTTTTCGACCAATTATTTAGCAAAATTTTTTGCTGATTTTAGCAGGTTAATTTGCTATTTTCTGTTAACAAAAATTTAACACAAATATAAATAAAATTCTGTATATTTAACAGTTTTATTTTTGCTTTTCCTATCTTACTAATATTTAGCAAAAAATAGTCTGCTAATTTAGCAGTTTTTTTCTGCAGCATCATTTTTAACTAATTTTTAGTAGTTTTAACTAAATTTTTTGCAGAATTTTTTCTATTAGTGTGGGACAGTGAAACTTTTCACTTTGATTTTCAGAAATGAGTTCTAGATCCTGTTCTGTGGAACCGGTTCTAAACAACCTTTTCTGGAATCTATTCAAGTAGTAAAAAACTTTGCTTGCGTAAGAATATTCGTATGAACTAAAATTTGAAATTAGTTTATTTCACTTATAAAAGTTCATGATCATTCATTACATACCAATATTACGATGCAGTTCCAGTGTATAAACACACAGCATGATTCAAAATTAACATGCGAAAAATATTGCGCATATTTTCTCTTATACTATGACAACAACAGCGATCCCAAAAGAAACTCCAACTCAGCGAAAACTACAAAAATAAAAAAACTAGGTGCCAAGTTATTCAAACAAACAAATGTAGGCTGTTTTAATAACAAATATTACAATGTTCATTGTAGTCATATATGGGACTAATTAACTGATTTGACTAATTAATTGATAAAACATTGCATGGATTTTTTTCACTGCTTAATGACAATGCACAAGCACTTCATTATCATTTCTAATTTATGAATTTTATAAAAATTAGTACAATTGACATATTTTGAAAATTGTTACAATGAAAAAAATCGACAAATATTACTAAACTCCAGGCTCGTTTCATTATATTTCAATACTGAGTTAAGTTTTTGAAATTTTATTCATACTCAGCTCCATTCCATTTAGTTCTTCTGGTCCAGTGTTTTATTTTATTTATTTATTTATTTACGTTTTTCTTGTTTAATGTTTCATCTCCACTCATTCCCTGGTGAATTCCATAACCTTGCGATTTAGTACAACGTTCCATTCCATTACAACCATTCAAAAATTGCACTCAGGAAACTTCTGCAGTCAGAATTTTAAATTTTAACTACTCGTACATTCGTAAGTCATAAAAAAACAACATAAAATACTGAGAATTAGTAATATTTATTTTATTCAGTCATTTTGTTAAAAAAAAAGACACCCAAATAAAATGTATGTTTTAGTATTTTTTGGCCTTTTTTAGTTGCTGAGCCGAAAACTACAAAATTAATTTAGTTTTTCCATACACTTTTCATACAAACTGAAAACCAGATTCTACTTTGATTTTTGCCAAAAACCAAGTAAAAATTTCTGAAATTTGCATTTTTGATACACCTGGTATCATTTATAATTAAATTTCGATACACCCTGTTACAACGAATATAGAAGTAAAGCAAGTGTCAAAAATATATTTTTCAATTTCTTAAGAATATTTATGGTTTAATTTGAAATTGTGTGTCGTTGTTAATTTTTAGATATATTAATAATTTTTTTCTATTAATTTAACAATAAAAAAGCAGGAAAATTGTGTAATAGAAAACGGTTGTGACAAAGAAAAACTAAATAACCAGTGTAAATGACTTGGCTTTTGCGATTTAGTTTTGCTCAGTCTAAATTCAGTATAAATAATTTTTGTTAGCTGTTTTGACTAATTTGTGGTTCATTTTATTAACAGTCAAAAACAAAAGAAAAGTAAATTGAATTTATTCAAATATTAGTGGTCCTCTTTTTAAGTTAAATTTCACTGATTTTTTTTAAATACATTTGCAGCCATCTTTACCTACAAAATATTTCAAGTGTATGTATTATAACTTCCCTTGATAATGAAAAATTCCCAGCTATGATGAGCGTAAATAGGAAAACAGTTCCACTGTGTTTACGATTTGTGAGTATTTCCAGACACACATGGCGCGAAAAAATTAAAATGCTGTAATCTTTATTAGGCGATCGTGTGTAAACGATTATGCGTTTTTGTTTAAGCTTCGAATAGAGTTGCACACATGCGTTTATATGTTTATAAATTTCATTCCTTGTATGAATGCAATACAATTTTGATGGTGTCAGTGACAAATGGTTATGGGAAATAGTATTTTCGTAAGCTTTTATTATGTAACTAAGATCTGGGCGATTTTTGGTTTTGGTCGGAATTAAAGTATAAACATTCTCAAGAAAAAGAACTTCTAAGAAAAGTTCGCAAGTTCGATACTCGGTGGCGGCAATAAAAAAAAATCTTTTATAATAAAAATAATATAATTATTTTTTGCTATAACTTCTTTTAGTTTCAATTGATTAAACAAAATTTCCTTTGTACTCGATGTTGATTTGGGATTTCACCCCTCCTAAGAAATCATTAATTGTAGTGCTTTTTCTACTGCTGTTGCATTCCTTGACGGGAATTCAGACTTCGTGGCAATCATTAAAGAGTAACCGAAAATGACCCATTCATAAATTTGATAGAAATGCAAAAACTCCTTTTTTCTACTTATTATACAGAATTTTTAAAATACTTAATTTGGAAATGTCAATAGTTATTTATACCCTACACCAATACGAGGACAAAGTATAATAAGTTTGTGCTGATGTTTGTAACAACAAAAAATATTGGATCTAGACCTAACTTTTAGTATACCGGTCGATTCAGTTTTTGATTGCCCGTTTGTCCGTTTATCCATCTATATATCCTTGTGCGCACCATACAGATTGCAAATATTAAGATATATTGTAGAAATTTGGTACACTAAGCCAAGGGCGAAGCCTATTGAGTTTGCTTAAAATAAAAATCAAGTTTTATATTTTATTTTTAAATATTAATTTTCTTCCCAATATTTCGAACAAGCGTCGCTTGTCATCTTCAGGAGAATATTTAATTAACTGATTATTAAACGCGGAGTTGAAAGCGGCAGAGAAAAAAACGGGGCCTCGTGGTTGCAGTGCTGGGAGTCTGATCTGGAAAAAAATGACTTTTTTAAATCTTAACAAAATTGGTTATCGTATGACACGAGCTTTTTTCTTTTAAATTATTTTTTCAATTTTTGGTGATATTCCAAATTTGAAAGTGTGTTTTTTCTAAAAAAAATATTGACTTTAAAAATTCGTAAAAAATCGAAAAAAAAATTTTTAAAAAAAAGCTCGTGTCATAGATAGCGAATCAAGTTTAAAAAAATACCAAAAAAAAAAAATCGTCAAAAAATGAACCCGCTAGTGCCGCAACCAACACGAAAAACATGGTTTCGAGTTAAAGGCGTTCAAAGTTTGTGCACAAAGAAAAAAAGGTACGTAGGTAGCGCGAAAATTAAAAATGCGCTCTCACTAATCCGGCTGTAACTTTTGAACCCGTAGGAATTTTTCCATGAACTTTTTTTTCTTAGAATCTTAAGAATATTTACTAAAATACAAAATTATAAAAAAAGTCGCTTTCAAAAAACGGCCAATGTCATGTCCACCCTTAATTAAATATTCTCCTGAGGATGAACAATGACGGTTGTTCGAAATTGTAAGAAGAGAATAAATATTTAAAAATAATATATAACTGACAACTCGTAATTTAAATTCACGAAACTATATTTTCTCTAACCCAATATTATGATAATGCATTTAAAATTTTAATTTCTTTATTTTTAGGCGGCATTTATTTTTTGTATTCAAATGAATATTTTACAATTTATGTACATATATTTCCTATAAAAGAATGAGAATTTTAAAATTTCTGGGTAATTATTTTTGCTTTTTTTTGTTAAGAAAAAAAGAGGTTTCATATTCTCTCCATATTTTGCAAAGTCATGTTTGATCATTCTACATAAAATGAAGTTATGAAAATTAATGTTAGTTTATGTTTGGTGTGGTATTATTCTATTCTATGACGTTTTGTTTAAGTAGATATCAGAATAATTTATGGGGTTTTTTTTGGTATTAAGAATGGCAAACCATTGTTTTTATGGAAACCAATCTAAATTAGTTTTGAAATGAAATCTCTGGTTAAACCCTCTTTTTTTTATTGTTGTTGTGTTTTGTAATTTTTAAATAAGTACAGGAAAATAATATAAAAGTTCTGTTTTGCTTGAAATATTTTTTTGTGGTTGATTTTTTTTAAATGCTGATCTCATCTAGGAATTTTTGTGTTGTTTATGTGAAGAAGAAGAAAAAAAAAATCAAGCCAAGGCACCCCTTTAAACCATAATTGCCAGTATAAAAGGGCCACAATTCGATTTTTTTTAAAACTTCACTTTTGTTGTTGTAAAACCAAATACGATACTTGCCTCATCATTTCATCTGAGAATATACATCATTTTCATCATATTTCCTAAGAGGAGTTGTGTAAAACTGAAGAAAAAAAAAAAATTGCTGCAACAACAAAATTTTAACATCGACAATAATCATCATCTTTTCATATTTCGTAAATTGCAAACTAGCCACAACAACACTCTTCTACTGGAGTAGAACAATCAACAACCACTAGCTTTGTGCAACACTAACTACGATGATGATGATGCTGCTGCTGCTTGCCTTGTACATCATCAACGTGAGGTCGTGAGCTCAACATATTGTTTATTGTTGCTGTTGTTGGTCGTCTTTGATTTGAGGTTTTCTCATTACTTTACATCACTTCATCTACTATTTTAGTTACTACAATACATGGTGTTCATGTTCAAACACTACCATAGTGTTGCTGATTATTTTTCAGCTTTTTCTCAACTTATTTTTAGACAAGATTTTAGATTATTAAATATGAAAAAAAAAACATAACAATTTTAACAAATTTTAAAATTTAATATATTATTAAAACATGATATTTTTCATGGAATTTATTACAAAACTGCATAAAAAAACACAAAAACTGTTATTTAAAATTTATTGTATAATGATGATTATGGTAGATGATGACTGGGGTTGTCTCAAAATAAACATGTTTACACACAACAAGTTTCAATTAATTGTGTCAATTAAGTTAACAAAAATTAAATTGATATTAAGGTCCCACAAACTGCCATAAAAGAAAGATATTGCAAATTTGTTAAGCAGATGACTCTGCAAGCAAAAAAAAGGTGTATCTCTTTTTGCTTGAACCTGGGGATAGATAATTGAAAAAATTAAATTAAACTACATGTTAAGTCCTGTTTCACAATTTATTTCCATTCTCATACATTGGCAAAACATTAGCCGATAAGGAAGCGACAAAAAAGTTGTTGTATAATCAATCACCAAAAAACCACAGACAAACACATTGCAATTTGCATGTCACACACAACAACATTACAACACTGCAGTTTTTTTTTTGTTATTTTTGAATTTGCAATAATGACTTGCAAGGAAATAATTGCAATGGGTTCCCATCAATCTAAATAAGTGATAGAGGAGTTTAAAATAAGATACATTTTTAGGGGTTAAAAAATGAGATAAAAAATTGTCAGTTTTTTTTATTTATTTCTTATAAATTCTAGATATAACAATTTGTTTTTACTATTAATAGTCTACTAACATTTAGCAAAATTTTCTGCAGACTTTACATTATAATTTGTCATCTTCAATTAACTAAAAGTTAATTCAAATATACCCTACTAAAAAAACTTATATGTCTTTTGATATTATATATGTACAATAATATCCGAAAAATTAGAACATCTAATTGTATCAAATTAGATCGTATTATGATCATATTAGATCTAATTTGACAAAATTAGATCTAATTTGATGGAATAATATATGGGTTGATACAATTTTATCCGGATTTTTTCCTCATCCAAATGTATCAAATATAATATAATCATATCCAACTAGATATAATGGTATATAATTCGATACAATTATTCATAATTATATAAGGCATATGTAACTATATATCGGTCTATATAAAATAGTATATTGTAATATGTTGCGCTATATATTGTGAAATATATAACAAGATATAGTTATATATTTAGGATATAATTTCGTAAAATTTTATATAATTATATCTTGGTATATATGTTCCAATATATAATTATACAAAATTTTATATGACTATATCAAAACTTTTTTACTCGGGTAACCTAAATTCTGTAAATTTAACAGTTTTATTTTTGCTTTCTTATTTTACTAGTATTTAGCAAAACAATCTGTTAGTTTCAGCAGCCTTTTCTGCAAGGTAATTTTTAACAAATTTTTAGTAGCTTTTTCTGCTATTTTACAGGTTTCTTTCTGCGAGTGTACAAATGTCGAATAACATTTATACATATATTCTAATATGTTTCCTCTAAATGTGAGATTGGGCCGCTTAAAAACATTTTTTTTCTCCTCTACCACTTTCAAATTTCATTACAATGGGGGGAGGGGGGGGACCTATCAGGATAGCTTCCTTGCAGGGCATTTATATTAATTGCTTAAAGTTCTTAAGTTTCCAAAATTGTAGAATAATTCGTTTCAAATTAATTTACAACAATTGTCAATTATTTTTTTTACCAAAATTGTGTAAATTTTTAGAAATTTTCCAAATAAATTCTTAAAACAATTTTGTGTTTAACATGCAATAAAATAATATGACAGATATTGTCTCAGATGTTGTCTCAGATGTTGTCTCAGATGAATTTATCCAAATTTAATAAGTTTGAAATTTTTAATATGCCAATGAAAACTTGGTAATACTTGCACATTATGTGGTCATACATTAAATTCCTTACGCTTGCATTAGAGGTTAATCACAACTGGGTCGATTGTCGACCGACGACAGCAAAAGTCGTCACGATTAATTTAAATTCAGCGACAATCGACCGTCGACATTTGTTGACGTTTAGAAAAAAAGGAAAGCAAAACAAGAATATTATTGTATTTGTTTCACCACAATTCTTCACCAATTCAATTGGTCTTTCACTAATTCTTGTTGCTTTATATTTTATTTTATTTAATTTTGCTTTTTTGCCGTAAATTATGTATTTTAAATTTCAATTATATTTCTTCTGTCAAAAAAATAAATTTTTTGTAAACAAAGTACGGATTTTTGCAGTTCTAATACGAATTTCTAACAACTCTGTTCTAATGGCAATCTTTAATTAGTTAAAAATATGGCAACAATTTGACAAATATTTTAAGTGTGTCGTCACGAACATAGAATAGATTCTATTCCGACGACATGACGACATTTTGCTTCCCATACAAAATATATGAAAAAGCAACTCTCGTTGTCGTTGTCGACCCAGTTCTGATTAATCTCTTACTTTGGAACTAAACTTAAATCACTGACAATGAGCTTCATCACTACACGTAGAGAAAAGAGTGTCATGTAAATACAGTTTAAGAGCATCATGTCATGATTGAAATGCTTCATGATCATAATAATGATCTTAATGATCATAGTATGATTCTAAATTATGATAAAATTATCATCAGTTGTCATAGTATGATCAGTAAGAATCATATTTGTGATCTCTAGAATCAAACTATTATCATTTCGTTTTCCAGTCATGTTCAATCCCATTAGTAATACCAAATTGAATCATTTGGATATTTTAATGGGAAAAACACTTAATTTTTCCTATGCCGTGGGCTTATATGCAATAGGGGCTATCTACGGTTTTGAAGAAAATAAGTGCTTTACTTGAACAGCTGCTACCTATGATATTAACTTTAGGCTGAAAAATAATTATAGATCCAATTTTATTTCGACTAACTGGTTCTAAATGCACTTTTAAAACCTTTCTATCACGTTATAATTTTTGGAAAATAGCGGTTGAAATTCCGGTTTCTATCGTACTTGAAAGTCCGTGCACCACGCAAAAGACCTTCTTAAGATATTTTATAAAACTTAATCGTGGGTGTTCAAGAATACGAATCCACATGAAATCGTGCGATTTTCAACAACCTGTGGACTCGTTTTGCAGAACACCTACGAATAAATAGTGATTTGTACTATTTTCTTTTTTTTTTTTCAAATTTTTACTGATTGTACTGATAAGTTTTAAAAAAATTACATTTTTTTTATAAGAAAAATCAAAATACAAATTCAAATATAATTGAGTCCCCGTTAAAGCGATTTAAATTTTTGTCTAAAGTGAATTAATTCAATTGTTACCCAAATCAAGTGAAATCATTCATTGCAAGGTGACTTTTGTTAAATTTTTGGTAACACTTTCTAGTATTTTTAACGACTTATTTCTATAAGTGTATATATAAAAGTAAACATGAAGGTTTAGAAAAAATAAAATTAAAGCTTAGAATTGGTCAATATGATTCTGGATGAAATTGTTTGTTAATATAACTAATCGTTCAGTATTTAAAATGTCCCAGAATTTAAAACCTATTAGTAAAAACACTAGAGGACTTTGAAAATATTCTATTAAGTTTTGTTTTTTTTTTTAATAAACAAAATTTGTTTTTATACAATAAAGCCTGAAAATTATTTCTCAGAAAATAAATGAAAATACTTATTTAAGATTCTCTCTTTGAACTCGACACAAATGGAAGGTCACTCTGTGGAAAAAACTAAAAGATATCACCATGTTTTAATCATATTTCCTTTATCCTTTGTACTATACACAAAATACGAAATGAATGTCGAGCAAATATGAAAGTGTTTTCAAGCAGAGGTGTAATTGTGAGTGTACTTGTATCTACACCTGTACAACAACTTGTTTGAATGTGTACTTATAGTGTCAAAACATTATCATAGTTAAGTTGAGTTCAGATATTCGTCTATATCTTCAATAGAACAAACCAACCATTTCAACCATCCATCTACTAGTAGTCATACAACAAACCATTCTGTCAGTCATTCATTTATTTTCAATCCAAGCATTCACATTTACAGTTTGTTAAAGTATCTTTTACCTATACACATACACAGACAGACACCACTTTACCTATCTACATTGATATACATTTGTATATCCTTTATTCCCTTTAATGTTGCCAAGTGCCAAGGTAATGTCGTCTTTGACATCTAGAGTGACAGTTAAAGGCATCAGAAAAAACAACAACTATAGTTAAATTAACAGGACATAGTTTACAAAGCCATAAAAGTATACAGGTAAAAAAATTAAATGGAAGTAAAGGAGTTTTTTATGCAAAAAAACTTTTATATTTTTGCGAAATTGTCCAAAAATCCAATTATATATAAGTTATCTTTTTTTTTTTTTAAATAATTACTTACAACGGCTAGGCTTACTGACTTTACTAGTTTTTAACAATAGAAATGTTTGACGAATTAAAATATTTTTGTTACAAAAATAAGTTGAGTTTTGATTTTCAATAAAATAACTTTCTGCACTTACTTTCAGTCGAATTTATTTTTTATTTATTTAGTCTATGGAGGATTTAATTAGTAAAAAGCTATTAACAAACTTTTAGCAAGCTTTTAACAATTTTTTTTGCAAGTGCAGAAATTTGTTCGTTAAGGTTGTTTTCTTTTATATATTAAATGCTTTTTGTTGAATAGTGTATTTTTAGTTCAACTTCAGCTAAAGGACAAAAACTCTTATTTTTCTATAAAGCATCAAAACTAATGTTAATGAAAAAGGAGAAAAAATGCAATATAAAACATTCCTTTTTAAAATTCTGCAACAAAACGAGTCTCATCTAGAAGCTAAAACTCTTATACACAGCTATGCACTGTGGGCCAGCATCATAGGGTTTTGGCCAAAACTAGAATATTGAGTATATGAGACTAAAAGTTATCACAAAGGGGGGTTTGGTTGTTGCTGATCACGAATCTGAAATAAAAAATTTAAAATTCAAAATGGCGGATCCAAGATGGCGGCCATTCATTTTTAGTTTTTATTATATTGGACTTAAAATAATCAATTATATAGGTCTAGGATCCGCTGATTAAAAATCTGTAATTAAAATTCAAAATGGCGGATCCAATATGGCGACAAACAATTTTTTCATTAAATTTCTTATGTCGCCTGATTTACTTCAAATTTCCACCAGGGGAAGCTTTTGGGTAGCAGATTACGAATCTGAAATCAAATTTTAAAAATTCAACATGGCGGATCCAATATGGCGGCCATAAATTTAAAATAGTTATGTGTTGGAAAATAAATTACACTGTACAAAAAAAAAAAGGTTCTAATGACAACTAATTCTGGCAGAGGGACCAAAAAAAATATATAAGTGTATGGGCGTTTTAAAGTTTTCGTCTGGCCCTATATTTTTGGGGGGTTAAAATTTCCCCCCTTTTGAAAATGTTTATTGTGAATCGGCATAGGAAACCATGTGAATATTCCATTTAAGGTATAGGATATGTTCAGCGAACTTATGTAAAACACTACGGGGGACATTTTTGTGGAACATTTTAACCCTCTAACTCTGCAATTAAAGGGTCTCATTTGGCCCTTTTTAAAAAGTGGCACAAAAGAGCCATAATAGAGGGTTAAAATGTTCCGCAAAAATATTTGTCGTGAAGTTCTACTATAAGTCTCTGAAGACATCAAAGTTGAAAATTTAACTTCAATGCCAGAAATAAGTCAAAACTTAAACTTCGTACTTATTCAAAATTGGCACTCAAATGTCCCACAAACCTGGACTTTAGGGGGCTAGCCTGTGTGAGAAAACCAGAACCTTCAATTTTTAGTGCTATTTTTAGTTTTTACTAAAACTCTGGAATGCTGGAAATCAGCGCGATCTGAAGGTACTTTTCAGTTAAAGGGCAAACTCTCGAAAGTTTATGAACCTAGGTAGAAGACATCTTATGGAAAACATTGGCATTCAAGTTTTTCAAATATCTCTTGGAACATTTTGAAGCTTTTTTTGAGAATTTAGGATTTTCAAAAAAATCTACATTTTTGAGGTAAAATTAATAATTTTGTTACTTTTTACGTAAATACTTAACAGGCTTCTATTTTTTTTTTTTTATTTTTTTTTTTTTTTTGTGTGAGAACTAGTTTCAGTTTTATAATTTGAGATTGTTTTTGGAACAAATTATTGTTTAAATATGATTTTTTTAATTGTATCATTATAAAATAAAAAATGTCACAAAATTAAAAAACTTTGACTTTGAACTCTCGCCAACTAACAACGAGTATACCACAATAATACAATATTTCACTCACAAAATATTCAACAATCCTAGATTTTGAATATATAAACATATTTTCCCTTTACCTGAATTGTACTTTTGGCCAAAACATGTCGATTCTGGCCCACAGTGCAATGGCAAATCCATTAAAAATCTTGGCCACCAAAGTGAAATAACAATGACTGCTTTGACTGCATTACTGTGTGACTGAATGTCATCTAGACTAGAGCCACACAGACCCACTGAGACAAAAATGACAGGTGAGCTGATAAAAACGTACCGCTACATTACTGAATAGTGCAACTAATATAAAAGCTAAACAGGAGGACTAAAGAATTTTACGCATTTTAAAAGAAAAATGGAAATAAAAAAATAAAACTAATAGAATTAAAATAAATGTTACAGATGGTATGATTTAATGGCTTTTAATTGTAAAAATATAACACAGAATGGTGGGGGAGAACGAGACATAAGTATTATTATTTTTTTTATTTTTTTTTTTAAAGAATCAACACTCAGGAAATTCTTCCTATTAATTAACGTGTTGCTTTCTTTGGAAAGGGGATAGAGAAGAAGTGAAAGGTGGTGAGAGATGAAGGGCTTCAAATATGGCAACACTGTAATTGCGCGAGATGTTGAATTTTAGAACAGTTGTTGGGCGCCATCTGACGGTGAGTTGGCGAACTTTGTTGAAGCATTTTAGTTCATAGCCCTGTTATATTATTTTACTTCGTTGGGGTTAAGTGCTAAGGGAACACCGAAGGAGGACGCTGCTATATGTATGAGGGATAGAAAAAACCAATACATATTACTATTTTTCATAAATTGATGTTGCCTTGGTTGGGGCTCGAACCCGCAATCTCACGTGTAACAGTACAACGCGCTAACCATTACACCACAGCGCCCACATTTAAAATTAAAGTGCTAAAACCAAGAATGGATAGCGATATCTTAATAATAATAAATTTCCCTTTAAATGTAATTTTGTTATTGTTCAGAAGCCGACAGCATTAAATAAATACCAATATAATATAATATGAGGTACCAATATAATTATCTTTGTGATATTACTGAATTCTTTCATAAAATTCTGCCCACTAACATGGAAAGTATTCCAAGCTCCAACTTTCTCCAGCCGGCTCTGAATTTAAACACTCTTTTTATCGTAGGCGGCTTTAGCGGCTTGAGCCGCCAGCTTTTTCAGAACTACACAATTTATTTCGGCTTAAAGAAATAAATGAAAAAGCCGCCACTCGATTTTCGGCGGCGGCTACAATGAATAAAAAATTATATAGAGCGGCGGCGGCGGCAATGCGGCTACTAATCGGCTGCTTGTGTTAGAGAACCATTTCTAAAAATAACCTGTTTCATTGTTACGTCCACCTCGAGGTTTAAGGCGACGAAATTGGGGGAACAAATTAGTACCATTTTTAGTACTTTTTTGTTCGAGCTCATATCAAAAACATACGAATTTAGAAATAAAAAAATGTAAAACAATAGTGTGTCGCGAAGTTATCGGTCAAATCCTAATTAGCTCGATTATCAAAAAAGGAAGATATGCTTTGACCACTTAAATTATATACCCAGCTGAAAATTGTGTCTTAAGTGAAAAGTTAGCAGAAGCAGACATTTACCAAAGACTTCTTTAAAAAATGTCTGCACTTTTTTTCTGTTTCTACAAAAGAAACTGTACTTGTCATCATTACAAGAATATATTCATAACTCGTGCTGACGTAACTGCTTATTTGTCACATCTTAAAAAATTTAAAAAGTTGAAAAAAAAAACATTTTTACTATGAGGGCGAATTGAACCGCGAACCTCAAAACTAAAAATATATCAATGGCTGTGCTGACACATTCACCATAATCAATTCAAAACTTTTATGTACTAAATTTTAATTAAAAAATTCAAATAAAATTAATATAAGCTGTGTTTTCGACTTAATTTTTTACTTTTTTTTTTAATTGCCTAAACTTCTAATAGGTAGTTGAGGAACTGGAAAATTCGCACTTCTTGCAATTTGACTAACCCTAATATCTATAGGTATTTTGTATGGGACAGGATCGTCAGTCAGCAATGACAGCGACATGTCGCTCAGCCGTCATGGAGACATCTTTCTAACATTTCCAACTGGGTAATACATGTTTTCAATTTGGTTGCCAACCTTGTTCTGTTCAGTTCTTTTAATTGTATTTTTTTTTATTTACTCACATTTACTTAAATATTGTAAGGTTTTGTTACAAATTTTAGTTTAACTTTGGTTTTAATATTTTTTTCTCAAATAATTTTTTGTTTGTTCTGTTTTTGAATATAAAGCACAGGTGCACTTGAATGGTTATTATAAAAAATATGTATTTAAATTTTTGCAGTCATTGAATCTGAATGAACCATAATTGTAGTTAGTGCGTACAATCAACGAATATTTAATTAAATTTCTTTCTAGCCAAAACACTGATTGCTACCAGAAAAGGTCATAGGAAAAGTGTACAATGTTATTATAAAAGAAATACAATTAAACAGATATCCATGGCAAAATAAGTCAACAATTTTTGTAACAGATGTTGCAGACAAAAAAGAAAATTTATTAAATTTACCAATGACAATTCTAAAAAGTAATAAAAATATATTAAAAATAAATATTGTGTTATTTTGGGTTAAAAATATTTCTTTGTCTTATTTTATTCACATTAATTTTTCAGAAA
This sequence comes from Leucophora obtusa, assembly GCA_949987735.1. Classification (NCBI taxonomy): domain Eukaryota; kingdom Metazoa; phylum Arthropoda; class Insecta; order Diptera; family Anthomyiidae; genus Leucophora; species Leucophora obtusa. The sequence goes on from OX465296.1 coordinate 3,913,842, forward strand.
ACATTAAGGGTTTTCACAAGGGGTGTGCTATTTGTTGTATCGTTGTATCGTCCTAACAAAAAACAGAGTTGTTAAAAATTAAATTGAAAAAATACAACATTTGAGAATAGCACGATACAACATTTTTACGTATGTTTAGTGTCCTATGTTTCAGTGTGTTAACAGATAGAAAACTGAATAGAAAATCGTTGTTAAACTCAAATAAAAATTTGAACAACTCTGTTTTCTGTTAGGACGATACAACGATACAACAGATAGCACACCCTTTATGAACAACCTAATTATAAATTATTTATAGTTTGATTATCATTAATATCATAATTTTTAAAGTAATATTTTAGCTTTGAATAACTGACTTCAAAACTGACTTCAAAACTGACTTTTGCATTTCTGTCTTAAGAATTGCTTAAATCATTGTTCAACAAAGTATGAAGAAAATACATCTTATTTATATATATTTTTTTGTCTTTTTTATAGCTATTGATAGATTTTTATTTTTACAGTTCTAGTATTAAAGTCTCCTCTTAATCTTATTTTAATTGTACATTTTAAATAAAAATTGAATGCTTTTTTAACACTTGAGTGTCTAGTTTAATCAAAATATCATTAAAATAAAGCAGCATTTAGTTTGTAAATTTTTCTTTTAAAGTCACAGTTTTGAGGATGATAATAAAAAATTCCCAATACTTTTTCTTGAAATTTGTTCTTAACGTTGTTATTTTTGAAATGACGCAAAAATTAAATACATGACAGTCTAGCTTTATCCTTTAAGAGCCAAAGCACTAGAGAAGAAATAAAATTTTCCTGTTCAAAGAAGTTGTGGGAAAAAACTTTTACAATATTTTTGCCTTAACAACAACCGAAATGTAAATTGAAAATCATTTTAAACGCAGACTATAATTTTCTAATTTAAATTAATTGTATTTTTCAATTATTTTAAAATGTTTATCAATTACTCTCATTTTTCATTATTTTTATATTCTTAGCTACATATTAGATTTTTTAAACCGAAAATTTTTCACTTATAGAAATAAATCTGTAAAAATAGCAGAAAAGGCTACTAGAAATTAGTTAGAAATAACCTTGCAGAAAAAAATTATTAAGTTTTTTTTATATTTTATTATATTTGAGTTTTATTTATGTTTTATTTGAGTTTAAAATAATTGAAAATGACAAATTCTCCTGTTAAAATCTTTCGAAAATGTTGCTAAAAATTAGTGGACTAAAAACAGCAAACAGAAAGTGTTAAATCTACAAATTTTTCGTCAATTAAAGGTTTATCGTGCTAAAATCAATGGAAATGTTTGTTAAGTTATAGTAAACTGCTGATTTCAGAAGGCTAGATTTTTATTCGCATTAAAAAAAATTTTTTATTTAATATTTAAACACTTTTATTTGATTTTTTAGTCCAATAACACTGTACAATAAAATAATTTTTTTTTTTCAAACTAACAAGGTTCTGACAACTGATTCTGGCAGGGGGACATAACATATACCATGTATTGGCGTTTTAAAAATTTACGTCCGGCTTTTGCACACGTTTATTGTGAATCGGCATAAGAAACCATGTGAATCTTCCATTTTAGGTATAGGATGTGTTCAGCGAACTTATATAAAACACTACCAGAAATATTTTTGTGAAACATTTTAACCCTCTAACTCTTCAATTAAAGGGACTTTTTGATCCCTTTTTAAAAAGATACAAAATATTGTGTTTTTCTAACTCATTTTAAATTAGTGCCGAAAAGGACAGAATTTTTAAACTCTCCCAGTCAGAAATCGCCAGTGGTACAGAAAGCACAGGCATACCGCTGGTTAACCACGGTGTTGAAAATAAATGACTGACAGAACACTCATTTGCGACGCTTTGCCAGCGTTTGCAAAAAGCGTTTTGCCAGTATTTGTTTTACAAAAATTTCGGAGGTTTATAAAAAAAACCAATGGCAAAGAATGGACTTAGAGTGATATGCCTAGGTTTCCAACCAGCTTATGGAATGCACAGTGGTTATCGAATGCTGACGCTTCGTTAAAAAAAAGTTTGTAGTCAGAAGGTTCCTTGTTCAAGTCCGGTTGCAAGCAAACAAATTTTTTAAATTTTTTTTGAATTTAAAATATTTTTTGTTTTATAAAATCAATTTTTTTGTTTGTGGGAAAGCTCCTTAAAGAACAACTTCTTTTTTTTTTTGCTCTCATAACGCTGGCATATTAGTTCCAAAAAACTGTTTGCCAGTACTAGCATTTTAGCACAGCCAGTAGTTGTCCAGCTATTATCACTCATTCATGTGTTTAGCCACACATATAGTGTCGTTAGCTCAGTGGGTAGAGCAATCGTCTGCCAATCTAACGGCCTGGGGGGTAACCGCGTAACTCGATTCTAATAGAAATTTTCGAATTCGTAAATCTTGCAAATATTGTTAAAATATAATTCTGTATTAAAAAAAATTTTTTTTCGAATCGAGTTACGCGATAACCCCCCTGGGTTAAAATCACGGCAGGACCAAAAAAAAACATACATATGAACTTTTTTTAAATTTTATTTTGGAAAATATATTTCCAGCCCGCCTATTTATTGGTTTTGCCGTTTTTTGAACAGCCGTTCCTTTTGTCTAATGATGTTATCATTTTGGTAATGGGAAAGCACTTTTTGCCACTTTCTGATTTGTATTACCTATTAAAGTGCTTTGCCACCGCTTTCCCGTTTGTGTTTTTCTCACTGCGCTGTTTTAAAGTCTACAATTTGAAATTAAAAAAAAATTTGTTTTAAGAAATTTCAAAAAATTAACCATTAGACTTTAAGGCTTATTAAGGACATATTAGAGATTAAAAACTACAAAAATTGTAGGAATTTCTTTTTTCATTTAGCTAGGGCAGAGATTTTATTTCAACGGATTTCGAGAAAACAGCGATTTTTGGCAAAGCTTTCTTTATTTTTTAATTCCATATGTTTTTGACCGGCATAATACAGCATAGGATCAAATACTTCAATTCTCTAAATTAGGGCAAAATGGAGATCCAACAAATATCCACTGTTAAAGGTAAAATGTCAAATTTTAGGAGATTTTAATTTTGCTAAACATATTGTTACGAAATTGTATTAGCCTAGTAAGGTTCTGGAATTTTGGAAGAAAAATATCCCAAGAGACGGAATTTACAAAAACCGTAATCTGGTAACACTACATTTAAGTAGACACTACTGCATATGCTATAATGTTAAGTGCTATAAATAAAATAAGTGTTATAATGTTCGTGAAGGGGAAGTCGCGCATTGCCATTTGTGGAGTTAAAATGCGTTAAGTTAGTTAATTGCGTGTTAGCATTTTATAGTGAGTTGCGCAATAGAGTTGGTATAGGTGTGTGTGCTCTACCGTTGTATGTAAAGTAGTAAAGTGTTAAATAAAAAAATATTTATATATATATTATTTGTATATAAATAAAGGTAAAAACAGTACCAACGAATATATTATTTCGAGCTACCCTGATGTTTCTGAAAACTATATTCTGCCGGAAGATTGATCCCGTATGTCGAATAAATAATATCGTGAAAATATGTATCAAAATTGATCGACACATAGAGAATTTTGCTGGACGAGTTTTAATGATATTTTTCAGTAAACTACCCAGTGTAGAAAATCATTACCAGATATGTGGTTATGTAACTACATACTTGGCAATGGTAACTACTTACTTTTGTTATTACATTTCTTATTACCTTTATATGGCGATGTCGCGAAAAATAATGAGTTGTCGTTACACACCAGCTTACGAAAAATCAAAAAATATATCGTTACATATGTGCTTACCAGTACTGATAAAAATAATGAGTCTAAAAATAGATTTCCAAAAAAATTAATTATATAAAAAAAATATTTTTTATTGTATTTTTTTTAAATAAACTTTGCTGGTGCGGGAATCGAACCTGGGTCTACAGATTGCCAGTCAATAGCTCTACCATCTGAGCTATATCGACATGTAATATTTAATAGATAAAAACATAATTGACCTGCTGCACACAAGTAAGCTTAATCGCCAACATACAAAAAATCAAAAAATATGTGGTTACATATATCCTTACCAGTGTTTAAAAAATATTGAGTCTAAAAATAGATTTCAAAAAATTTTCAAAAAAATCTAAAAAATTATTTTCTATATGAAATAATGATAAAAATAAGTCATTATCTGTAACTCGTTATTATATGTTTTAAAATAATGCAGAAGGTAAGTGGGTGTCATTACTGGTACTCCAAAAAATAATGATATGTCATTACCGTTTCTACACTGGGTAATGAAGTTTTCTTCACAAAGTAAGGGAAAAATTTCTTAAAATTTATGAAAAAGCTTTATATATTTTATGAATCTAGTTTTAATGAAACTTTTTCATGGAGTGTATGAAACCTTCAATAAATAGAATGAATTTTTTCACAATATTTTATGAAAAATTTCATTATTTCAATGAAAAGTTACAATGGACGAGTTCCAGTGCAACTTCATTGGTCTAATCTGAAAGTTTCAACCAACCTCTAGCGATGTTAGAGGCGAATTTAGAGAAAATCTGTTGGAGAATGTGTGGACATTATAAATGGGATATAAATAAGCCACTGGTCATGAGGGGGTTAAACATAAGCGTCACATTGATGTTTAAAAGTCTTTAACTGTAAAAATCCAGGATTTTTTTTGCCAGTAAATAAAAAAACCCAAATTATGGCCAACTTAATTGTATTTTAACTCAAATTTTATTGATACTGGCTTTGGGATTCGTGTGGAGTTTTATCCGTGTGTGTGTAGCTGTTGTTTTCTTTCTTCAAAATTGTATAAATAATATAACAATATTGGAACCGACAAAACAGTTTGCATGTTATTGTCCAGTTCTGCTGCATATAATTTTTTTTATTATTTTCTTTTGGTTTAAGAATAGTTTAGTGTTTTTTTTTTTTTACTTACCAACCTGGTTGGCTTAAAGACTGATGGACTGAATGTGTTGCTGTTGTTTTGTAAATGCGTCTGTAACAATTTATTTATGAATGTTTCGTTTTAAGAGAGAACACCAAAAAAAAAAAAACAAAAACACAATATTTATTCAACTGAATTGCATTTTTATTGCTTTTGGCCGAGCTGAAAAAGAAGGAGACGGGGGAAAAACTGTATTGAGCTGTCATTAAATTGTTTGTGATTTGTATGAAACTCTTGTTTAGCGGGAAATCTTTTACAATAAAACCCCAATCCACGAATTATTACATATAGCCAAGTCTCCAGCCATCCAGCTAAAAGAATCCGCAATCCACAACACGATTAAAAGCTCTTCGTGTTTTCGTTTTTTTTTCTTTCTCTTTTTTTTTATGGGTGAAAGAAGCTTAAGCAGCAGGAAAACGAAGACATGTTTCATGTGCCGTTGTTTTGTTGTCCGATGTACTTAAATTGTCGTCCAGCAAAAATCCATTTATTTGTAACATAACCAACAGTAAAAACAACAACAATCAATAATGTCAGAATTCCTTTTTTAAAGAGAAATTATTAAGTGGCAGATATGGGTTATTTGGATATTGCTGTTGCTGTTGCTGTTGCTGCTGCTGTTGTTTGTTTTGTTTATATCTCTTGTTCGAGATAAAAATTTAATGATGACAAATATGAACATTTTTATGAGATTATTAAAAGGCATTTAAAGAAAAAAATACTCCCTGACCAGTTTATGATTGTATCACTTAAAAGGTCATATTCATAAAAAAAAAAATTATATTAAACATTTATTTATTCATCGTAAATGTAATACAAGTGCTAATGTGGGGCAACATGCTGATTTTTACTGATTCTAAAGTACTTTGTAAAGTAAGAAAGAAAATAATTCTACAAGTAAATGTTGTTCTTAAGCAAATATTGTTCTTAATGAGAAATGCAACATTTCCTTGTAGTAAAAAAACTTTAAATTTGTAAGTAAAAGTGCAATGTGGAATATGACTGAGAATTTCGATTTTTTGTATTATGAAAATATTATAGGATTCTATATTATTTTCATTCATAAAAGAAATCATATTAAAAAGTCTTTAATAGGTTAGCCAAAGAACCTGGGAATCGGGAAGTACAAATTGACTGTTCTACCGGGACGAATTGTTTCAAATGCCATCGCCTAAATATTTTAACACAATTAAAGAGACATTCATGACTCACATGATCACGAAAGCGAACATGCCGCAGAACGGCCAGTTCTTATTTCCTGGTTTCCATGTTCTTTGGGTTAACTATTTAATTTTCTGATCCCAATTAACAACTTGTTTGGCAATCTTTCTTAACTACATAATTTACTTAAGTTTACAGCAACAATTATTGCAACTTTGTTATTATCGTACTAAAAATAAACACACAATATAATTTTCTGTTTAAAATCGAAATCAATTTTGTGCAAAATATTATTCAATATTCACGTATTCAATCATCTTTTATGTAGAATCATAATTCCCTTGAACTCTTACCACCACTTACTATACAATTATCGAATTGAATTTTCATTTGCAACAATGACAATTATATGGGTTAAAATCATTCACAAATCGAAATTGCTGGTTAACGTTTTTACTTTTGTTGTTGTTGTTATTTAGCTTTTGTTGCCAGTTCTCTCGACTCGTGTTTGAGTTGTTGTTGGTGATTCAGAAAATGAAATTTTGATTGGTTTTGATTTGTTGTATGTTGTTGCTATGGCTTGTATTTTGGGGATTTTGGCGAAAGTCTACCTAAAATCAATATTTGCATTGAGGTTTGTTTGTAGTTTGAGTGCTGTTGTGAAAACTATTGTTGTTTTTTAACAGAGGCAGGCACAAATTTGTCATCGGGGGCCATATTGTTGTCTTTCATAAGGTACAACGGGCCGCACTATTTAAAAAGAGTACAGCTAAAGTAAAAAAATATACACTGCGGGCTGAATTGAAAACAAAAATTATCGCAATAATATTATTTAAATTATTTGGCAAAATCATACTTTTCTCTAAAATATTCAAATTTAAAACACCGTCACGACTAAGTTAAATAAAGGATACATTCTCAGAAATAAATCTGTAAAAATAGCAGAAGAAGCAACTAAAAATTAAGAAGAGTCCGACCGAACAGTTCAACCACAAAATGTATTTGCACGATATTCGGTATGTTGAAGCATATGGAAAAATTTGGCTTATGGAAAAATGTTTGTTAGTCCGATTGGAATCCATTTTGGAAGTTAAGCTTTAAATTCACTGTTCTTCCGCCAAAAATGAAAAAGTTCGGGGCCGAACAGTTAACTTGATATTCTTTGACATTCAAATTCGCATTAAATCGTCTCAATAACCATTTTCCAATTATCAGAATTTCTAAGGAATGCCTCTAAATACCGAAAAATCGAGCAAATGTCGCTTTTTGGGCGAACTATTCGGTCGGACACTAAAAATTTGTTAAAAATGATGTTTCAGAAAAAACTGCTGAAATTAGCAGATTTTTTTTGCTAAATACTTGTAAATTAAGAACAGCAAAAATAAAACTGTGAAATTTACAGAATTTTAGTTATATTTAAATTAACTTTTAGTTAATTGAAATTTACAAATTGTATTGTAGAATCTGCAGAAAATCTTGCTTAATATTAGTGGACTAAAAATATCAAGAACAAACTGTTATATCTACAAAATTTTTGCTATATTTAAGCTAAATTTAATTGAATGCAATCAGCAGAAATATTTGCTAAAAAAATTGTAAACTGCTGTTTTCAAAAGGCTCGATTTTTATTTGCATTTAAAAAATTTTTTGTGATATTTTAGGCTACAAATTGTTTAGGAAAATTTTTTTTTGATTTTAGCAGGTTAATTTGCTATTTTCCATTAACAAAAATTTAACAAAAATATAACTGAAATTTAGTATTTTTAACAGTTTTATTTTTGCTGGCCGTAATTTACTAGTATTTAGCAAAAAAAATCTGCTAAATTCAGCAATTTTTTCTGCAGCATTATTTTTAACTAATTTTTAGTAACTTTTTTCTGCTATTTTTACAGATTTATTTCTATTAGTGTATGTAGATAAATATTTTTATTAGGGCAGGAGGAAGAAATTTTTGATTTAGAAAAAAATTTTTAAACAAAATTTCTTTATTTTTAACTCCACAATTACCTTGAGCTTAAGGTTTGTTTTCTATATATAGAAAATTTTTTTATTTTCGATATTTCGCTACTCCATTCAGGAAATAACAAATTAACAAATTGTTTATAATTTACAAATTGTTTATAATTTGTTAATATGTTATTTCCTGAAGATGCTACGCAATGGAGTAGCGAAATATCGAAAACAAAAAAACTTTTTTTATATAAAAAAACAAACCTTAAGTCAAGGAAATTGTGGAGCTCAAAATTAAAAAGATGGTTAAATAAACGACAAGAATTTACAAAATTTCTTAATTAACTGTATTTAAAACAAAAATCGTTCTTAGTTCTGGGCTGTAAAGCTGGGCCGCACTAAAATTGGACCGCATTTGCCCACCGTTGATTTATACGTATATGTATATTTTGTTGGTTGTATGTATTTTGTTACAAAATAAAAGAGTTAACTTTCGCATCAATAAAAAAACGAAAAAAGAACTACGCGAAAATTGCATGTCACTACGCACTAAATAAATATGTTTTTGTGCTGATTAACCTTTAGAAATTCAGGGTATTGCATGCACTTTTTTGTTTGTTTTTTTTTCTGTGATTGGTAGTATATCGAATGCTGCTCCACTTTAAACCAAATGTTAAAAGGATGGCTTAAAATTCTTTTATATCTTAAAAAAGTGTTCCTCGAATTGATGATTAACAGTTTTTTAACTTGTAAAAATGAGTTAAATTTTACCGAGAATGCTTTATATTAGAACGTACCTAAAAAAAAAGTTCGCCGTACACCCTCCAATATGATGTATTTTTGAAAGGCGATTTCAAAACAAATTTTTTTTTGCCGACCGTAGGGGTCGCCTTTTTTAATTTTTTGTTATAGCTTTGGTATTTAAAATCGGATTTTAAAGTGTGATATATCGTTTTTTTTGCCACGAGAAGACCAGTGTTTTGCTATATAGTAAAAATCCAATTAAAAAAAATTTAAAAAGGCGACCCCTACGTTCAGCAACCAATATATAAAAAAAATTTCTACTGGGTTTAGCGAAAAACTTCCTTTGCAAAAGTTTAATGATTTTTTGCGAGCTTTAATTTTCTGACATTAGGGTGCTGCATTAGGGTTGTAGCAACTGAGATCTGATAGGTAACTACTAGAACGGGATAATTGGGCAAAAAAATGACCTTAGAGCAAAACACTGGTCTCCTCGAGAGAAAAACATCGATGTATCATACTTTAAGATCCGACTGTAAATACCAAAGATATAACGAAAAATGTAAAATGGCGACCCCTACGTTCGGCAAAAAAAATAAAATTTTTTTTTGAAACTGCCTTGCAAAAATACTTCATATTGGAGGGTGTACGGCGCACTTTTTTGTTCTTGCCTGTAAGGTGGTACGCTCTACTGTATATTTTTAAAACTTCCCTACGGGAAATTTTAACAAACTGTCACCGAACTGGCCCCTTTGTATGAAATAGACTGGTCACTTTTACATGGCGTTGTCATAGGAGGGGGAAATTGACCCCTTGTGACATGTCACAAGACAAATCGTAGGACAGGTTACTGAACTCTCATAAAAAACAACGTTCAGGGACCTGTCCTGGGATCTGTCTTGTGACATGTCACAAGGGGTCAATTTCCCCCTCCTATGACAACGCCATGTAAAAGTGACCAGTCTATTTCATACAAAGGGGCCAGTTCGGTGACAGTTTGTTAAAATTTCCCGTAGGGTTGTTACTAATCTGGGCCATGTTTCCACATATTAGTTTTGTTCGTATAATTTTTTGAACCAATCCTGGAAGCATTCCACATTGCGTCTCTGTTTTGCATTTAAATACTAAACTACACTCATATAAATAAATCTGTAAAAATAGCAAGAAAAGTTACTAAAAATTAGTTAAAAATTGTACTTCAGAAAAAATTGCTAAAATTAGCAGATTTTTTGCTAAATATTTACTAGCAAAATAAGAACAGCAAAATTAAAACTGTTGAATTTACAGAATTTTAGTTATAATTAAGTTAACATTTATTGTAAAAAAACAAATTCTACTGTAAAATCTGCAGAAAATTTTGCTAAATATTATTGGACTAAAAATAGCAAAAATAAACTTTTCTGTCTACAAAATTTTTACTATTTTTAAGCTAAATTTAGTTGAATGCAAATAGCAGTCTATCCTGCTAAAATCAGCAGAAATATTTACTAAAAAATTGTAAACTGCTATTTTCAAAAGGCTCAATTTTTATTTGCATTAAAAAAAATCGAAAAAACTTTGAAAATTTAAAATTTTTTGATGATTGTTTTTGGCTACTAATTATTTAGCAAAATTGTTTGCTAATTTTAGCATATTAATTTGTTATTTTCTATTAACAAAAATTTAACTCAAATATAACTACAATTCTGTATATTTAACAAATTTATTTTTGCTGTTTCCTATTTTAATAATATATAGCAAAAACAATCGGCTAATTTAGCAGTTTTTCTGCAGCATCATTTTTAACAAATTTTTGGTAGTTTTTACTAAATTTTTTACAGACTTGTTTCTATTAGTAAGGATATATTGTTAGATGACTCTCTGTAATTTTCAAAAGCTTTTTTAACACTGTAAATTCAAAAAATAATAATACCCCGTAACCGTTTCTACACTGGGCGCCTATTGGACTATTATTAGGCATCAAATGAAAGGTACTTAAAACAAGTTTCTTTCAGTTGGCAAGATAGACTTTTACGGATACACTTTTTGGGTGAACTACAATCGACATACTGTAAAAATATTTTGAGAACTCTAACAAAATTATTATAATTAATCCATCATGTTCTAGTTTTTCGTTGCGTGTCTATTTTGTGCTTAACTATTGTAATTCTCATTAAGTTCATGTTAAAAAAAATTATAATTATCATCCAACTAATTTATAGTTTGCAGTCATAATATGATCTAAAAATGATGTGTTGACGATGTCGATAAGCATGCGTTTAAGCCATAACAGCAACATCAAACTTTTTTATTGTGCGTAGTTTTTCATTCTCTGAAAGCTGTAGCAATTGTGATGTAAGCAACATGTTGTTCAGGCATACCATTTTTTTTTTGTTTTGTGTGAACTGTTTTTGCTACTTTTGCCTTCTTTTAGTACCTCATTTTGTGTATATAAATTGTTTTGTGCATCGTTAACGACAGCAATATAAGATCGAGTCAAAATAATCGTCAGTCAGTCATTCATTCCATCCATATCATAAGCCAACCAAGGCTACACAATAAACAGTACACAGAATTATTGTTGTACATTAGGGATATAGCTTTTTTTTTGGGGTGCAAGCTTCCAAGGATAACCCCAATAGATAATATTGTTTTAATAATAAAAACAGTTTATTTTAAACCAATTTGGTAAAAAAAACTTCAAATTTTCAAATATTGCATTTGGTAAAATTTTTTTTTGTTAAAATGGTGGGAAATAATTCTTACTGAAGTTTGTGTTAGAAATCTAGAAAAAGCTCACTATTTTGGGAGTCAAACATTACTTTTTTTAAATAAAAAAAAAAAAAATCATTTATATAAAACTTCAATGCGTTTGGTGCGGGAACTTTTTTAACGATCGTGAAAAATTAAAATCGTAGTTCTCAATATTTTTCCATGCTCTACTTGATTTTGCCTTGGGAGAAATGATATTTGTAAAAATTTTAAAAAGTTATATTCCTATTGTACATATGATATTGTCTGTGTGCAGTGGCGATGAGGTTAAGAATGATGACGACGACGGTGAAGATGAAGATGATGATGAGGTTTAATATTGGTGGAACATGTACATGAAGCTGCAAAATGTTTTACCAACTGATTACAAAGCGGTTGCAAAAGCTTTTGTAATACTCTAAAATATACTATATATAATAGGGTAACTCGATAAATAAATTTTGTTGTAATAGAGATCAAGTGATACTTATTAATGCGCTGAATACGGGGGAAATGACTGAACAATTTTTGGCCAGTATTTGTAATTTTAAAAATTGGTATCAAAACAAACATTTTATCAAAAATTTTGTTGAAGTAATTTTTGCTGATGTAATTTTTACTTTTTTGCTGAAAAGAAAACGCATAAAAATAAAAAACAATAACAGAAAGGTGAATAGAAAAGAAAACTATGAATTAGCTACACTACATTTAATGCCTTACGTGGGTTAGATGGCTAAGCTATCGAGCTCTAGTATAGTTACATTTGTAATGTAGAAGTGCATGGGTTCGATTCCTATAGCCGACGGTTGTTGAAAAATTATCATATAGAAAACAATCTGACAATAAAATATAAACAATAATACAATTTAATGGAAAATCACTGAAAATCCATGGAAAAAAGAGGCAAAAACTAGATATAGTCTGATTTGCAAATTAATGTGTTTATAACTTTTAGAAAAAAGGTTTATTCTTCTTAACCTCAAACCTACTAAATGAAAAATACATTTTTTTTTTTAAATTTTTCTCTTTAAAGTTTCTTTTATTTAAAGTTTTAAAGGCATATGTGGATTAGAATTATTCCTTGGAGCACACAAAATTAATAGGCTGGTTAACTGGCGGCTTTTAAGACCCATTTTCCCAAAAACTTCCAAAATGGCATCTAATCTAATTTTAAATGCTTTTCTTATAAAAAGTTTGTCCTTACGTAATTTTTGATAATTGCTTTTCGAGAAAGTGTAATACTTTTTTTTTCCCAAGATATATTAATATCGGGATTTTCAATTAACTGACTCACTCACGTTCACGTGAATATATTAGAGGTTCACTCCCACTCACACGTGATTCGCCTGCCCATATCTACTACACTAATAAAGAAGTCATTAAAAAATTAGTTAAAACTATTAAAAATTAGTTAAAAATGATGCTGCAGAAAAAGCTTCTAATATTAGCAGATTATTTTTGCTATATATTAGTAATATAGGAACAGCAAAAATAAAGCTGTTAAATACACAGAATTTTAGTTATATTTGAGATAAATTTTTGTTAATGGAAAATAGCAAATTAACCTGCTAAAATCAACAAAAAATTTTGCTAAATAATTTGTAGCCTATAAAATTTGTTTGGCTATTTTTCTCCACAGTTTCTGTCTAATTGTATGGGGGCACCCTAATGTATAGTGTTCTTCTCACATATGTACCTGTTGCAAACTTTTTATTTTATGAAAGCATTTTTGATACCACAGACACGCAATGCCATTTTCAATGATATTAGAGGGTCGTTAAAAAGTTACGTGTTCCCTTAAAAGCAAAATGAGAAAAAACTGAAATAATATATAAAGAAGAACTCTTTTTGAAATCCAAATAAGTTAAAAGCAGCTAAAACTTTTTCAATATATCGTATTTTTTTTAAAACAATTTTTGCATTTTTAAGTTTAATTTATTGGTTTTTTATGCATTACATTTTTATTTTCTACTGTTTGCTAAAATAAAAAACAAAATATATTAATTTTCCGCATATAGTATATATTGATGACCCAATTTGTAAGCATATTTTTTATTTTCTTATACACCACTAACTCGACTAACACAAGAAATATTTTTATAAATATTTTTTGTGTAAATTTTTTGTATGAAAAATTTGAGAAAACCAAAAAACAAATTGTTATTTATTGAAGATTTTTAACTTGATTTACAAAGTTTTATATTTTGTGGATAGTCTAATACCACACTAAGAGAATTTTGTTGACAAATTAACTGCAATTGCAGTTAAAAATGTAAATATTGCAGTTGCATTTAAAAATAACTGATATTGCAGTTATTTCAGCTACAAATGCAATTAAAAATAATTGCAATTTTAGTTAACTACAATTGTAGTTACTTTTCTAACTGCAATTTTAGTTACTTTGGCCGACATAATTCTGCGAGTACAGCTAGATAAATAGTATCTATTTTTAAACAAATATAAGTCATTATCCCCACAGTTTTTCCTCATAATGCCCTTGTGGTCAAAAATAATTTGCTAATTTCAGCAGTTTTTTCTGCATGGCCCTTTTTAACAACTTTTTAGTTGGTTCAACTAAAATCTTTACAGACTTTTTTCTATAAGTGTAAATATGGCAGTGTAGGAATTATGACAATTCCTGTCACAGGAATTATGACAATTTTGCACACTGCCATATTTACACTTATAGAAAAAAGTCTGTAAAGATTTTAGTTGAAACAACTAAAAAGTTTGTTAAAAAGGGCCATGCAGAAAAAACTGCTGAATTTAGCAAATTATTTTTGCTAAATATTAGTCAGATATTAACAGCAAAAATTAAACTGTGAAATATATAGAATTTTAGTTATATTTGAGTTAAATTTTAGTTAATAGAAAATAACAATTAAACCTGCTAAAATAAGAAAAAAATTTTGCTGACCAAAAAATTAGAAAAACAATTAAAATGTCAACGAAATTTAACATTAAATAAAAAAAATTTGCAGCTATTTCGTTTTGCTGTTTTTATTTAGCAAAATTTTCTGCAAATTTTACAGTTTAATTTGTTATTTTCAATCAACTAAAAATTAACTCAAATATAACTAAAATTCTGTGAATTTAACAGTTTTATGTTTGCTGTTCCTAATTTACTAATATTTAGCAAAAAAATTTGCTAATTTCAGCAGTTTATTTCTACAAAGTCATTTCGAACTAATTTTTGGTAGTTTTTTCTGGTTTTTCTAAATAACGTCTTTCTGTTATATCTTGGCTATGATTTTTAAAAATTATTCTTTTAACAACGGAAAGTCTGTAGTTTTATTTACTGAAGCAAAACTGTTTTGTAGGTGACCTTACAAAAATGTTTTTTCTACAAATAGCTGTTTTCTTAAAAGCAGCGACTATATAAAGTATCCCTTAACTCGAGGCTTAGATGCCTAAATATTATTCTTCCTTTTTTTTTTTTGCCTTTTGTCGTTGATTATGTTTGGTTAAAGAAGAAGAAAAATTTCATTGAGATATCGATAAAAATCTTAAATTTAATTTTTTTTTTATTATCATCAAAGCGTTGAAAATTTTTCAAAGAAATTTTTGTAATAAAATACCGTTTGCTTATGGCTTTGCTTTTGTTATTTCTTCTTCTTATTGAGTTTGAAAAACAACCTTATCATCCCGTTAAAGAAGAGTTTCTTAATTTAAAATATATATCATCGTAACATGCAACCAAAGTTAGCAACCGGTCAACCAGCAACCATCATCGAAAATCAAAACATGATTTTGAAATATATGGCTCTTTGGTTTTATGTATAGAGAGGCCTATAAAAATTCAATTACTATTCAGGTCAGTTAAAAAAATAAAATTATTCCATTAAATTTAATTTAAAAATTTAGTTTTTCATAAAGTAAAGTACATAATGATGTTCAATTAAGTTAATTGACTTTTGTGAAATTTTGATTAATTTTATTAATTACATGAGTTTACAGACTAAAATCCACTATGTTTTTTTTTCTCAATTTAAAATAAGTAAATATTTACTTTAACAAAAAAAAATTTTGATATAAATATAAATTGGGAATAATATAATCACATTTAAATAAACACAACTATAGAAAAATACTTAAAAAAAATTGGGAGTCATAATTTACAAAATGGTTTGTAAATTATGACTCCCTTATGATTGCTTCAAAAGTAATAGTTAGTGTATTTTTACTGCTATTTTTAGAAATAACTCCGAACAACTTCAAAAAAAGTACTTCTTTCATTGCTTCCAAAGTATTCGTTAGTGTATGTTTACAGCTTTTTTAGAAGTAAATCTGAAGAACATCCAAAAAACCACTTGTGATCGTAAAAAGGGTTTTTGATACAATTTATTTCCCAACAGATGAACACGGGTTCGATTCCTGGTGGAACCAATATATATATTTTTTTTTTTAATTTTTAAAAATATATAAAATAAAATAAATAAAGAATTGATTTTTATGTACCTGTGAAAATAGTACTGACCAAACTACTGAATTGTAGTGCATCTTTTGCTTTTGCTTAATAAGTACTTTTATTAAAGAGAATAATAAAATGGAAAAGTGGTGTTTTATGCCAGTCAACTTTCCTATCAAAGAATAGCTCAGCAGTAAAAAGCTAGACTAGCAATCTTTAGATCACAAGTTCGATACCCGGTGGTTGCAATAAAAAATTTTTTTAAATAAAACAATTATATTTTTTTTCCGAATTTTGTTTTTTTTTATACTTTCAATTGATGAGAAAGAGTTTGAAAATGTTTGAAAAAATGTTGAAATGGCAGTACTACTTTACTATGACAACTAAATAAATGTTGAAAACAGTTATAGGTCTTTGAAAAAAGAAGTACCTCTAGATCATTAATTGTAGGAATTTTTTTACTGCTTTGACATCTCTTTTTTTTTTGCTGTGTAGTTATTACATTGTTAGACAAATATTCGGTAAATTTGGAAAAATAATAGAATTTAATTTATTTTGATTTATTTACTGAAATTTTATTAATTAAAAAAAATTATTTTAAAATTTATGTGTTATTTATATATTTATAATTTTCAAAAGCCCATAATTTGACGAAGAATACAAGGCATACTTAAAGAAATTCTATTGATAAACGAAAAAGTTATGACAAATTATAGAAATGCAATTATCTGAAATGTTATGATTTAAACCGTGGCGTATGAGCAATATTATATTTTTTATATAATATTACTCATACGTCATTAATATAAATAGAAGGTATACAAAGTAGGGACAGTTTAATTAGGGGCGGTTTAAATTGAAATTCTTTTTAACAAAATATTTGTGAAACATTAACAGCTACTGAAAAAGTAAAATACAAACCGGTGAACAAACAGAAAAAAAGAAGCAAATTAAAAAAAAAAGTTGTGATGACATCAACATTTAACAATAAACAAGCAAATGTCAAGACTGACATTGTTTTAAAGCAAAGGTACGTTATTGTAGTGGAAGTTGATGGAAGACATACGAGGCCACTAGCTTGATGTACGACATTGTTGTCAAACAAATGAATGAATGTCTACTAAAGTGGTCGTCGTCATCCGTAGTAGTTGGTCGGTACTTGATCGAACTGTTGTTTAATGTTGGGGATTTGTTTTTGTTGTTTATTTAACAACTTGCATGGTGGACGGCGACGACAACGACAACAACGGATATGCAAATCGATTGCAATTTACGAAATTATGCAAACCAAATCACAAAAGCATACCAGAAAAGATGAGGATCGGATCATTTTTATAAAGGCAACGACGGATCTACACTTTGCTTAAGGTTGCTGTTGCTGTATTTTTTCTTTTTGTTTTTGTCGCTGTTGTTGCTTTTTATGAAAGATTTAAAATAATGATGTTTTGTAAGGCAACACAGCACAATCACACAATGGTTTCAAATCAAACAGAAAAAAGTAACAAATAAATCCTAAAAATTCTACATTTTTTTTGTTTGTTTTGTATTTCAAAACAAACCAAAAAACATTCGTTAATTCAAAAATAAAGTATTGCAACCGAAGAAAAAAAAACGCCAAAAATGATTGTTATCGCTCCTTGGCACAATTTAACTGACAAGACAGCAACAGCAGCGAAACAATCATAGTTTTGTTTTTATGTTTACACTCATAAAACAAGATGGTAGAAATAGCTAAGAAAAATGTGCGACCACATTTACTGGTACTATTCTGAAACAAAGTGGGGGATTTCAAGGATGGACCGTGCTAACGTTATAAAACTGAAAACGATTAAAAACTGTTTTAGATTAAAAAGCTGGAAGATCGATTAAGAGTACACTAATAGAAAAAAGTCTGTAAAATTTTTGGTTAAAACTACTAAAAATTTGTTAAAAATGATGCTGCAGAAAAAAACTGCTGAAATCAGCACATTATTTTTGCTATATATTAGTAAGATAGGAATAGCAAAAATGAGAAGCAACACTCAGGAAATTCTTCCTATTAATTAACGTGTTGCTTCCTTTGGAAAGGGGATAGAGAAGAAGTGAAAGCTGGTGAAAGATGAAGGGCTTCAAATATGGCAACCCTGTAATTGCGCGAGATATCGATTTTTAGCACAGTTATTGCGCGCCATCTGATGGTGAGTTGGCGAACTTTGTTGAAGCTTTTTAGTTCATAGCCCTGTTATATGCAGAATATACAGAATTTTATTTATATTTGCGTTAAGTTTTTGTTAATAGAAAATATAAAATAACAAATTAACCTGTTAAATCAGCAAAAAAAATTTGCTAAATAATTAGTAGCCTAAAAAATCACAAAAAACTTTAAAATTTTCAGTTTTTTTTTTGCTTTTTTAAATAAAAATTTTTGAAAATAGCAGTTTATAATTTTTTTTTAAACAAATATTTCTGTTAATTTAACAGTATAGACTGCTATTTGCTTTCAACTAAATTTAGCTTAAAAATAACAAAAATTTTGCCGATATAACAGTCGGTTTTTGCTATTTGTAGTCTACTGATATTTATGAAATTTTTTTTCAGATATTGCAGTGCTATTTGTCATTTTCAATTAACTAAAAATTAACTTAAACACAACTAAAATTCTGTAGTGTTGTTTTTTCAAACGCGTCGTATAGACCAAATTCAATTAATATTGTCATTAATATGTATTTTTATTAATTCTAATTTAGTAGGTTTGAGGTTAAGAAGAAGAATACTCCTTCCTCAAAAGTTATAAACACATTAAATTTGCAAATCAGACTAGATCTAGTTTCTGCCTTTTTATGGACAGGCTTCATCAGTGATCTTCCATTAAATTGTATTATTGTTTATATTTTTATTGTCAGATTGTCTCTATATGAATAATTTCAGAAGTGATCAAACAGACATATACAAACATTCTACTTCAGATTTTCTGTTTATCTTCTTATCTGTAAATTTAACAGTTTTAATTTTGCTGTTCTTATTTTACTAGTATTTAGCAAAAAAATCTGCTAATTTAACACTTTTTTGCAACATTATTTTTAACTAATTTTTATTTGCTTTTTCTGCTATTTTTATAAATTTTTTCCTATGAGTGTAATAATAAAATAATCTCGGCGGAAGTTTCGAAGGCTGTTAATCACGAATCTGAGATCAGAATTCAAAAATCCGAATTGGCATATCCAAAATGGCGGCCTTGAATTTTAAGAAAATTATATTGTGGATCTAAAAGGCATATTTGAAAATGATTTTGGGCACTGAATACTAATATGAAACCAAAAATTTAGAATACAAAATGACAAAATTTAGAAACCAATATGACACCGCCACACTGGATGTGCCAAATGTAGTTTGAATTTTTGGTTTCGTATTTGTTATCAGTGAGCCAAAGTCATTTAGAAATGTGTTTTTACATCCAAAACATAAACTTTTTAAAACTCACGACTACCATTTTGGACCCGCTATTTTGAATTTTATAATACTGATCTCAGATTCATGATTAGCAGCCTAGAGAACTTCCTACATGATATTTTTTGTTTCATTTAAGGGTCATAATCGATCCTACAGCATTAAAGAAATTCTAAATAAATTAAATTTTCATTAGCCTTTCTTAAAAAAAAAAAACTAATAATAATAATAAATCCAAAAAGTAGTTCTAAAAGTGCCCAACAGATGAGGTTAGATTTTCCCTATTTTAAAAGGAATTTTCTGTCCGACACTTCTTTCACCCTAATTTTTAATACCGAATTCGATGATGAAGGATTTTACTTTAACTTTTAATTTATAATTATATTTTATATAAAACAGCGATAGACAGTCTGCCTTTTGTATTTTTACACAATTGAAAAATTCCATTGCAATATTTAGTATTCACTAATTGGATTTAATTAAATTACTTAGAGTAGAGTGCAAAATTGCTATTTCTATTTTAGCTATTTCTCCATGTCCAAGATGGAAAATATGTATTTGGTGAGGTGTAGTTTTTTTTCTAAACATATTTGATAGAAAAATTTAATAAAAACCTTTTATTTGTTAGTTTTTCAATTTTTTTGTTTCTCTTTTAATTTTCATTCGTATTTTTTTCTGGCATTAAATTAATAGGCTGTTTCATATATTTGTGCTTTTATTGTGGATTTATTAAATCCAGCTTTTTTTGGATTTAATAAATCGCCTTTTGGTATGAAAAATTCTAAATCCAGGTTATTAAAAAAACGCTAAATAATAGAAAAACCCAGTAAAAATGTAAGATCCAAAAATCTGATTGCAGTACACCTTGTAGATTCTAATTTATGTTCTAAAACCGGTTTTATTTGTATGGAGTTTGACCCGCTAGCAATACCGGTTCTAGAGCTAACTCTGGGACAGTGAAACCTTACATTTTGACTTTGGGATTCAGTTATAGAACCTGTACCATGGAATTGGTGGCAAAAGAGCTTGTTGTAGAATATAGTCAGAGGCAACCGGTTCTAAAAATATTTGTTGAGTAATAATAAATTCAAAATTTTCAGCATATGCTGAAAAATGTTAAAAATTTTTTGAAAAAGACAACAAAAAAGTTATTAAAAATTGGTTATATTTTATTCAAAAGAATTTCACCAATTTAAGTTTTACTAACTTTTTGTAACGAGTGCAGTTGTAGTTAACTGTTAAAGTTTGTTTTGTTACTGCTGCTCATTTTAAGAACGGAAACCTTTTACATTAAATATAGAAAAAATATTTCATTTTGAAATCCATAACAGTAGTATTTTCCCATTTTGATAGAAAAAGCGTTTATTTCTTGCTGTATGTTGTTTGTTTTTCTCAACAACAATTGTTGTAACATGTAAGTGTTAAAGTGTTCGTTTTAACAAATATTTCACCCGCTGTTTTTGGTGATGTTGTTTCTACTTTTTTGTTATTGTTGTTAATATTTATGCTATTTTTTTTTTTTTTTTTTTTTGTTGCAATACTGATAAAGGCTGACGATTATTTGTTTTTGTTTTTATAAATATGTTGCAACATATTATAAAATATCAAGAAAACAGAAAAAAAAAATTGGTATTACAGTGGCTGGCTGACTGGCAGAATGGTTGTTGGTTTGTGCGAATAGCCTGACTATTGTTGATGGTGTTGGTGGGCAATAGTTTGGTTGCTAGTTTTGGCAGACTGGATGTTTGTATATTTGCTTGTTGTTGGTGGTAACAATGTTTGTCTTTATGTTGCAAAAGATCAACAGACATTTTATTCGTTTATTTTTTTATATTTTTATAGATTTCAATTTTTGGTATTGTGGGTACAATTGCAATCACTTCTCACTTACTCACTCTGTGCCATGGTTATTTTAACAATTGTTTTCATGTCGTTGCTGTTGTTGTTGTTGTTGCTGTATATATTGTAGATCGTTTCATGAATAAGCCCAAGGCCAGCCACTTCATGTCGACGCAACCAAAATAAAAAAATAAAGAAAAAGATTTATGTACGATTTGTTTACATCGCTCAACAAAATGTTAAGTTTTTTATGGATTTTTTTTTGTTCAGATTTCCTAAAAAAAACTAAATCTGGCCATAAACAATTTCAAAGTATTTTGTACATTTAGAGAACAATTAAAATCAAAACATGAGAAAAAAATATATATTTCGTCATTGTCTTTTATCTTAACTTTCCAACCCAAAAGTTTTATTTTTTTTTATTATTAATTTTTAGATTTAAAATACGCTCGACAATCAAATTAACAAATCATTAGTTTAAATTTTTGCTAGAATATTTTGTTCAGGTTTTGATTTATTTTGGTAGTTCTATTTTGCTGTTATTTCTGTTAAACTTTTGCATTAATTTTGAGATTTTTTTCTTTTTTGAGTTTTGACTCTTTGGCATTAGTTAGTTGATTGGTTTTTATAGTTGGTAGCTGTTGTTGTGGTCTACAAAGCTTTATATGTTGGTAACTGTTTGGAAGGTGTACATGATGTAGGAGATCTGATATCAAGCGAACAGTTTATATGTTACAACATAACTTGGTTATTTTACAACATTCTTTAGTTAACTAATGGGGTAATATTACAAAACAGCATATATCGATATAAGCAATAATTTATTCCTTCATAGGTCTTATTCCATATTTAGGTCTTACGTAAATTATTAAAATTAATTCCCAATTAATACAAATTTTTCATTAAGGCAATTTTAGCAAATTTTTGAAACTATTTAATGTTTAACGAAACTCAACGAAAAACTGTAAGACACGGGTATTTTATTTTTGACTATTCTTGCAGAATATACTATATTTATTTCTTGGGTGTAAATATGCATTGGGCGGTATTATTCTAAAATTACTAATGGTGTGGGGTATGATTAAATAAAAACACGTTTAAAAAAAATCAATTCCCGATTTCTCCGATATTGGAACGAATCGGTGTTCCGGGCTAGATGCTGTCTGTTAAGTATGTCTGGTATGTTGCACAAATATCGGCTCGACAGATTTCGGGATCAATTTTAAATGGTGATTTTTCAATTTTTGGCTTTCAAGATGGGTCATTCAACCAAAAGTTAAGAGTTAAATTTCGATTTCGGAATTACTCCGATACAATTTAATTTTTTTAAATCTTTCAGATTTAGCGGCTTTCAAAGCGCTGCAAAAAAAAAAAGCGCGAGGAACTGAGCCAAAGTTGGATCCGTGTTGTTTAGTTTGAAGTGACCAATACCTGACTAGCGAATAAAATTTTATAGGTCCCGTGAAAAAATCTCTTAAATCGCTTTGGTTTGAAAATTCAATTTAATACCAATACATTCAACTTTCAGATAGCACCATTCAGTGGCTACTTGGTCAAAATATGGGCCTATTTTAACTATTTTCAATTTGGTTCCCAATTGAGGCAATACGAACCTAGGCACAAAATGTGTTCAATTATCTTCAAATCACGGGCCAGACTCTCACAGTTGTAAGCTTTCGAAATTTTTAAAAACTAACGTTTTTAAAGTGCAAATAAAAGAACATGAACAACTATTTTTATAACTTTAACTTATATTTGTATTACAGGAAAGAAATGCTTCAGCCCTAGCCTAATTTTAATCCTTTAAATATTTTAAGTTATAAAAATTGCTATCAAAATAAGAATCGATCACGCCTGCGGTAATCTGCCGCCTGTAGTTTGATTACAAATTTTGTAATACTGTTTTCAATATTACTGTTTTATAATGTTTTTAATATTGTAGGGAATATTCTACTCAAGATATTGTTTCCATTATAACTGTGATTTAATTAATTAAAGGAAACCAAATGGCGCCCAACGGAGTTCATTCATAAGCTTTTGAAAATTTTGGATCATTTCAGATAAATGGAGCAATTGAGAATTGGCATGTTTCATCCAAAATTGTCCAAATATTGTTTAAAATTGTCTAAAAACTATTCATATTTGTCTAATTGCATTTTAAAATTGTCCAAAACATATTCTAAACTTTTCAAAATATATTTCAGAATTATACAAATATATTTTAAAATATTTTATTTGTATTTAAGAAAATTCCATTTGTATTCTAAAATTGTCCAAATGAATTTCCAAATTATTCATTTGTATTTAAAAATTTTAAATCTGTATTTCAAAATTGTGCAAATGCATTTCAAATAATTCCATTTGTATTTCAAAATTCTCCAAATATATTTGAGAAAATTCCAGACTATATTTGTATTCCAAAATAGAGTTTTTTTTTCTCTAATACATTTAGAGAATTTTGAAATACAAATGGAATTATTTGAATTGCATTTGGACAATTTTAAAATACAAATGAATAATTTTGAAATGTATTTGGACAATTTTAAAATACAAATAGAATTTTCTTAAATACAAATAAAATATTATATTAAAATATATTTGTAATATTTTACAATATATTTGTTTAATTTTGAAATAAATTTTGAAAATTTTAAAATACATTTTGGATAATTTTGAAATGCAATTGGACAAATATCAAAGTTTTTTAGACTATTTTAAACAATATTTGGACAATTTTAAAAAGACTTTTGGATAATTCTAAAACATATTTGGACTATTTTGAATGATTTTTGGACGATATTAAAACATTTTTGGAAAATTCTAAAACATTTTTGGATAATTTTGAAACATTTTATACAATTTTGAAACCTTTGTGGACAATTTTAAAATATATTTGGACAATTTTAAAACATTTTTGGACAATTTTAAATCATTTTTAAACAATTTTGAAATATATTTGTTATTTTCTGAAATAAAACTGAAAATGGTGTAGAATTCAAACGATTTCTTCCTTTTAATATATAATTAATTTGATTACAAAGTTTCGCTATTATAAAATAAGAATATTTTATAAAAAAAAAAACTCCAAACACCTCGAGCTCAATTATTTTTTTATAATAATAATTTTAAAAATTATTTTCCTTAAACATTTTTGTTACTACAAAATTGCTTTCTATTACATTTATTTTATTTTTAACAAACACACTGTGAGAGTATAAAAAATCGTTAAAATCGAATTTAATGCTTTTCATTGTTTCGATTTAATTTTAACTTCATCGGCCATTGTCACTTTAATTAAGCGATAAAATTAGATTTTATAACTACCTTCGTTGTTTAAATTTTAAACATGGTTTGAATTTAATTGCAAACCAAAATTGAGGCATTAGAGTGATAATAATTTTTTTTTTTAATAATTCAGCTGTCCTTTGAAATTAAGCAACGAAATACAGATTGTGAGTGTAAAAACAATGTATTACTCCCGAAAAATATTAGCTAATCTCAGTGATAGCTGTAGCTGCGGCGGGTTAAATATCAAAATTTTACAAGTCTTGTACACATTAAAATATTAAAAGTTTCAGTGGGCATAAAAAAGTTTTTTTTTTCTGCCAAATGGTTGCATATTTTAAACACCGTAATGCATTAAAACACGATTTGTTTTTTTTTTCTTTGTTCAATTTAAGGCAACATTGTTTAACAACATTTACAAATCTGTATTTTTAACAGGCATTCAAATTTAAATTAACTATAACATTGTAAACTCTAATAACAAATGCAATGTTCTATGCCAAAACTCATGTGGTTTGAAATGAAGCTGAAAATGAAACTGCAACACAGAAAACTACACAGTCTGATTATTATGAAGTTGTACAGTGATTATTATGATTACATTGGTGATGATGATGATGGCTTTCAACTACAAGTCTATATGATCGGATCATGGCTGTGGTTTGACATTTTGTTAAGCAATTTAATCATCATCTCGTAATAATAAAAAAAAAAGTTTTTAATACAAATTGTAAGTGGATTTAAACAAATGACTCCTCTTTGTTCTTTAACAGGCTGTATTACTATCAGTTTGTTTGCAAACTAAGTGTTGAGGAAGAGCCACAGATTTGTTTTGAAAAATAAAATTTTCATAAAATAATTCAATTAATTTTGAGAAAAAAAACAAGATTTTGTGGTTTTACTTTTTTTAAAATAGTAAAATTATTAGTTTTTTACGAAAAACACGTGGTAACGCCTTTAACCAAATTCACGTAAAAAAAACTAACAACCAATTTAATATTTATTAGGTAGAAGATAGAAAAAAAAACAAACTAACTACCGGCGACCCTAACGACCTATAATTATATGTTATAAAGCACAGAGCGGAGGCATATGAAACGAGAACAAATAATCACCAAAAGGCTTTGAAATTAGTTATGTACACAAACACAAACACACTGACACTGAGTAGAGTTAGACATATTGAATGAACTGTTATTTGGCGTTTGTTTTATTATTATTTTTTTTTTGTTAAATTTTTAATTTTTCTATTAATATTTAGGTTTTCTTGTTGTTGTTTATTTGTATTTTAGATAAAAATAAAAGTCATTAGCCATACCAAAAATTGACTTATTCAATATAGAATACACCCTAAAGAATTTGTAGGTTAAATATGTAAATTAAATTACGATACATAAAGAAATTGTTTGAATTCTTGTTTATTGCAAACTTGCCAAGTTTCAATTGCTCTAGCCATGTGAAATGATCCACAATTTTATGAAAGTATGTATAGTTGATCCTTTAATTGGTAAATTATTGTTTCTTTTTGTTAAATTTGAGATCAGACAAGTAAATTACAGAGAATAAATATTGGAAAAATGTTAATAATGCCAGCAGGATAGAATTCATATATTCGGATCCTGCTACAGACCTATCTTTAGTATCCATGCCTTTATGGGTTAATAATTGATAATGATCTAATTATATTGACTGTTTTTCAATTTTTAATTTAAAAAAAAAAAACATTCATTTACCAATTAAAAGCTCAACTATACATAGCTTCACACATCTCCACACACTAGATATAGTGAAAAATATAATTTAATATGCCTAATTGTCTACTATCAACATAGATTTATGTTTTAGGTTAAAAATAATTAGAATATTCATTTAAAATTAACGGTTTTTTAACGTTCACGAATCTGTGCCTTATGAGTTGTCGATCAGAGTTCAATTAGAACCAGCTGCCATACTTTTAGAATTAAAGTTCAAAGCAAAATAGAGGATTAAAATAGCATTGTTACAATTTCGTTGATGTTAGTCTAATTTAGTTGTGTTTACATTTGTTTATTTATTTCACAATCATTATAAATAAATCATTATCAATTATTAACCCATAAAGGTATGGATACTGAAGATGGGTCTGCAGCGGGCTATAAAAATACGTATTCTATCCTGCTGGCCTTATCAAAATTTTTTAAATTTTTATTCTCTATAATTTACGTGTCTGATCTCAAAAAAAAAAAAAAAAAACATTCATGATCCAAAATTTTCAAAGATTCATGAATGGAATCCGTTTGGCGCCATTTTAATTAATTTATGTACTTAAATCACCCTTACAATGGAAATAATAACTTGAGTAGCAGATTTCTTACATTAAAAATGATTAAAAACATTATAAGAATCATATTAACAAAATCTACAAATTTTTCAAAAGAAACATTAAATTGCAAGGGTTCTCAAAAAACTGCCTTAACCCTCTATTCAGAAGGCCTTCCTTAGACAGAATGTTTAAAATTTAACGAAAAAATTCATCATAACAAAAAGTTAAGAGCTATATCGAGAAAAAACTAAAATTACGAAATTTATTGCAATTTCTTTTTTATTTTTGGTGTGCGGCGCACAGATAGAATCAAGAAAGTAACAAAATGCAAATTTCATTAATATTTGAAAAAAAAAAAATATTTTTTACAACGAAAACAAATTAACAAAAAAAAAAAAAGAAACTACGAAAATATTAGTCCGACTAATTCTGGAGGAGATAAAGTAAGTGGTTACTTTTGTGGTTGCAAGGACGGAAAAAATAATGTGTCCAAAAATGAATTTCTATAAAAAAAATTAATTGAGAAAATACTTTTTTTTATCCAATATTTATAACGTACCCAGCAAAAAACCTGCTTCGCTGGATGCAGCTTTGTAAGGGAATAAATAAAATTAATCCCTTACAAAGCTGCTTACGGAAGGCATTATTTTTCCATACAAAGGGCCCGCTTTGGAAGTACGTTGTTTTGTGAGAAAAAGCGCATTATTCGCTGCTGAAAAATTGCAGTAAATTCATGTTTTTCGTAAGTGCATTTAACTGCAAATAAATTAATGCACTTTTTTTTTTGGAAAAAGTGCTTTTTTTGCTGCTGAAAAGATGTAGTAAATTCATGATTTTCATTGAGCGCATTTAAACGAGACTTCTTATGAAAATAAATGCATTCATTTGCCGACTTCCAAATGCAGACTGACTCATGTTTATGTGGCGTCTATACATTAATTTCTACTAAAGAAGGGTAAAACACGATTGAGATGACTCAGATTTCGTGCGCATTAATCTTTGGATAACTTACATTTTATTTTACTCCCTTACAACCTGCTTCGTCGTAAGGGAATAGCGTAGCACTATAATTTTTTAAATAACTTGCTTACGATTTGCTTCGTTTAGGGCAGTTTTGCAGGGTATACAATCAAATTGCAAAATTTTTTGTGTATTGTATACGCATAAAGTGGCGCAACTCTGTAAAGCAGAATTTGTAGCGCGTTTTTAAGCGCTTCGTATTTTTACTGATTCTAAAATAGTAAAAATTTTTTGCTGGGGTAGTCACATTTGGATTCGAACCTTGCACCTCTGATATTATACAAGGAAGGCCTATCCGGGGACACGCATCAATTTCGCTAAATTTGGATATATAATATTAGGGGAGAGAAAATTAATGAACACATACTCTTTTGCGGCCCAATCTCACTACTTTTGGGAGGGTTGAAAACGTATATTCTTTTTTATGCGAAATGTGTCTAAAATTTACGAAATTTATTTTTTTATCATTTTTTTCTCATTTTTTGTACGCTGGATTTGAGGTTGGGCCGCTAGAAAATTATGCAAATTCAAAATTTCATAAATTCTCCAAATTTTGTTAAAATCGGTGGCTCTCCCATATTTTTAAAACCCAAAAACCAAATTTAAAATGTTGAAATATTAATTTGAATTCAAATATGAAATAGTTTATTTCAACTAGAATCATATTTACTTTAATAAGACTCATTATTAATTTAAAAATGCTGGCATAAAAATAAGATGTTAATTCGAATATGATAGAGTAGAGATTATTTAACTATGATTTTTTTTTCTATGTTTTTGTTTTCTATTTTTCTTTTTTTAATTTTCTATAAGTTCTCTAACTAACAACATTCTTTGAGTGTATTAATCGGGCAAGTGTTTGTTGTAGGAAAAATTGATTTAGAGGTTTTGGTTGATTTTACATCAATATTTTGTTATTCTTGTAAACACATTTAACATTAGTTTCTTGAGCAATCACTTTCTAATTATGGCACCGCAAATGTTACATACGTTACAATAACAAATTTGAAAGGTTTAGGTGGTTGATGTTGTTGTAGTTGTTATTTTCTTTTTTCTATATGGTTAAATAAAATTTAACATAATTCTTAGAAAAGAAAAATAGAAATAAAACTCAAATTATGTAGTTTACAGTGTATTTTATATCAAGTTTTTCCTGCAAACCAAAAAAAAAAAAAAAAAAAAACGCGTAGAATTTTTCAGCTGATGCGTTAAATATGCTGGCAGCATTTCCGTAGATTATTTTTTATAGCCCCTATCTATGTACATATATAAAACAACAAAACCAACAGCTAGTTAAAATAAGAAAAGGATACGCTTAAATGCGTTACCACAACACATGTGTATGTGGCACAAACAAACGTATAAACATACTGGTATGTAGCGTGTAGTAAATGTATGCAACGCGTATAACGTGGCCGTCAAACTTGTACCAGAAGAGTACGAGAAGTACGTTTTATGTAATTTAAGCGTATAATTTGGCTGTCATTGGCTAATTAGCTCTGGCTTGTATATGAGTGTATATTTGGCTTGATAACTTGGTCTATCTAAGGCTGGTTAAAGGATCAACTTAATGGTTGGGTCTTTTTTTTTTTTTTTTTGTGCTTGTAGTCAGTCATTAAATTGTAATTAAAAAATAACAACATTTGTTTGTTGATTTTTATACAGTTTTTGTTTGTTTTATTAACATTTTTAGTTGGAGCACCCTTCATGTGATTGTAGTATAATTTGTTTTTTTTTTTGGTTCTTTGCATTCTAAAACTTGTATGTTTCATAATTCCTTTACACTATTACGCATCATGTGGAAAAATGTTAATTTCAACAACAAAAAAAAAATAATCTTTTTTGCATATTTTGTTACGCCTCTTTTTTTAGAGTTTCGTTTTATTATTTTTTGTAGTTTGTTTTTGCTTTTGGGTTTATTTAGGTTTTTGTTGTATTAACCTAATGGGAAAATAATAAACCTGTAACAAACGGAAATGAGTAGGCGTGTTTTGGTTCTTTTCTTAAGGTTTGGAATTGCGTTTAGCTCACAAAAACCCTTTTTAATTCAATTTATCAACCATCTATTGTTTTCTTTGTTTGTTAGAAAAGTTGTTTAAACAAAAAATGCAAAATAGTTTTAGAATTTATGCCAGTATTTAGAAAAAACGCACACAACTCACGTTTTATGTTACGCATTAAGTACTTCTATATATTTGTTTAACCCATTAAGGGGCACAAACATATAAATGGGAAAATTGAAGGTCATGAATAATGTTAAATTTAGTTTACACCTACGTTACAGCTTACAAAGGAATGCTTTCAACATGAACATGCCGACTTTGAACAGAATCAAGTTAAAAATACACTCTACACTATTACGAGTTCCTAGCAAAAAATCAGTATCCAACTATTGTTCAGTTTCTACCGATTTATTCGCGATAATACGAAAATTTTATTGCTCTTTTATAGATTTTCTTCATTTTTCCAATGCCCCAAAAGACATCGAAAACACCGGAAAAAATTCAAAAATATCAATCTTATATTTATATTTAACCCTTCAGCTCAGAAACTGTAATATCTTACCTAAATGTAAGCATATAGTCCGGAACTGCAATCTGTCCCAATATCAGAGAAATCGGGATTTGATCTTTCCAAATACATTTTTATAGAATTATACCCTACACTAGTGCTGATAAAAATATGACTAGTGGATATCGAGTATTTGTGTTTTTTTTTTGGTACTCGACACTTAAAACTACCACGCGATATTTTCAGAGTTGCATTTCGTACGGGAGGAACATATTTAAATGTGACTCCGCTAAAATATTTATTACAAAAAAATACAACTCTGCCAAAGGAAAAACTCAAAAGTGAAATATTTAAAGTATATTTTACAAAACTATGAAAAACATATTGAAAAGTTAAAATTATGTCTAGAAATCAACGAAAACATTTTCAAAGATTTTTTTTTTTTTAAATTTCGAATTTAAATAAATATCAAGTATCGAAATTAAAAATATCAAGCCATTTCGAGTATTGAAAATAACCGAATTTATCAGCACTACCCTACACTATATGCACTGAAAGAATTATCATCACTTCAGTAATGAATTTCTTCCAAGTTTCAATGAAAATTGTCACTGGAACTCGTCCATTCAAAGTTTTAAATTAAATTAAATTAAATAAAAAAAAACTCTTTATAAAATGAATAGATCATTCCGCCAATGTATGAATCATTCAGCCAATGAAGAGTTTCATAAAATCCATGAAGCAATTTCATTTATTATTATTAATTATAGTTGGTTGTTGTCGTTGCTAAGGTGGAGTGGATAAATAAAAAGTATTTAGCAAATGAAAAAAAGCGTAATAAAATTGTAGCATATTTTACGGATGTACAAAATACATATATCTAATGAAAGAATTGAGTTAATTAAAAAGCTTCATAAAATTTTATAATAAGCTTAATTCAATTAATGTAAGCCCTTATTTAATATGTTTTTAATATGATTTATAAAAAAATGTCACAGTCCAAAATTAATAATAAAAAATTAATTAAGAAAAAAAAAATTTAAATTGTAAAAGATAATTCTCGCAAAACCTCGGCCTTATGGTTACATTAAGCTATTGCATTTGAGAACTAAATGTCTAATATAAAATTCTAATTGTATTAAAAATTTTAAAACTTCAACAAATGACGGTATTTTATAAAAAAATTAAAAAAAAAAATTAATACAGTTGAACAATTTCATATACATTCATGCGCAATATAATAGGGACATTAAAGTTTTTTTCTAATTTTATTCTCGTTGCCTTTATTTTTAAAGATCAAAGTATTGGATAAATTCGCCCCAGAATACAAGGAGAGAGTTCAGAAAATTTTGCAGAATTTTAATTAATGTCTGTTTTTTTTATTTTGTCACTTGTTTTAAGTAGGCGTGGCTTTTAATGAAAAATAAGCGATATCGACCTTCTATCAAATTGCATAGTAAAATTTAGTGAGTACTGATCAGTTCTGTAAAAACTGTATATTTTTGGAATTCCTATAAAATTTCCTTAAGTATTGCATTATTTTTTTCTACAAATGGTCGCCACACTTAAAATGACAGTGCCTTAAACATGACCAAATTTTTCTTTGTTTTTAGCGATTTTAAAATAAAGTTAATAACACTGAAACTTTAAAGTGAATGGGCTTATTCTATACTTGGCGTGGTATAACAAATCAGTCAAGGTTTTTTTACGTTATAGTATAAAGCATTCCGTATTTAAATTTCAGTGTTGTTAACTTTATTTTAAAATCGCTAAAAACAAAGAAAAATTTGGTCATGTTTAAGGCACTGTCATTTCTCAAATATATTTGGAGAATTTTGAAATACAGATTTAAAATTTTTAAATACAAATGAATAATTTGGAAATTCATTTGGACATTTTGGAATACAAATGGAATTTTCTTAAATACAAATAAAATATTTTAAAATATATTTGTATAATTCTGAAATACATTTTGAAAAGTTTAGAATATGTTTTGGACAATTTTGAAATGCAATTGGTCAAATATGAATAGTTTTTAGACAATTTTAAACAATATTTGAACAATTTTGGATGAAACATGCCAATTCTCAATTGCTCCGTTTATCTGAAATGATCCAACATTTTCAAAAGCTTATGAATGAACTCCGTTGGGTGCCATTTGGTTTCCTTTAATTAATTAATTAATTAATTAATTAAATCACAGTTATAATGGAAACAATATCTTGAGTAGAATATTCCCTACAATATTAAAAACATTATAAAACAGTAATATTGAAAAGAGTATTACAAAATTTGTAATCAAATCAAATCTAATTTATGAAAATCAATGAATTTTTGTAATGAAATTATAAATTTTTATAAAAGAAAAGTTATGAAAAATTTCATAACATTAACTAAATATCATATACATAATGAAATTCTTCATTGATTCTACGAAAAAGTTCTATAAAATTATATCGTTAATATCTTGAAAGATAATTCTTTCAGTGTGGTATAATATATAAAATTTTATTTCCAGATCCATCTTTTATTCCACTATATTTATTGCAACGTTAATTAAGCATATGACCCGAATTGTACTCTGGTGTAGGGTGTCATATATTCGGCATGTTTGCCTTTATTTTTTTAATTGTTTTGTATGTACACAGAAAAAACAGTAGGCACCAACAATGGGAATTTGTAAAAGCAATCACATTTGCTTTTAAATTGAAATTTTATTCCCAACAATTTTTTTCTTTGAAGTATTTGTAACTTGTTTGTAAATTCCCTACGGGAAATTTTAACAAACTGTCACCGAACTGGCCCCTTTATATGAAATAGACTGGTCACTTTTACATGGCGTTGTCATAGGAGGTGGAAATTGACCCCTTGTGACATGTCACAAGACAAATCCCAGGACAGGTTCCTGAACTTTGTTTTTTATGAGAGTTCAGTAACCTGTCCTAGGATTTGTCTTGTGACATGTCACAAGGGGTCAATTTCCACCTCCTATGACAACGCCATGTAAAAGTGACCAGTCTATTTCATATAAAGGGGCCAGTTCGGTGACAGTTTGTTAAAATTTCCCGTAGGGTTGTTATCTTTCATATAAAAATTGTTTAAAAATAAAAATTCAAAGTTACAAAAAAAAAAAAAAAAATTACAATTTTCTTTGTTGGAGCCTTTTTAAAAAATTTTTTTTTTTGTATTTACAAATTTGGTATGGGAAACGTGTTTAAAAATTTAACTAGAATTTTGTAAATTCTTTCTGTGTAGTTATACATTTTCGGATTTCCTTGATGATCTGGGCAACTTTAAGTTCAAACTTTCTATCTTTCATTGTAAATGGGTTAATTTCTTTATATTTAATTTAAACATATCGTTAAAATGAAAATGATTTTCTGTGTTCTTACTTTTAGCTGTTGTTAAAAATTAAATAAATTCAAAGCATATTTACGGCTGACACCTGCCATTTCTTTTCGTTAAAAAGTTTTATTATTTTATTATTTAGTTGTTTGTGCCATGCAAGACAGATTCCGGAGCACCAGCTTCAGCAGCACATGACTATAGGAATGTTTTCTTCGTCTTTTTGTTTTTTTTTTTTTTTTTTTTTTTTGTGGGAAAAATAATTAACCAAAGCACAGACATAATTTACATATATATGGACTTTCTTTTAGGCATGGTTTTTAAGTAATCGTTTTTTAAACTTCATTTTTTAAAAGTATTTTTTTTTTTGGTTGTTGTTAGGGCTTTTTGTGTTGGTGTGTGTTACCTTAACTTGACTTGAGGACTAAAAGTTTCAACACGTATTGTTTATTAGTATGTAATTGGAGATCAATAAGGTGACCAGGTTAAAATTGATTTTAAATTATTATGAAAGAAAATAATAGGCAAAGTCTCGTGATGGTAATTCTGATAAACAGAGAATTATGTCGGTAAAAAAAACTGGATTTGTAGTTAAAAAAGTAAACACAGCAATTGAATTTGAATTAACTAAAATTGCAGTTATTTTTAATTACAATTGTAGTTAAAAAAAACTGCTATGTTATTTCACTTTTAATGCATTTGCATTTTAGCGGCATAATTCTCTTAGTGTAACTGTTTATATAAAAATATCATCCTTTTTTCATATCCCATATATTTTAAAAACCAAGAGAGATTAAGCAAAAGGGGACCTTTATATGTTAATAATAGGGATAATGAAATTGTCCAGTTTAGTTAAAAAAAAACTTGACCCATTTTCCATTTGACCTCAATCTGGCCACCTTTGTTATAGCAGAATTTTTTTGTTAAGAACACGAACAAGAAGAAGGCTAAAAAAATGACAAAATATAAAATATTTTATAAGGTTTCCAACATGTTGCTGTTGTTAACGTTTTTTTTTTTTTGTTTCTCGATGTTTGAGATTTATCAAAACTTATGGTTCCATTGAGCTTGATTTGGTTTGATTTTTTTTATACTAATTCTTTATATACGACTACAATATTTTGAAATTTGATATTTTGATGATGGTTTTAGTATTTTGCATTTTAAGCGATATATTTTTAATAATAAGTATAAAAAAAATGTTGGTGTTTTTTTTTTTTTTTTAACTAAATGAAAAATGCCTTGATATGGATGACTGAAGTATCAGTTACACAAAGTATTAACCAAAACAAAAGCAACAACAACTTGAAAAAAAAGCGTCGAGATTAAGGCGTGATGGTTTTGTAAATGGAATTTAAAACCGCTAATTGATTTTTTTTCCACGCCATAATGTTTTTAAATCATGAAAATTTTCAAAAAAAAAAAAAAAAAATTGATTACACATTTCTCAAAAGATTTAATACTGAATAATTTGCCATATTTTATGGAACACCTGATCAAAATACCGATATAATAAACATTTTATTAATTTTTATAACATGTGCATAGATGAGTAAGTTAATTCAACGATCTCTCAGTGTATATTAGATGTTTAACTAATTGGAAAAAAATATTTAAGCAGCGATTTTTAAGATTATTTAACATAAAAGCAGCTGCTAACATTTCAAAAACCAACCCAACACAATTTTTTGAGAGTTGTTTATAAATTTATCATCTTAAGAGCAGCTCTTTTTCTATCATCATTGATAGAAAATTATTTCCATGCCATTAATTGACAGATGGTACTTGACCGAAGCAGGGTTGCATTTCATGTAATTACGAGGGAAGTTACGAAGTTTTCTCAAAATTGAACCATGTACCTCGTTTCTCGCCCAGGTTAAGGTCAACTTTTTGTATAATTTGAGATTTTGATGAAAACATGTCGAAATATTTTGTTGGTTTCAACGGCTTTTGATGAACTTTGGGTTAATATTTTTAAAGAAAACTTAAAATTAACCCTTCTATGCACTTTGGGTTAAAATGACATAAAATTTTTAGAACGAAATGAAAAAAAATTTAAAGGGAGACCCCTACGTTTGGCAACCAATATATATAAAAAAAAATTTCTACTGAATTTATCGAAAAACTTCCTTAGCAAAAGATTAATGATTTTCATTCGTACAGTCGTACATTTGGGTCGTAGCAACTGAAATCTGGTGGGTAACTACTAGAACGGGATACTTGAGGTCAATGGCCCTTAGAGCAAAACACTGGTCTCCTCGAGAGAAAAACATCGATGTATCATACTTTAAGATCCGACTGTAAATGCCAAAGATATAACGAAAAATGTAAAATGGCGACCCCTACGTTCGGCAAAAAAATTTTTTTTTTTGAAACCTCCTTGCAAAAATACTTCATATTGGAGGGTGTACGGCGCACTTTTTTTTTGCCTGTAAGGTGGTACGCTCTAATGTACACAAAATTTTCTTATTTAGGATTTTTAAGAAAAATACACCGAAATTAACCCTTATATGCGGTTGGGATCAAAATGACCAAAGATTTTTAAATGTTAATGATTGGAAATAAATAAAAAAATATATTCAATGACAAAATTAGAAAAAAATATAGAAAAAACATATTTTCGCCTTGTAAACACTAATCATATTTGCAAACGATTTTTGACGCGACATTTCTTTAGTCGAATGCCACTAAACGAAACAAAAATCTATTAAACCTCTACGGATTTCTTCAATATTGAAAATTTATGATTTTTAAATACAAACATTTGTAGAATTTAGATTTTTATCACGTATAAGCTGCAACACTTTAAAAGTTTATTAAATTTAAATCACATTTAAAAAACCTTGCTGGGTGCGATCACTTATTTTAAATGCTTAAGTAAATATTTTATTAGTATTTATAGTTAATAAGTTTAAAGTATTCTGGTTATAATTTATGATGTTAAAATTAAAAAAAAAACCAACTTCTTTCTTGGGTTCTTGAATATCGTTAATTGTTTTTTTTTTTTATTTATTTTGGAAAAAATTTATTATTTCTGAGGCTACAACAGCAAATATTTGTCATATTCATAGTGTCATTAATTTTGTTTTAACGCCATTATGGAAAAACTTTGTTGTTTTGATTTTAATATTCTTTAAATTTGCGAATATTGGCAACGAGTGGTCGAATTGTATTGAATGTATTCGAACCTTTTTTTTCTAAATATTTGTTTAAAATAAAAAACACTACAAAGTAGCATGAGTTTATGATTGTACAGTGGGCGTAAGAAAAGAAAAAAATTATGAAAAATATTTATTCATAGTTAAAATAAAAAAGGCAAAATTTTCTTAATTTTTTTTTTTAAATTTAATTTATAAAGAAAACTTTCAATACTCAGTGACTACATATCTGGTAATGGTTATTACTAACATTTTTTATTCTTTTTGTGTGAGGAAAAAAGTCTGCAAAAATTTAGTTCAAACTACTAAAAATTAGTTAAACATTATGCTGCAGAAAAAACCGCTAAAATTAGCAGATTATTTTTGCTATGTATTAGTAATATAGGAACAGCAAAAATAAAACTGTTAAATATGCAGAATTTTAATTTATTTGAGTTAAATTTTTGTTAATGGAAAATAGCAAATTAACCTGCTAAAATCAGCAAAAAATTTTATTAAATAATTTGTAGCCTAAAAAATCACAAAAAAATTAAAAATTTTGGAATTTTTTTTTTGATTTTTTTTTAATGCAAATAAAAATTGAGCCTTTTGAAAACAGCAGTTTACAATTTTTTTAGCAAATATTTCTGCTGATTTTAGCAGGATAGACTGCTATTTGCATTCAACTAAATTTAGCTTAAAAATAGCAAAAAATTTGTAGATATAACAGATTATTTTTGCTATTTTTATTCTACTAATATTTAGCAAAATTTTCTGCAGATTTTACAGTACAATTTGTTGTTTTCAGTTAACTAAAAGTTAACTTAAATATAACTAAAATTCTGTAGATTTAACAGTTTTAATTTTGCTGTTCTTATTTTTTTTTTTTTTTTTTTTTTTTTTTTTTACTAGTATTTAGAAAAAAAAAAAACTGGTAATTTCAGCAGTTTTTTCTGCAGCATCATTTTTAGTAACTTTTTCTGCTATTTTTACACATTTATTTCTATGAGTGTATATATAAAGGCGGCCATTACCGCAGTCTTCTAGTTCGTTTTTATCACCGCAGCGGAATGGACAGCCGTAGCCGCAAGGTTGTACCTCTACCCTTTCACCTAATCGAACAATTCAGTAAGAGACCGCAGATTTGTTTCCAATTATTTCACAAAATTCTCCACTGTGCTTTGTGTGTTCATTTGGGTACAATGGATGACTGGCTGATGCGAGTTATTGGGTTCTATGTGTCTCATAAAATGAAATATATTGCAAAAAAACTGTTACTTTTAGTGTTAAATCCTTAATAGAAGTATAGATTTGAAATATTTTGTATTTTTTCATGTGGTTCTTTATTACAAAAACATGCCAAAAGAATTATTTTTCAAATGTGAAAAGAACATGTTGCCAATGTTATGTTTTTATGTTTTCTGGGTATTTTTTTTTTGAAAGTATTCTTTGTTCATTTTTAATTTGATGACTTTTTAAACAAAATGTTGTTTTCGCAATATGCAGACACAATACTGTTGTAGACAGGCACATTTGAATATTTTTGTTACACTTTAGAAAAATTTTTAAATATAAAATTAACCGAAAACTGATTTGGGTACCACTCGTTTTTTATGTGCCTTTCCGGAAAAGTTTAAGAAAATAATTACCTTGGCTACATTAGTGGACTACAGATATTGACTACGCTAAATCTATTAACTTCATCGATGACTAAACCTAAGAAAATATTCGTGTTTACGAACGATTTTAGTGCCAATCGTGGGGTATTCAGTTTCCGTAAACGAATTTTCCAAATTTTATTCTCTCAGTCAAATTTCTGCTGTCTTAACTAATTTTCTGTTGTCA
Organism: Leucophora obtusa; assembly: GCA_949987735.1. NCBI lineage: Eukaryota > Metazoa > Arthropoda > Insecta > Diptera > Anthomyiidae > Leucophora > Leucophora obtusa. Next base: position 3,952,489 of record OX465296.1, read on the forward strand.
CAACAAAAATAAAACCCGGTTACCATGACCGAACCATTCGCTTCCCAGGAAAATTTTTTACAATCGGTAGCCAACCACACCCATTCTACAACTGGTTCCACTGCAACCGATTCCATGGAACTGGTTCCGGAACCAGTTCCTGGGATCCTATATGGAAGGTGTGGGTGACGTAGAATCAGTTTCAGAACTAGTTCCAGAAATGATTCCAAAGCAACCGGTTCCACTTTAGAGCTATAGAAGGGGTTGCTTTTGGGACAATTTCAAACAAAAAGAATCTGTGTTAGAATCGACAGTAGAAGGGGTTGTGAATGAAAAGTAGCAATTCTACAACCGATTCTTTGGAACAGAAAATTTTCCTGGGTTGTTAACAAATGGGCTTGTCAGCGTGAATCTTTTACTCTGAACATAAGTAACATTGTTATAGTGAAGCGACTTTGTGGGCAATTTCTAATTATTTTTTTTTGTCAGTGTATAACAAAAGGTTTATTTGTTTAAAAACTAATTCACAATTCTAACATTTGTTTAAAAATTGTTTTTTTGCTCGTCCACTTTTTTATTTTGCAGAATTTTAATTAATTTTAATGAATTTGCGTCTGGTTAAAACAAACAACAAAAAACAACAACAAAACATTATTTATTATAAGACTTGCTTTGTTAAATTAGTTTGCACAAATTACCCCAAACTAATGGTACAAAAAAAACAGAAAAACACATAAAAAAAATGTAAATTAAACTCAAACTTTTTTAAACATAAAGCAAAAAGAAATTTTAAAATATAATTTATGAAATTAAAAGAATAACCCGCATTTCTTCTATGTACGTACTCGTATTATAAAAATGTTTTCACCTAATTAACAAATGTTATTTCCACACAAATGAGCACAATTCAATTTATTATTTATTACCTGCAACATATTTTTCGTACTCGTATTCTTTTTCCGTTTTTTGTTCAATTTCATTCTTGGGTCATTGTAACACCTCAGCATTGAAAGTAAACATATGTAAATCTCTATATTTAGATTTGATCATATCCATAATACATTATTTCATACATGTATTGTATAATTAAATGTCTTGTATGGATATGTATAAATATTCCGAGCCAAGTTTCTTTTTTCTTAGCTGCTATGGCGGCCTTATGAACAAGAGATTAACGCTTTCAGACACAAAACATTACATGTTAAAAACTTATGATTGATGATGTATGAATTTGAATAATTCGAATAATCGAAATAAAAGTATAGATAAAACGACTGCATGTTGGGTGAGGGGTGTAGTTAATGGAGCTTTACATATGTTTAAGAACAAGATTACAGGTAGATTTAAAACAAAAAAAGACAGGTTGTTTTGGAAGGTTCAACATGATTGTAAATGATTCGAAAGTAACTTGGAACTAAAATGTTAAGAAAAGCTCTAAAAGCCTGCACTTGTACGTAAAAACCATACGTCAATGTGGCAATATTTGATAAACAGAAAATCTAAAGTAGAATGTTTGTATATGTCTGTTTGATCACTTCTGAAAGTATTCATATAGAGACAATCTGACAATAAAAATATAAACAATAATACAATTTAATGGAAAATCACTGATGAAGCCTGTCCATTAGAGCGTACCACCTTACAGGCAAAAAAAAAAAAGTGCGCCGTACACCCTCCAATATGAAGTAGTTTTGCAAGGAGGTTTCAAAATTTTTTTTTGCCGAACGTAGGGGTCGCCATTTTACATTTTTTGTTATATCTTTGGCATTTACAGTCGGATCTTAAAGTGTGATACATCGATTTTTTTCTCTCGAGGAGACCAGTGTTTTGCTCTAAGGGCATTTTGACCTCAAGTATCCCCTTCTAGTAGTTACCCACCAGATCTCAGTTGCTACAACCCTAATGTACAACCCTAATGTACAACCCTAATGTACAACCCTAATGTACAACCCTAATGTACAACCCTAATGTACACCCTAATGTCAAAAAATTAAAGCTCGCAAAAAATCATTAAACTTTTGCTAAGGAAGTTTTTCGATAAACCCAGTAGAAATTTTTTTTATATATTGGTTGCCGAACGTAGGGGTCGCCTTTTTTAATTTTTTTTAATTGGATTTTTACTATATAGCAAAACACTGGTATCCTCGAGGCAAAAAATCGATATATCACACTTTAAAATCCGACTTTAAATGCCAAAGCTATAACGAACAATTAAAAAAGGCGACCCCTACGTTCGGCAAAAACAAAATAATTTTTTTTGAAATCACCTTCCAAAAATACTTCATATTGGAGGGTGTACGGCGAATTTTTTTTTTGAGGTACCGTCTAGTGTCCATAGAAAAAGGCAGAAACTGGATCTCGTCTGATTTGAAAATTTAATGTGTTTATCACTTTTGAAGAAAAGGTTTATTCTTCTTCTTAACCTCAAACCTTCTAACAAACACGTTTTACATTTAATGAATTAAATGTGTTAAACTTATTTAACAAATTGTGAAAAATAATCTGTTGAATGCATGTCCCAATCCGTATTGCATTCTTGCCTAAGGATATCGTCAGGGGACGACATTTTTAGAATTTCAAGAACTATTTGTTAAGATAAATTACAAACTCAATGAGAATTTCTTATTCTCGTCTACATATATACATGATTTACAAGGAAAGTCTTTAGTTGTTTAGTTTCTTTAGTTGTAAATATTAAACACTTCGCCAAATTTAGTAAAATTTCGCAAATTTGACTCTTTAAAAGTCAGCTATTATTACTTATTACTCATAGAAATAAATCTGTAATAAAAGCAGAAAAAGTTACTAAAAATTAGTTAAAAATTATGCTGCAGAAAAAACTGTTAAAATTAGCTGATTTTTTTTGTTAAATACTAGTAAAACAAGAATAGTAAAATTAAAACGGTTAAGTTTACAGAATTCTAGTTATATTTAAGGTAACTTTTAGTTAATTGAAAATAACAAATTGTACTGTAAAATCTGTAGAAAATCTTGCTAAATATTAGTAGACTAAAAATAGCAAAAAATAAACTGTTATATCTACAAAGCTAAATTAGTTGAATGCAAATAGCAGTCTATCCTGCTAAAATCAGCAGAAATATTTGCTAAAAAAATTGTAAACTGCTGTTTTGAAAAGGCTCGATTTTTATTTACATTAAGAAAAAAAAAACTTCGAAAATTAAAATTTTTTTTATGATTTTGTAGGCTACCAATTATTTAGCAAAAATTTTTGCTGATTTTAGCAGGTTAATTTGCTATTTTTCATTAACAAAAATTTAACTAATATATAACAAAAATTCTGTACATTTAACAGTTTTATTTCTGCTGTTCCTATATTACTATGCCCTATGCTCTCCTTGCAGGAGTAAAAGGAACAAATATATATATATATATATATATATTAGGGCGGGTCAAATTGTATGGATAAAAATTTTTTGATATTGCGTTCTCGATTTTTCGAAAGCTTTTAGCATGGGGAAAAAAAGTTCCACTACAACATATCAAAAAAATCATTTTCAAGGCTCCCAAATTTAAATTTTTTGCAATTTTCTAATAAATCTAGATTAGCGCCATCTTGAGGTGGTTTTTTGAAACAACTAATAAAGTTGTAAACAATACAACATTACAACCTTTCCAGAAAGGTATTACTTATGAAAATCTGATAAAAAATGTGGCAACTAGAGGTAAAAGTATATAAGTAAAATTATTTTCTCCTTGTTGTCATCAACATCATTATCATCATTTCTCATCATTATCATCATTTCATCATCAAGCAGCAAATAATTTTACTTATATACTTTTACCTCTAGTTGCCACATTTTATATCCGATTTTCATAAGTAATACCTTTCTGGAAAGGTTGTAATGTTGTATTGTTTACAACTTTATTAGTTGTTTCAAAAAACCACCTCAAGATGGCGCTAATCTAGCATTTATTAGAAAATTGCAAAAAATTTAAATTTGGGAGCTTCGGAAATGATTTTTTTGATATGTCGTAGAGGAACTTTTTTTCCCCATGCTAAAAGCTTTCGAAAATTCGAGTACGCAATATCGATTGCTAAATCGACCCACCCGAATATTACTAATATATAGCAAAAATAAGCATAATTTTTAACTAATTTCTAGTAGTTTTAACTAAATTTTTTACAGACTTTTTCCATTAGTGTATCAAGGATTATCTATAGACCGGCTAATTTATCTTAAAATAAACTGAGTTTAGTGCTTAATCGTAGTTATAATTGTCAAATTTATATGAAAATATCTGTGGTTAATGCTTAAACTTGGTTATGTTGGAATTAAGTTACTGGCCCTTTTTATATTTTAGAATTGCATATAAATCAATGTTCACTGAATTGATTAAGTAATTTATATGCAATTTTCTTGGTCTTATTAAGATAAATTATAAAACAAAGATTATATTTATAAACACCTGTTTTGAATAGATTTAAACAAAAACTTTAAATTATGTAAAATGAACAATTTAAATAAGACTGACTTTATAATGCAGTTTAAATATGGAAAACTAAAGATTTATTTATTTTCCTTTGAAAATTTGACAATAATATATTGTTTATTTTGCTATTTTAACAAAACTTTTAAAGATTGTTGGGGGGGTATTTATGGTAAATATTTTCACACATGTACTTTGGTTTATATGCAAATTATTACTATGTAGTAAATATATATTTTGTTTTTGTATTATATTTAAAATTATAATAATGCCAATTTTTTAAGTACCTATTGAACAATATTGTTTATTGCACAAAAACATATTTTCATTTAGAGCTCGCATTAAAAAGTTAAATTATATTAAGCATTTACTTATATTAAGGTGATAGTTATTTACATTAAAGAAGTATACTTCTAACAACGTTTTTCATCACTGATAAGATAAATTGGACACAAAATTGATTAAATTTGAAATATATTCCTATAAATTACCACAGAGCAAAAAGGGGACAACAGCTAACCTGCACGAACCGTTTCGAAATTCCGTATTGCAAAACTTGATTCAACGGATTAAATTTGTTCCTCAATAATTTATGAGCATCAAAATAATACATTCTGTGTTTGATCACTTCTGAGTAAAAAACAATAACAGAAAGCTGACTAGGAAATAAACTAAGAATTAGTTACATTGCATTCAAGACCTTACTTGGGTGAGAAGTTAGGTTTGTAATGTGGGAATAGGCACAGGTTCTATTCTGATAAATCAAATATAAACAATATTAATAATTTAATGAATATATCTAGTCCAATTTGTAAATTAATGTGTTTATAATTTTTAGAGAAAAAGGTTTATTCTTCTTCTTAAGCTCAAACCTACTAAATTCATAACTCTTTTATTAAAAATTTATCGATTAATATTTTTTCTTTAAGAAAAATTTTGGTTAAAATTTTCGATTTTTCAATTGCTGTCAAATTATGTGAATTAAAACTTTTAAATTTTAGTTTCTAAATTTAACTGCATGTCAGAAAATAAATTTGCTAAAGTTATAGGATTATCCTATAAGCCAGAGAAAATCTTAAAAACCGAGGTGTCCTCATATATGGAGACTGTGGGCTTTACTGTTTTAAGAAGAATTTCTACTCTACAATAATATTGCAATACTCGTATACAAGTATTCCATTGAACGTCATAGACTTTATAGCTGTAATATAAATGTCACCTTCATATGTATTTATGGTACATATTATGCGTGTGTGTATGTGCGTGAACTTTTTGTTTGTATAAGTTATTTTATTATTGTTTTGATTAACTTTTTGATTGTTTAATACAGGCATGTGCGTAAACTAACAGCAGCTTTAAATTATCAAAAAAGCTTACACTAATAGAAAAAAATCTGTAAAAAATTTATTTAAAACTACTAAAAATTAGTTAAAAATGACATTGCAGAAAAAACTGCTGAAATTAGCTGACTATTTTTGCTAAATATTAGTAAGATAGGAACAGCAAAAATAAAATTGTTAAATATATAAAATTTTAGTTATAGTTGAGTTAAATTTTAGTTAATTGAAAATAACAAATTAACCTGCTAAGGTCAGCAAACATTTTTGCAAAATAATAAGTAGACCAAAAATTAAAAATTTTCAAAACATTTTTGACTTTTTTTAATGCAAATCAAAATCTGTTTTTCTGAAATCAGCAGTTTACCATTTTTTTTAGCAAATATTTGAGTTGATTTTAGCAGGATATACTGCTATTTGCATTTGACTTATACTACATATAGCAGTTTCTTTTTGCTCTTTTTAGTCTACTAATATTTAGCAAAATTTTCTACAGATTTTAACAGTATAGTCTGACATGTGATGGAAAACGATCGTTTTTTATTTCGATCGATTTGGGTAAAAATCAAAAATTAAATGATGAATATAAAAGGCAAAGAGGGTTGAAATTGTTTTTAACCGCTATAGTTGTATCAGGTATATCGATTTAGGATTTCTTATCGCTTTTAAATTAAAAATAATAAGAAATATTCAGGATTGAAATTTCAGAAACGATCGATTTGAAACCGATCAATTTTCATCACATGCCAGAATATGCCAATTTGAGTTAACTAAATTTATTCAAATATAACTAAAATTCTGCAAATTTTAATAGTTTTATTTTTGCTAATTTTGGCAGTTTTTTCTGCAAGTTAATTTTTAACTATGTTTATTTCTATGAGTGTATAAATGTGTATGAGCTAATGTGCGTCGGTATAATTATGTAATATATTTTTATAGGTTTTCTATAATATTGCAACCAAATAATGCACAGTATTTCCAGTAGTGCATAAGTTTGAGTGATGCATGAGAATTTGCAACAGCTGTTGCTCGAGGCCAAAAATTATGTTCGAATATTCCAAAAAGTTTTCTCATGCAAAAATTGTTAAATTTATATTATTCTTCTGAAATAATAATAAAAATTTTGTTAAACTACATAAGAAAACAAAGAGTATTTAAAATATGTTAAAAAAAGAAACAATTTATAAATTGAGGAAAACATAAACATGTTTTTGTACAATATATAAACAAAATATACAAATCCCAGCAAACAAAGATGATCATTAATGACTCAGAAATGAGCTCCAAAAACATAAACAGTTTTCCACTTTTGCCTATGACAGTGGTCCGTCCAAAAGAGCCCCCTGTGTACTCAGAAATGATTCTGAAAAAATAACGTATAAAATCGAAATTTTCTTCATAAATTTAAATAATTTTGGAATCTTCTTTGAGTCCGAAGAATGAACCCAGATTTTTAGACAGCTTTTTAGATTGTAGAGACAACTTTTTGGATTGTTTTCTGAGGTTTCATATTTTCTACCAAAAAAAGAGTGTTTTCAAAAAAACAATAATCACATCTATGAGCCATTTAAAAATTTTATTTATGAGCGCTCCGAAATTGCTGGCTGGGATGTTAAAAACAAACTTATGTAAAAAGAATGAGTATTATTGGAAACTTTGTCAAAACAAGATGACGAACTGAATTATCATCAATCATCTAAGCACTCAAACAAAGAATCTGTGAAAGCAACGAGCGTAGAATCTCAAGAGTATACATGCATTTCGCTGTTAACTGGCTTTGTCCGACATTTGAAGCAATTTTAAAAGCAAAGTGTGGCCCTTTGTTTCCAATAGGAACCACAGGACATAATATATATATATATTAATAGCAGGTGATAGTTTAACATTTATGGTTAAGTTTTAATAAATATTAAAAGTTGTTTCAACAAATAAATAAAATTTGTAGAAATAGGATCAAAAAAAAAATGAACCCCTCAGTCGTAAATTAACTTCTAAAATGCCAGACAGAGCCAGTGAGAGAAAGTTTTAACAGTAGGTGAGCGACTTGTATAGAGCCTGGTGAAAGTTACAGAAAAGTATTGAGTTGTTAGATAGAAAAGTTAACTAATTTTTAAATTTCAGTGTTGTCTGGTGTCTATTTGTAGATAAAAATAATGCACGACTTAAGGAAATTTTATAGGATTTCCAAAAATATACAGTTTGTACAGAACCGATCAGTACTGCCTAAATTTTACTATGTACTTTGATAAAAGGTTGATATCGCGAATTTTTCGTTAAAAGCCACGCCCACTTAAAACAGGCGACAATATAAAAAAAAAATATTACCTTAAAATTCTGTACAATTTTCTGAACCATCTTCTTGGCTTTCGTAGCGAATTTAGCCACTATTTTAATCTTTAAAAATAAAGGCAACAACAATAAAATTAGAAAAAACTTGAATAGACTTAAATTCGTGGCCACGACTGTATATGGAATTATTAGTAAAGTAAAAGTAGTAGAAAAAATTAGTATTTCGTAAACCTTCGAAATCAATTTTATGAATTTTTTTCAATTTAAAATTTCCCAGTTACATGTTTTAGAACCGGTTGATTCTGAATCTATTCCAGAACTGGTGCTTTTAACATCCAGCACCATGGAACCGTTTCTAGAACTGATTCCCAAAAATCCAAATGTAAGGTTTTATTGTCCCAGCTCCAGTTCTGTATCGAGTTCTGGAACCAAAACAATTGAGTAAAAAGGTTTTTAATCCCTTTAATTTTTTATTTGAACTTGTTCTCAATGATTAGAAAAAAAAAAAATTATATATAAATTTTGTTTTGCTAATTTTAACAGCTCGGTTTTAAAAAAATTAGTAAAATATATTGCTAAAATCAGCAGTGAAAATTATAAAAAATTTTGTAATTTCTAAATAGAGAATAATGAGACTTTTTACCCAAAAATTATTCACCAATTAATATAAAGACTTACCGACTTTAACAATTTTATGGAAGTACATACATACACTGATATAAATAAATTTGTAATTTAAAATTAGGGATTCACAACAGATGTCGTATCTTTAACATATGGTTTGTGTCTTTAATAATTTAGATGGCAAAAGGTCATAGCTAACGATGGCCAATACTTTAAATTAATTTATATTGTATAATAACATTTCACTATATTTTTACACCGTTAATTAAAATTTCCTTCTTAAAATTTGAGCTTCTTCCCGAAGTAAATCATACTGTAGTGTTTCATATAGTCGGCATATCCGACTTTAATTTTTTTTTTATTATTTTCTAGTAAAACTAAATAATTTTATTCTTCTTTTTCAGGTATGTACACAATAATTTAGGTATGTACACAGAAAAAATTAAAAATAATATTAATTACGAAGATTTTTGATAACAGTTACATTGATAAATGCTGCTATCACGAGAATGATAGTATTGATTAATAAAAATTGCATACGATTAATTATAACAAAATTAAATTAAAAGAGTAAGCATATCAATTAAAACATCAATTGAAAATTTTTTTTAAAATATTTTTTTATAATATTAAAAAAAAAAAAATAAATAAATTGGAAAGGATTGGTGTAAAGTACTTTTATATGTATTTTTATATTAAATTTTTTCTATTAACTGTATACTAATTAGGGTATTCAATCGATTAATCGTTATTCGATTAGTCGAAAAATTTTTCTCAAAAATTGTTCGAATAATTTAAAATGTCCAAATTTAGAATAACGAATAATTCGTATAATTTCATACGATTAATCGATTAATCGAAATTGGTAGAAAATTAAAAAAATCTTAAGAAATATAAAATTTTTTTTAAAGGCAATGTGCTAAAATCTAAAAACTTTTTTAAAAAATTGTGATAAAAAACACTATGCGACAGTCAAAATCGGGATGGGATGAAACTAACGGGAAATGTTATATCGGTCAAAAACAAGTTATACGTGTCCCGGCGTTTCGCTGGGTCACCACTAGGAATCGAGATATATCTTTTTTTGACATAACTCGAGAACCACTAGTCCGATTTTGCTCAAACAATTTTAAAAAAATTACAAATTACAATTCCTTTAATCTGTTCATATAACGTTTTTCTATATACTCAACAGTTTTGCCGGTAAAAATAAATGTTTGTTAGCGCTACCATAAAAATCAATAACCTTTTGTTTCTTACTTTTTTTTAATATTTTAGGCAAAAAATATTTTTTTCTTCATACATTTATTTTTACCGGCAAAACTGTTGAGTATATAGAAAAACGTTATATGAACAGATTAAAGGAATTGTAATTTTTAATTTTTTTAAAATTGTTTGAGCAAAATCGGACTAGTGGTTCTCGAGTTATGTAAAAAAAAGACCACCAAAGGTCAAATCGATATATCTCGATTTCTAGGGGTGACCCAGCGAAACGCCGGGACACGTATAACTTATTTTTTTTACCGATATAACTTTCCCCGGTAGTTTGAACCCTTCCCGATCACTGACCCCTACCATTTGTCTCACAGTGTAATTTGCTGTAGGCTTGTACATACCTATCCGGATTTCCTTCTGGCCTAAAAAATAATTAAGGGATGACCTTTTAGAATTTCTAGAAATATTTGTTAGCTTCAACTCAATGATAATTTCATGGTTTCAAGTAGGAGCGTTAATAAACATCTTCAATCCGAAAGAAAAAACAAAAACCACATAAATTGTCACAGTTTGTTTTGTCATCTTCCAAATCACTACTCTGTTGTTGTGATTTATCTAGTAAAGTAGTCGAATCTATTTACGTTCAATAAATTTTTAATTATTTTTTACGACTTTTTAAACGTTGATATTAAACAAAAGCATTAATAATTATTGTAATTAATGATTATTAGAATTATTAATTATAATTAATGGTCAGTGTATTAAAGCTTGTTTAGTGAGCACTCTAAATTAAAACAATTAAATAAAATAAAGGGATGGTAGTACGGAAACGTAGAGGGAAAATCAATTCTCAACAGAATTCGTCTCTACATTTACGTTTTTTATGCATACAATGCATATGAAAGAGATTCAAATTTATGTACGGAGTCTTATGTTCTTCTTTAACTCATTGCGGTTGTTCTCCCCGATTTGGATAAAATTTTAATATGTGAAAAAGGGGACAGAAAAAATAAAAATATTGACAACATCTGATCTCAGTTATTAATTTTCTTTATTTTTATGAATTTCAGAAGAGTTACTGAATTTATTTTTGTTGTGGTTTTTAAATAAAAATAATAAAAATCCAACAAGTGTATGTATACTATTTTACAGAAAATGTTTTCGATTAATCGATTAATTTTAAAATTTTGTTCGATTAACCGGTTAAGAAAAAAACCCGAATAATTATTTGCGCATTTAATCGATTAAAATAAAAAGCCGATTAATTGAATACCCTAATACTAATAGAAAAAGTCAGTAAAAATTTTAGTTAAGAAAATAAAAAAATAAATTAGTTGAAAAAAAAAACCACATAGAGAAACTGCTAAAATTAGCAGATTGTTTTTCGTAAATATTAGTAAGACAAGAACAGCAAAAACAAAACTGTTAAATATACAGCATGGCAGTTATTTTTGAGCTTAATTTTAGTTGATAGAAAATAACAATTTATACTGCTACAATCAGTAAAATATTTTACAAAATAATTAGTAGACCGAAAAAATGATAAAATGCAAAATTTTCAAATATTTTATTTTACAATTTATTTTATAACAAATAGAGAAAAAACTTCTGAAAAAAACTTTCCTAGAACCAATGGTTGACAATTAGTGCATTTTCAAGTGTTACCAATCACTATAATCAGATTGTCTTTATGGGGTTCTCTCTAGGTTATAATGTAGATTTTAATTTGTAGAAATATATATGTTAACTTCAAAGTGACAAACATTTGGAGAAGTACACTCAAAAAGTTTTTTACTTATTTTATTTCATATTACAACGAAACTTACATGTTTTTAACAAAGCTATTATTTTTCTATGTGTTATAGTTGTTGCTATGACTGAAGCTCCTTCAATAGCAAAGCAATATGTGTTGTGGTTTTTAACATTAATTTATAGTGATTAGAATGATTTATAATTCTCTTTATAGTGATTAGAATGAAAGCAAAGAACTTTAACAACGATTATTTGTTTTCTGTATTACACCCTAACCCATCATGCCGTATAAATGACTAACATGTTGCAATTAAGGGATATTACTTAACAATTTGGACTGTACCTTGTCTGTGAGTATTTTACTAGATTTTAGTTGATCTGAAGATTGTTACAATGAGTGTTATTTTTGTTCGGTTTTAAGATAAAATATCACAAATAGAAATTCAGAATTCACAATTTTTTTTTACAACAAATAGAGAAAAAACTTATGAAAAAAAAACTTTCCGAGAACCAATGGTTGACAATTAATGCATTTTCAAGTGCTACCAAGTACTCTCATCAAATTGTCTTTATAGGGTTCTCTCTAGTTTTACTTCTCCAAATGTTTTTCACTTTGAAGTTAACATATAGACATACAAAAACTAAAATCTACATTATAACCTAGACGGAACGCCATTAAGACAATCTGATGATAGTGATTGCTCATGATAGATATCTGGACGGTCATGACAGATATCTGGATGTTATCTCACCAAGGAGTTTTTTTTTAATTTAAAATGTTCTGTATAAATAACTTGTCCCTGGTCAGTTCTGGTAACTTTACCGTATGGAAGTTCCGCCTGCTTCTAACATCGCTTAAATAACTTAAATTTATGGCTGCTTTCGTTATGCCTTAGTAATAAATATTTCAAAATCTTGTTAATACTTTATTGTTAAAATTCTTGGCTTCTTTATTATGACAAATAGTTATGGAATGAATGAATCGTTTCATATGGTAGAGTTGACTGTTAACAAACAAAGAAAACTCCACCTAATGTAGAAAAATTATCGACTTTATCTATCATACTATGAAATATAACAATTATGTTTATAACATACGTTTGTATGTATATATGTATGTATATCAAATATAACTTTATAAATTCATGCAATCTTTTTTATTAGTTTTGTTTGATTTTTTGATTGGCAATCTATGTGAGTCATAAATTTTAACATTACAGCATTACTGTGGCTGCATACAACTCTGAGGACTCTAAACAACAATAGACTGATATTTAGCATGCTCTATGATAGTGTACAAAGTTGTATAGCTATAGAATGAATATATGTTGCTGGTAATGGTTACAACAACATAAGGAAACATGGGGATACTAGGGGAAATCGAACTATTTTCAAAAGTTCAATCAGTTTAGATCAAAACCATTGTAGAACAGACATTCTTAATACTATTTTTGTTTTCTTTTTGTAATCATCTCAATTTCCCACTTTACCCCACCTTACCCTACATATGAACATACAATTTAGATTTTGTGTGGTAAAATATGTACAATGTTTGTTCTTTGGTTTTATGTGCTGCCATGTCTGAGAAATTAATTCAATAAACATTTCATTGATACGTAATTTATCAAAATATTGTGTACCCAGCATTGGATATTAAAAAAAAAAAAAAAATAATCCAAGCAAGAAAGTAAATATAGACAAGAAACAGAAACAATAGCAGCAACAGCATAATAATGAACAACAACAAGAATATCGACAACAAAATTACCAGCAACAACAACATCAACAAAAATTATACATTATATATTAACGGATTTATATTTTTGGCAGACAAGTTGTCAACATTTCAAAGTCAACTCATGTGGGTTACTTTATACTCAATCGTACCGCTTAAACTAATGACTTTGTAAGATTTTATATTCTTAAATGGATTTATTGATAGCGCATAGAGATTTGAATATTTTCAAACAAACTTAATTAATGGCAAAGGGAATTATTTAAAATTATAAAACTAAGTATTCGTTTACATTTCTGTTTTGTGAATCATCTCTTAACACTTTGTGTTTTTGAAACAAATTCACAAAACCCATTATATTTTAGGACCATCACTCAATTACATTCCCCTATACCTGCTTTAATGAACTTTATTAGCGTTTATGATTATCGCTTTGTCAGTTGGTATGTCAATCCAAATCAATAGTTGATGTCCATACATCCGTCTAGGTATTAAGTGTCAAACCCATCATAGTGAAGTGTTCTGTATAAATGTAGGTACCTTCCATTTCGTGGTGTTCATACATATCAGTACTTCAGATAGGTAAAACATGGTCAATGTTGTTATAACTGATTTGATACGAAAAAAGACATTCCCAAGCCAAGATTGGCTTTTGATTGAATGCAGAAGAATTTTTCAATTTTATTTTCTTTTCAATATAAGTTGTATAAGATAAATTAAACGAAAGAAAGGGAAAAACAAAAGCAGTAAAGGTATAACTAGCGGCATAGTTGAATGTTAATTGAGTTACATACCGACCTATTGGGGGCATGTCGACTACCCAGGAGAGGAATTTTAATTCACGGCTTACTAGATATAGTGAAATATATATTTAGGTGTAATAAAAAGTGGGTCCTGGTGGAAGTATCAATAACAAAAATCCGCACAACGTTATTGTACTCAATACCACATAGTGTAGTGTATTTTTTTTTGTAAAAACGCATTTTTAAGTTCAAATTCCGGTTTCTCCAATATTATAAGGGATCGAGACTACGGTCTATATGATGTGTGTTAGGTCAGGTATTCTAGTTTATGAATTAGTACATCAGATCTAACCAGATCTCAGTACACAGATAAAAATATCACCAAATCTTAAGTGACAAAAATAATTGTTAAAATTTAGTTTCCAATTTAACAACATTTTTGATTAAACCAATTAAATAATTTGTTGATATGACAAATTTCCAAGTTTTTTCCAAGTGAATTTGTTTGTTGAAATTCAACAATTCGGTCATTGTCGTCAGTTCGAATCAGTGAACTAGTTCGTTCAAATAGTTCTGTTTCTGTTTTGAACTGTGACTGAACTGTCTGCGGTGAATTGTTCTAAGACCGAATAATGAGTGAATCGTTCAATTGAACTAGTTTGTTCATGATCAACACATTTCTATTAAGTACACGAGTAAACGCTTACAAAAAATGCTAAAAGTGCCAAAATTATATCGTCGCTGCGCCTAAGAAAATAGCTATTTGTCGAAAAACTTTTTTTGTGAGGAGACCTACAAAACGGCTTTATTTAAGTCTTTCGCGAAACTTTTTAGAAATTATTTTTTTACACGTATATAAACGAAACTCCAATTTTTCCATTTAATAAATCATTACTTCCAAAAAACAAAGCAAAGACACAAAATAAAGACATAATTTAGCTGCCCCACAAATAATTTTTGAAAACAAATAGCTAATCTCTTAGGCGCAGTCACGATATATATACAAGAAAAAAATTGTAGTAGATTTTTAGTTGAGATTGCTATAATGAGTATTATTGTGTTCGGTTTTAAGATCAAATATAAAAAAACATGTCTGTGAAGATAAATGTAAATTTAACTAGCAAAGACACAAACCGATTTCGTTAACAGAGCTATGTTATGAGTCAACAGAGCTCTGTTAACTACTTAACAGTAACATGTTAAAATTTTTGGAATGAAGGGTTATGAATTTCAAGCATTATGGGCGATAGGGGCGTGGTCCGACTGACGGAATGAACACAATCTGTGAAGCAGGGTGTATATAACTTTCATCATTTTTTTTTTTTGAAAACGCACGTAAGGAATAAAGTTTTAAATTCAGTAATTTTAGGCCAAACTGCGGGAAATGTTTGGAGCCACAACGGACAACTGGGAACAGGTTCCTCAATGGTGTATATACTGAAGGTGATACAAGTGATGTATGTTTCAGCCTTGCTATTGAAATCTTCCCCGTCAATTTAGAAAGTTCTAAAAAATGATGCTAAAATTTTCATATTCTATGTTAAATATTTGGATGAAACTGGTGGCCAGTATGGAAAATTGGACAGAGGTTCCTGGATGAAAATCATTTTACAGACTATATTATGGCTGAACTTTCCAATTCTAGTCCTGAAATTTTCCAGGTCAATTTAGAATTGGGAGCAATCTAACATTAAAATAATGTCCTTTTAAGTGAAATTTCATGGGTGAACCTGGTGGTCACTATGGAAAATTGGACAGAGGTTCCTGGACGAAAACAATATCGTAGGCTATTTAAGAGGTCTAGTTTCCAGCCAATGTTTTGGAATTGTGCTGCTCAATTTAGAAACTTGTTAAAAAGGACCCTAAAATTTTTAGAACCTATGTTAAGTATTTGGATGAAACTGGTGGCCAGTATGGAAAATTGGACAGAGGTTCCTGGATGAAAATCATTTTACAGACTATATTATGGCTGAACTTTCCAATTCTAGTCCTGAAATTTTCCAGGTCAATTTAGAATTGGGAGCAATCTAACATTAAAATAATGTCCTTTTAAGTGAAATTTCATTGGTGAACATGGTGGTCACTATGAAAAATCGGACAGAGGTTCCTAGACGAAAATTGTGTCATAGCTAGCATAAAGGATATATACTCCGGTCGTGGTGGTAAAATCTTCATGGTCAACTTAGAAATGCATCAATTTACAACTTTAAAAACTTTAAATTTATGTTAAGCAATATAATTAAAATGGCCATCCAAAACTATTGACTGAGCTATGTTAAGCATTTAACAGCGCAATAAAAATAATGCCAACCAATACTGTGAACTCAGTTATGCTAAGTAGTGGGAAATATCTGAAGCTACATCGGGCAACTGGAAACAGGTTCCTAAATGATGTATATACTGATGGTAATATAAGTGATGTACGTTCCAGCCTTGCTATTGAAATCTTCCCCGTCAATTTAGAAAGTTCTAAAAAATTACGCTAAAATTTTCATATTCTATGTTAAATATTTGGATGAAACTGGTGGCCAGTATGGAAAATTGGACAGAGGTTCCTGGATGAAAATCATTTTACAGACTATATTATGGCTGAATTTTCCAATTCTAGTCCTGAAATTTTCCAGGTCAATTTAGAATTGGGAGCAATCTAACATTAAAATAATGTCCTTTTAAGTGAAAATTCATTGGTGAACATGGTGGTCATTATGGAAAATTGGACAGAGGTTCCTGGATGAAAATCATTTTACAGACTATATTATGGCTGAAATTTCAAATACTAGTCCCGAAATTTTCCAGGTCAATTTAGAATTGGGAGCAATCTAACATTAAAATAATGTCCTTTTAAGTGAAAATTCATTGGTGAACATGGTGGTCATTATGGAAAATTGGACAGAGGTTCCTAGACGAAAATTGTGTCATAGCTAGCATAAAGGATATATACTCCGATCGTGGTGGTAAAATCTTCATGGTCAACTTGGAAATGCATCAATTTACAACTTTAAAAAGTTTAAATTTATGTTAAGCAATATAATTAAAATGGCCATCCAAAACTGTTAACTGAGCTATGTTAAGCATTTAACAGCGCAATATAAATAAAAAAAATGCCAACCAATACTGTTAACTCAGTTATGCTAAGTAGTGGGAAATATCTGAAGCTACATCGGGCAACTGGAAACAGGTTCCTCAATGATGTATATACTGATGGTAATATAAGTGATGTACGTTCCAGCCTTGCTATTGAAATCTTCCCCGTCAATTTAGAAAGTTCTAAAAAATTACGCTAAAATTTTCATATTCTATGTTAAATATTTGGATGAAACTGGTGGACAGTATGGAAAATTGGACAGAGGTTCCTGGATGAAAATCATTTTACAGACTATATTATGGCTGAATTTTCCAATTCTAGTCCTGAAATTTTCCAGGTCAATTTAGAATTGGGAGCAATCTAACATTAAAATAATGTCCTTTTAAGTGAAAATTCGTTGGTGAACATGGGGGTCACTATGGAAAATTGGACAGAGGTTCCTGGACGAAAATCATTTTACTGACTATATTATGGCTGAACTTTCAAATTCTAGTCCCGAAATTTTCCAGGTCAATTTAGAATTGGAAGCAATCTAACATTAAAATAATGTCCTTTTAAGTGAAAATTCATTGGTGAACATGGGGGTCACTATGGAAAATTGGACAGAGGTTCCTGGACGAAAATCATTTTACAGACTATATTATGGCTGAACTTTCCAATTCTAGTCCTGAAATTTTCCAGGTCAATTTAGAATTGGGAGCAATCTAACATTAAAATAATGTCCTTTTATGTGAAATTTCATTGGTGAACATGGTGGTCATTATGGAAAATTGGACAGAGGTTCCTGGACGAAAACAATATCGTAGGCTATTTAAGAGGTCTAGTTTCCAGCCAATGTTTTGGAATTGTGCTGCTCAATTCAGAAACTTGTTAAAAAGGACCCTAAAATTTTTAGAACCTATGTTAAGTATTTGGATGAAACTGGTGGCCAGTATGGAAAATTGGACAGAGGTTCCTGGATGAAAATCATTTTACAGACTATATTATGGCTGAACTTTCCAATTCTAGTCCTGAAATTTTCCAGGTCAATTTAGAATTGGGAGCAATCTAACCTTAAAATAATGTCCTTTTAAGTGAAATTTCATTGGTGAACATGGTGGTCACTATGAAAAATCGGACAGAGGTTCCTAGACGAAAATTGTGTCATAGCTAGCATAAAGGATATATACTCCGGTCGTGGTGGTAAAATCTTCATGGTCAACTTAGAAATGCATCAATTTACAACTTTAAAAACTTTAAATTTATGTTAAGCAATATAATTAAAATGGCCATCCAAAACTATTAACTGAGCTATGTTAAGCATTTAACAGCGCAATAAAAATAATGCCAACCAATACTGTGAACTCAGTTATGCTAAGTAGTGGGAAATATCTGAAGCTACATCGGGCAACTGGAAACAGGTTCCTCAATGATGTATATACTGATGGTAATATAAGTGATGTACGTTCCAGCCTTGCTATTGAAATCTTCCCCGTCAATTTAGAAAGTTCTAAAAAATTACGCTAAAATTTTCATATTCTATGTTAAATATTTGGATGAAACTGGTGGACAGTATGGAAAATTGGACAGAGGTTCCTGGATGAAAATCATTTTACAGACTATATTATGGCTGAATTTTCCAATTCTAGTCCTGAAATTTTCCAGGTCAATTTAGAATTGGGAGCAATCTAACATTAAAATAATGTCCTTTTAAGTGAAAATTCATTGGTGAACATGGTGGTCATTATGGAAAATTGGACAGAGGTTCCTGGATGAAAATCATTTTACAGACTATATTATGGCTGAATTTTCCAATTCTAGTCCTGAAATTTTCCAGGTCAATTTAGAATTGGGAGCAATCTAACATTAAAATAATGTCCTTTTAAGTGAAAATTCATTGGTGAACATGGTGGTCATTATGGAAAATTGGACAGAGGTTCCTAGACGAAAATTGTGTCATAGCTAGCATAAAGGATATATACTCCGATCGTGGTGGTAAAATCTTCATGGTCAACTTGGAAATGCATCAATTTACAACTTTAAAAAGTTTAAATTTATGTTAAGCAATATAATTAAAATGGCCATCCAAAACTGTTAACTGAGCTATGTTAAGCATTTAACAGCGCAATATAAATAAAAAAAAATGCCAACCAATACTGTTAACTCAGTTATGCTAAGTAGTGGGAAATATCTGAAGCTACATCGGGCAACTGGAAACAGGTTCCTCAATGATGTATATACTGATGGTAATATAAGTGATGTACGTTCCAGCCTTGCTATTGAAATCTTCCCCGTCAATTTAGAAAGTTCTAAAAAATTACGCTAAAATTTTCATATTCTATGTTAAATATTTGGATGAAACTGGTGGCCAGTATGGAAAATTGGACAGAGGTTCCTGGATGAAAATCATTTTACAGACTATATTATGGCTGAACTTTCAAATTCTAGTCCCGAAATTTTCCAGGTCAATTTAGAATTGGGAGCAATCTAACATTAAAATAATGTCCTTTTAAGTGAAAATTCGTTGGTGAACATGGGGGTCACTATGGAAAATTGGACAGAGGTTCCTGGACGAAAATCATTTTACTGACTATATTATGGCTGAACTTTCCAATTCTAGTCCTAAAATTTTCCAGGTCAATTTAGAATTGGGAGCAATCTAACATTAAAATAATGTCCTTTTATGTGAAATTACATTGGTGAACATGGTGGTCATTATGGAAAATTGGACAGAGGTTCCTGGACGAAAACAATATCGTAGGCTATTTAAGAGGTCTAGTTTCCAGCCAATGTTTTGGAATTGTGCTGCTCAATTTAGAAACTTGTTAAAAAGGACCCTAAAATTTTTAGAACCTATGTTAAGTATTTGGATGAAACTGGTGGCCAGTATGGAAAATTGGACAGAGGTTCCTGGACGAAAATCATGTCATAGATAATCAAAAATGTACGTTTTCCAGCCATTGTGGTATAATATTTCTGGTCAATTTAGAAATATTATTAATTTAACTGTAAACACATTATGTTAAGTTAAAGAAATTAACATGTGGCCAACCAATGTTAACAAAGCTGTTTAACAGAGCAGTCATGAGAATAACATCATAGTATTGGCGCGCAAAAATATATTTTTGGCGGCAAGTACTCAGCGTTGTAATTTCAATATAGAGGTGCCCACCAGAAAAGAACAAATTTCATAGAAAAAAATACACATTTCAACATCAATATTGCAGTTCCAAATTAGTAAATTAGTAATATTTTTGTATTTTAAATTAATATACATATGTATTTTGCTATAATGACACAGATATTACCTTCAAAATGCCTCTCTAAATTATATGACAAATACTATTTAAACTACTGTTAAATAAATCTCAATTATATACAAATCTACTTTTAATTTTCAATTTCCCAGTTTAGAAAAACATTACTAGATATTTGGTTATGTAACTGCTTAACTGGTATTGGTAACTAGTTAATTTTCTTATTACATTTCTTATTACTTTTCTATGGGGATGTCGCGAAAAATAATGAGTTATGCTTACACACCAGCATACGAAAAATCAAAAATATGTCGTTACTTATATATTTACCAGTATTGACAAAAATAATATACACCATTTTCAATTGTATTTCGGGAATTATCATTTTATTTCAGAAGTTATCAATTGTTTTTCAGATTTATCAGTTGTATTTCAGAAATAATTAATTAATTTTCAGTTTTATCAATTGCATTTCAGAAGTTATTATTAGAAATTATCAATTGTATTTCAGAAACCGTCAATTGTATTTCAGAAATTATCAATTGTATTTCAGAAATTATCAAATGTGTTTCAGAAATTATTCTTTATTAACTAGGAAATACATTTGATAATTTCTGAGATACCATTAATAGTTTCTGAAATACAATTAACAGTTTCTGAAATATAAATAATATTTGCCGAAATACAATTAACAATTTCTAAAATACTTTTGATAATTTCTGAAATACAATTGAAAACTTCTGAAATTTAGTGAAAATGGTGTAGATATTCAAAAAATAGATTTTCAAAAAATTTGTTTTATCAAAGAGTATACATAATAAAGAGATTGGGGGACTCTCTATCACTGGGAAAGCATTTGTTCTATTATGTGCCTTGGAACAGGAACATACTCAAACCAATATCACCCAGCAAACATGGCAATACGAAGAAGGTTCTCCGAACATATCACCAGGAAGAAAACATTTATTGCCGGTAATATCAATTTCGTATTCTGGAAGTTTCCTCCGTCGGAAACAACTGTTACACTAAAACAATACTTCCAGGCAATATGAAAGCAATAACTCATATGGAAGATAAAACGGATATCGCTAAATAAACTCCCGGTACAATAAAAAAACGATTTAGTTTTTTAATTATTAAATTTAAGCCTGAAAAACAATATCTGCATACATAATCTTTTGACCAACTTATAAATTATCTTGATTTCATCTTAGCCGATTTTTCCCGCGCAATTAATCTTAACTTTTCACGAGTTTATTTCCTATTTTTTCACATTGATAAAAGATTTCAAACAAATTTGCTTTATATTCCAAATGATACAAAGGTGATATTGCCGCAATATTGTCATAAAAAGTTATGACAAAAGATAAATTTTTTGAATTATTTTTTTCCAAATATCGTCGAATTATCTTCCAAGTGATAAAAGGAAGACAATTTCAAAGTAAATACTACTTGATTTTTTTCATTCAAATGACAAATAGAAGATATCGCTTTAATATCTTCTTGGAAGGTATCTTTTAAATGTTTGCAGGGTCATTATGTGCGCTCTTTGTATGACTCAAAACATCGATTGTAACCAGGGATGGAAAATAATAATTTAGTTATAAAAATCAAGAATGGAACTATACTATGGAATTATACTATTCCAACAGTATTATAGCCCTAGATTATGAATTTTAAAAAACCATACGTAAAAAATTGCAAAACAATATCGGAATGCGAAAAAAGGATTTGGGGTTCAAAAAATTAATTAAAAGATTTACATTCTGCAAACGATGCCAAAATTTTATTTTTTTGCAACTAACCACCAAACTTTGTTTTATGAAATGGGCATTATACTCCGTAGATTATAAATTTAAAAACCGCACTTAAAAAATTGCAAAATAATAGAGGAACGCGAAAAGAGACTTTGTGGTAGAAAAAAATATATAATAAAACTAAATCAGCGATTAACAATCTGCAAATGAATACAATGACGCAAAAATTTTCCTTTTTGCAAATATTTTTTTCGCGATTTTTTTTTTTTTTTTTTGCAAACTAAGCACCAAACTTTTGTGTATAAAATTTGTTACTATAGACCCTAGATTATAAATTTAAAAAAACCACACTTACAAAAATTACAAAATAATCGCGTAAAGCGAAAAAAGGCTTTATGGTTCAAAAAATTAATTAAAAAACTTAATCAGCGATTTACATTCTGCAAACAAATATATTGATGAAAAAATTTTTCCTTTTTGCAAATTTTATTTTTCGCGATTTTTTTTTGCAACTAGCCACCAAACTTTGTTGTATAAAATGTGTATTATAGTCCCTAGATTATAAATTAAAAAGAAACGTACTTAAAAAATTGCAAAATAAAAGCGGAACGCGAAGAAAGACTTTGTGGTACAAAAAATTAATTAGGAAACGTAATCAGCGATTTAGATTCTGCAAACAAATATATTGATGCAAAAATTTTCTTTTTTGCCAATTTTATATTTCGCGGGTTTTTTTGCAACTAGCCACCAAACTTTATTGTATGAAATGTGTATTATAGCCCCTAGATTATAAATTAAAAAAAACGCACATAAAGAATTGCAAACTAATAGCGGAATTTGAAAAAAGACTTTATGGTACAAAAATTTAATCCCTAGGTTATATATTTAAAAACAAACCGCACTTAAAAAGTTGCAAAATAACGGCCGAATTCGAAAAAGGCTTTATGGTACAGAAAATGAATTAAAAGAGGTAATCAGCGATCGACATTCTGCAAATGAATATATTGTTGCAAAAATTTCGCTTTTTGCAAATGTTTTTTTTTTGGCAATTTGTGCTAATATTTGCTAATATCTAAATATTTAATTTTAATTTTTTTTAACGAGCCAAAGAGGAAGCTATTTTTTAGTTACTTACATTTTTAAATATGTAAGAGCGATCTAACATTTTTTTGTATAAGAGCCCGATTAAGTGAGCCTTTTACATCCCTGATTAACCAGTCGGAGTTCGTTCCTGTTCCAAGCCGCATAATATTTTTTCAAATAAAAAATATTGAGAGAGTTGCAAGGCCATTGGTTTTATACCAAAAAATATTTCTTTGTTATAGAATTTTGTTTTAATAAAGTATGCTCGTGACGGGATAGCTCTACCATCTCAGCTATCTAGACATGTTATATTTGATATATAAAAAAATAATTGACATGCTGCACACAACTATGCTTATGCGACAAACTAACAAAAATCGAAAATATTTACTATATCCTTACCAGTGTTAAAAAAATATTCTGCCTAAATATAGATTTTCCAAAAAATTTAAAGAAAAATCTAGAAAATTATATTTGAAATAATGATAGAGATAAGTCATTATTGGTAACGCATTATTTTTTATTTTGAAATAATGTAAAAAAATAACTAGTTGTTACCCAGTGTAGAAATGGTAATGACATCCCGAGTAAAAAAGTTTTGATATAACCATATATTATTTTATGTAATTGCATATAGTAACTTATAGTTACATATGGCCACATATGCTTTTAAATTCAAGAAGATATACTTTTATATAGTCATATGTTAGATATTTTTTCCTCAAAGGTTTTAATATGGAGACATATGTGATTTTATATTATTACATACAGGCCTACATATAATTGCATGTGCTATATATAAGTACATAAAGTAACATATTGCAGATATAATTACATATACGTTTATATATAATTTAATATGACACTATACATAATAATATAAAACTATATGTGGAGCCATATAAGAAATATTTCATAATTTGTGTTAGATATGATTATATATATTTTAGATATGATTATAACTTAATATGGTTCCATATCTACAATATTTCATAGTTTCTTTAATATATAACAATACAACGTTCTTTATAAAATCATCTATAATTATATATTGTCCCACATAAGCAATTATTTCAAAGTGATTTTGTATAAAAATATATAAGGTCCATATAAAACCGTATTATATTATATGTGGTTCTATGTTAATGATTTTGAACTATTTTTAGATTTAGTAATTACTAGGGATTGACGCGTTACTAGAAATGTTCGTGAGTCACGTTATTCACACATGATCGTGAGTAATAATTACTATACTCAAGTGCGTGAGTCTGAGAATATATAATTCCTACTTGATTCGTGCGTGAGCGTGAATAAGAATATATAACCCGTGCATAAGTCGTGTGTGAGTTTATTTTTTGCATCATATATTTTTAGTAATTTTTACTATTTTGTAATATTTTACTATTTTTCTTGTATCTTGGTTGTATAACAAAATCCTATTAACTTTAAAATCTCAGTCTTGTTAACTTTATTTTAAAATTACTAAAAATAAAAAAATTTTGTTCATGTTTAATGCACTGTCATTGTAAATCTGGATAAAAGTAATGGAAGATTTATCGAAATTATAGGATCTCCAGCAGACCTTTGGGTTAATCATTATATTTGTAAATTACACATGCAATTACACAATTACATGTAATTGTAATTGAAAAAAATTCAATTACAATTACATATTATTTGTAATTGTAATTAAAAAAAAACAATTACAAGTAATTTGTAATTGAAAATTTTCAATTATACATTATATATAATTGTAATTGAAAAAATGTCAATTACAATTACATTTTTTCGGAAAAGAAATAATGACAAAAAGCTCAAAAATTTTAACAAAAAACACTTTAATTCTAAACGTAATTGAAATTTGTAATTGAAATCACTTTCAATTACAATTACTTGTAATTGAAAATTTTCAATTACAGTTACATGAAATGTAATTGAGTTTTTTTTAATTTCAATTACATTTATTTGCAATTGTAATTAAATCCCCTAGGTCTGATCTCCAGATATTGCATATCTTTTTTATTTAAAAAAATGATTTTTGTATATTGTTAGATGTGGTCATATATAATATGATCTAAATTATAAGGTCAATTTTTAGATATAATTGTATCAAACTATGTCCACTTTTATAACATTTTATATAATTTTATACAAAAAGATATAATTTGATGTAATTGGATGAGGACAAAATTCGGATACAATTGTATCGAATTGCATAAAATTGTATCAAATTGTACCAAATTGTATACAATTGTACACAATTCGATACAATAAGATACAATAAGATATTCTCATTTTTCGGATATAATTATATCTAATTACATAAAAGATTATATATAATTAAATATAACTTCATATGGCTACATATCATTTTTTTTTACATGGGATATCATTATTTTTTGGACTACCAGTAATGACACCCACTTACCTTCTGCATTATTTTAAAACATATAATAATGAGTTACTGATAATGACTTATTTTTATCATTATTTCAAATAGAAAATAATTTGC